>CM054781.1:10000000-11200000 GCA_028984075.1 Pieris mannii | reverse complement strand
CTAAACTTAATTGTACATAGTCTAGGTAGTAATATTTGTAATGCTTAATGTTTAAAGTTACCAAACACTTGCTTGAACTGTGATTGTTTTTCTAATAAATATTATTTTTATATATATTGTTTCATTTACTAAACTGTCTTAGTAATTAAGCGTAATAAAAAAAAATGTTGTGTGGTTTTATGAAACCACGGTAAAAGTGAAACTTTTTTTCACATTATAGACGTTTATTTAAATTTTTTTGGAATAATATTCCATTAAGGGTATAAAATCGCTTTGGCTTGGCTGCTATGACGAGCGCCTTTCACTTTATCCCTACTCCGCGGCCCACCGTCACGCGACATGCGCCACACAGACCAAAAAGTTTGAGACGATGTAATAAAAGTTTCACTTTAATTATATTCTACTTGAAAGCTATGTTTAGAGTAAAGACGTATTTTATAAATTTATATTATTGGAGAAAAATGGTTACAAAATAGTCGAAAACTCTAAAACGTATAAAACTCTTAAGCATGGATACTTCGTAATTCGTATGTCACCTACAATGAATAAAGAATTATTTTTTTATTATATTTCTGGTTCCAAATCGCCGGTTTCCTCTGTCTCACTGTATGGCAGATGGCATTTTTTAATTTAACGATTATTTAAATGATCCTAATCCTTGGGATCGTTTTGCTCCAGTTAAAATAATTTGTATGACTCAAAACTTGGCGTTTTAAATGATGTGGCGTAGAGTTGTTTCCCAGTTCTTCTTGACTGCCTTTGACTTGCAAACTCGTAGTAAATGTAAAGTTCAACAATCAGAAATCATCAAATCATCAAATCAAGAATCAATTCAACATCTTTTGCGCAAGGTAAAAGTATAACCGTAGATACGACCTCAAACTTGAAAATTATTTTACTCCACTACATTTTTCTATCTTAACAGTTACTACTAGTTCGATAGCATTCCAAAATAATTCCCACACCAATTATCCTACATAAAAACATTAAAAAAATTAAACTTATATTCCTAAATCTTATAACTAACAATATAGCAAGCAACTCTTGTGAACTCAGCCAGTGTACAAACAAATAGGTCTACCTCAGTAGAAGTTTTATAGATTATCTGTATTGCTCGCGTGAGTAGCGCTTTGCTAACCAAGTTGGAATGTGCGCGCGGTACATCCAAAAGTTTAGACGTAAGCCTCAGGTTTCTACTTGGTACCCGTAGATCCAGTCTCTCCATTATATCCAGATTATGCACCCGACACGTAAGAATCTTAAATAAATACACTGACACAGCTAGCTCTCTTCTGAGGCGTAGCTGGTCATACCCAGAGCAAATTATAATCTGAGTGTAACACACTACAAGAATAGATTAATCATAGTCATGGCTAATGTGGCTCCAACAGGAAACAGTAATAAATGGAATCTATTTAAGAACCATCAAGGTAATCTAAGAACTATTTTTATGGTATTCGTAATACATTTATAATTCAGAAAAATGTAGGAACTTTTGCTGAAACCATATGCATGCAATAACACTTTTTTTCTGTAACTTAATTAATACATTTGAAAGGTTGATTTAACACAGAGTACAGCTGGTGTATGGTCAGTACCCCTTTCTTCTCGTCTTCTTCTCCTTCTTGCACACACGTCCCCATTTATAATAGTGCTCTATATTGTAGTGGTTCGATGGTCCAATATCCTAGTAATATTGCTATGCTGTATCCTTTTTCAACAATTTATCTTCTTTATATAAATAAATTTGTATTGAGATTTTACTTTACACGTGTATGTCACTGAACTCCTTTTAAACGGCTGTACTAATTTGTTTAAATTTTTATTGAAGGCGGCAGCCTGTCACATGGCGCTGCAGTGGGTATCTTGTTTATTTATCCATACAACAAAAAACAGCCGGTTACACATATAAATATTATGTGTATGAATTCGTAATTAAACCCCTAAACGGCTAAACAGCTTTGATGAAATTTTTTTGTGTGTTTGAGATCAGAATAATTTACATTATTGGATATTGTTTCGTGAGTAATTCGTGTGCCTATTATACTTTACGATTTTATTATAATTACGTCTTAATTAAACACATATTACGTCCAGTATATATTCCTTTCTTTAACTTTCTTTATTTTATTGTCTTATTTTACTACACACATATCACTTTATAAGCTTTGGTGTTATTTGACTCTCTCCGAGATATGACTAACAAAATTCTCGACAAGCTGACAATAGAATTTCCGAGTCTTAAATGGTAAATAAGATGATTGCAGTGAGCGATGTCAGACACATTCAGATAACTTCTGAACTTGTTTGTATTCGTGCGATTATTTCAAGTGAACAAATATATTTTGAATATTCACCATGAGAATAGAATTACCGGAATTTCGGCGTTGCTGTTTTTGTTTTCCGTTACGAAGAGGTGTTTTGGTGTATGGATACATTTGCTTGGTAAGTTGTTACTGACTTAACTAGCTTATAATATGAGCAAGATTTATTTATGGAGACTGGCGGCTTTGTAAATAGAGAATTTTTAATCGTGATATTTATCGTGACTTTAAGTGTAAACGGTGAGACTTGTGACGGTGAGAATTGACTTTCTGTCTATGTACGCATTAAGCATTCGCTGGAACGACGAAGGAAAACATCTTGAGGAAACTGGCTTGTCTTAGAAGTTGACGGCGTGTCTGATAGGAGTCTGACCTATCTGCCTATTAGAGTGACAAATGATCATGAAACTGATCTGAGGAGAGATCGGAGGAGAGGAGAAATCTGAGGCCCAGACCTCAAAAGCCTGTAGTGGCACTGATTCTTTTGTATACTTAGGTTTAAATGTATGCTAATCTATTTATCAGAAATAATCGTGAACGACGGAAAGTGAAATTGAATAACGCTCGAACCCAGTAATTAATCTACAATCTCAGATTGAAAACAATCCGAGATCAGACCGTGACAGTCGATCGATATCCTTTCTAATATTAATGCGTTAATTGGTTATTGGCACACTTTTATCAATATTTGGATTAAGAACTCTAACTATTTCGGGTGGTCAAAAATGGAATGAGATAGGTTATTGGGCTTGGTGGGAAATTCATTTTTACACACAATATGATGAGGAAGTATTTCAAGAGACGGGACGACTTTGCCTTTGTTTCGCAGTAACAATTTAGTTTTTTCTTTAAAATATAAAGTGTTGTCGTTTGTTTAATGTTAAATTACAGTTTTCTTTTTGTATATTTATGTACTTAGTTATGTTTTCTGTTTCATAAATAATGTTTAACTATGTAATCTGTTTTGGTTTGTATATTATCTAAGTGTTTTATTATATGTAGTTAATTTATTAATAATTGTGAAGTGGAATTTAAAGGAATACATTTCTTATGTGTTTCTTCCTTCGTCCCGGTGGACAGAAAACCTCTGTCCAGTTTGTTTTTTCAACCAAAAACTTTTTTCTATTGTAGATTATAATATGTACTAAAAAAAATAAGTGCTTTATTTTTATTAAAATAGGCGTTTTTTTAGCTTTTCACCCTATTCTGCCTGTGGCTGGAGATATACCTTGGGTACGATGACCTCACGGGAATGACATTGGTAGCCTATCATGGCAACAGTTTCTTCACCAGGGCGTGGCTGGCAATTCTATTATACGTAATAGATTTCGTTTTCACGATTATAATGTTAGTTGGGGCACATATGGTAAGCAAGTTTGGTACTTTCCAATTCACGGCTCCATCTTTTTTTTTGATATCGTTATTCTCGACTTGTATGTAATACCCCAAGTAATATTGAGGCAGGTTTTACACCCTTAAAAAATTAAAAAAAAACTGATAATGTGAATCATCATATACACGCATGATGTAAATGATATTATCTCAGTTGACAGTGTATTACAATAGGTTAGAATAGGCTTTTTATAGAAATAAAGTTGCGTCCGACCGGGAATCGAACCCGATACCCTTCACCTAGCGGATACTAAATAAGGTTAGGCCGAGTTAGTATTATTTATATATATAAAAATAGCCAAAAAATAGTAATTACATCACGATAAAATGTAAAATTCAAACTCTCCATGTCCTGATCTATCAATCCGGTAGTCTTTTAACTTTAATATAAATACACCTAAAAATGCCCTACAATCCTTGGTCTTCCAAACCTACAATTATTGTGTCTGTTTTCTGAGCTTGGTCTAATGATTAGGTAAGATAAACAGCCAACAGACGCCATTGATTTCAGGGTAAGTAGGTAAGTAAGGCATATTAGTTTCCTCGCGATGTTTAAGCGGGTGTTTAATGAGGACATATGAGCTGGGGTTTGAACCTACGACCTCAGGTTCTCAGGACCTAGAACCTCATGAGACCCACTCTTCCTGCTACGCCAACACTGTTATAATATAATATAGTAAGAGCAGAGAGTTCGTGCTTTGGTTAGGTTAGGAATCAATAAAAAAATTATCTAATACAATAAAAAAAGTCAGATGGCTTACCTCACCTGATGTTATTAAGTAATACCATGCACACTCTCATTCCCAGAGGGCTCGTAAGTGCGTTGCCGGCCTTTATTGCTCTCTTAGGTTGGGGCGTGGATTTTTCGTTTGTTATCATACTTTTAAATTATAATTATTTTTTTCATGTGTCTTTAGAATGTAATGCAAATATTATTAGCAACGCTTTCACATTGCGTGTCTTTGTATTCATTTTTCAGAAACGGGTTCGTCTACTAACCATATATTTCTACTACGGCGTGACTACTACACTGGCTACCTTCCTCACGATGTTTATAATTAACTACGATTTACTTAACAGAGACCTATATAATGTGATTATAGAAATCACATTTATCGTATTTGCTATAAGTGAGTATCCAAAACAGATAAATACCTACTTTAATCTTAATCTTTCTCTCGCGATGGATGCTTCTTCATATCTTTTTAAGTGAAAAGACTCAGAATTTAGCAAGTGTTCATTATGGTAAAAAAGTAATTGCTGCAAGCGGAATTTAACGCCTATTAAATTTTTATATTAATTTCTGGATCTGTTTCTCGAAACCAAATACATTATTAGATCAATCTTTAATCCTTTAGACACTGTAGGTTTTTGGTCAAAGGCGCGTTGGTTTCCTCACGATGATTTCTTTCATTATAAGAGCGAGCAATGCGCATATAACTAGGTGCTGTGGTCTCTGGCAAAATGACCAGCGCTGTGGAATATACTGCCACAGCATAATACTGTGCCAGGGCCAAATACAGCCACAGTTAACACGCATTGCACATTTGAAACGAGCCGAATAAGATAATAAATTGTACTATTATTTATTTTTTCTTTTTATTATTTTTGATACATTTATTTTTTTTCCTATGATTATTGTTATTTTGTGTGTGTTTTCTTTGTTATAAATGTTATCTGTCATATAGGCATTCCAACTAAAACAGATATAAAAATATAATTCTACTTAAAACACTTAAATAAGTTCATGTGTTGATAATACTTTTATATCGAAGAACTGTCTCTTTGGAGATAGCTTCTGTTAAGCTGTAGTGTAATTTAAATACTCATGTTTTATTTCAGTTCTCCATTTGTATATGCTGTGTTTGGTGTGGAACATGATCAAGAGTTTAAAGCAGAACAGTGGACTGACCTTCGTAAACCAAGTCGCTGAAGTGGTTATAGAATCTCCCGCTGAAAATATACAGAATCCACTTTAAAATATTCGGAAAAAACTGTATTTTTACCACCATCTTGTTTACTATATAATCATAATTGGGAACATGCAATTTAAAAAAACTGCCATTCGATATTACTTTTAGACGATCTTCTTTTCTTATTTAGATCGGAGTTTCTTTCTTCTTTTACGTTCATTAAACAGTATTTAATCATTTTCTGGTCTAAAATCTACACCAGCTAACATCTACAAATATTTAACGATTAGATTTTTATCAATTGTATGTTGATATGATATTAATTGTTCATACTACGTATTTGCGTGTTGTTCTCACGAGTATGTAAGTGCGTGCTCCTATTTCACCATGCCTCCTGCTGATAGAGCACAAATCTGTGTTTTTATTTAAATGTTATAATAATGCTAAAATAATAATGTTATGGTGTAATGGTTGCAGCTCCTTACAAACATTGTGTAAAAAAAAAACTTGGCGATTAAAAAGAGAGGCGGAGAGTTTATTGCAAGTTCTTCTCTTTCGTTCTACGCCCTTGATTTCAGAACTGGCAGTAAATGTAAAATTAGAATCATTTTATATTTCTTTTCTTTTTTTGATGTTCATAAGTGTACATTATGTTACCTATATGAATAAATTATTTTTGACTTTGACTTTATATCTTTATATATATAATTCTTCTGTGAGTGTGTATGTCACTGAACTTCTCTCAAACGACTGGACCGATTTTGACGAAATTTTTTGTGTGTGTTCAAGTGGATCTGGGAATGGTTTAGATTCACGATTTTGTCCGCTGGACAATGTTTTTTAATTAATTTTTAATTTATTAGTAGTTGTTGATTTTGGAATGTTTTACATTGGATCCGACAGACGGCGCTACCATCGCAGTGTCAAATTTTAAATAATATTCGAATTTTAATTTTAGTCTGTCCCGACAGTTAGCGCTGCGATCAAATTAAAAAAAAGTTTTGTTATCATTGTGTTATTGTAGACCATGAGCTGGATCGTTAGATATTGTCATAACATTTGAATAATAATTTTCATCAAAATGGTCCAGAATGTTTTAGCTTATTAAAAAAAGTTTGAAATTTCCAAATTAAAGACGTGTAGACAGGACAACGTCTGTCGGGTCCGCTAGTCAATATATAAAACGATATGATTGATGAAGCAAACATAAAGCAAAACTGTATCTCAGCAATTATTAACTTGTCGGGTATATTTTTTTATAGAACAGGGGCAAACGGATATGAGGCTTATCTGATGATAACCTTAGCCCATTTTTTCCGATTTTTAGAGAGGCTAGGATGTTCTAAAATACTTGAGTCTTTTATATGGTTCTCATATTAAGTTCTTATAAATAATTCAACATAATTAAAATTTACAGAAAAATATACCCACCAATAGTTCATGTATATAGAATATTGATAACGAAATTGGAAGGTCATGGGTGGGTTTTGTGGCTAATTAAGGCGATGTGTCAGTCACAATAATTAAATATAAGTTGTATAGGACATAATTTGTTGTTAAAAAAAGGTCTGGTTACATTAGCTGCGGTATACCATTTGTCTAAATTTAGAGTATTCATTTCATTTCAAACACATACAGACTTTCATTAAAAGTATACAGATACAATATTCATTTTATATACAAATATATTGCATTGTGAATTTTGTTTCCAATCAAACAAAAAGGCAAAATCGTAGTGTTTATACGCTGTATCTTTGTCATTTGTTTTTTTTTTAGAAAAACAAACGGGCAGGAGGCTCATCTGATGTTAAGTGATACTGCCGCCCATGGACACTCACAATGCCAGACGGCTCGCGAATGTGTTGCCGGCCTTTTAAAAATTGGTACGCTCTTTTCTCTGAATTGGTTCGGAAATACTTCAGTGGGCAGCTGGTTCCACAAAGTGGTGGTGAGCGGCATAAACTGCCTTGCACAAGCCTTTTGCACAAGAACCAAATAATATTTTTCTTATTAACTTAAAAAACCGCTTACTTACCACCACTACCATCCGATCATTTTATTAATTAAAGACAAAAGTAAAAAAAAATTGCGAAAAATGCAAATGTAAAGACATTATGTGTCATAATTTATTGATTTTACAATAAAAGTGTAATTTTCTAAAACTCTCTTTTATATTATTATTACAACACATTTCGGACAATAGCTAGAGAGTACGCTTCGCCTTAACACATGTGATAACGAATATTGCTTTATTTAAAAACATTTTTAAGTGAAGTATTGTTGTGTCTAGTTTATTGAATAAACATGACAATTATAAGTTCTAAGTGTTGTTTCTGTTTACCCATTCGCACAGGATTATTAATAATATGCTACTTAAAAATCGTAAGTAACTTACTGCCATATATTTATTGATACCTACCTAATAAAGATTCAGGATCGATACGTAGCGCCAACGATTCGTGTACATTTAAATCTGTATTATAATAAACGGGTCACATACAAGAGTTTTGTTCCATTAGAGACTTTTGGGCCGTGGGGTATAATATTTAAGATGGCCTAGTAAATAGCACGGGTGACATCAGATCTGATGCTTGCCTCTCTTAACGAATAATTATTGCAATAAGGTTTAGAGTTTAGGTTTTAATAAACAAATATCTATTTTTGTGTTATGTATATATACTTAGTGCAACTTCTGCATCTTACTCTAAGAACTAAACAAGAATAAAAACTACATACCTACAAACTGTAGTCAGTTTTATATCTGCCTACACACAAGCTTTTTGTTGTCACTGCTGAATATTAATTTGTATACATTAGAAATACATAGTGATACTAGAACATTATGAAATAATTTCAACAATGAAATCATTTTAATTCTATTCGTGACAAATATTGTTATTCGAACAACAAATAATAAACATTAGATTAAGGCTCTATATTTATTTATTAATTACAAAAATACATTATCCTTACTGGCTATGCCAATAGGATAATGTCGAAAATCATTTAATAAAATATAATAAAGTGCATATATAATATTAAACACATAATATACACAATATCGCTACTGTGAATTCACTCTGCGAACATACAAATATGTCGATAGTGTCGGAGACAGCATTTAGTAGGCGCAACGTCCTGGATTACGGGGATCTGTGCAACAGACTGGTTCTGGCCCTTGGTATCGCAAATAACCTAGGCCTTCGCCGTCGCACATATCCCATAGGCAGAGACTGTAGAGAGTTCTGACCGCCCTGGGCTTTTTATCGGGATACGCTTGATTTGCTCCAATTCAAACAATTTATAAGAGTCAAAACTTGCCGATTAAAAAAGTGGTGGAGTGTTTCTAGCCAGTTATATTTGCCCAATCCATTGACATACGAACTGAACTGAGAATCAATATAACATCATTTCTGTTGGCGTTCATAAGTATTCTGTGTTTGAATTGTGGTTAAGATTAAAATTACTCTTTCCAGGCAATATGTACCATCAACTCATTATTCATGCTGAGTAACAGACTAGAGTCTTTGGGTAACCCAGATGATAATATATTCAAATATATTGTATTGGGACTGATATCCGTCCTGGAATTCATTTTCAGCATAGTACTTATTACTGGAATCCACAAGGTAATCTTAGCTTTTTCTGAACCAGTGAACAGTGTTGCAAATACTGATGAACATGCATGTAATCCTAAAGTGCGATTCACATTGGATGAAGAACATTTTTGTATGGAAATCAACGCGTGTAATCAGTACCTAATGCAACTGTCGACATGGGCAATTTTTTTACGAGTTTTTTTTAGTATTTTTCTTTTTTAATTATTATTATTTGGTGTATTTCTGTGTGTGTGTGTGTGTCTACTTAAATATACACCCAAAATAAAACCTTCTTAACCTATCTATGCTGAATACGACCGCTGAAAAGAGTTAAATGCCTTAATTTTTTTATATAACAGGAGTCAAACGGGCTCACCTGATGTTACGTGATAAAACCGCCCATGGACACTCGTATTGCTAGAAGGCTCGCAAGAGCGTTGCCAGCCTTTTAATTTTAAATAAGTCGCATCATTCGAAGAAATCTTACGGATTTCATTATAAAAGCATTTTTTTTTCAGAAACACGTCCCAATTGTTCGTGTTACATACATCTACAATGTCCTGATGATGGGTATCCAGATACTCATTGCTATCATCTACGTTCCACTTCAGACTTATGAGCTCTTTGTAACAGGAAGAGGAGATGATCCTCTATTTATGTTAATGGCTGCTATACTGCTAGTAGTCGGTGAGAAAAAAGTTTTTTTATGTAAGCAAACAAGCAGCAGGCTCTCCTGATATTTAGCTGTCCATGACATTGCCAGAAGGCTCGCAAGTGTCGGCCTTAAACTTACATTATAATATTACTTTCTAGAAACAAAATAGTAAAAAGTTTTTATTATAATTATAAACGTCTATGTAATTAATACACTAATACACATTTATAAGGGCTCAGCAATAGCAAATGCTCTTTTAACATATGAACTCCTCAAATCACTCATCAGGAAACTGGCGTATCATGACTCGTCGGGGGTCAAAAAGAGAATACTAGCCATGCTTAAAAACTTATGTACACGCGTTAAAAGTGAGAAGAATAATTTACTCTTATCATTTTTCTCTAACTCGCCAAAAATAGTATAACTACAAGTAGTAAATTAATTTTTTTTTCAGTATTGCAACTCTACGTGGTATCGCTGGTGCGAAGACATCTCGCCCACATGCGGCAGTTGTGTGTGTCCGACCCAAACAGTTCAACGTATTCACCACGAAAGCCTTATGTCGTATATTAATCTTAGTTTAATTTATATAATCCCCTTATATACATTAATTATAATATATAATAGTTACATAGTTTAACTCAAATTTCGCCTAGAAATAATAGGAGCTAACGTAAAATACTGAAGGAATCATATTAGACCGTTATTAAAAATATATGCTTAAGACCTGCGTCTGTATGAATAGAAAATATGTATTTGTCTAATATTAGATAAAACAGTATAGTTTCGTTGTACAAGGCTTAAAGATTTAAAATTATTAAAATGCCAGTAAAACCCCATTTAGTCACGTAACTGTGTGTATTTGTCTATACTCTGATTTTTAATTTCGTAGAGTTCTGACACCTATTTTTTGACATGTCGGAGATCACAAATCTTTTCGGCCGGGCACATTTTTCAATTTTAATTCGAGTCTGAATATCTGACTCTAATACATTTTATTTGGTAGGGAATGTATCTGTTTAAGTGCGTTGCTCACATGAAAAGTGGTTGAAGAGCGAGTGATAATTAAGTCCCATCCATGACAAACAGTAGGTTTACTAAACCTGGAATTAGAAGGTAGTGCCAGCTAAAGAATAAAATAAATTTATTCAAGTTGGTTCATGATATTGTTATTTTTGTATCACTTGATTAAGTAAATATTAAGATTTACCTGTTTTGTCCCTTTTTCGGCGGGGAACTTTGTTTAGTAACAACACTTATATGTATATATAACAGAATTCTATGGAATGAAAAATCAGAGTATAGGGCCCTGTATTGTATAGAAGATACGTTATACCGCGTAATACAAAGTATTTTCCAAACAAACAAATCTATAATATTGATTTAAGAAATTTATTGACGCAGTTAATATTATAAAATATAACGAATTAAAATTAGACGTCTAGATTTTATCTGTAGACCTAATAATTTATTTGAATATAAGATATTAATAAAAAAATCGTATTTTTGTTTTATTTAAATATAATATAACTCTTTTCTTTATTGAAATATACATTGCATTACATGTGTAAGCGTACGGCGCCTCGTTCTGAAGCACCGCCGCTACTCTCGAAATGAAACTCGAAATGGAGTAGTAATTGTTCCGTATATTGGTCGAACGTTAGTGATGGTCAAACACAATTATAAAGCGAAGCAAGCTTATGACTAACGTCCGTCCGGCACGGCTGCGTAAATCTATCTAAAAAGTATACAAATAATAACTTAAAACTAAGCCTTAAACTACACGCTGGTAAAAGGGGCCGACCGTCCCTTTTGATACCTGCGTAGCCGCCGACCGTTTCGTAGAACAACATCTGGCTGGCAGCTTCGTTTACCAGCTTTCTAAGTTGCATTGTTCGTTGTCCGTAACAGTCTCCCCTCAGCGAAACCTTCCTATGATATGAAGCTTTCCTTAGGTAGGACAACGATGCGCATACCGGTCGTCTCAGCTTATGATGTTTCGTTTCCAGTTCTACTGATCGGGTTTCTCCATCAGGCCCTTTATGCGTTTTCGTTACAATTCTGATCCACTGTAATATCGTCGTTGAATCCGTCCAAAGCACGATCTTGTTTGGTTCAATTCTGTAACCTTCTGTAATGACCACGGCTAATCTCGCTCTGATTAGGGCTGCCTGCTTTAGCCGCGGTATACTCTGTGGCTTAATAGGTGCCACCCATGCTTTCGCTGTGAGTCTGACGTCAATTACATCGGTTCCAATTCGCCAATATGCCACTCTCGCCTTTGCTTGTTCAGATGCGTCACAAAACACATGCAATTGTAGCTCAACTCCCCTCGTGTAATTATACCATCTAGGTATCTTCAGTGTTTTTAGATTTTCTAACTGGCTCAACCACTGTTCAAACTCAGTAGCTTGGTCAGTAGGAATTTCTTCATCGCACCCTGTCTTTAATCTCCAAAACTGTTGTAGAATTATCTTCGCCGTTACGGTATAATAACTTATTAATCCTAACGGATCAAAAATCGACATAACGGCTCCTAAAGCTTCTCTTTTAGTTGGCTGCCTAATTCCCTGTTTGTGGAGGCTTGTGTTAAAAGAAAGTACGTCTTCAGTGGCTTCCCAAATTATTCCTAATGTCTTCTCATAATACGAGGGTGTGGTTCCCAACTCTTTGGGGCTTGTAGTGCGAAGCTCAGGTGGCGTAGCTTCCACTATTCTTTGTGAGTTTGAATTCCATCCAGCCAATATAAACCCGGCATAGCTATGAACTTCAATCACTTCTTGCATTGTTTTTATGGCTTCGTCTTCGGTATCAAAGCTATCTACGAAGTCATCCATATAATGATTTTTTGTTATAGCATTATAAGCGTTTGGATGTGTAGTACGGTAGCACGAAGCATTGTAATCCCTTACGCTGTGTGCTAGAAATGGCGAGCTCTTAGCGCCAAATATCAGTGAAGTCATAACGTATTCTTTTGGGGGCTTATCTCGATTTTCTCCAAGCGAAAGAAACTTTTGAGCAACTTGATCGTCTTCGTTCACTTTAATCTGCAGGAACATTTCTCTAATGTCAGCTGTTGTCGCGTATTTTCTCTCGCGAAACATAAATAATATACCAGGCAATGATTTCAATAAGTCTGGCCCGTCTAGCAACTCATCGTTTAAGCATACTTCATTTGATCTTGCCGCTGCATCAAATACTAGACGAACTTTTCCCGGTTTATTAGGGTTTGTAACAGCAAAATGAGGTAAGTACCAATCTTTTGATGTCGGTATTTCGGGTCTTTCAATAGGGCGGGCGTAATTCTTCTCCAACAGGTTATTTATTTGTCTCGTATGTGACTGTTTAAACTCACACGACTGATCCATTTTCCGTTCAATGCTTTTAAGCCGCTTAAATGCCATATTATAACTTTCTGGGAATTTCGTGTTATCAGTCTTCCATGGCAAACCCAGGTAGTAACGCCTTTCCCGTTTCTCTATTGTTCTATTAAACAATTGAACTGCACGTGCGTCGGCGCTTGTTAACCTTTTTTTATTATTTATCCCTAAGGCATCTATTGCATAACTTTGTTTTAATATCGCCTCTAGACGCTCATCCATTGTTTCTTTGTAAACGTCGTTTTCTGCCGCCTTTTTCATGCAGTACAAGACACGTTTGTCGTCTTCCATTAAACTTCGTTTAGGTGCTGTTCCATGTAAAATCCAGCCTAACCGTGTTAAAGATTCAGCCGGTTCATTATTCTTCCCACAGTATTTATTGTCTGCTCCAATTAATAATTGTGGTTTAACTTCGCCGATCATTTCTTGGAGTGGTAACTTAACCACATTGTTGTAGCGCAAATTATCCGCGCTAATTCTTTGACTATAGTTGAAAGTGAGTTGCAAGGTCGCTTCTTCTAAGAGGTATTTTGAGAGCGTGATGAGAATTGGTTCTTTCTCATTACTATTAGCCTTACCGTAGTCTGTCCATCTAGCCTGATAGTGCAGGTTAAGTTTAGACACTATTTCTCGGACTAAGGCCCCGTTATTCGTATAGCTTCGATCGTTTACACTTTTCAATAGCCACGCAATGTTTTGCACTTTTATTGCAAATTGGTTAAATTCAACCGCTGTATATCCCGGTCTGGGTATTTTCTTTATTTCTTCCAGCGCTTTATCAATTATAATCTCCGGTCGGCCATAACACTGATCTAGTGCATTCATAATAAGCTCGGGATCGCAAGCAGTACTCAATAATACGGCGACTGTTTCTTTAGCAGCTCCCGCCAGGCATGTGCGTAATCTTGCCATGTTTTCTGCTTTAGAGTATTTGTAGAGCTTCGTGGAGTCTTCATAAGCAGCTTTAAAGTAAAGCCAGTCGCAGACATTTCCGTTAAACTGCGTCAGATCTTGAGCATGTCGTATAGGGGGTTTGTCTGTAACTATTTTTTCAAAGGCTCCGATAAGCCGTTCTATCCCTTGATCTTGGGATCTCGTTTTCGGTACGGAGGCCTCTTCGATAGGTGATATGGGACGCTCTATTTCCCGACACATATTGTATTTCAATGTCTCCACGCGTTCTGGGAGCACTGTGTCTTCGTGTCTATCACCTTGAGATAGATTATTCACGCCGCTATGACTTCTTAGCCATCTATCTACCATAGCAGCGGACTTGTTTCCGTTCCGCTGTTCTGGCAAGCATTTGAAGATACTCTCTTCGTCAGCTCTGCTTAAGTCAATGGCGATTCGCTTCTTTAACAATTTCATTTCAAGCTCCATCTCCTGTTCCATCTTCTGCATCTTTAATTCGAACTGTTTCCTTATATATTCTTTTTTCAATGCGACTATGCGTTCTTGGGCTTCGTATTCAGCTTGCTTTACACGGGACGCTTTCGACCTCATCTTATTTCTAGAGGTCTGAACTGACTCCCTGTCGTGTGTAACATCAGCTAGTCCACGTTCTAGGACTTTCGATGGTGATTGTAACGGCACGTTTTCTGTCCGTACATCTTCATCGATTTCATATGCCCTCCTAGCTTGTCGGCTTCTTGTGTTCATTTTGAAGTCGATTGTATTCTTCGCTTCGATGAACTGGTGGATAATGCTTTCCTTCGGCGACCCACGGCAGCAGTGCGTCGATGCTGTGAGTCACTTTGTACAGGCAATGAAGTCAACCCTCTGCACGTACTCCTGGGATCGCAGGTAGTACTGCCGATGAAAATCTTCCTGGGATCGCAGGTAAAATCTTCCTTCTTCTCGGCGTCGATGCGTTGAGTATTTTTCTTCTGGTTATCCGGCTCGAAGGACCAAAACTGTAAGCGTACGGCGCCTCGTTCTGAAGCACCGCCGCTACTCTCGAAATGAAACTCGAAATGGAGTAGTAATTGTTCCGTATATTGGTCGAACGTTAGTGATGGTCAAACACAATTATAAAGCGAAGCAAGCTTATGACTAACGTCCGTCCGGCACGGCTGCGTAAATCTATCTAAAAAGTATACAAATAATAACTTAAAACTAAGCCTTAAACTACACGCTGGTAAAAGGTGCCGACCGTCCCTTTTGATACCTGCGTAGCCGCCGACCGTTTCGTAGAACAACATCTGGCTGGCAGCTTCGTTTACCAGCTTTCTAAGTTGCATTGTTCGTTGTCCGTAACAACATGTATAATTCTACTCTACGTGTGTATGTCACGGAACTTCACTAAAACGGCTGAACTGAAGTAAATGAATTTTTGTATGAGTTTGGGTGGCGCCCTGCGTGGTTCAGATTCACAAATTGCACGGCAGATGGCATTGCAGTGGGTATCTAAGTTATTTATCTATACTGCAACCTAACAGCTGGTGGCTTAATATCCTAATCGCCTGAAATATCATCTACTGTCGGGTTCGCTAGTACCTTCCCTATACAATATTTAATTATAATAACTATATATTTATTGATTTTAAACGACTTATAAATATGTAGAGGGACCTTATCTCTGAGCTTTAAAAAGGGTTATCAGTATACGTTTATTTTTATAAAAACTGATTACACTAACACACAAATGATAATTCATATATGCATTATTTTATTTACTGAGAGACCAGTGTAGGCCTAGGCTTCAGCGTGTGACTCTCATTCCACTCAGTCGTAGGTTTCAAGGCTACCTAGAATTCTTGTCTATTTGCACATTTAATACTTGCTAGTATGGTGAATCAAAATATCGTGAGTCATACCTTAAGGGGAATATACACGGGTCGATTTTTGCCGTGCAGCTAGTCGCTTCACAAATCGCCTCATCAAGACTCATCGCTTGCCTATTTACACAGGTCTCTAAAATTGCATGCGGCTCAGTCTCTGCAGTTTCCATCCTAAATTCATATCCGCAATACACGGACCGCTCGATAAGCTCCTGAGCGGTCGGAGCAGTCGCACTGCGGTCTAGTTTCGCCGTGCGCTCGACTGGTTAGGGCTGCCGGACCAACCATACACGGACCGGACGGCTGCAAGCGGTTTGTTCCCTCCCCGCTACTCGCTGAGTACCGACCCCTTCCTCACGGCAGGCAACCTAGACTAACTAATTCATCAAAGAAACCACGGACATCCTAAGTTGTTGAAAAACCTTTTAGTATTTTCTCTCAACTAGGGATACAAAGTATGAAATGTATGTATATACATGCTGTTCTCTTGTTGTATTGTGTAATGCAATTTGTAATATGTTAATAAAATATTGAAACATTTTGTTTTTTATTAAATTTATTACTAAACTTACTTGATACACAAAACGGTAGGTTGGTTTCGAGGTCTTCAAAGTCTCCAACGCCCGGTGCGTTTGTGTAGTGTATGTGCTGTAAGTTCTTTGAAAATAATGGCGCAGCGAACGTGTTAATAACGCTGATACGCGGATATGTTATCTATAAATTCGTCTGTTTTAATACGAATTTATTACATTATTATGTATCTAGTTGGAATTGCAAAACGCAATGAATTTTTATTAATATATAACTCTTATTTGCTTAATAACTAGGTAACACTGAAAATGTTTAGAAAATTAAAAACGGCTTAATGTAGAAAGTTGCCAATACTTTTAATTTTATCACCGTATTTTTAATTATTTAATAGTATCTCCGTTACAATCTGCACATCGTTGCATTCCATGGTACCACTGAGTAAAGCAGTGGGCTTATTCTTCCTCGTGTCCTCTTCCATTCTTCATCCAGTGGAGTCTCTTCTGTGGCATTTTCGTACACTTTCACCGTATCTTCATGGCTCGTAAAGCGAATACCACAAATTTAATCTTTAGTTCTTGAGAAAAAATGAAAGTCGCAGGGCGCCAGGCGTACAGTCCTGTTGTATGGCGGATGACTCATTATATCGACACCTGCCATAGTCAAATATTCATGAGTCCGTTTTGCGGAGTGCGCTGAAGCATTGGTGTGGTGAAGGAGGATCTTGCCTCGAGGGCGGTTCTGTCGATTTTTTTCCAATACAACAGGCAAACAGCGATTAACATACCACTTTGCAGTAACTGTCTTTCGATCTTCTAGCACAACTGTCGCGAAATGAACTTTCCGACCAAAGAAAGTGGCAATCATATTTTCTCCTTGACTTCTTCCTTTCTTTACCTTAATTCGCCGAGCCTCGAAAGGAAACGCCCACTGAGCTGATTACCTTTTGGTTTCGGGTTCGTAGTGACATATCCAGCTTTCATTAACTTATGACGATGTCAAATACAGCTTTTGAGGCATTGCCGTTGAACTTATCTAACATTTGGCGACACCAGTCCATGCGAAGGTTTTTCTGGTCGTCGGTTTAAGTACGGGAAATCTATTTGGTACAAAGCTTCCTGATGCCTAAATGTTCGGGTAATAATACTTTTTTAACTTGACTTGAAATTTTGATACCAATGCCTAGTCTTGTATCTGGTGACAGGTCACTCTCATAACATTCCTCTATCATGCGTCGCACAGCACTGATGTTATCTTCAGTAGTCGCTGAAGATAACATCAGTGCTGTTAAAAGACGTCCCCCATGCGGATCATCATTGAGATTGCTACGTCCACACTTTAACTCCTTAAACCAAATGTAAATAGTGGCACGAGATGGGGCTTCATTAAGAATTGCTAATAGCGTTTCTCGCGTTAGGTTCATTTTCACGTGTAACAATTCACAAAAACAAATGACAAATGAATGCAATATACTACATTAGGTGACCAAAGTGTTTTAAAATTTAAAATCAAATAAAGTTTTTATTAGCAATGTTTCTAACTGGCCAGTTCTGTGTTACCCACGAACATGCTTCATATGTAAATTTTAACGCCTGTTGATAAAAACTATACATGAAGGAAGTAGCCTATGTGAAGATTTTACATCTACTCCTTCTTGTCCTTGTTTCATATGATCGTTCAAGCACTTGGATGTGATAAATGTGAAAATTGCTCCCGTTTAAATGGTCCCACCTCACATCACCAAAAATAATATTTTTTCTGTAGCTACAAAAAAAAAGTCAAAACAAGATTTTTTGTGTATGTTTTACCTACAAAACAAATTGTATGTTTATTAAAAATATTTAAACAACAATTGAAAAATAATGCCTAAAGGAAATCCTCTATATGCGAGTATAGATTAGAGTAGCATATTTGCGAAACTATGCTAACAAATATATATTTTATTGATCTTGAATAGTTATACCACGGTAATATTATGTCTACAGTACTGTAACTTCATACAAATAGACGACGCGCGAGCTATACCTACTTGCTCGGATCTCGGCATGCGCTCGGCAATCGGCATCAGTGTTGCCGTTGTTGTTGACTTTGTCGCTAGATCTAGCGGAATTCATGAGTGGTTAGCGGCAAAAAAATTGAGTTAGCGACAAAAAAATATTTAGAGACTTCTAGCCGATTTTGAGCCGTCGTATATGCGACTTTTTTTTGAAAAAAAATGGAAAATATGTAATGTGTTGTTAAGGCCACCACTACACCTGAACAATCTTAAACATCCGTTCTGGCATAAAATATCTTCAAATAGCCTCAACCCCAAAATTTGTCTCGTTCACAAACTTTTTCTAAACAATTTCTTTTCTTTTATTAGCTGATTTTCAAATGTTCTGGCAACACCCACGTAGAATAATACTAAACGGGAATTCCCTGCCTATAAACAAGCTGTGTAGTTAGACAAATTCAGTTGATTATTTCGTCATTCTTGCACGTTCGCAACACGTCAATTAGTGTTGCCCAAAATCGGTCTTGGTCTTGTAGTCTTGGTCTTGTTCTTGCATTTTTGCAAGACCAATACCAATACCAAGACCGCCTTATCGCAGCAAGACCAATACCAAGACTGAAGCCTGCAAGACTTGAGCAAGACAATACTTAAGCCTGCAATACTCTTGCGTCTTGCAGTTAGGACAAACTGAGATTTGGGCGTTATTAAGTAGGTATTTGGTTTCAATCCCGATTTTTAGAGACGTTCCCCAGTATCAAAACCATAGGTATCCTCATAACACTAAACTAAGGGCTGCAGTTGTATCTGCAGTTGGCAACGTGCCGCTCGTCTGAAAGAACCCTGAAAGGTATTGTATTGATTAGGTAGGTAAGTACAAAAAAAAAACAAAAAAATCCCTTTATTAACTTCCTGGTCTTAAATTATACATTTTAGTACATCCCTTTTAAGTTCTATAACCTGTGTTAGGGATGCACACTCTTTCCTATATGTTGTTACTTAACAAAGGTCTAATCTAAACAAAAACAATGAACTTACATACTAAGTAGTACTTATACCTTAATATAACTTAATGTAACTTAATAAACAATCCAATACATAATATATTAAAAAAAACCAAAATCTAAACAAAAGTTTACACTAAATCGTAAAAAGTAGAAGCAAACTACAAAAGTAGGGTAGATAAGTAAGTAGATAAGATCGCACCATCATCTTTTGATTGAGTGTAAGACATGAGTGTAACTGTAGTGCAACTCAGACGAGTGTAGCCCGTATGTCATGGCCAGTGCAGGTTAATACAGCGTAACATGTCTCTTGTCAGCCGTATGATGCGATCACATAAACTATACACTATTTAAATAATTATAAATGTTTATTATACACCACATAATACTAAAGATAACGATAGGTCAGATTAACAATATTTAGTATATATAACCTACGTTTAAGGTACCTAACACAAACATAACATTATATTAACATTTGAAGGATATATTATTATTTTTTTTAGTACTTACGTAAGATTAGATAATTGTTATTGAACATTGTCATTTGTATTGATTTTTAATATATATACATTTACTCAACTTCTACTAATAGATCTTCAGTTTGTTGATAATTTAATGTTTTTAGCCATGTTGTTACTGTTTTTTTACACTCTTTAAACGTCATAGGGTTATATATTTAGGGTTTTATTTATTTTATTGTACAATTTTGTAGATTGGGTTGCAAATTGCTTCGAGGCAAAAGTTTAGCGACTTCTAGCGGATTTTTTAAAAATATATTTACCAATATCTAGCGGATTTTTTCATATTACTAGGGGGCCGTACATAAATTACGTCATCGATTTTTTCCCGATTTTAGACCCCCCCCCCTATAATCATCCTATCGTCATTTCTTACTGACCCCCCCCCCCCCCTTCTCCCAAAATTGACGTCATTTAACCAGTTTGACAAAATAAAACATTGCAGATTAGAGAAAAATAGTTTTTGTAAGTCAACAACGATCGCGGATCAATTAAAGTAATAAATAGCAGTGAAAATAGTTTTCTGATTTTGTTATTTAACGAATTTGCGTTAAACGCGTGATGGAAAAATCTGCGCGGATAAACGTGTTGCATCGTTCACGTTCGTACTCAGATTGAAGCGAGCACAAGCCGCAGGTCCGCAGCGGTGGCGGCGCGCGGCAAAGACAAAGGAAGCCGACTTTGTTTAAACAGCGCCGATTTCTTTTATTATGATTACTTTTGTTATTTTAGTTAGAAATAATCTTTTTGTACGTGAAAAATAAACTTTAAGTAAATAAATAAGAATGGCGTCAATTTCGAAACACCCCCCCTCCCATCAATCATTTTACCGTCATCCGCAGACCAAACCCCCCCCCCCCCCTAATTTAGAATGACGTAATTTGTGGACGGCCCCTAGGGACTTTTAATTTGGTAGAACGGCAACACTGATCGGCATGCTACAGTCGCGGACGTGCCGCAGTGACGACCGGACGGTATGTTGGTTTTTAGTCAGTAACCGCGCGAATTTTTACTAGATATAAGTGGAAATAAGTACAAGTAGCTATTTCATATGGCTGTTTCCCAAAACAATTTTTGATCAAGCTTTATATTAGAATGCGGATTTTTTATACACTAAAATATAATAATAAAGCATTTCGTACATCTCAGTCAAGGCGCAAATATTTTTCGGTCGCAAATTTATAAGACCGATTTGTTATAATCAAACATAGATAAAAATAAACATGATTTTTTAATTAAATCTACCATTAAAAAAATCTTGTATTTTTATTGAACACTTTCTATTCAATTCACGAAGTATTTTATGTTATCATATTAATATTTCATATATAACACGCTGTAGGTGGGCGACAGCCCTATCGCATGCTAACGTACTGTGCTGCTTATTTATTTTTGTAGGTACTTATTTCAAGGACACGGGCCAGTTACAATACTGTAGACATAATATTACCGTGGTTATACTGCGTGGGTGCTCTTCACATCCCATTTATGATAAAACAAACGTATAATTTTCAGTTCATTTTATTTTGTTTTGCGCTTCGTATATCATAAGCTGGTTTTGAAAAATGCGATGTGAACTGCCAATATTGAAGAAATGTTGTTTCTGTGTTCCCTTAAGACTTGGATTGTTAATATGGGCTTACTTGAAACTGGTAAGTTTAAAATTAAAAATCTCTATTAAAAAATCTCAATTACGAAATTCTAACGACAGAAGGCCTACCATGCTTTCGTAAATCAATCCAGATGTGATGCTGATGAATTTAGGTTCCTAAATTAATTTCACCATTTTTTTAATTTGTTTGGTGTTCATAAATTTTATTAAAACTTTAAATTAATCTGGTCATTCAATTTAATTTCTGAATTCGGTACCTAATAATCCAGGAGCAACAAAACTACTGCGCCGATTATAAACTCATGAAATTAATTATTAACCGTAAAAAATTAACGTAGTGAAAAAAAAAGTAATATTTATAAAATCTAAGATCTTTTGATATTTTCATGTTTATTAGTCTTCTATGTTTAGTGTTAAGCAAATCTTGCCATCAATTGGTGGGTTTAAAATATTTCAGTTTCCTAACGTATTCCTACATGTGAGTATTGATTGCGCAAATTCTGGCACCGACTAGTTACGAACCCATGACCTCAAGATTAATAACATTTGTAGTCTTAATGTTTAACAGTAATTAATAACGGTTAATATATCTTTTGTTATGTTGAAAGTACTTAAATGTACAAATGTAATTAATCTGAACGAAGGAGTATTACGCGCCATTTGCCTAGCGTCGTCCTCAACGACAAGAAAAAAAACCAGTTAATCTTTGACCATTTTAGCTTTAGTAAAGAAAAAACTTTTTTTTTCAGATTTTAAGCCTGCTCATTCTTATTGATTTCTGCTTGGAGGCAGAATTTGTGAGACAGTCTAACCGTGATTTACCCAAAGAAACAATAACCTTTATAGTGGTGATGATCATGTTTTGGAGCATTAATTCGATATTCCAAACAGTATTCATTGTTAGCGCTCATAAGGTATATATTTATCTGCATATTATTCTCTTCTTATATTTTATTTATTCATACTTCGTTGCCAGACTCATAATTGCAATACAAAAGAAGAGGAAATGCAAGAATTAAAAAGGTCTCAATTGGTCAGGATAGGATAAAGTTAGGAAATGTAGAATGTGGAATTATAGAAGAGTTTTAAAAGATGATAGGGAGGAAGCCAATCGTATGGAGTCGGGCAGCCTATTCCACAGCTTAATGGCGGGAATTCTAAATGAATTGGCTATTAAGGATGAGCTGTGGGATGGAATTTACAATAGATGTATATTATTTTACATATTTTAGTGACTCAGAGAAAGGAATGTCTTTATTAAAAACACAAGATTTGTAGATTTGAAAATTACGTAATACATTAAAACAGAAGACTTAAGTACTCACCATTTTATTTAGTATGAACGTAGTATCAATTCTCAATACACGTGTATATGCGACATGATATTAACGTTCTAATATTACGTTCGCCATTAATAATTGCAACGTTTTGTCTTGCGTCTTTTGTTTTAGATTCTCACCACTCTGGGCTTGTGATAGAATAACTATTTGACAGGCGTGACCCACTAACGCAAGAGGATTGTATGACATTGGCACACGCGTTGTCACGTGACCATTTTGATTTTGATTTGTTTGGCGTAAAGGGATCACGCCAGTCGAAAAGTAATCTTGTCTTACACGAAGAACTAAGTGAAAATGCACTAATTTCAAAGTTTAGCATGTGAAAATGTAATTTTAGACGTTTATCTAAAGATTTCCCTGGAGGCAATAAAAGTTTTTGAATAATTTCGGTTATTTTAGGTTTTCTATTAACGTTAATTATGGGCGGATCGTGAATTTGTGGGGCCCCTTTTGTTTTCAGTGTGTCTGGGGGCAATTTGTTGGCCCTGGGCTGCACGTCAAAAAGCCCTTAAGTAGATCCGCCCCTGTCATTTATTACATATAAGTACACAAGTACTTTTAAAGTGAAAACTTATCTGGCATCGTTGTGATTTGATAGTTGATGAAATGAAAAAGCAACAGTAAAAAGAGACGGACAAATTCATAAGATTTAACATGGAAGAAAGAGTAGATATAAAGTTTAAATTAGTTTAGCTTTGATCTAATTAAATATATTAACAAAAATGCAAATATTAAAATTAAAAACATAAATTAAAAATTGAAATACTTAAGTTAATAGTTTAAAGAAAAGTTTAACACTAAACTAAATCATTGTAGTTTTTATCAAATATAATAAAATTACATTCGTCTCATTTGAACCAACATTTTAGAAGGTGAACTGCATTTTTTTTGTTTTGGTTCTACTGAATAACTACACTTTAAAATAAATTGTACTTGCTATGCAGATACAGCATAAATATAAGCGAAAAAAAGGCACCTAGGATGTCGGTACTCTTGAACCCACATAAATCTTAAAATGATTGCGCCTGCATTAAGATATCTTTTTGTTTCAGAAAAACTACAAAATAATGCGAATTTATTACATATATAACTTCGTCTACATTTTCATACCTACTATACTATTTAGAATGTTCTGTAGGATAATTCACTCAGAAGTCAGAGGTCTTATGTTTTTAGTAACCATGCCAGTTATTATTATTCTTATTACCATTGCTATAGAATTTGGTAAGTATTATGTTTAAAATTTTCTCTGGGGTTGTTTGCCTGCTGTTTCACTAATTTTCCTTTATGCTTACCAGTCTTACTTAGTAAGATGATACATATTTGCATGCCTATTTATATATGGCTGATTGTGCAGTTTTTAATTTTAATTTTGTGTGTATTGTGATTCTTTCTATAATAAATAGATCTAATTGTACCACTATATTAGCAAATAAACGAATTTATCATTATTATACACCTTCAAGAAAAGAGCGTACAAATTCTTAAAAGGCCGGCAACGCACTCGCGAGCCCTATAGCATCGAGAGTGTCCGGCGGTATCGCTTAACATCAGGTGAGCCTCCTGCCCGTTTGCCCCCTGTTCTATAAAAAAAAAGTTCAAGACATAATAAAAAGGGAAATTCAAATTCCAAAAATTTAATAAAGTTTTGAATAGCCCTTTTTAACGATAGAATTGTTTCTAACACTGATTTAGAGTAAGAATCAGAAACGCGATTAAGCGTAAACCAGGACTCACGTATGTCAAAATCAAATGCTTTTTGACGTATCGTTTCACACTTGGGGTAACGCTAATTTCGATAATAACATCATTTATTACCGTTCATTGTTTCGTATTGAAAGGGATTAAACAGCTTCACTATGTAATGTGTCTAATTAATCGAAACCTACCGATATATGATATCAAATTTAAAAAAAACGAACAGGTATTGATTTTTAAAACGTGACTAAAAGGTAGATATTTGATAGTAGAAGAATGTAGGTTCGATTCCCGGTTGTTCACCAATGGACTTTCTGACTATGCGCGTATTTAACATTCGCTCGAAGGCTGAAGGAAAACGTCACGAGGAAAAAGTCGATGGCTTGTGTCAGGCACGAATGACGAATTATTATGAAACAGATGTTAATATGAGGCCCGGTCCTAATAAGGTTGTAGCAACACTATTTTTTTATATAAGCAAAGATTTAATATAATCGATACAATTAAGAATTAAATAAAAATAAACTTTCAAATCTTTTGAGGTTATAATGTTATTTTACAGTTCTCACCATATACCTTATGCTTCTGGTGAGGAGTGAATTTATAAAGCTGAGAGACAGTGGGCAATTCCAGTTTTTCAATCACGAATCTGAAGCTCGGTGTGTTGCAAATCTACCAGATAATACCATCCCAAAGGAGGATGAATGTTTAGATTAAAAGTATTGTAAGTTATTTTTTACAAATAAATTGAAAAGCATAAAGAAATTATTTATTCCAATTTCACTCCCTTAATTCTCTTTATTGGGATAACATTTATTCATATATTTACTGTCATTGTTGGTTCATGATATTGAAATATTTGTTATTTTTGTATCACTTGAATAAGTAAATATTAAGATTTACCTGTTTGGTCCCTTTTTCGGCGTTGAACTTTGTTTAGTAACAACACTTATATATATTACAGAATTCTATGGAATGAAAAATCAGAGTATAGGGCCCTGTATTGTATAGAAGATACGTTATACCGCGTAATATAAAGTATTTTCTAAACAAACAAATCTATAATATTGATTTAAGAAATTTATTGACGCAGTTAATATTTTAAAAAATAACGAATTAAAATTAGACGTCTAGATTTTATGTGTAGACCTAATAATTTATTTGAATATAAAATATTAATAAAAAAATGGTATTTTTGTTTTATTAAAATATGATATAACTCTTTACTTTATTGAAATATACATTGCATTACATGTATAATTCTACTGTACGTGTGTATGTCACGGAACTTCACTGAAACGGCTGAACTGAAGTAAATGAATTTTTGTATGAGTTTGGGTGGCGCCCTGCGTGGTTCAGATTCACAAATTAGCCCGGCAGATGGCATTGCAATGGGTATCTAAGTTATTTATCTATACTGCAACCTAGCAGCTGGTGGCTTAATATCCTAATCGCCTGAAATATCATCTACTGTCGGGTTCGCTAGTACCTTCCCTATACAATATTAAATTATGATAACTATATATTTATTGATTTTAAACGACTTATAAATATGTAGAGGGACCTTTTCTCTGAGCTTTTAAAAGGGTTATCAGTATACGTTTATTTTTATAAAAACTGATTACACTAAAACACAAAATATGATAATTCATGTATGTATATGCAATATTTTATTTACTGAGAGACCAGTGTTGGCCTAGGCTTCAGCGTGTGACTCTCATTCCTCTCAGTCGTAGGTTTCAAGGCTGGGGACCTAGAATTCTTGTCTATTTGCACATTTAATACTTGCTAGTATGGTAAATCAAAATATCGTGAGTTACCTTAAGGGGGATATACACGGGTCGATTTTTGCCGTGCAGCTAGTCGCTTCACAAATCGCCTCATTACGACGCATCGCTTGCCTATTTACACAGGACTCTAAAATTGCATGCAGCTCGATCTCTGCAGTTTCCATCCTAAATTCATATCCGCAATACACGGACCGCTCGATAAGTTCCTGAGCGGTCGGAGCAGTCGCTCTGCGGTCTAGTTTCGCCGTGCGGTCGACTGGTTAGGGCTGCCGGACCCACCATACACGGAACGCTGCAAGCGGTTTGTTCCCTCCCCGTTACTCGCTGAGTACCGACCCGTTCCTCACGGCAGGCAACCTAGACTTACTAATTCATCAAAGAAACCACGGACATTCTAAAGTAGTTGAAAAACCTTTTCGTATTTTCTCTCAACTGGGGATACAAAGTATGAAATGTATGTATATACATGCTGTTACAAGATTTTTTTTTTTTTTTTTATATAATAGGGGGCAAACGGGCAGGAGGCTCACCTGATGTTAAGTGATACCGCCGCCCATGGACACTCTCGATGCTAGAGGGCTCGCGAGTGCGTTGCCGGCCTTTTAAGAATTTGTACGCTCTTTTCTTGAAGGACCCTAAGTCGAATTGGTTCGGAAATACTTCAGTGGGCAACTGGTTCCACAAAGTGGTGGTGCGCGGCAAAAACTGCCTTGAAAATCGCGCAGTTGTGGAACGGCGGACGTCGAGGTGATACGGATGGAATTTCGTATTCTGCCTCGACGTCCGATGATGAAACTCAGCTGCAGGTATTAATCCGAACAACTCCTCTGAACACTCTCCATGGTAAATGCGGTAGAAGATGCAGAGTGACCCCACATCTCTACGCAACGCCAAAGGATCAAGCCGCTCGGAGAGAGATTGGTCGTCGACGATTCGAACCGCTCTTCGTTGAACACGGTCAAGTGGAAGGAGTTGGTACTGGGGAGCCCCCGCCCAGAGGTGAGAACAGTACTCCATGTGGGGCCGAATTTGCGCTTTATATAGTTGCAAGCGGTGGCCCGGAGTGAAGTACCGTCTCGCCTTGTTGAGCACACCAAGCTTTTTGGAGGCTAATTTAGCCTTTCCCTCCAAGTGACCGCGAAACTGAACGTCGTTCGATATGTCAACGCCAAGTATTCCAATGCTGGCTGCGGCTTTAAGAAGAGTGTTTTCGAAAAGAGGAGTAGCGACAAAGGGTGTTTTTTTAGCGGAAAACGCGCAAACTTGTGTCTTCTTGGGGTTAAATTGGACTAGATTTAGTCTGCCCCAGTCGGAGACTCCACGTAGTAGAGTTTCTACTTCAGACACAAGTTTGTTCCGGTACTCATCGACATCTGCCCGAGAAATACCTGCCCGGCCAATGTAAAGAGTATCCCCAGTGCTGTCATCCGCATAGCAATGAATGTTGCTAAGTTGCAACATATCATTGATATGCAGAAGAAACAGGGTCGGGGATAAAACACAGCCTTGTGGGACCCCAGCGTTCACGGGTTTAAGGTCGGAACAAGCTCCGTCAATGACGACCTTGATGCTCCGATCGGCCAGAAAGCTGGAGATCCAATCGCATAATTTCTCGGGAAGCCCATAAGCTGGAAGCTTCGAGAGCAGTGCTCTGTGCCACACCCGATCGAAGGCTTTCGCTATGTCCAAACTAACCGCTAGAGCCTCCCCCTTGGACTCAATTGCCTCCGCCCATCTATGCGTAAGGTATACAAGAAGGTCACCAGCCGAACGACCACGACGAAAGCCGTACTGAGAGTCACTTATCAGCTGGTGGCCCTCCAGATACCTCAAGAGCTGGCCATTAATAATGGATTCCATTATTTTGGAGAACAAGGAGGTTATCGCTATTGGGCGATAGTTGGACGGATCAGAGCGATCGCCTTTTTTAGGGATCGGATGTATCGAAGCGATCTTCCAGCACTCCGGGACAGTGCCAAGCGAGTACAGGTACCGGAAAAGGCGCGTTAAGACCGGAGCCAACTCAGGAGCACAAGTACGCAGCACAATTGGAGGAATACCATCCGGCCCGCTCGACTTATGTATGTCCAAGGAAGATAATGCTTTGCGGACAGCACGTTGCCGGAATGTAACTTCCGGCATCGAAGAATCACACCTTGAAATGATCGGTGGTGATCTCCCTCGGTCATCCAAAGTCGAGCTGGATGCGAAGAGACAGCCTAAAAGGTCGGCCTTCTCCTTCGCAGTGTGGGCCAGCGAGTCATCCTCCCTGTGCAATGGTGGTATGGAGGGCTGACAAAAATTCCCTTGGACAGCTTTGGCGAGAGACCAGAAGGCTCGAGTCCCCGAAGGGAGTTGGGCCAATCTCTCGCCAAATCTGGCAATGTGCTCTGACTTTGCCTTAGTGATTTCCCGTTTGAAGGACCTGGAGGCTGAGTTATATGCTTTTTTGAGTTCGCTGGTATTAGCATCACGAGATTTCGCCGCTTCCGCCCATGCCTTAAAGCATTCTCGCTTTCGACGCGAGGCCGCCTTGCAAGAACGTTTAAACCAGGGCTGAGACTTGCCACCGATCGGCACCGCAGAAAATGGAATAAAGAGTTCCATGCCCTGCAGAACCACTTCGGTGACAGAGGCAGCGACGGAATCTGGAGCATCCAACGAAAAGCAAATAGGCCCCCAAGGGTAGGACGCAAAGAAAGACCGCATCCCGTCCCAATCTGCTGACTTATAGTGCCAAATACGGCGACAACCCAAAAAGCGGGGCCGCGAAGGGCGCGTAGATGGCACAGTACTCCGGACCACACAATGATCCGATGAACCCAATGGCGGGTCAACAGAGACTTGATAGTTCTCCGGATGCGAAGTCAGCAGAAGGTCCAACAAAGAGGGTTTATGACCAACCACATCTGGTATTCGCGTAATCGCAGGGACCATTTGTGTCAGGTCGTAGGCTAAAGCAAAGTCGTGAAAGGATCTTCCCGCGTGATCGGTGGTTTCAGAGCCGAGCCAATCGGCATGGTGGGCGTTAAAATCGCCAAGTATCACGATTTCAGCGGTAGGAACCCTTTCGAGCAGGGAATCTGTAGCCATTTGGATGTGCTCAATGAGTCGGTCAGTTTCATCATTTCCGCTATGGGACCTATACAGGCACGCATAGAATCGCGGATGGTCATCGCAGTCTACGCGGAGCCAAAGGTTAGATAGGTCCCTTCCTTCAAGCGTCCCAAGGCGACGAGAACAGATATCCTCTCTGACGTACACGCAAACTCCCGCCCGCGGCACAAATGAATGTTCCAATTTGTACCCCGGGTAGGAGAGGTAAGAAGTATCAGCCGGGGAGGATATCTGAGTCTCAGTAAGGAAGAATAAGGCCGGCTTCGCAGTTTCAAGGTGAAAGTGAACCGCGTTTAGGTTAGAATTGAGCCCCCTAACATTGGTGAAGTCCACTGTGAGCGTGGAAGGGGTTGCCTTCGGTAAATTCTTCCGTTTGCCCCAAGGACAATTATTTTTGTAGAGCGCAGAATTGCCCCCCCCAGAATACGAAGGGCAGCCTGTGCGTCCACCACCGGGTGCAGAGTGCCCCGGTGACTGACGCCCAGAGGGGGATTCTCCACCGCGGGCGCGTGTGGTACCCCCCTGGGGTAGATTCTTTTTTTTCTGCACCTTCATATTTTTTTTTTTGGGGGAGGGGGGAAGGGGGATGGGGGGGATGGGCTCCGGGAATCTCTCTCACCGGACGAAACGCGAGTACAATAAGGCGAACCCATTGCATCACTTGACGCCGGTTTTCTGAGAGACAGTGGTACTGCCCCGGTCGTGCCTGCCCATTTGGCTGAAGCCCGAAGGCAACAGTATGGCACTCCCACTAGGATAGGTTGTTGAGATAGTTATAATAAATAATAGAAAGTTATATTTCTTATGTAAGTGAATGCTTATTTGTTTCATGGTTATCATGGCCATTACTCTTCGGCTATGATCACACTAGTCCTAAATAGACTTTAAAACGAGAAGACAAAACGGCACCTCCATTTTGTGTAATGCAATTTGTAATATGTTAATACAATATTGAAACATTTTGTTTCTTATTTAATTTATTACTAAACTTACTTGATACACAAAAGTGTAGGTTTGTTTCGAGGTCTTTTAAGTCTCCAACGCCCGGTGCGTTTGTGTAGTGTATGTGCTGTAAGTTCTTTGAAAATAATGGCGCAGCGAACGTGTTAATAACGCTGATACGCGGATATGTTATCTTTAAATTCGTCTATTTTAATACGAATTTATTACATTATTATGTATCTAGTTGGAATTGCAAAACGCAATGAATTTTTATTAAAATAACTCTTATTTGCTTAATAACTAGGTAACACTGAAAATGTTTAGAAAATTAAAAACGGCTTAATGTAGAAAGTTGCCAATACTTTTAATTTTATCACCGTTTTTTTAATTATTTAATAGTATCTCCGTTACTATCTACACATCGTTGCATTCCATGGTACCACTGAGTAAAGCAGTGGGCTTATTCTTCCTCGTGTCCTCTTCCATTCTTCATCCAGTGGAGTCTCTTCTGTGGCATTTTCGTACACTTTCACCGTATCTTCATGGCTCGTAAAGCGTATACCACAAATTTTATCTTTAGTTCTTGAGAAAAAATGAAAGTCGCAGGGCGCCAGGCATACAGTCCTGTTGTATGGCGGATGACTCATTATCTCGACACCTGCCATAGTCAAATATTCATGAGTCCGTTTTGCGGAGTGCGCTGAAGCGTTGTCGTGGTGAAGGAGGATCTGGCCTCGAGGGCGGTTCTGTTGAATTTTTTCCAATACAACAGGCAAACAGCGATTAACATACCACTCTGCAGTAACTGTCTTTCGATCTTCTAGCACAACTGTCGCGAAATGAACTTTCCGACCAAAGAAAGTGGCAATCATATTTTTTCCTTGACTTCTTCCTTTCTTTACCTTATTTCGCCGAGCCTCGAAAGGAAACGCCCACTGAGCTGATTACCTTTTGGTTTCGGGTTCGTAGTAACATATCCAGCTTTCATTAACTTGTGACAATGTCAAATACAGCTTTTAAGGCATTGCCGTTGAACTTATCTAACATTTGGCGACACCAGTCCATGCGAAGGTGTTTCTGGTCGTCGGTTTAAATACGGGAAATCTATCTGGTACAAAGCTTCCTGACGCCTAAATGTTCGTGTAATACTTTTTTAACTTGACTTGAAATTTTGATACCAATGCCTAGTCTTGTCTCTGGTGACAGGTCACTCTCATATCCTTCCTCTATCATGCGTCTGCACTGCATGAGCACAGCACTGATGTTATCTTCAGTAGTCGCTGAAGATAACATCAGTGCTGTTAAAAGACGTCCCCCATGCGGATCATCATTGAGATTGCTACGTCCACACTTTAACTCCTTAAACCAAATGTAAATAGTGGCACGTGATGGGGCTTCATTAAGAATTGCTAATAGCGTTTCTCGCGTTAGGTTCATTTTCACGTGTAACAATTCACAAAAACAAATGACAAATGAATGCAATATACTACATTAGGTGACCAAAGAGTTTTAAAATTTAAAATCAAATAAAGTTTTTATTAGCAATGTTTCTAACTGGCCAGTTCTGTGTTACCCACGAACATGCTTCATATGTATATTTTAACGCCTGATGATAAAAACTATACATGAAGGAAGTAGCCTATGTGAAGATTTTACATCTACTCCTCCTTGTCTTTATTTCATATGATCGTTCAAGCACTTGGATGTGATAAATGTGAAAATTGCTCCCGTTTAAAAAAAAAAGTCAAAACAAGATTTTTTGTGTATGTTTTACCTACAAAACAAATGGTATGTTTAGTAATAATATTTAAACAACAATTGAAAAATAATGCCTAAAGGATATCCTCTATATGCGAGTATAGATTAGAGTAGCATAATTGCGAAACTATGCTAACAAATATTATATATTTTATTGATCTCGAATAGTTATACTGCGTGGGTGCTCTTCACATCCCATTTATGATAAAACAAACGTATAATTTTCAGTTCATTTTATTTTGTTTTGCGCTTCGTATATCATAAGCTGGTTTTGAAAAATGCGATGTGAACTGCCAATATTGAAGAAATGTTGTTTCTGTGTTCCCTTAAGACTTGGATTGTTAATATGGGCTTACTTGAAACTGGTAAGTTTAAAATTAAAAATCTCTATTAAAAAATCTCAATTACGAAATTCTAACGACAGAAGGCCTACCATGCTTTCGTAAATCAATCCAGATGTGATGCTGATGAATTTAGGTTCCTAAATTAATTTCACCATTTTTTTAATTTGTTTGGTGTTCATAAATTTTATTAAAACTTTAAATTAATCTGGTCATTCAATTTAATTTCTGAATTCGGTACCTAATAATCCAGGAGCAACAAAACTACTGCGCCGATTATAAACTCATGAAATTAATTATTAACCGTAAAAAATTAACGTAGTGAAAAAAAAAGTAATATTTATAAAATCTAAGATCTTTTGATATTTTCATGTTTATTAGTCTTCTATGTTTAGTGTTAAGCAAATCTTGCCATCAATTGGTGGGTTTAAAATATTTCAGTTTCCTAACGTATTCCTACATGTGAGTATTGATTGCGCAAATTCTGGCACCGACTAGTTACGAACCCATGACCTCAAGATTAATAACATTTGTAGTCTTAATGTTTAACAGTAATTAATAACGGTTAATATATCTTTTGTTATGTTGAAAGTACTTAAATGTACAAATGTAATTAATCTGAACGAAGGAGTATTACGCGCCATTTGCCTAGCGTCGTCCTCAACGACAAGAAAAAAAACCAGTTAATCTTTGACCATTTTAGCTTTAGTAAAGAAAAAACTTTTTTTTTCAGATTTTAAGCCTGCTCATTCTTATTGATTTCTGCTTGGAGGCAGAATTTGTGAGACAGTCTAACCGTGATTTACCCAAAGAAACAATAACCTTTATAGTGGTGATGATCATGTTTTGGAGCATTAATTCGATATTCCAAACAGTATTCATTGTTAGCGCTCATAAGGTATATATTTATCTGCATATTATTCTCTTCTTATATTTTATTTATTCATACTTCGTTGCCAGACTCATAATTGCAATACAAAAGAAGAGGAAATGCAAGAATTAAAAAGGTCTCAATTGGTCAGGATAGGATAAAGTTAGGAAATGTAGAATGTGGAATTATAGAAGAGTTTTAAAAGATGATAGGGAGGAAGCCAATCGTATGGAGTCGGGCAGCCTATTCCACAGCTTAATGGCGGGAATTCTAAATGAATTGGCTATTAAGGATGAGCTGTGGGATGGAATTTACAATAGATGTATATTATTTTACATATTTTAGTGACTCAGAGAAAGGAATGTCTTTATTAAAAACACAAGATTTGTAGATTTGAAAATTACGTAATACATTAAAACAGAAGACTTAAGTACTCACCATTTTATTTAGTATGAACGTAGTATCAATTCTCAATACACGTGTATATGCGACATGATATTAACGTTCTAATATTACGTTCGCCATTAATAATTGCAACGTTTTGTCTTGCGTCTTTTGTTTTAGATTCTCACCACTCTGGGCTTGTGATAGAATAACTATTTGACAGGCGTGACCCACTAACGCAAGAGGATTGTATGACATTGGCACACGCGTTGTCACGTGACCATTTTGATTTTGATTTGTTTGGCGTAAAGGGATCACGCCAGTCGAAAAGTAATCTTGTCTTACACGAAGAACTAAGTGAAAATGCACTAATTTCAAAGTTTAGCATGTGAAAATGTAATTTTAGACGTTTATCTAAAGATTTCCCTGGAGGCAATAAAAGTTTTTGAATAATTTCGGTTATTTTAGGTTTTCTATTAACGTTAATTATGGGCGGATCGTGAATTTGTGGGGCCCCTTTTGTTTTCAGTGTGTCTGGGGGCAATTTGTTGGCCCTGGGCTGCACGTCAAAAAGCCCTTAAGTAGATCCGCCCCTGTCGTTTATTACATATAAGTACACAAGTACTTTTAAAGTGAAAACTTATCTGGCATCGTTGTGATTTGATAGTTGATGAAATGAAAAAGCAACAGTAAAAAGAGACGGACAAATTTATTCATAAGATTTAACATGGAAGAAAGAGTAGATATAAAGTTTAAATTAGTTTAGCTTTAATCTAATTAAATATATTAACAAAAATGCAAATATTAAAATTAAAAACATAAATTAAAAATTGAAATACTTAAGTTAATAGTTTAAAGAAAAGTTTAACACTAAACTAAATCATTGTAGTTTTTATCAAATATAATAAAATTACATTCGTCTCATTTGAACCAACATTTTAGAAGGTGAACTGCATTTTTTTTGTTTTGGTTCTACTGAATAACTACACTTTAAAATAAATTGTACTTGCTATGCAGATACAGCATAAATATAAGCGAAAAAAAGGCACCTAGGATGTCGGTACTCTTGAACCCACATAAATCTTAAAATGATTGCGCCTGCATTAAGATATCTTTTTGTTTCAGAAAAACTACAAAATAATGCGAATTTATTACATATATAACTTCGTCTACATTTTCATACCTACTATACTATTTAGAATGTTCTGTAGGATAATTCACTCAGAAGTCAGAGGTCTTATGTTTTTAGTAACCATGCCAGTTATTATTATTCTTATTACCATTGCTATAGAATTTGGTAAGTATTATGTTTAAAATTTTCTCTGGGGTTGTTTGCCTGCTGTTTCACTAATTTTCCTTTATGCTTACCAGTCTTACTTAGTAAGATGATACATATTTGCATGCCTATTTATATATGGCTGATTGTGCAGTTTTCTATAATAAATAGATCTAAATATATTAGCAAATTAATGAATTTATCATTATTATACACCTTCAAGAAAAGAGCGTACAAATTCTTAAAAGGCCGGCAACGCACTCGCGAGCCCTATAGCATCGAGAGTGTCCATGGGCGGCGGTATCACTTAACATCAGGTGAGCCTCCTGCCCGTTTGCCCCCTATTCTATTAATAAAAAAAAAAAGTTCAAGACATAATTAAAAGGGAAATTCAAATTCCAAAAATCTAATAAAGTTTTGAATAGCCCTTTTTTTTTAACGATAGAATTGTTTCTAACACTGACTTAGAGTAAGAATCAGAAACGCGATTAAGCGCAAACCAGGACTCACGTGTGTCAAAATCAAATGCTTTTTGACGTATCGTTTCACACTTGGGGTAACGCTAATTTCGATAATAACATCATTTATTACCGTTCATTGTTTCGTATTGAAAGGGATTAAACAGTTTCACTATGTAATGTGTCTAATTAATCGAAACCTACCGATATATGATATCAAATTTAAAAAAAACAAACAGGTATTGATTTTTAAAACGTGACTAAAAGGTAGATATTTGATAGTAGAAGAATGTAGGTTCGATTCCCGGTTGTTCACCAATGGACTTTCTGACTATGCGCATATTTAACATTCGCTCGAAGGGTGAAGGAAAACGTCACGAGGAAAAAGTCGATGGCTTGTGTCAGGCACGAATGACGAATTATTATGAAACAGATGTTAATATGAGGCCCGGTCCTAATAAGGTTGTAGCAACACTATTTTTTTATATAAGCAAAGATTTAATATAATCGATACAATTAAGAATTAAATAAAAATAAACTTTCAAATCTTTTGAGGTTATAATGTTATTTTACAGTTCTCACCATATACCTTATGCTTCTGGTGAGGAGTGAATTTATAAAGCTGAGAGACAGTGGGCAATTCCAGTTTTTCAATCACGAATCTGAAGCTCGGTGTGTTGCAAATCTACCAGATAATACCATCCCAAAGGAGGATGAATGTTTAGATTAAAAGTATTGTAAGTTATTTTTTACAAATAAATTGAAAAGCATAAAGAAATTATTTATTCCAATTTCACTCCCTTAATTCTCTTTATTGGGATAACATTTATTCATATATTTACTGTCATTGTTGGTTCATGATATTGAAATATTTGTTATTTTTGTATCACTTGAATAAGTAAATATTAAGATTTACCTGTTTGGTCCCTTTTTCGGCGTTGAACTTTGTTTAGTAACAACACTTATATATATTACAGAATTCTATGGAATGAAAAATCAGAGTATAGGGCCCTGTATTGTATAGAAGATACGTTATACCGCGTAATATAAAGTATTTTCTAAACAAACAAATCTATAATATTGATTTAAGAAATTTATTGACGCAGTTAATATTTTAAAAAATAACGAATTAAAATTAGACGTCTAGATTTTATGTGTAGACCTAATAATTTATTTGAATATAAAATATTAATAAAAAAATGGTATTTTTGTTTTATTAAAATATGATATAACTCTTTACTTTATTGAAATATACATTGCATTACATGTATAATTCTACTGTACGTGTGTATGTCACGGAACTTCACTGAAACGGCTGAACTGAAGTAAATGAATTTTTGTATGAGTTTGGGTGGCGCCCTGCGTGGTTCAGATTCACAAATTAGCCCGGCAGATGGCATTGCAATGGGTATCTAAGTTATTTATCTATACTGCAACCTAGCAGCTGGTGGCTTAATATCCTAATCGCCTGAAATATCATCTACTGTCGGGTTCGCTAGTACCTTCCCTATACAATATTAAATTATGATAACTATATATTTATTGATTTTAAACGACTTATAAATATGTAGAGGGACCTTTTCTCTGAGCTTTTAAAAGGGTTATCAGTATACGTTTATTTTTATAAAAACTGATTACACTAAAACACAAAATATGATAATTCATGTATGTATATGCAATATTTTATTTACTGAGAGACCAGTGTTGGCCTAGGCTTCAGCGTGTGACTCTCATTCCTCTCAGTCGTAGGTTTCAAGGCTGGGGACCTAGAATTCTTGTCTATTTGCACATTTAATACTTGCTAGTATGGTAAATCAAAATATCGTGAGTTACCTTAAGGGGGATATACACGGGTCGATTTTTGCCGTGCAGCTAGTCGCTTCACAAATCGCCTCATTACGACGCATCGCTTGCCTATTTACACAGGACTCTAAAATTGCATGCAGCTCGATCTCTGCAGTTTCCATCCTAAATTCATATCCGCAATACACGGACCGCTCGATAAGTTCCTGAGCGGTCGGAGCAGTCGCTCTGCGGTCTAGTTTCGCCGTGCGGTCGACTGGTTAGGGCTGCCGGACCCACCATACACGGAACGCTGCAAGCGGTTTGTTCCCTCCCCGTTACTCGCTGAGTACCGACCCGTTCCTCACGGCAGGCAACCTAGACTTACTAATTCATCAAAGAAACCACGGACATTCTAAAGTAGTTGAAAAACCTTTTCGTATTTTCTCTCAACTGGGGATACAAAGTATGAAATGTATGTATATACATGCTGTTACAAGATTTTTTTTTTTTTTTTTATATAATAGGGGGCAAACGGGCAGGAGGCTCACCTGATGTTAAGTGATACCGCCGCCCATGGACACTCTCGATGCTAGAGGGCTCGCGAGTGCGTTGCCGGCCTTTTAAGAATTTGTACGCTCTTTTCTTGAAGGACCCTAAGTCGAATTGGTTCGGAAATACTTCAGTGGGCAACTGGTTCCACAAAGTGGTGGTGCGCGGCAAAAACTGCCTTGAAAATCGCGCAGTTGTGGAACGGCGGACGTCGAGGTGATACGGATGGAATTTCGTATTCTGCCTCGACGTCCGATGATGAAACTCAGCTGCAGGTATTAATCCGAACAACTCCTCTGAACACTCTCCATGGTAAATGCGGTAGAAGATGCAGAGTGACCCCACATCTCTACGCAACGCCAAAGGATCAAGCCGCTCGGAGAGAGATTGGTCGTCGACGATTCGAACCGCTCTTCGTTGAACACGGTCAAGTGGAAGGAGTTGGTACTGGGGAGCCCCCGCCCAGAGGTGAGAACAGTACTCCATGTGGGGCCGAATTTGCGCTTTATATAGTTGCAAGCGGTGGCCCGGAGTGAAGTACCGTCTCGCCTTGTTGAGCACACCAAGCTTTTTGGAGGCTAATTTAGCCTTTCCCTCCAAGTGACCGCGAAACTGAACGTCGTTCGATATGTCAACGCCAAGTATTCCAATGCTGGCTGCGGCTTTAAGAAGAGTGTTTTCGAAAAGAGGAGTAGCGACAAAGGGTGTTTTTTTAGCGGAAAACGCGCAAACTTGTGTCTTCTTGGGGTTAAATTGGACTAGATTTAGTCTGCCCCAGTCGGAGACTCCACGTAGTAGAGTTTCTACTTCAGACACAAGTTTGTTCCGGTACTCATCGACATCTGCCCGAGAAATACCTGCCCGGCCAATGTAAAGAGTATCCCCAGTGCTGTCATCCGCATAGCAATGAATGTTGCTAAGTTGCAACATATCATTGATATGCAGAAGAAACAGGGTCGGGGATAAAACACAGCCTTGTGGGACCCCAGCGTTCACGGGTTTAAGGTCGGAACAAGCTCCGTCAATGACGACCTTGATGCTCCGATCGGCCAGAAAGCTGGAGATCCAATCGCATAATTTCTCGGGAAGCCCATAAGCTGGAAGCTTCGAGAGCAGTGCTCTGTGCCACACCCGATCGAAGGCTTTCGCTATGTCCAAACTAACCGCTAGAGCCTCCCCCTTGGACTCAATTGCCTCCGCCCATCTATGCGTAAGGTATACAAGAAGGTCACCAGCCGAACGACCACGACGAAAGCCGTACTGAGAGTCACTTATCAGCTGGTGGCCCTCCAGATACCTCAAGAGCTGGCCATTAATAATGGATTCCATTATTTTGGAGAACAAGGAGGTTATCGCTATTGGGCGATAGTTGGACGGATCAGAGCGATCGCCTTTTTTAGGGATCGGATGTATCGAAGCGATCTTCCAGCACTCCGGGACAGTGCCAAGCGAGTACAGGTACCGGAAAAGGCGCGTTAAGACCGGAGCCAACTCAGGAGCACAAGTACGCAGCACAATTGGAGGAATACCATCCGGCCCGCTCGACTTATGTATGTCCAAGGAAGATAATGCTTTGCGGACAGCACGTTGCCGGAATGTAACTTCCGGCATCGAAGAATCACACCTTGAAATGATCGGTGGTGATCTCCCTCGGTCATCCAAAGTCGAGCTGGATGCGAAGAGACAGCCTAAAAGGTCGGCCTTCTCCTTCGCAGTGTGGGCCAGCGAGTCATCCTCCCTGTGCAATGGTGGTATGGAGGGCTGACAAAAATTCCCTTGGACAGCTTTGGCGAGAGACCAGAAGGCTCGAGTCCCCGAAGGGAGTTGGGCCAATCTCTCGCCAAATCTGGCAATGTGCTCTGACTTTGCCTTAGTGATTTCCCGTTTGAAGGACCTGGAGGCTGAGTTATATGCTTTTTTGAGTTCGCTGGTATTAGCATCACGAGATTTCGCCGCTTCCGCCCATGCCTTAAAGCATTCTCGCTTTCGACGCGAGGCCGCCTTGCAAGAACGTTTAAACCAGGGCTGAGACTTGCCACCGATCGGCACCGCAGAAAATGGAATAAAGAGTTCCATGCCCTGCAGAACCACTTCGGTGACAGAGGCAGCGACGGAATCTGGAGCATCCAACGAAAAGCAAATAGGCCCCCAAGGGTAGGACGCAAAGAAAGACCGCATCCCGTCCCAATCTGCTGACTTATAGTGCCAAATACGGCGACAACCCAAAAAGCGGGGCCGCGAAGGGCGCGTAGATGGCACAGTACTCCGGACCACACAATGATCCGATGAACCCAATGGCGGGTCAACAGAGACTTGATAGTTCTCCGGATGCGAAGTCAGCAGAAGGTCCAACAAAGAGGGTTTATGACCAACCACATCTGGTATTCGCGTAATCGCAGGGACCATTTGTGTCAGGTCGTAGGCTAAAGCAAAGTCGTGAAAGGATCTTCCCGCGTGATCGGTGGTTTCAGAGCCGAGCCAATCGGCATGGTGGGCGTTAAAATCGCCAAGTATCACGATTTCAGCGGTAGGAACCCTTTCGAGCAGGGAATCTGTAGCCATTTGGATGTGCTCAATGAGTCGGTCAGTTTCATCATTTCCGCTATGGGACCTATACAGGCACGCATAGAATCGCGGATGGTCATCGCAGTCTACGCGGAGCCAAAGGTTAGATAGGTCCCTTCCTTCAAGCGTCCCAAGGCGACGAGAACAGATATCCTCTCTGACGTACACGCAAACTCCCGCCCGCGGCACAAATGAATGTTCCAATTTGTACCCCGGGTAGGAGAGGTAAGAAGTATCAGCCGGGGAGGATATCTGAGTCTCAGTAAGGAAGAATAAGGCCGGCTTCGCAGTTTCAAGGTGAAAGTGAACCGCGTTTAGGTTAGAATTGAGCCCCCTAACATTGGTGAAGTCCACTGTGAGCGTGGAAGGGGTTGCCTTCGGTAAATTCTTCCGTTTGCCCCAAGGACAATTATTTTTGTAGAGCGCAGAATTGCCCCCCCCAGAATACGAAGGGCAGCCTGTGCGTCCACCACCGGGTGCAGAGTGCCCCGGTGACTGACGCCCAGAGGGGGATTCTCCACCGCGGGCGCGTGTGGTACCCCCCTGGGGTAGATTCTTTTTTTTCTGCACCTTCATATTTTTTTTTTTGGGGGAGGGGGGAAGGGGGATGGGGGGGATGGGCTCCGGGAATCTCTCTCACCGGACGAAACGCGAGTACAATAAGGCGAACCCATTGCATCACTTGACGCCGGTTTTCTGAGAGACAGTGGTACTGCCCCGGTCGTGCCTGCCCATTTGGCTGAAGCCCGAAGGCAACAGTATGGCACTCCCACTAGGATAGGTTGTTGAGATAGTTATAATAAATAATAGAAAGTTATATTTCTTATGTAAGTGAATGCTTATTTGTTTCATGGTTATCATGGCCATTACTCTTCGGCTATGATCACACTAGTCCTAAATAGACTTTAAAACGAGAAGACAAAACGGCACCTCCATTTTGTGTAATGCAATTTGTAATATGTTAATACAATATTGAAACATTTTGTTTCTTATTTAATTTATTACTAAACTTACTTGATACACAAAAGTGTAGGTTTGTTTCGAGGTCTTTTAAGTCTCCAACGCCCGGTGCGTTTGTGTAGTGTATGTGCTGTAAGTTCTTTGAAAATAATGGCGCAGCGAACGTGTTAATAACGCTGATACGCGGATATGTTATCTTTAAATTCGTCTATTTTAATACGAATTTATTACATTATTATGTATCTAGTTGGAATTGCAAAACGCAATGAATTTTTATTAAAATAACTCTTATTTGCTTAATAACTAGGTAACACTGAAAATGTTTAGAAAATTAAAAACGGCTTAATGTAGAAAGTTGCCAATACTTTTAATTTTATCACCGTTTTTTTAATTATTTAATAGTATCTCCGTTACTATCTACACATCGTTGCATTCCATGGTACCACTGAGTAAAGCAGTGGGCTTATTCTTCCTCGTGTCCTCTTCCATTCTTCATCCAGTGGAGTCTCTTCTGTGGCATTTTCGTACACTTTCACCGTATCTTCATGGCTCGTAAAGCGTATACCACAAATTTTATCTTTAGTTCTTGAGAAAAAATGAAAGTCGCAGGGCGCCAGGCATACAGTCCTGTTGTATGGCGGATGACTCATTATCTCGACACCTGCCATAGTCAAATATTCATGAGTCCGTTTTGCGGAGTGCGCTGAAGCGTTGTCGTGGTGAAGGAGGATCTGGCCTCGAGGGCGGTTCTGTTGAATTTTTTCCAATACAACAGGCAAACAGCGATTAACATACCACTCTGCAGTAACTGTCTTTCGATCTTCTAGCACAACTGTCGCGAAATGAACTTTCCGACCAAAGAAAGTGGCAATCATATTTTTTCCTTGACTTCTTCCTTTCTTTACCTTATTTCGCCGAGCCTCGAAAGGAAACGCCCACTGAGCTGATTACCTTTTGGTTTCGGGTTCGTAGTAACATATCCAGCTTTCATTAACTTATGACAATGTCAAATACAGCTTTTAAGGCATTGCCGTTGAACTTATCTAACATTTGGCGACACCAGTCCATGCGAAGGTGTTTCTGGTCGTCGGTTTAAATACGGGAAATCTATCTGGTACAAAGCTTCCTGACGCCTAAATGTTCGTGTAATACTTTTTTAACTTGACTTGAAATTTTGATACCAATGCCTAGTCTTGTCTCTGGTGACAGGTCACTCTCATATCCTTCCTCTATCATGCGTCTGCACTGCATGAGCACAGCACTGATGTTATCTTCAGTAGTCGCTGAAGATAACATCAGTGCTGTTAAAAGACGTCCCCCATGCGGATCATCATTGAGATTGCTACGTCCACACTTTAACTCCTTAAACCAAATGTAAATAGTGGCACGTGATGGGGCTTCATTAAGAATTGCTAATAGCGTTTCTCGCGTTAGGTTCATTTTCACGTGTAACAATTCACAAAAACAAATGACAAATGAATGCAATATACTACATTAGGTGACCAAAGAGTTTTAAAATTTAAAATCAAATAAAGTTTTTATTAGCAATGTTTCTAACTGGCCAGTTCTGTGTTACCCACGAACATGCTTCATATGTATATTTTAACGCCTGATGATAAAAACTATACATGAAGGAAGTAGCCTATGTGAAGATTTTACATCTACTCCTCCTTGTCTTTATTTCATATGATCGTTCAAGCACTTGGATGTGATAAATGTGAAAATTGCTCCCGTTTAAAAAAAAAAGTCAAAACAAGATTTTTTGTGTATGTTTTACCTACAAAACAAATGGTATGTTTAGTAATAATATTTAAACAACAATTGAAAAATAATGCCTAAAGGATATCCTCTATATGCGAGTATAGATTAGAGTAGCATAATTGCGAAACTATGCTAACAAATATTATATATTTTATTGATCTCGAATAGTTATACTGCGTGGGTGCTCTTCACATCCCATTTATGATAAAACAAACGTATAATTTTCAGTTCATTTTATTTTGTTTTGCGCTTCGTATATCATAAGCTGGTTTTGAAAAATGCGATGTGAACTGCCAATATTGAAGAAATGTTGTTTCTGTGTTCCCTTAAGACTTGGATTGTTAATATGGGCTTACTTGAAACTGGTAAGTTTAAAATTAAAAATCTCTATTAAAAAATCTCAATTACGAAATTCTAACGACAGAAGGCCTACCATGCTTTCGTAAATCAATCCAGATGTGATGCTGATGAATTTAGGTTCCTAAATTAATTTCACCATTTTTTTAATTTGTTTGGTGTTCATAAATTTTATTAAAACTTTAAATTAATCTGGTCATTCAATTTAATTTCTGAATTCGGTACCTAATAATCCAGGAGCAACAAAACTACTGCGCCGATTATAAACTCATGAAATTAATTATTAACCGTAAAAAATTAACGTAGTGAAAAAAAAAGTAATATTTATAAAATCTAAGATCTTTTGATATTTTCATGTTTATTAGTCTTCTATGTTTAGTGTTAAGCAAATCTTGCCATCAATTGGTGGGTTTAAAATATTTCAGTTTCCTAACGTATTCCTACATGTGAGTATTGATTGCGCAAATTCTGGCACCGACTAGTTACGAACCCATGACCTCAAGATTAATAACATTTGTAGTCTTAATGTTTAACAGTAATTAATAACGGTTAATATATCTTTTGTTATGTTGAAAGTACTTAAATGTACAAATGTAATTAATCTGAACGAAGGAGTATTACGCGCCATTTGCCTAGCGTCGTCCTCAACGACAAGAAAAAAAACCAGTTAATCTTTGACCATTTTAGCTTTAGTAAAGAAAAAACTTTTTTTTTCAGATTTTAAGCCTGCTCATTCTTATTGATTTCTGCTTGGAGGCAGAATTTGTGAGACAGTCTAACCGTGATTTACCCAAAGAAACAATAACCTTTATAGTGGTGATGATCATGTTTTGGAGCATTAATTCGATATTCCAAACAGTATTCATTGTTAGCGCTCATAAGGTATATATTTATCTGCATATTATTCTCTTCTTATATTTTATTTATTCATACTTCGTTGCCAGACTCATAATTGCAATACAAAAGAAGAGGAAATGCAAGAATTAAAAAGGTCTCAATTGGTCAGGATAGGATAAAGTTAGGAAATGTAGAATGTGGAATTATAGAAGAGTTTTAAAAGATGATAGGGAGGAAGCCAATCGTATGGAGTCGGGCAGCCTATTCCACAGCTTAATGGCGGGAATTCTAAATGAATTGGCTATTAAGGATGAGCTGTGGGATGGAATTTACAATAGATGTATATTATTTTACATATTTTAGTGACTCAGAGAAAGGAATGTCTTTATTAAAAACACAAGATTTGTAGATTTGAAAATTACGTAATACATTAAAACAGAAGACTTAAGTACTCACCATTTTATTTAGTATGAACGTAGTATCAATTCTCAATACACGTGTATATGCGACATGATATTAACGTTCTAATATTACGTTCGCCATTAATAATTGCAACGTTTTGTCTTGCGTCTTTTGTTTTAGATTCTCACCACTCTGGGCTTGTGATAGAATAACTATTTGACAGGCGTGACCCACTAACGCAAGAGGATTGTATGACATTGGCACACGCGTTGTCACGTGACCATTTTGATTTTGATTTGTTTGGCGTAAAGGGATCACGCCAGTCGAAAAGTAATCTTGTCTTACACGAAGAACTAAGTGAAAATGCACTAATTTCAAAGTTTAGCATGTGAAAATGTAATTTTAGACGTTTATCTAAAGATTTCCCTGGAGGCAATAAAAGTTTTTGAATAATTTCGGTTATTTTAGGTTTTCTATTAACGTTAATTATGGGCGGATCGTGAATTTGTGGGGCCCCTTTTGTTTTCAGTGTGTCTGGGGGCAATTTGTTGGCCCTGGGCTGCACGTCAAAAAGCCCTTAAGTAGATCCGCCCCTGTCGTTTATTACATATAAGTACACAAGTACTTTTAAAGTGAAAACTTATCTGGCATCGTTGTGATTTGATAGTTGATGAAATGAAAAAGCAACAGTAAAAAGAGACGGACAAATTTATTCATAAGATTTAACATGGAAGAAAGAGTAGATATAAAGTTTAAATTAGTTTAGCTTTAATCTAATTAAATATATTAACAAAAATGCAAATATTAAAATTAAAAACATAAATTAAAAATTGAAATACTTAAGTTAATAGTTTAAAGAAAAGTTTAACACTAAACTAAATCATTGTAGTTTTTATCAAATATAATAAAATTACATTCGTCTCATTTGAACCAACATTTTAGAAGGTGAACTGCATTTTTTTTGTTTTGGTTCTACTGAATAACTACACTTTAAAATAAATTGTACTTGCTATGCAGATACAGCATAAATATAAGCGAAAAAAAGGCACCTAGGATGTCGGTACTCTTGAACCCACATAAATCTTAAAATGATTGCGCCTGCATTAAGATATCTTTTTGTTTCAGAAAAACTACAAAATAATGCGAATTTATTACATATATAACTTCGTCTACATTTTCATACCTACTATACTATTTAGAATGTTCTGTAGGATAATTCACTCAGAAGTCAGAGGTCTTATGTTTTTAGTAACCATGCCAGTTATTATTATTCTTATTACCATTGCTATAGAATTTGGTAAGTATTATGTTTAAAATTTTCTCTGGGGTTGTTTGCCTGCTGTTTCACTAATTTTCCTTTATGCTTACCAGTCTTACTTAGTAAGATGATACATATTTGCATGCCTATTTATATATGGCTGATTGTGCAGTTTTCTATAATAAATAGATCTAAATATATTAGCAAATTAATGAATTTATCATTATTATACACCTTCAAGAAAAGAGCGTACAAATTCTTAAAAGGCCGGCAACGCACTCGCGAGCCCTATAGCATCGAGAGTGTCCATGGGCGGCGGTATCACTTAACATCAGGTGAGCCTCCTGCCCGTTTGCCCCCTATTCTATTAATAAAAAAAAAAAGTTCAAGACATAATTAAAAGGGAAATTCAAATTCCAAAAATCTAATAAAGTTTTGAATAGCCCTTTTTTTTTAACGATAGAATTGTTTCTAACACTGACTTAGAGTAAGAATCAGAAACGCGATTAAGCGCAAACCAGGACTCACGTGTGTCAAAATCAAATGCTTTTTGACGTATCGTTTCACACTTGGGGTAACGCTAATTTCGATAATAACATCATTTATTACCGTTCATTGTTTCGTATTGAAAGGGATTAAACAGTTTCACTATGTAATGTGTCTAATTAATCGAAACCTACCGATATATGATATCAAATTTAAAAAAAACAAACAGGTATTGATTTTTAAAACGTGACTAAAAGGTAGATATTTGATAGTAGAAGAATGTAGGTTCGATTCCCGGTTGTTCACCAATGGACTTTCTGACTATGCGCATATTTAACATTCGCTCGAAGGGTGAAGGAAAACGTCACGAGGAAAAAGTCGATGGCTTGTGTCAGGCACGAATGACGAATTATTATGAAACAGATGTTAATATGAGGCCCGGTCCTAATAAGGTTGTAGCAACACTATTTTTTTATATAAGCAAAGATTTAATATAATCGATACAATTAAGAATTAAATAAAAATAAACTTTCAAATCTTTTGAGGTTATAATGTTATTTTACAGTTCTCACCATATACCTTATGCTTCTGGTGAGGAGTGAATTTATAAAGCTGAGAGACAGTGGGCAATTCCAGTTTTTCAATCACGAATCTGAAGCTCGGTGTGTTGCAAATCTACCAGATAATACCATCCCAAAGGAGGATGAATGTTTAGATTAAAAGTATTGTAAGTTATTTTTTACAAATAAATTGAAAAGCATAAAGAAAATATTTATTCCAATTTCACTCCCTTAATTCTCTTTGAATGAATTTTTTGTATGAGTTTGGGTGGCGCCCTGCGTGGTTCAGATTCACAAATTAGCCCGGGAGATGGCATTGCAATGGGTATCTAAGTTATTTATCTATACTGCAACCTAACAGCTGGTGGCTTAATATCCTAATCGCCTGAAATATCATCTTCTGTCGGGTTCGCTAGTACCTTCCCTATACAATATTAAATTATAATAACTATATATTTATTGATTTTAAACGACTTATAAATTTGTAGAGGGACCTTATCTCTGAGCTTTTAAAAGGGTTATCAGTATACGTTTATTTTTATAAAAACTGATTACACTAAAACACAAAATATGATAATTCATGTATGTATATGCAATATTTTATTTACTGAGAGACCAGTGTTGGCCTAGGCTTCAGCGTGTGACTCTCATTCCTCTCAGTCGTAGGTTTCAAGGCTGGGGACCTAGAATTCTTGTCTATTTGCACATTTAATACTTGCTAGTATGGTAAATCAAAATATCGTGAGTTACCTTAAGAGGGACACGGGTCGATTTTTGCCGTGCAGCTAGTCGCTTCACAAATCGCCTCATACGACGCATCGCTTGCCTATTTACACAGGACTCTAAAATTGCATGCAGCTCGGTCTCTGCATTTTCCATCCTAAATTCATATCCGCAATACACGGACCGCTCGATAAGTTCCTGAGCGGTCGGAGCAGTCGCTCTGCGGTCTAGTTTCGCCGTGCGGTCGACTGGTTAGGGCTGCCGGACCCACCATACACGGACCGCTGCAAGCGGTTTGTTCCCTCCCCGTTACTCGCTGAGTACCGACCCCTTCCTCACGGCAGGCAACCTAGACTAACTAATTCATCAAAGAAACCACGGACATTCTAAAGTAGTTGAAAAACCTTTTCGTATTTTCTCTCAACTGGGGATACAAAGTATGAAATGTATGTATATACATGCTGTTACAAGATAGTTATAATAAATAATAGAAAGTTATATTTCTTATGTAAGTGAATGCTTATTTGTTTCATGGTTATCATGGCCATAACTCTTCGGCTATGATCACACTAGTCCTAAATAGACTTTAAAACGAGAAGACAAAACGGCACCTCCATTTTGTGTAATGCAATTTGTAATATGTTAATAAAATATTGAAACATTTTGTTTCTTATTTAATTTATTACTAAACTTACTTGATACACAAAAGGGTAGGTTTGTTTCGAGGTCTTTTAAGTCTCCAACGCCCGGTGCGTTTGTGTAGTGTATGTGCTGTAAGTTCTTTGAAAATAATGGCGCAGCGAACGTGTTAATAACGCTGATACGCGGATATGTTGTCTTTAAATTCGTCTATTTTAATACGAATTTATTACATTATTATGTATCTAGTTGGAATTGCAAAACGCAATGAATTTTTATTAAAATAACTCTTATTTGCTTAATAACTAGGTAACACTGAAAATGTTTAGAAAATTAAAAACGGCTTAATGTAGAAAGTTGCCAATACTTTTAATTTTATCACCGATTTTTTAATTATTTAATAGTATCTCCGTTACTATCTACACATCGTTGCATTCCATGGTACCACTGAGTAAAGCAGTGGGCTTATTCTTCCTCGTGTCCTCTTCCATTCTTCATCCAGTGGAGTCTCTTCTGTGGCATTTTCGTACACTTTCACCGTATCTTCATGGCTCGTAAAGCGTATACCACAAATTTTATCTTTAGTTCTTGAGAAAAAATGAAAGTCGCAGGGCGCCAGGCATACAGTCCTGTTGTATGGCGGATGACTCATTATCTCGACACCTGCCATAGTCAAATATTCATGAGTCCGTTTTGCGGAGTGCGCTGAAGCGTTGTCGTGGTGAAGGAGGATCTGGCCTCGAGGGCGGTTCTGTCGATTTTTTTCCAATACAACAGGCAAACAGCGATTAACATACCACTCTGCAGTAACTGTCTTTCGATCTTGTAGCACAACTGTCGCGAAATGAACTTTCCGACCAAAGAAAGTGGCAATCGTATTTTTTCCTTGACTTCTTCCTTTCTTTACCTTAATTCGCCGAGCCTCGAAAGGAAACGCCCACTGAGCTGATTACCTTTTAGTTTCGGGTTCGTAGTAACATATCCAGCTTTCATTAACTTATGACAATGTCAAATACAGCTTTTAAGGCATTACCGTTGAACTTATCTAACATTTGGCGACACCAGTCCATGCGAAGGTGTTTCTGGTCGTCGGTTTAAATACGGGAAATCTATCTGGTACAAAGCTTCCTGACGCCTAAATGTTCGTGTAATACTTTTTTAACTTGACTTGAAATTTTGATACCAATGCCTAGTCTTGTATCTGGTGACAGGTCACTCTCATATCCTTCCTCTATCATGCGTCTGCACTGTATGAGCACAGCACTGATGTTATCTTCAGTAGTCGCTGAAGATAACATCAGTGCTGTTAAAAGACGTCCCCCATGCGGATCATCATTGAGATTGCTACGTCCACACTTTAACTCCTTAAACCAAATGTAAATAGTGGCACGTGATGGGGCTTCATTAAGAATTGCTAATAGCGTTTCTCGCGTTAGGTTCATTTTCACGTGTAACAATTCACAAAAACAAATGACAAATGAATGCAATATACTACATTAGGTGACCAAAGTGTTTTAAAATTTAAAATCAAATAAAGTTTTTATTAGCAATGTTTCTAACTGGCCAGTTCTGTGTTACCCACGAACATGCTTCATATGTAAATTTTAACGCCTGATGATAAAAACTATACATGAAGGAAGTAGCCTATGTGAAGATTTTACATCTACTCCTTCTTGTCCTTGTTTCATATGATCGTTCAAGCACTTGGATGTGATAAATGTGAAAATTGCTCCCGTTTAAATGGTCCCACCTCACATCACCAAAAATAATATTTTTTCTGTAGCTACAAAAAAAAAGTCAAAACAAGATTTTTTGTGTATGTTTTACCTACAAAACAAATGGTATGTTTAGTAATAATATTTAAACGACAATTGAAAAATAATGCCTAAAGGAAATCCTCTATATGCGAGTATAGATTAGAGTAGCATATTTGCGAAACTATGCTAACAAATATTATATATTTTATTGATCTCGAATAGTTATACTGCGTGGGTGCTCTTCACATCCCATTTATGATAAAACAAACGTATAATTTTCAGTTCATTTTATTTTGTTTTGCGCTTCGTATATCATAAGCTGGTTTTGAAAAATGCGATGTGAACTGCCAATATTGAAGAAATGTTGTTTCTGTGTTCCCTTAAGACTTGGATTGTTAATATGGGCTTACTTGAAACTGGTAAGTTTAAAATTAAAAATCTCTATTAAAAAATCTCAATTACGAAATTCTAACGACAGAAGGCCTACCATGCTTTCGTAAATCAATCCAGATGAGATGCTGATGAATTTAGGTTCCTAAATTTATTTCACCATTTTTTTAATTTGTTTGGTGTTCATAAATTTTTTTAAAACTTTAAATTAATCTGGTCATTCAATTTAATTTCTGAATTCGGTACCTAATAATCCAGGAGCAACAAAACTACTGCGCCGATTATAAACTCATGAAATGAATTATTAACCGTAAAAAATTAACGTAGTAACGTAGTAACGTAGAAAAAAAAAGTAATATTTATAAAATCTAAGATCTTTTGATATTTTCATGTTTATTAGTCTTCTATGTTTAGTGTTAAGCAAATCTTGCCATCAATTGGTGGGTTTAAAATATTCCACTTTCTTTCACTTGCACCGACAAGTTACCTCACGATTATTAACATTTGTAGTCTTAATGTTGTTTAACAGTAATTTATAACGGTTAATATATCTTTTGTTATGTTGAAAGTACTTAAAAGTACAAATGTAATTAATCTGAACGAAGGAGTTATTACGCGCCATTTGCCTAGCGTCGTCCTCAACGACAAGAAAAAAAAACCTGTTAATCTTTGACCATTTTAGCTTTAGTAAAGAAAAAACTTTTTTTTTTCAGATTTTAAGCCTGCTCATAATTATTTATTTCTGCATGCATGCAGAATTTGCGAGACAGTATAACCATGATTTACCCAAAGAAACAATAACCTTTATAGTGGTGATGATCATGTTTTGGAGCATTAATTCGATATTCCAAATAGTATTCATTGTTAGCGCTCATAAGGTATATATTTATCTGCATATTATTCTCTTCTTATATTTTATGTATTCATACTTCGTTGCCAGACTCATAATTGCAATACAAAAGAAGAGGAAATGCAAGAATTAAAAAGGTCACGATTGGTCAGGATAGGATAAAGTTAGGAAATGTAGAATGTGGAATTATAGAAGAGATTTAAAAGATGATAGGGAGGAAGCCAATCGTATGGAGTCGGGCAGCCTATTCCACAGCTTAATGGCGGGAATTTACAATAGATGTATATTATTTTACATATTTTAGTGACTCAGAGAAAGGAATGTGTATTTGTAGATTTGAAAATTACGTTATACATTAAAACAGAAGACTTAAGTACTCACAATTTTATTTAGTATGAACGTAGTATCAATTCTCAATACACGTGTATATGCGACATGATATTAACGTTCTAATATTACGTTCGCCATTAATAATTGCAACGTTTTGTCTTGCGTCTTTTGTTTTAGATTCTCACCACTCTGGGCTTGTGATAGAATAACTATTTGACAGGCGTGACCCACTAACGCAAGAGGATTGTATGACATTGGCACACGCGTTGTCACGTGACCATTTTGATTTTTATTTGTTTGGCGTAAAGGGATCACGCCAGTCGAAAAGTAATCTTGTCTTACACAAAGAACTAAGTGAAAATGCACTATTTTCAAAGTTTAGCATGTGAGAATGGAATTTTAGACGTTTATCTAAAGATATCCCTGGAGGCAATAAAAGTTTTTGAATAATTTGATTATTTTACGTTTTCTATTAACGTTAAGCATGGGCGGATCGTGAATTTGTGGGGCTCCTATTGTTTTCAGTATGTCTGGGGGCAATATGTTGGCCCTGGGCTGCACGTCAAAAAGCCCTTAAGTAGATCCGCCCCTGTCACAAGTACTTTTAAAGTGAAAACTTATCTGGCATCGTTGTGATTTGATAGTTGATGAAATGAAAAAGCAACAGTAAAAAGAGACGGACAAATTTATTCATAAGATTTAACATGGAAGAAAGAGTAGATATAAAGTTTAAATTAGTTTAGCTTTAATCTAATTAAATATATTAACAAAAATGCAAATATTAAAATTAAAAACATAAATTAAAAATTGAAATACTTAAGTTAATAGTTTAAAGAAAAGTTTAACACTAAACTAAATCATTGTAGTTTTTATCAAATATAATAAAATTACATTCGTCTCATTTGAACCAACATTTTAGAAGGTGAACTGCATTTTTTTTGTTTTGGTTCTACTGAATAACTACACTTTAAAATAAATTGTACTCGCTATGCAGATACAGCATAAATATAAGCGAAAAAAAGGCACCTAGGATGTCGGTACTCTTGAACCCACATAAATCTTAAAATTATTGCGCCTGCATTAAGATATCTTTTTGTTTCAGAAAAACTACAAAATAATGCGAATTTATTACATATATAACTTCGTCTACATTTTCATACCTACTTTACTATTTATAATGTTCTGTATGATAATTTACTCACAAATCGGAGGTTTTACGGTAATAGTTCTAGCAATCATGCCAGTTATTATTATTGTTATTACCATTCCTATAGAATTTGGTAAGTATTATGTTTAAAATTTTCTCTGGGGTTGTTTGGCTGCTGTTTCACTTATTTTCCTTTATGCTGACCAGTCTTACTTAGTAAGATGACATTTGCATGCCTAATTTAAATATGGCTGATTGTGCAATTTTTAATTTTAATTTTGTGTGTATTGTGATTCTTTCTATAATAAATAGATCTAATTGTACCACTATATTAGCAAATAAACGAATTTATCATTATTATTCACCTTCAAGAAAAGAGCGTACAAATTCTTAAAAGGCCGGCAACGCACTCGCGAGCCCTATAGCATCGAGAGTGTCCATAGACGGCGGTATCGCTTAACATCAGGTGAGCCTCCTGCCCGTTTGCCCCCCGTTCTATAAAAAAAAAGTTCAAGACATAATAAAAAGGGAAATTCAAATTCCAAAAATTTAATAAAGTTTTGAATAGCCCTTTTTAACGATAGAATTGTTTCTAACACTGATTTAGAGTAAGAATCAGAAACGCGATTAAGCACAAACCAGGACTCACGTATGTCAAAATCAAATGCTTTTTGACGTATCGTTTCACACTTGGGGTAACGCTAATTTCGATAATAACATCATTTATTACCGTTCATTGTTTCGTATTGAAAGGGATTAAACAGTTTCACTATGTAATGTGTCTAATTAATCGAAACCTACCGATATATGATATCAAATTTAAAAAAAACGAACAGGTATTGATTTTTAAAACGTGACTAAAAGGTAGATATTTGATAGTAGAAGAATGTAGGTTCGATTCCCGGTTGTTCACCAATGGACTTTCTGACTATGCGCGTATTTAACATTCGCTCGAAGGCTGAAGGAAAACGTCACGAGGAAAAAGTCGATGGCTTGTGTCAGGCACGAATGACGAATTATTATGAAACAGATGTTAATATGAGGCCCGGTCCTAATAAGGTTGTAGCAACACTATTTTTTATATAAGCAAAGATTTAATATAATCGATACAATTAAGAATTAAATAAAAATAAACTTTCAAATCTTTTGAGGTTATAATGTTATTTTACAGTTCTCACCATATACCTTATGCTTCTGGTGAGGAGTGAATTTATAAAGCTGAGAGACAGTGGGCAATTCCAGTTTTTCAATCACGAATCTGAAGCTCGGTGTGTTGCAACTCTACCGGATAATACCATCCCAAAGGAGGATGAATGTTTAGATTAAAAGTATTGTAAGTGATTTTTTACAAATAAATTGAAAAGCATAAAGAAAATGTTTATTCCAATTTCACTCCCTTAATTCTCTTTATAACATTTATTCATATATTTACTGTCACTGTTGGTTCATGATATTGAAATATTTGTTATTTTTGTATCACTTGATTAAGTAAATATTAAGATTTACCTGTTTTGTCCCTTTTTCGGCGGGGAACTTTGTTTAGTAACAACACTTATATGTATATATAACAGAATTCTATGGAATGAAAAATCAGAGTATAGGGCCCTGTATTGTATGGAAGATACGTTATACCGCGTAATACAAAGTATTTTCCAAACAAACAAATCTATAATATTGATTTAAGAAATTTATTGACGCAGTTAATATTATAAAAAATAACGTAATTCGTTATTTTTAGACGTCTAAATTTTATCTGTAGATCTAATAATTTATTTGAATATAAAATATTAATGATAAAATCGTATTTTTGTTTTATTAAAATATGATATTACTCTTTTCTTTATTGAAATATACATTGCATTACATGTATAATTTTACTCTACGTGTGTATGTCACGGAACTTCACTTAAACGGCTGAACTGAAGTAAATGAATTTTTGTATGAGTTTGGGTGGCGCCTTGCGTGGTTCAGATTCACAAATTAGCCCGGCAGATGGCATTGCAATGGGTATCTAAGTTATTTATCTATACTGCAACCTAGCAGCTGGTGGCTTAATATCCTAATCGCCTGAAATATCATCTACTGTCGGGTTCGCTAGTACCTTCCCTATACAATATTAAATTATGATAACTATATATTTATTGATTTTAAACGACTTATAAATATGTAGAGGGACCTTTTCTCTGAGCTTTTAAAAGGGTTATCAGTATACGTTTATTTTTATAAAAACTGATTACACTAAAACACAAAATATGATAATTCATGTATGTATATGCAATATTTTATTTACTGAGAGACCAGTGTTGGCCTAGGCTTCAGCGTGTGACTCTCATTCCTCTCAGTCGTAGGTTTCAAGGCTGGGGACCTAGAATTCTTGTCTATTTGCACATTTAATACTTGCTAGTATGGAAAATCAAAATATCGTGAGTTACCTTAAGGGGGATATACACGGGTCGATTTTTGCCGTGCAGCTAGTCGCTTCACAAATCGCCTCATTACGACGCATCGCTTGCCTATTTACACAGGACTCTAAAATTGCATGCAGCTCGATCTCTGCAGTTTCCATCCTAAATTCATATCCGCAATACACGGACCGCTCGATAAGTTCCTGAGCGGTCGGAGCAGTCGCTCTGCGGTCTAGTTTCGCCGTGCGGTCGACTGGTTAGGGCTGCCGGACCCACCATACACGGACCGCTGCAAGCGGTTTGTTCCCTCCCCGTTACTCGCTGAGTACCGACCCGTTCCTCACGGCAGGCAACCTAGACTTACTAATTCATCAAAGAAACCACGGACATTCTAAAGTAGTTGAAAAACCTTTTCGTATTTTCTCTCAACTGGGGATACAAAGTATGAAATGTATGTATATACATGCTGTTACAAGATAGTTATAATAAATAATAGAAAGTTATATTTCTTATGTAAGTGAATGCTTATTTGTTTCATGGTTATCATGGCCATAACTCTTCGGCTATGATCACACTAGTCCTAAATAGACTTTAAAACGAGAAGACAAAACGGCACCTCCATTTTGTGTAATGCAATTTGTAATGTGTTAATACAATATTGAAACATTTTGTTTCTTATTTAATTTATTACTAAACTTACTTGATACACAAAAGGGTAGGTTTGTTTCGAGGTCTTTTAAGTCTCCAACGCCCGGTGCGTTTGTGTAGTGTATGTGCTGTAAGTTCTTTGAAAATAATGGCGCAGCGAAAGTGTTAATAACGCTGATACGCGGATATGTTATCTTTAAATTCGTCTATTTTAATACGAATTTATTACATTATTATGTATCTAGTTGGAATTGCAAAACGCAATGAATTTTTATTAAAATAACTCTTATTTGCTTAATAACTAGGTAACACTGAAAATGTTTAGAAAATTAAAAACGGCTTAATGTAGAAAGTTGCCAATACTTATAATTTTATCACCTTTTTTTTTAATTATTTAATAGTATCTCCGTTACTATCTACACATCGTTGCATTCCATGGTACCACTGAGTAAAGCAGTGGGCTTTTTCTTCCTCGTGTCCTCTTCCATTCTTCATCCAGTGGAGTCTCTTCTGTGGCATTTTCGTACACTTTCACCGTATCTTCATGGCTCGTAAAACGAATACCACAAATTTTATCTTTAGTTCTTGAGAAAAAATGAAAGTCGCAGGGTGCCAGGCATACAGTCCTGTTGTATGGCGGATGACTCATTATCTCGACACCTGCCATAGTCAAATATTAATGAGTCCGTTTTGCGGAGTGCGCTGAAGCGTTGTCGTGGTGAAGGAGGATCTTGCCTTGAAGGCGGTTCTGTCGATTTTTTTCCAATACAACAGGCAAACAGCGATTAACATACCACTCTGCAGTAACTGTATTTCGATTTTCTAGCACAACTGTCGCGAAATGAACTTTCCGACCAAAGAAAGTGGCAATCATATTTTTTCCTTGACTTCTTCCTTTCTTTACCTTAATTCGCCGAGCCTCGAAAGGAAACGCCCACTGAGCTGATTACCTTTTGGTTTCGGGTTCGTAGTAACATATCCAGCTTTCATTAACTTTTGACGATGTCAAATACAGCTTTTGAGGCATTGCCGTTGAACTTATCTAACATTTGGCGACACCAGTCCATGCGAAGGTTTTTCTGGTCGTCGGTTTAAGTACGGGAAATCTATTTGGTACAAAGCTTCCTGACGCCTAAATGTTCGGGTAATAATACTTTTTTAACTTGACTTGAAATTTTGATACCAATGCCTAGTCTTGTATCTGGTGACTGGTCACTCTCATAACATTCCTCTATCATGCGTCGCACAGCACTGATGTTATCTTCAGTAGTCGCTGAAGATAACATCAGTGCTGTTAAAAGACGTCCCCCATGCGGATCATCATTGAGATTGCTACGTCCACACTTTAACTCCTTAAACCAAATGTAAATAGTGGCACGAGATGGGGCTTCATTAAGAATTGCTAATAGCGTTTCTCGCGTTAGGTTCATTTTCACGTGTAACAATTCACAAAAACAAATGACAAATGAATGCAATATACTACATTAGGTGACCAAAGTGTTTTAAAATTTAAAATCAAATAAAGTTTTTATTAGCAATGTTTCTAACTGGCCAGTTCTGTGTTACCCACGAACATGCTTCATATGTAAATTTTAACGCCTGTTGATAAAAACTATACATGAAGGAAGTAGCCTATGTGAAGATTTTACATCTACTCCTTCTTGTCCTTGTTTCATATGATCGTTCAAGCACTTGGATGTGATAAATGTGAAAATTGCTCCCGTTTAAATGGTCCCACCTCACATCACCAAAAATAATATTTTTTCTGTAGCTACAAAAAAAAAGTCAAAACAAGATTTTTTGTGTATGTTTTACCTACAAAACAAATTGTATGTTTATTAAAAATATTTAAACAACAATTGAAAAATAATGCCTAAAGGAAATCCTCTATATGCGAGTATAGATTAGAGTAGCATATTTGCGAAACTATGCTAACAAATATATATTTTATTGATCTTGAATAGTTATACCACGGTAATATTATGTCTAACAGTACTGTAACTTCATACAAATAGACGACGCGCGAGCTATACCTACTTGCTCGGATCTCGGCATGCGCTCGGCAATCGGCATCAGTGTTGCCGTTGTTGTTGACTTTGTCGCTAGATCTAGCGGAATTCATGAGTGGTTAGCGGCAAAAAAATTGAGTTAGCGACAAAAAAATATTTAGAGACTTCTAGCCGATTTTGAGCCGTCGTATATGCGACTTTTTTTTGAAAAAAAATGGAAAATATGTAATGTGTTGTTAAGGCCACCACTACACCTGAACAATCTTAAACATCCGTTCTGGCATAAAATATCTTCAAATAGCCTCAACCCCAAAATTTGTCTCGTTCACAAACTTTTTCTAAACAATTTCTTTTCTTTTATTAGCTGATTTTCAAATGTTCTGGCAACACCCACGTAGAATAATACTAAACGGGAATTCCCTGCCTATAAACAAGCTGTGTAGTTAGACAAATTCAGTTGATTATTTCGTCATTCTTGCACGTTCGCAACACGTCAATTAGTGTTGCCCAAAATCGGTCTTGGTCTTGCAGTCTTGGTCTTGTTCTTGCATTTTTGCAAGACCAATACCAATACCAAGACCGCCTTATCGCAGCAAGACCAATACCAAGACTGAAGCCTGCAAGACTTGAGCAAGACAATACTTAAGCCTGCAATACTCTTGCGTCTTGCAGTTAGGACAAACTGAGATTTGGGCGTTATTAAGTAGGTATTTGGTTTCAATCCCGATTTTTAGAGACGTTCCCCAGTATCAAAACCATAGGTATCCTCATAACACTAAACTAAGGGCTGCAGTTCTATCTGCAGTTGGCAACGTGCCGCTCGTCTGAAAGAACCCTGAAAGGTATTGTATTGATTAGGTAGGTAAGTACAAAAAAAAAACAAAAAAATCCCTTTATTAACTTCCTGGTCTTAAATTATACATTTTAGTACATCCCTTTTAAGTTCTATAACCTGTGTTAGGGATGCACACTCTTTCCTATATGTTGTTACTTAACAAAGGTCTAATCTAAACAAAAACAATGAACTTACATACTAAGTAGTACTTATACCTTAATATAACTTAATGTAACTTAATAAACAATCCAATACATAATATATTAAAAAAAAACCAAAATCTAAACAAAAGTTTACACTAAATCGTAAAAAGTAGAAGCAAACTACAAAAGTAGGGTAGATAAGTAAGTAGATAAGATCGCACCATCATCTTTTGATTGAGTGTAAGACATGAGTGTAACTGTAGTGCAACTCAGACGAGTGTAGCCCGTATGTCATGGCCAGTGCAGGTTAATACAGCGTAACATGTCTCTTGTCAGCCGTATGATGCGATCACATAAACTATACACTATTTAAATAATTATAAATGTTTATTATACACCACATAATACTAAAGACAACGATAGGTCAGATTAACAATATTTAGTATATATAACCTACGTTTAAGGTACCTAACACAAACATAACATTATATTAACATTTGAAGGATATATTATTATTTTTTTTAGTACTTACGTAAGATTAGATAATTGTTATTGAACATTGTCATTTGTATTGATTTTTAATATATATACATTTACTCAACTTCTACTAATAGATCTTCAGTTTGTTGATAATTTAATGTTTTTAGCCATGTTGTTACTGTTTTTTTACACTCTTTAAACGTCATAGGGTTATATATTTAGGGTTTTATTTATTTTATTGTACAATTTTGTAGATTGGGTTGCAAATTGCTTCGAGGCAAAAGTTTAGCGACTTCTAGCGGATTTTTTAAAAATATATTTACCAATATCTAGCGGATTTTTTCATATTACTACGGGGCCGTACATAAATTACGTCATCGATTTTTTCCCGATTTTAGACCCCCCCCTATAATCATCCTATCGTCATTTCTTACTGACCCCCCCCCCCCCCCCTCTCCCAAAATTGACGTCATTTAACCAGTTTGACAAAATAAAACATTGCAGATTAGAGAAAAATAGTTTTTGTAAGTCAACAACGATCGCGGATCAATTAAAGTAATAAATAGCAGTGAAAATAGTTTTCTGATTTTGTTATTTAACGAATTTGCGTTAAACGCGTGATGGAAAAATCTGCGCGGATAAACGTGTTGCATCGTTCACGTTCGTACTCAGATTGAAGCGAGCACAAGCCGCAGGTCCGCAGCGGTGGCGGCGCGCGGCAAAGACAAAGGAAGCCGACTTTGTTTAAACAGCGCCGATTTCTTTTATTATGATTACTTTTGTTATTTTAGTTAGAAATAATCTTTTTGTACGTGAAAAATAAACTTTAAGTAAATAAATAAGAATGGCGTCAATTTCGAAACACCCCCCTCCCATCAATCATTTTACCGTCATCCGCAGACCGAACCCCCCCCCCCTAATTTAGAATGACGTAATTTGTGGACGGCCCCTAGGGACTTTTAATTTGGTAGAACGGCAACACTGATCGGCATGCTACAGTCGCGGACGTGCCGCATAGGGATGGCGATTCTTTACGAAAAAGATCGATTTTTAAATCGATTCGAATCGTAGTCTAATGAATCGATTCACGAAAAAATCGAGGCCTACAAAATCGATTCTTAAAAAATCGATCTTTTTTCAAGTTTGCGTTTACAATGTAAATTTGTATCAATTTTACTAAAAACAAGATTAATATTGCAATTAACGATATCTTATCAATAAAATCAGGGAATTCAAAAATAACAATTATTTTTATTACCGTATCAAACTATAAGATCAACTATAAAAAAAAAATAAGTATTTATATACTGAATGTTTTTATTGATTGCAAAAAAGTAAAAAATAAGAAGCGCTTTACTTATTTACTTACCTACTCTCAATTAGTTATTATTTCGCAAGAAACACTACATGAAAATCTGATGAAAATCAATCATGAAAATACTTATATTACGCTAATAACAGTATTCATTAAACGACAACAACAAATGAATAATGCAATATCAATCGTCACAGATTATAAATACATAAAGTCAAAGACTACAAACGTAACTTTTTTATTAAAGAGAGGCGACTAAAGGATACTAAACATACAGCCATCTCGCGAGTTTATGAGTAGTTAACTCTTTAACCGGCAGCACTCTTATAATTCAGGCACATTCAACTAAATGCAAATAATTGTATGGTTTATACCAAAACAGAAAAAATCGAATGTCGATTTTCAAGGGTGATATATCGATTCAGTGAATCGACACAGTACTTCATATCGATTTAAAAAATCGATATTTTCTGCTCGAAAAATCGATTCTTCGATTAATCGATCTCAGATCGCCATCCCTAGTGCCGCAGTGACGACCGGACGGTATGTTGGTTTTTAGTCAGTAACCGCGCGAATTTTTACTAGATATAAGTGGAAATAAGTACAAGTAGCTATTTAATATGGCTGTTTCCCAAAACAATTTTTGATCAAGCTTTATATTAGAATGCGGATTTTTTATACACTAAAATATAATAATAAAGCATTTCGTACATCTCAGTCAAGGCGCAAATATTTTTCGGTCGCAAATTTATAAGACCGATTTGTTATAATCAAACATAGATAAAAATAAACATGATTTTTTAATTTAATCTACCATTAAAAAAATCTTGTATTTTTATTGAACACTTTCTATTCAATTCACGAAGTATTTTATGTTATCATATTAATATTTCATATATAACACGCTGTAGGTGGGCGACAGCCCTATCGCATGCTAACGTACTGTGCTGCTTATTTATTTTTGTAGGTACTTATTTCAAGGACACGGGCCAGTTACAATACTGTAGACATAATATTACCGTGGTTATACTGCGTGGGTGCTCTTCACATCCCATTTATGATAAAACAAACGTATAATTTTCAGTTCATTTTATTTTGTTTTCCGCTTCGTATATCATAAGCTGGTTTTGAAAAATGCGATGTGAACTGCCAATATTGAAGAAATGTTGTTTCTGTGTTCCCTTAAGACTTGGATTGTTAATATGGGCTTACTTGAAACTGGTAAGTTTAAAATTAAAAATCTCTATTAAAAAATCTCAATTACGAAATTCTAACGACAGAAGGCCTACCATGCTTTCGTAAATCAATCCAGATGTGATGCTGATGAATTTAGGTTCCTAAATTAATTTCACCATTTTTTTAATTTGTTTGGTGTTCATAAATTTTATTAAAACTTTAAATTAATCTGGTCATTCAATTTAATTTCTGAATTCGGTACCTAATAATCCAGGAGCAACAAAACTACTGCGCCGATTATAAACTCATGAAATTAATTATTAACCGTAAAAAATTAACGTAGTGAAAAAAAAAGTAATATTTATAAAATCTAAGATCTTTTGATATTTTCATGTTTATTAGTCTTCTATGTTTAGTGTTAAGCAAATCTTGCCATCAATTGGTGGGTTTAAAATATTTCAGTTTCCTAACGTATTCCTACATGTGAGTATTGATTGCGCAAATTCTGGCACCGACTAGTTACGAACCCATGACCTCAAGATTAATAACATTTGTAGTCTTAATGTTTAACAGTAATTAATAACGGTTAATATATCTTTTGTTATGTTGAAAGTACTTAAATGTACAAATGTAATTAATCTGAACGAAGGAGTATTACGCGCCATTTGCCTAGCGTCGTCCTCAACGACAAGAAAAAAAACCAGTTAATCTTTGACCATTTTAGCTTTAGTAAAGAAAAAACTTTTTTTTTCAGATTTTAAGCCTGCTCATTCTTATTGATTTCTGCTTGGAGGCAGAATTTGTGAGACAGTCTAACCGTGATTTACCCAAAGAAACAATAACCTTTATAGTGGTGATGATCATGTTTTGGAGCATTAATTCGATATTCCAAACAGTATTCATTGTTAGCGCTCATAAGGTATATATTTATCTGCATATTATTCTCTTCTTATATTTTATTTATTCATACTTCGTTGCCAGACTCATAATTGCAATACAAAAGAAGAGGAAATGCAAGAATTAAAAAGGTCACAATTGGTCAGGATAGGATAAAGTTAGGAAATGTAGAATGTGGAATTATAGAAGAGTTTTAAAAGATGATAGGGAGGAAGCCAATCGTATGGAGTCGGGCAGCCTATTCCACAGCTTAATGGCGGGAATTCTAAATGAATTGGCTATTAAGGATGAGCTGTGGGATGGAATTTACAATAGATGTATATTATTTTACATATTTTAGTGACTCAGAGAAAGGAATGTCTTTATTAAAAACACAAGATTTGTAGATTTGAAAATTACGTAATACATTAAAACAGAAGACTTAAGTACTCACCATTTTATTTAGTATGAACGTAGTATCAATTCTCAATACACGTGTATATGCGACATGATATTAACGTTCTAATATTACGTTCGCCATTAATAATTGCAACGTTTTGTCTTGCGTCTTTTGTTTTAGATTCTCACCACTCTGGGCTTGTGATAGAATAACTTTTTGACAGGCGTGACCCACTAACGCAAGAGGATTGTATGACATTGGCACACGCGTTGTCACGTGACCATTTTGATTTTGTTTTGTTTGGCGTAAAGGGATCACGCCAGTCGAAAAGTAATCTTGTCTTACACGAAGAACTAAGTGAAAATGCACTATTTTCAAGATTTAGCATGTGAAAATGGAATTTTAGACGTTTATCTAAAGATTTCCCTGGAGGCAATAAAAGTTTTTGAATAATTTCGGTTATTTTAGGTTTTCTATTAACGTTAATTATGGGCGGATCGTGAATTTGTGGGGCCCCTTTTGTTTTCAGTGTGTCTGGGGGCAATTTGTTGGCCCTGGGCTGCACGTCAAAAAGCCCTTAAGTAGATCCGCCCCTGTCGTTTATTACATATAAGTACACAAGTACTTTTAAAGTGAAAACTTATCTGGCATCGTTGTGATTTGATAGTTGATGAAATGAAAAAGCAACAGTAAAAAGAGACGGACAAATTCATAAGATTTAACATGGAAGAAAGAGTAGATATAAAGTTTAAATTAGTTTAGCTTTGATCTAATTAAATATATTAACAAAAATGCAAATATTAAAATTAAAAACATAAATTAAAAATTGAAATACTTAAGTTAATAGTTTAAAGAAAAGTTTAACACTAAACTAAATCATTGTAGTTTTTATCAAATATAATAAAATTACATTCGTCTCATTTGAACCAACATTTTAGAAGGTGAACTGCATTTTTTTTGTTTTGGTTCTACTGAATAACTACACTTTAAAATAAATTGTACTCGCTATGCAGATACAGCATAAATATAAGCGAAAAAAAGGCACCTAGGATGTCGGTACTCTTGAACCCACATAAATCTTAAAATGATTGCGCCTGCATTAAGATATCTTTTTGTTTCAGAAAAACTACAAAATAATGCGAATTTATTACATATATAACTTCGTCTACATTTTCATACCTACTATACTATTTAGAATGTTCTGTAGGATAATTCACTCAGAAGTCACAGGTCTTATGTTTTTAGTAACCATGCCAGTTATTATTATTCTTATTACCATTGCTATAGAATTTGGTAAGTATTATGTTTAAAATTTTCTCTGGGGTTGTTTGCCTGCTGTTTCACTAATTTTCCTTTATGCTTACCAGTCTTACTTAGTAAGATGATACATATTTGCATGCCTATTTATATATGGCTGATTGTGCAGTTTTTAATTTTAATTTTGTGTGTATTGTGATTCTTTCTATAATAAATAGATCTAATTGTACCACTATATTAGCAAATAAACGAATTTATCATTATTATACACCTTCAAGAAAAGAGCGTACAAATTCTTAAAAGGCCGGCAACGCACTCGCGAGCCCTATAGCATCGAGAGTGTCCGGCGGTATCGCTTAACATCAGGTGAGCCTCCTGCCCGTTTGCCCCCTGTTCTATAAAAAAAAAGTTCAAGACATAATAAAAAGGGAAATTCAAATTCCAAAAATTTAATAAAGTTTTGAATAGCCCTTTTTAACGATAGAATTGTTTCTAACACTGATTTAGAGTAAGAATCAGAAACGCGATTAAGCGTAAACCAGGACTCACGTATGTCAAAATCAAATGCTTTTTGACGTATCGTTTCACACTTGGGGTAACGCTAATTTCGATAATAACATCATTTATTACCGTTCATTGTTTCGTATTGAAAGGGATTAAACAGTTTCACTATGTAATGTGTCTAATTAATCGAAACCTACCGATATATGATATCAAATTTAAAAAAAACGAACAGGTATTGATTTTTAAAACGTGACTAAAAGGTAGATATTTGATAGTAGAAGAATGTAGGTTCGATTCCCGGTTGTTCACCAATGGACTTTCTGACTATGCGCGTATTTAACATTCGCTCGAAGGCTGAAGGAAAACGTCACGAGGAAAAAGTCGATGGCTTGTGTCAGGCACGAATGACGAATTATTATGAAACAGATGTTAATATGAGGCCCGGTCCTAATAAGGTTGTAGCAACACTATTTTTTTATATAAGCAAAGATTTAATATAATCGATACAATTAAGAATTAAATAAAAATAAACTTTCAAATCTTTTGAGGTTATAATGTTATTTTACAGTTCTCACCATATACCTTATGCTTCTGGTGAGGAGTGAATTTATAAAGCTGAGAGACAGTGGGCAATTCCAGTTTTTCAATCACGAATCTGAAGCTCGGTGTGTTGCAACTCTACCGGATAATACCATCCCAAAGAAGGATGAATGTTTAGATTAAAAGTATTGTAAGTGATTTTTTACAAATAAATTGAAAAGCATAAAGAAAATGTTTATTCCAATTTCACTCCCTTAATTCTCTTTATAACATTTATTCATATATTTACTGTCACTGTTGGTTCATGATATTGAAATATTTGTTATTTTTGTATCACTTGATTAAGTAAATATTAAGATTTACCTGTTTTGTCCCTTTTTCGGCGGGGAACTTTGTTTAGTAACAACACTTATATGTATATAAACAGAATTCTATGGAATGAAAAATCAGAGTGTAGGGCCCTGTATTGTATAGAAGATACGTTATACCGCGTAATACCTACAAAGTATTTTCCAAACAAACAAATCTATAATATTGATTTAAGAAATTTATTGACGCAGTTAATATTATAAAAAATAACGAATTAAAATTAGACGTCTAGATTTTATCTGTAGATCTAATAATTTATTTGAATATAAAATATTAATGATGAAATCGTATTTTTGTTTTATTAAAATATGATATAACTCTTTTCTTTATTGAAATATACATTGCATTACATGTATAATTCTACTGTACGTGTGTATGTCACGGAACTTCACTTAAACGGCTGAACTGAAGTAAATGAATTTTTTGTATGAGTTTGGGTGGCGCCCTGCGTGGTTCAGATTCACAAATTAGCCCGGCAGATGGCATTGCAATGGGTATCTAAGTTATTTATCTATACTGCAACCTAACAGCTGGTGGCTTAATATCCTAATCGCCTGAAATATCATCTACTGTCGGGTTCGCTAGTACCTTCCCTATACAATATTAAATTATAATAACTATATATTTATTGATTTTAAACGACTTATAAATTTGTAGAGGGACCTTATCTCTGAGCTTTTAAAAGGGTTATCAGTATACGTTTATTTTTATAAAAACTGATTACACTAAAACACAAAATATGATAATTCATGTATGTATATGCAATATTTTATTTACTGAGAGACCAGTGTTGGCCTAGGCTTCAGCGTGTGACTCTCATTCCTCTCAGTCGTAGGTTTCAAGGCTGGGGACCTAGAATTCTTGTCTATTTGCACATTTAATACTTGCTAGTATGGTAAATCAAAATATCGTGAGTTACCTTAAGGGGGATATACACGGGTCGATTTTTGCCGTGCAGCTAGTCGCTTCACAAATCGCCTCATTACGACGCATCGCTTGCCTATTTACACAGGACTCTAAAATTGCATGCAGCTCGATCTCTGCAGTTTCCATCCTAAATTCATATCCGCAATACACGGACCGCTCGATAAGTTCCTGAGCGGTCGGAGCAGTCGCTCTGCGGTCTAGTTTCGCCGTGCGGTCGACTGGTTAGGGCTGCCGGACCCACCATACACGGACCGCTGCAAGCGGTTTGTTCCCTCCCCGTTACTCGCTGAGTACCGACCCGTTCCTCACGGCAGGCAACCTAGACTTACTAATTCATCAAAGAAACCACGGACATTCTAAAGTAGTTGAAAAACCTTTTCGTATTTTCTCTCAACTGGGGATACAAAGTATGAAATGTATGTATATACATGCTGTTACAAGATAGTTATAATAAATAATAGAAAGTTATATTTCTTATGTAAGTGAATGCTTATTTGTTTCATGGTTATCATGGCCATAACTCTTCGGCTATGATCACACTAGTCCTAAATAGACTTTAAAACGAGAAGACAAAACGGCACCTCCATTTTGTGTAATGCAATTTGTAATGTGTTAATACAATATTGAAACATTTTGTTTCTTATTTAATTTATTACTAAACTTACTTGATACACAAAAGGGTAGGTTTGTTTCGAGGTCTTTAAAGTCTCCAACGCCCGGTGCGTTTGTGTAGTGTATGTGCTGTAAGTTCTTTGAAAATAATGGCGCAGCAAACGTGTTAATAACGCTGATACGCGGATATGTTATCTATAAATTCGTCTATTTTAATACGAATTTATTACATTATTATGTATCTAGTTGGAATTGCAAAACGCAATGAATTTTTATTAAAATAACTCTTATTTGCTTAATAACTAGGTAACACTGAAAATGTTTAGAAAATTAAAAACGGCTTAATGTAGAAAGTTGCCAATACTTATAATTTTATCACCTTTTTTTTTAATTATTTAATAGTATCTCCGTTACTATCTACACATCGTTGCATTCCATGGTACCACTGAGTAAAGCAGTGGGCTTTTTCTTCCTCGTGTCCTCTTCCATTCTTCATCCAGTGGAGTCTCTTCTGTGGCATTTTCGTACACTTTCACCGTATCTTCATGGCTCGTAAAACGAATACCACAAATTTTATCTTTAGTTCTTGAGAAAAAATGAAAGTCGCAGGGTGCCAGGCATACAGTCCTGTTGTATGGCGGATGACTCATTATCTCGACACCTGCCATAGTCAAATATTAATGAGTCCGTTTTGCGGAGTGCGCTGAAGCGTTGTCGTGGTGAAGGAGGATCTTGCCTTGAAGGCGGTTCTGTCGATTTTTTTCCAATACAACAGGCAAACAGCGATTAACATACCACTCTGCAGTAACTGTATTTCGATTTTCTAGCACAACTGTCGCGAAATGAACTTTCCGACCAAAGAAAGTGGCAATCATATTTTTTCCTTGACTTCTTCCTTTCTTTACCTTAATTCGCCGAGCCTCGAAAGGAAACGCCCACTGAGCTGATTACCTTTTGGTTTCGGGTTCGTAGTAACATATCCAGCTTTCATTAACTTTTGACGATGTCAAATACAGCTTTTGAGGCATTGCCGTTGAACTTATCTAACATTTGGCGACACCAGTCCATGCGAAGGTTTTTCTGGTCGTCGGTTTAAGTACGGGAAATCTATTTGGTACAAAGCTTCCTGACGCCTAAATGTTCGTGTAATACTTTTTTAACTTGACTTGAAATTTTGATACCAATGCCTAGTCTTGTATCTGGTGACAGGTCACTCTCATAACATTCCTCTATCATGCGTCGCACAGCACTGATGTTATCTTCAGTAGTCGCTGAAGATAACATCAGTGCTGTTAAAAGACGTCCCCCATGCGGATCATCATTGAGATTGCTACGTCCACACTTTAACTCCTTAAACCAAATGTAAATAGTGGCACGAGATGGGGCTTCATTAAGAATTGCTAATAGCGTTTCTCGCGTTAGGTTCATTTTCACGTGTAACAATTCACAAAAACAAATGACAAATGAATGCAATATACTACATTAGGTGACCAAAGTGTTTTAAAATTTAAAATCAAATAAAGTTTTTATTAGCAATGTTTCTAACTGGCCAGTTCTGTGTTACCCACGAACATGCTTCATATGTAAATTTTAACGCCTGTTGATAAAAACTATACATGAAGGAAGTAGCCTATGTGAAGATTTTACATCTACTCCTTCTTGTCCTTGTTTCATATGATCGTTCAAGCACTTGGATGTGATAAATGTGAAAATTGCTCCCGTTTAAATGGTCCCACCTCACATCACCAAAAATAATATTTTTTCTGTAGCTACAAAAAAAAAGTCAAAACAAGATTTTTTGTGTATGTTTTACCTACAAAACAAATTGTATGTTTATTAAAAATATTTAAACAACAATTGAAAAATAATGCCTCAAGGAAATCCTCTATATGCGAGTATAGATTAGAGTAGCATATTTGCGAAACTATGCTAACAAATATATATTTTATTGATCTTGAATAGTTATACCACGGTAATATTATGTCTACAGTACTGTAACTTCATACAAATAGACGACGCGCGAGCTATACCTACTTGCTCGGATCTCGGCATGCGCTCGGCAATCGGCATCAGTGTTGCCGTTGTTGTTGACTTTGTCGCTAGATCTAGCGGAATTCATGAGTGGTTAGCGGCAAAAAAATTGAGTTAGCGACAAAAAAATATTTAGAGACTTCTAGCCGATTTTGAGCCGTCGTATATGCGACTTTTTTTTGAAAAAAAATGGAAAATATGTAATGTGTTGTTAAGGCCACCACTACACCTGAACAATCTTAAACATCCGTTCTGGCATAAAATATCTTCAAATAGCCTCAACCCCAAAATTTGTCTCGTTCACAAACTTTTTCTAAACAATTTCTTTTCTTTTATTAGCTGATTTTCAAATGTTCTGGCAACACCCACGTAGAATAATACTAAACGGGAATTCCCTGCCTATAAACAAGCTGTGTAGTTAGACAAATTCAGTTGATTATTTCGTCATTCTTGCACGTTCGCAACACGTCAATTAGTGTTGCCCAAAATCGGTCTTGGTCTTGCAGTCTTGGTCTTGTTCTTGCATTTTTGCAAGACCAATACCAATACCAAGACCGCCTTATCGCAGCAAGACCAATACCAAGACTGAAGCCTGCAAGACTTGAGCAAGACAATACTTAAGCCTGCAATACTCTTGCGTCTTGCAGTTAGGACAAACTGAGATTTGGGCGTTATTAAGTAGGTATTTGGTTTCAATCCCGATTTTTAGAGACGTTCCCCAGTATCAAAACCATAGGTATCCTCATAACACTAAACTAAGGGCTGCAGTTGTATCTGCAGTTGGCAACGTGCCGCTCGTCTGAAAGAACCCTGAAAGGTATTGTATTGATTAGGTAGGTAAGTACAAAAAAAAAACAAAAAAATCCCTTTATTAACTTCCTGGTCTTAAATTATACATTTTAGTACATCCCTTTTAAGTTCTATAACCTGTGTTAGGGATGCACACTCTTTCCTATATGTTGTTACTTAACAAAGGTCTAATCTAAACAAAAACAATGAACTTACATACTAAGTAGTACTTATACCTTAATATAACTTAATGTAACTTAATAAACAATCCAATACATAATATATTAAAAAAAAAACAAAATCTAAACAAAAGTTTACACTAAATCGTAAAAAGTAGAAGCAAACTACAAAAGTAGGGTAGATAAGTAAGTAGATAAGATCGCACCATCATCTTTTGATTGAGTGTAAGACATGAGTGTAACTGTAGTGCAACTCAGACGAGTGTAGCCCGTATGTCATGGCCAGTGCAGGTTAATACAGCGTAACATGTCTCTTGTCAGCCGTATGATGCGATCACATAAACTATACACTATTTAAATAATTATAAATGTTTATTATACACCACATAATACTAAAGATAACGATAGGTCAGATTAACAATATTTAGTATATATAACCTACGTTTAAGGTACCTAACACAAACATAACATTATATTAACATTTGAAGGATATATTATTATTTTTTTTAGTACTTACGTAAGATTAGATAATTGTTATTGAACATTGTCATTTGTATTGATTTTTAATATATATACATTTACTCAACTTCTACTAATAGATCTTCAGTTTGTTGATAATTTAATGTTTTTAGCCATGTTGTTACTGTTTTTTTACACTCTTTAAACGTCATAGGGTTATATATTTAGGGTTTTATTTATTTTATTGTACAATTTTGTAGATTGGGTTGCAAATTGCTTCGAGGCAAAAGTTTAGCGACTTCTAGCGGATTTTTTAAAAATATATTTACCAATATCTAGCGGATTTTTTCATATTACTACGGGGCCGTACATAAATTACGTCATCGATTTTTTCCCGATTTTAGACCCCCCCCCTATAATCATCCTATCGTCATTTCTTACTGACCCCCCCCCCCCTCTCCCAAAATTGACGTCATTTAACCAGTTTGACAAAATAAAACATTGCAGATTAGAGAAAAATAGTTTTTGTAAGTCAACAACGATCGCGGATCAATTAAAGTAATAAATAGCAGTGAAAATAGTTTTCTGATTTTGTTATTTAACGAATTTGCGTTAAACGCGTGATGGAAAAATCTGCGCGGATAAACGTGTTGCATCGTTCACGTTCGTACTCAGATTGAAGCGAGCACAAGCCGCAGGTCCGCAGCGGTGGCGGCGCGCGGCAAAGACAAAGGAAGCCGACTTTGTTTAAACAGCGCCGATTTCTTTTATTATGATTACTTTTGTTATTTTAGTTAGAAATAATCTTTTTGTACGTGAAAAATAAACTTTAAGTAAATAAATAAGAATGGCGTCAATTTCGAAACACCCCCCCTCCCATCAATCATTTTACCGTCATCCGCAGACCAAACCCCCCCCCCCCCCTAATTTAGAATGACGTAATTTGTGGACGGCCCCTAGGGACTTTTAATTTGGTAGAACGGCAACACTGATCGGCATGCTACAGTCGCGGACGTGCCGCAGTGACGACCGGACGGTATGTTGGTTTTTAGTCAGTAACCGCGCGAATTTTTACTAGATATAAGTGGAAATAAGTACAAGTAGCTATTTAATATGGCTGTTTCCCAAAACAATTTTTGATCAAGCTTTATATTAGAATGCGGATTTTTTATACACTAAAATATAATAATAAAGCATTTCGTACATCTCAGTCAAGGCGCAAATATTTTTCGGTCGCAAATTTATAAGACCGATTTGTTATAATCAAACATAGATAAAAATAAACATGATTTTTTAATTAAATCTACCATTAAAAAAATCTTGTATTTTTATTGAACACTTTCTATTCAATTCACGAAGTATTTTATGTTATCATATTAATATTTCATATATAACACGCTGTAGGTGGGCGACAGCCCTATCGCATGCTAACGTACTGTGCTGCTTATTTATTTTTGTAGGTACTTATTTCAAGGACACGGGCCAGTTACAATACTGTAGACATAATATTACCGTGGTTATACTGCGTGGGTGCTCTTCACATCCCATTTATGATAAAACAAACGTATAATTTTCAGTTCATTTTATTTTGTTTTCCGCTTCGTATATCATAAGCTGGTTTTGAAAAATGCGATGTGAACTGCCAATATTGAAGAAATGTTGTTTCTGTGTTCCCTTAAGACTTGGATTGTTAATATGGGCTTACTTGAAACTGGTAAGTTTAAAATTAAAAATCTCTATTAAAAAATCTCAATTACGAAATTCTAACGACAGAAGGCCTACCATGCTTTCGTAAATCAATCCAGATGTGATGCTGATGAATTTAGGTTCCTAAATTAATTTCACCATTTTTTTAATTTGTTTTTCATAAATTTTATTAAAACTTTAAATTAATCTGGTCATTCAATTTAATTTCTGAATTCGGTACCTAATAATCCAGGAGCAACAAAACTACTGCGCCGATTATAAACTCATGAAATTAATTATTAACCGTAAAAAATTAACGTAGTGAAAAAAAAAGTAATATTTATAAAATCTAAGATCTTTTGATATTTTCATGTTTATTAGTCTTCTATGTTTAGTGTTAAGCAAATCTTGCCATCAATTGGTGGGTTTAAAATATTTCAGTTTCCTAACGTATTCCTACATGTGAGTATTGATTGCGCAAATTCTGGCACCGACTAGTTACGAACCCATGACCTCAAGATTAATAACATTTGTAGTCTTAATGTTTAACAGTAATTAATAACGGTTAATATATCTTTTGTTATGTTGAAAGTACTTAAATGTACAAATGTAATTAATCTGAACGAAGGAGTATTACGCGCCATTTGCCTAGCGTCGTCCTCAACGACAAGAAAAAAAACCAGTTAATCTTTGACCATTTTAGCTTTAGTAAAGAAAAAACTTTTTTTTTCAGATTTTAAGCCTGCTCATTCTTATTGATTTCTGCTTGGAGGCAGAATTTGTGAGACAGTCTAACCGTGATTTACCCAAAGAAACAATAACCTTTATAGTGGTGATGATCATGTTTTGGAGCATTAATTCGATATTCCAAACAGTATTCATTGTTAGCGCTCATAAGGTATATATTTATCTGCATATTATTCTCTTCTTATATTTTATGTATTCATACTTCGTTGCCAGACTCATAATTGCAATACAAAAGAAGAGGAAATGCAAGAATTAAAAAGGTCACAATTGGTCAGGATAGGATAAAGTTAGGAAATGTAGAATGTGGAATTATAGAAGAGTTTTAAAAGATGATAGGGAGGAAGCCAATCGTATGGAGTCGGGCAGCCTATTCCACAGCTTAATGGCGGGAATTCTAAATGAATTGGCTATTAAGGATGAGCTGTGAGATGGAATTTACAATAGATGTATATTATTTTACATATTTTAGTGACTCAGAGAAAGGAATGTCTTTATTAAAAACACAAGATTTGTAGATTTGAAAATTACGTAATACATTAAAACAGAAGACTTAAGTACTCACCATTTTATTTAGTATGAACGTAGTATCAATTCTCAATACACGTGTATATGCGACATGATATTAACGTTCTAATATTACGTTCGCCATTAATAATTGCAACGTTTTGTCTTGCGTCTTTTGTTTTAGATTCTCACCACTCTGGGCTTGTGATAGAATAACTATTTGACAGGCGTGACCCACTAACGCAAGAGGATTGTATGACATTGGCACACGCGTTGTCACGTGACCATTTTGATTTTGTTTTGTTTGGCGTAAAGGGATCACGCCAGTCGAAAAGTAATCTTGTCTTACACGAAGAACTAAGTGAAAATGCACTATTTTCAAGATTTAGCATGTGAAAATGGAATTTTAGACGTTTATCTAAAGATTTCCCTGGAGGCAATAAAAGTTTTTGAATAATTTCGGTTATTTTAGGTTTTCTATTAACGTTAATTATGGGCGGATCGTGAATTTGTGGGGCCCCTTTTGTTTTCAGTGTGTCTGGGGGCAATTTGTTGGCCCTGGGCTGCACGTCAAAAAGCCCTTAAGTAGATCCGCCCCTGTCGTTTATTACATATAAGTACACAAGTACTTTTAAAGTGAAAACTTATCTGGCATCGTTGTGATTTGATAGTTGATGAAATGAAAAAGCAACAGTAAAAAGAGACGGACAAATTCATAAGATTTAACATGGAAGAAAGAGTAGATATAAAGTTTAAATTAGTTTAGCTTTGATCTAATTAAATATATTAACAAAAATGCAAATATTAAAATTAAAAACATAAATTAAAAATTGAAATACTTAAGTTAATAGTTTAAAGAAAAGTTTAACACTAAACTAAATCATTGTAGTTTTTATCAAATATAATAAAATTACATTCGTCTCATTTGAACCAACATTTTAGAAGGTGAACTGCATTTTTTTTGTTTTGGTTCTACTGAATAACTACACTTTAAAATAAATTGTACTTGCTATGCAGATACAGCATAAATATAAGCGAAAAAAAGGCACCTAGGATGTCGGTACTCTTGAACCCACATAAATCTTAAAATGATTGCGCCTGCATTAAGATATCTTTTTGTTTCAGAAAAACTACAAAATAATGCGAATTTATTACATATATAACTTCGTCTACATTTTCATACCTACTATACTATTTAGAATGTTCTGTAGGATAATTCACTCAGAAGTCACAGGTCTTATGTTTTTAGTAACCATGCCAGTTATTATTATTCTTATTACCATTGCTATAGAATTTGGTAAGTATTATGTTTAAAATTTTCTCTGGGGTTGTTTGCCTGCTGTTTCACTAATTTTCCTTTATGCTTACCAGTCTTACTTAGTAAGATGATACATATTTGCATGCCTATTTATATATGGCTGATTGTGCAGTTTTTAATTTTAATTTTGTGTGTATTGTGATTCTTTCTATAATAAATAGATCTAATTGTACCACTATATTAGCAAATAAACGAATTTATCATTATTATACACCTTCAAGAAAAGAGCGTACAAATTCTTAAAAGGCCGGCAACGCACTCGCGAGCCCTATAGCATCGAGAGTGTCCGGCGGTATCGCTTAACATCAGTTGAGCCTCCTGCCCGTTTGCCCCCTGTTCTATAAAAAAAAGTTCAAGACATAATAAAAAGGGAAATTCAAATTCCAAAAATTTAATAAAGTTTTGAATAGCCCTTTTTAACGATAGAATTGTTTCTAACACTGATTTAGAGTAAGAATCAGAAACGCGATTAAGCGTAAACCAGGACTCACGTATGTCAAAATCAAATGCTTTTTGACGTATCGTTTCACACTTGGGGTAACGCTAATTTCGATAATAACATCATTTATTACCGTTCATTGTTTCGTATTGAAAGGGATTAAACAGTTTCACTATGTAATGTGTCTAATTAATCGAAACCTACCGATATATGATATCAAATTTAAAAAAAACGAACAGGTATTGATTTTTAAAACGTGACTAAAAGGTAGATATTTGATAGTAGAAGAATGTAGGTTCGATTCCCGGTTGTTCACCAATGGACTTTCTGACTATGCGCGTATTTAACATTCGCTCGAAGGCTGAAGGAAAACGTCACGAGGAAAAAGTCGATGGCTTGTGTCAGGCACGAATGACGAATGATTCTGAAACAGATGTTAATATGAGGCCCGGTCCTAATAAGGTTGTAGCAACACTATTTTTTTATATAAGCAAAGATTTAATATAATCGATACAATTAAGAATTAAATAAAAATAAACTTTCAAATCTTTTGAGGTTATAATGTTATTTTACAGTTCTCACCATATACCTTATGCTTCTGGTGAGGAGTGAATTTATAAAGCTGAGAGACAGTGGGCAATTCCAGTTTTTCAATCACGAATCTGAAGCTCGGTGTGTTGCAACTCTACCGGATAATACCATCCCAAAGAAGGATGAATGTTTAGATTAAAAGTATTGTAAGTGATTTTTTACAAATAAATTGAAAAGCATAAAGAAAATGTTTATTCCAATTTCACTCCCTTAATTCTCTTTATAACATTTATTCATATATTTACTGTCACTGTTGGTTCATGATATTGAAATATTTGTTATTTTTGTATCACTTGATTAAGTAAATATTAAGATTTACCTGTTTTGTCCCTTTTTCGGCGGGGAACTTTGTTTAGTAACAACACTTATATGTATATAAACAGAATTCTATGGAATGAAAAATCAGAGTGTAGGGCCCTGTATTGTATAGAAGATACGTTATACCGCGTAATACCTACAAAGTATTTTCCAAACAAACAAATCTATAATATTGATTTAAGAAATTTATTGACGCAGTTAATATTATAAAAAATAACGAATTAAAATTAGACGTCTAGATTTTATCTGTAGATCTAATAATTTATTTGAATATAAAATATTAATGATGAAATCGTATTTTTGTTTTATTAAAATATGATATAACTCTTTTCTTTATTGAAATATACATTGCATTACATGTATAATTTTACTCTACGTGCGTATGTCACGGAACTTCACTGAAACGGCTGAACTGAAGTAAATGAATTTTTGTATGAGTTTGGGTGGCGCCTTGCGTGGTTCAGATTCACAAATTAGCCCGGCAGATGGCATTGCAATGGGTATCTAAGTTATTTATCTATACTGCAACCTAACAGCTGGTGGCTTAATATCCTAATCGCCTGAAATATCATCTACTGTCGGGTTCGCTAGTACCTTCCCTATACAATATTAAATTATAATAACTATATATTTATTGATTTTAAACGACTTATAAATTTGTAGAGGGACCTTATCTCTGAGCTTTTAAAAGGGTTATCAGTATACGTTTATTTTTATAAAAACTGATTACACTAAAACACAAAATATGATAATTCATGTATGTATATGCAATATTTTATTTACTGAGAGACCAGTGTTGGCCTAGGCTTCAGCGTGTGACTCTCATTCCTCTCAGTCGTAGGTTTCAAGGCTGGGGACCTAGAATTCTTGTCTATTTGCACATTTAATACTTGCTAGTATGGTAAATCAAAATATCGTGAGTTACCTTAAGGGGGATATACACGGGTCGATTTTTGCCGTGCAGCTAGTCGCTTCACAAATCGCCTCATTACGACGCATCGCTTGCCTATTTACACAGGACTCTAAAATTGCATGCAGCTCGATCTCTGCAGTTTCCATCCTAAATTCATATCCGCAATACACGGACCGCTCGATAAGTTCCTGAGCGGTCGGAGCAGTCGCTCTGCGGTCTAGTTTCGCCGTGCGGTCGACTGGTTAGGGCTGCCGGACCCACCATACACGGACCGGACGGCTGCAAGCGGTTTGTTCCCTCCCCTTTACTCGCTGAGTACCGACCCCTTCCTCACGGCAGGCAACCTAGACTAACTAATTCATCAAAGAAACCACGGACATTCTAAAGTAGTTGAAAAACCTTTTCGTATTTTCTCTCAACTGGGGATACAAAGTATGAAATGTATGTATATACATGCTGTTACGAGATAGTTATAATAAATAATAGAAAGTTATATTTCTTATGTAAGTGAATGCTTATTTGTTTCATGGTTATCATGGCCATAACTCTTCGGCTATGATCACACTAGTCCTAAATAGACTTTAAAACGAGAAGACAAAACGGAACATCCATTTTGTGTAATGCAATTTGTAATATGTTAATACAATATTGAAACATTTTGTTTCTTATTTAATTTATTACTAAACTTACTTGATACACAAAAGGGTAGATTTGTTTCGAGGTCTTTAAAGTCTCCAACGCCCGGTGCGTTTGTGTAGTGTATGTGCTGTAAGTTCTTTGAAAATAATGGCGCAGCGAACGTGTTAATAACGCTGATACGCGGATATGTTATCTATAAATTCGTCTATTTTAATACGGATTTATTACATTATTATGTATCTAGTTGGAATTGCAAAACGCAATGAATTTTTATTAAAATAACTCTTATTTGCTTAATAACTAGGTAACACTGAAAATGTTTAGAAAATTAAAAACGGCTTAATGTAGAAAGTTGCCAATACTTTTAATTTTATCACCGTTTTTTTTAATTATTTAATAGTATCTCCGTTACTATCTACACATCGTTGCATTCCATGGTACCACTGAGTAAAGCAGTGGGCTTATTCTTCCTCGTGTCCTCTTCCATTCTTCATCCAGTGGAGTCTCTTCTGTGGCATTTTCGTACACTTTCACCGTATCTTCATGGCTCGTAAAGCGAATACCACAAATTTTATCTTTAGTTCTTGAGAAAAAATGCGAAGGTGTTTCTGGTCGTCGGTTTAAATACGGGAAATCTATCTGGTACAAAGCTTCCTGACGCCTAAATGTTCGTGTAATACTTTTTTAACTTGACTTGAAATTTTGATACCAATGCCTAGTCTTGTTTTTTCTTGTTGTTTGTTGTCTTTAACTCTATCCATAGTTGCTTGACGTTTAAAAAAATCAAATACACAACGACACACAATACTCGTCGAGCGAGTTTGCTTATCTTGCCGAAGCCGCGTACAAATTATTTGATGAAATCTATTAGGTATGAGGGTGTGCAATTATTTAATCAATTACCATCTCAAATTCGGAATATTGGAGTGTTTGACAGATTCAAAAAAGAAGTAAAGATGCATGTTAGAATGAACATCTTTATATATATAATTCTTCTGTGAGTGTATATGTCACTGAACTTCTCTCAAACGACTGGACCGATTTTGATGAAATTTTTTGTGTGTGTTCAAGAGGATGGGAATGGTTTAGATTCACAATTTTGCCCGCTGGACAACGTTTTTTTAATTAATTTTTAATTTATTAGTAGTTGTTGATTTTGGAATGTTTTACATTGGATCCGACAGACGGCGCTACCATCGCAGTGTCAAATTTTAAATAATATTCGAATTTTAATTTTAGTCTTTCCCGACAGTTAGCGCTGCGATCAAATTAAAAAAAAGTTTTGTTATCATTGTGTTATTGTAGACCATGTGCTGGATCAAATATTAAATTAAAAGGTACTGAGTGTTTTGAGAAGAGTTTTGAAGTGTGCCTAAAAAACTAAACATTTTGCGAATTTAGTGCAGATCCCAATGATTCCTTCAGATTCGCCTATACCATTCAAACGTTTACAATTTCTAATCCGCTTGGCATATGCTATGACTATAAATAAGTCACAAGGCCAAACAATGACAATTTGTGGCTTAGATTTAGAAAACCCATGTTTTTCTCACGGCCAATTATATGTTGCGTTTTCCAGAGTTGGAAAACCATCGAATTTATTTATTTATACACCTCAGGGTTTAACCAAAAATATTGTACATCCAATGGCATTACGATAAATTAAGTTTTTGTAATTAAAAAAATATATTTTTTAAATAAAATAGTTTCAGTGTAAGCTTTTTTACCTTTAATTAAAACAAGTTGAAGATTTCATTACACATACTCACACGCTATCGATTAGTCTAATTGTAATAAATTTACATATAATGACGTTAGATATTGTTATAACATTTGAATAATAATTTTCATCAAAATGGTCCAGAATGTTTTAGCTTATTAAAAAAAGTTTGAAATTTCAAATTAAACACGTGTAGACAGGACAACGTCTGTCGGGTCCGCTAGTAGTTAACTAAAATTGTGACGGCCAATGGCGACGTGTATCTCGCTCGTATTATATATATATATTCATATTGTTTCTCGTGTAAATAAAATATTTCTGTTTTGTAATGAGAAATAAAGTTCTTTAAACATTAGTCTTGTATCTGGTGAGAGGTCACTCTCATATCCTTCCTCTATCATGCGTCGCACAGCACTGATGTTATCTTCAGTAGTCGCTCGAAGATAACATCAGTGCTGTTAAAAGACGTCCCCCATGCGGATCATCATTGAGATTGCTACGTCCACACTTTAACTCCTTAAACCAAATGTAAATAGTGGCACGTGATGGGGCTTCATTTAGAATTGCTAATAGCGTTTCTCGCGTTAGGTTCATTTTCACGTGTAACAATTCACAAAAACAAATGACAAATGAATGCAATATACTACATTAGGTGACCAAAGAGTTTTAAAATTTAAAATCAAATAAAGTTTTTATTAGCAATGTTTCTAACTGGCCAGTTCTGTGTTACCCACGAACATGCTTCATATGTAAATTTTAACGCCTGATGATAAAAACTATACATGAAGGAAGTAGCGAAGAAGAAAGAAGTGAAAATTGCTCCCGTTTAAATGGTCCCACCTCACATCACCAAAAATAATATTTTTACTGTAGCTACAAAAAAAAAAAGTCAAAACAAGATTTTTTGTGTATGTTTTACCTACAAAACAAATGGTATGTTTATTAATAATATTGAAACGACAATTGAAAAATAATGCCTAAAGGAAATCCTCTATATGCGAGTATAGATTAGAGTAGCATATTTGCGAAACTATGCTAACAAATATTATATATTTTATTGATCTGGAATAGTTATACTGCGTGGGTGCTCTTCACATCCCATTTATGATAAAACAAACGTATAATTTTCAGTTCATTTTATTTTGTTTTCCGCTTCGTATATCATAAGCTGGTTTTGAAAAATGCGATGTGAACTGCCAATATTGAAGAAATGTTGTTTCTGTGTTCCCTTAAGACTTGGATTGTTAATATGGGCTTACTTGAAACTGGTAAGTTTAAAATTAAAAATCTCTATTAAAAAATCTCAATTACGAAATTCTAACGACAGAAGGCCTACCATGCTTTCGTAAATCAATCCAGATGAGATGCTGATGAATTTAGGTTCCTAAATTAATTTCACCATTTTTTTAATTTGTTTGGTGTTCATAAATTTTATTAAAACTTTAAATTAATCTGGTCATTCAATGTAATTTCTGAATTCGGTACCTAATAATCCAGGAGCAACAAAACTACTGCGCCGATTATAAACTCATGAAATGAATTATTAACCGTAAAAAATTAACGTAGTGAAAAAAAAAATTATTTATAAAATCTAAGATCTTTTGATATTTTCATGTTTATTAGTCTTCTATGTTTAGTGTTAAGCAAATCTTGCCATCAATTGGTGGGTTTAAAATATTCCACTTTCTTTCACTTGCACCGACAAGTTACCTCACGATTATTAACATTTGTAGTCTTAATGTTGTTTAACAGTAATTTATAACGGTTAATATATCTTTTGTTATGTTGAAAGTACTTAAAAGTACAAATGTAATTAATCTGAACGAAGGAGTTATTACGCGCCATTTGCCTAGCGTCGTCCTCAACGACAAGAAAAAAAAACCTGTTAATCTTTGACCATTTTAGCTTTAGTAAAGAAAAAACTTTTTTTTTTTTCAGATTTTAAGCCTGCTCATAATTATTTATTTCTGCATGCATGCAGAATTTGCGAGACAGTATAACCATGATTTACCCAAAGAAACAATAACCTTTATAGTGGTGATGATCATGTTTTGGAGCATTAATTCGATATTCCAAACAGTATTCATTGTTAGCGCTCATAAGGTATATATTTATCTGCATATTATTCTCTTCTTATATTTTATTTATTCATACTTCGTTGCCAGACTCATAATTGCAATACAAAAGAAGAGGAAATGCAAGAATTAAAAAGGTCACGATTGGTCAGGATAGGATAGGAAATGTAGAATGTGGAATTATAGAAGAGTTTTAAAAGATGATAGGGAGGAAGCCAATCGTATGGAGTCGGGCAGCCTATTCCACAGCTTAATGGCGGGAATTCTAAATGAATTGGCTATTAAGGATGAGCTGTGGGATGGAATTTACAATAGATGTATATTATTTTACATATTTTAGTGACTCAGAGAAAGGAATGTGTATTTGTAGATTTGAAAATTACGTTATACATTAAAACAGAAGACTTAAGTACTCACAATTTTATTTAGTATGAACGTAGTATCAATTCTCAATACACGTGTATATGCGACATGATATTAACGTTATAATATTACGTTCGCCATTAATAATTGCAACGTTTTGTCTTGCGTCTTTTGTTTTAGATTCTCACCACTCTGGGCTTGTGATAGAATAACTTTTTGACAGGCGTGACCCACTAACGCAAGAGGATTGTATGACATTGGCACACGCGTTGTCACGTGACCATTTTGATTTTTATTCGTTTGGCGTAAAGGGATCACGCCAGTCGAAAAGTAATCTTGTCTTACACGAAGAACTAAGTGAAAATGCACTATTTTCAAAGTTTAGCATGTGAGAATGGAATTTTAGACGTTTATCTAAAGATATCCCTGGAGGCAATAAAAGTTTTTGAATAATTTGATTATTTTACGTTTTCTATTAACGTTAAGCATGGGCGGATCGTGAATTTGTGGGGCTCCTATTGTTTTCAGTATGTCTGGGGGCAATATGTTGGCCCTGGGCTGCACGTCAAAAAGCCCTTAAGTAGATCCGCCCCTGTCACAAGTACTTTTAAAGTGAAAACTTATCTGGCATCGTTGTGATTTGAAAGCCGATGAAACGAAAAAGCAACAGTAAAAAGAGACGGACAAATTTATTCATAAGATTTAACATGGAAGAAAAGAGTATAAAGTTTAAATTAGTTGAGTTTTAATCTAATTAAATATATTAACAAAAATGCATATATTAAAATTAAAAACATAAATTTAAAATTGAAATACTTAAATTAATAGTTTAAAGAAAAGTTTAACACTAAACTAAATCATTGTAGTTATTATCAAATATAATAAAATTACATTCGTCTCATTTAAACCAACATTTTGGAAGGTGAACTGAATTTTTTTTTTGGTTCTACTGAATAACTACAATTTAAAATAAATTGTACTTGCTATGCAGATACAGCATAAATATAAGCGAAAAAAGGGATAGGATGTCGGTACTCTTGAACCCACATAAATCTTAAAATGATTGCGCCTGCATTAAGATATCTTTTTGTTTCAGAAAAACTACAAAATAATGCGAATTTATTACATATATAACTTCGTCTACATTTTCATACCTACTTTACTATTTATAATGTTCTGTATGATAATTTACTCACAAATCGGAGGTTTTACGGTAATAGTTCTAGCAATCATGCCAGTTATTATTATTGTTATTACCATTCCTATAGAATTTGGTAAGTATTATGTTTAAAATTTTCTCTGGGGTTGTTTGGCTGCTGTTTCACTTATTTTCCTTTATGCTGACCAGTCTTACTTAGTAAGATGACATTTGCATGCCTAATTTATATATGGCTGATTGTGCAATTTTTAATTTTAATTTTATGTGTATTGTGATTGTTTCTATAACAAATAGATCTAACTGTACCACTATATTAGCAAATAAACGAATTTATCATTATTATACACCTTCAAGAAAAGAGCGTACAAATTCTTAAAAGGCCGGCAACGCACTCGCGAGCCCTATAGCATCGAGAGTGTCCATGGGCGGCGGTATCGCTTAACATCAGGTGAGCCTCCTGCCCGTTTGACCCCGTTCTATAAAAAAAAAGTTACGACATAATAAAAAGGGAAATCCAAATTCCAAAAAATTTATACAGTTTTGAATAGCCATTTTTAACGATAGAATTGTTTCTAACACTGATTTAGAGTAAGAATCAGAAACGCGATTAAGCACAAACCAGGACTCACGTATGTCAAAATCAAATGCTTTTTGACGTATTGTTTCACACTTGGGGTAACGCTAATTTCGGTAATAACATTATTTATTACCGTTCATTGTTTCGTATTGAAAGGGATAAAACAGTTTCACTATGTTAATTGTAATGTGTCTAATTAATCGAAACCTACCGATATATGATATCAAATAAAAAAAAACAAACAGGTATTGATTTTTAAAACGTGACTAAAAGGTAGATATTTGATAGTAGAAGAATGTAGGTTCGATTCCCGGTTGTTCACCAATGGACTTTCTGACTATGCGCGTATTTAACATTCGCTCGAAGGCTGAAGGAAAACGTCACGAGGAAAAAGTCGATGGCTTGTGTCAGGCACGAATGACGAATTATTATGAAACAGATGTTAATATGTGGCCCGGTCCGAATAAGGTTGTAGCAACACTATTTTTTTATATAAGCAAAGATTTAATATAATCGATACAATTAAGAATTAAATAAAAATAAACTTTCAAATCTTTTGAGGTTATAATGTTATTTTACAGTTCTCACCATATACCTTATGCTTCTGGTGAGGAGTGAATTTATAAAGCTGAGAGACAGTGGGCAATTCCAGTTTTTCAATCACGAATCTGAAGCTCGGTGTGTTGCAACTCTACCGGATAATACCATCCCAAAGGAGGATGAATGTTTAGATTAAAAGTATTGTAAGTGATTTTTTACAAATAAATTGAAAAGCATAAAGAAAATATTTATTCCAATTTCACTCCCTTAATTCTCTTTATTGGGATAACATTTATTCATATATTTACTGTCACTCCCTTGATTCTCTTTATACGAATAACATTTATTCATCTATTACCGAAATAAGAATTTAACGAAAAGCTTATATCGTTCTATATATGCGGTTAAAAAATAATTGACATTTAGTAGTAGTAGGCTAGATAAACAAATCAAATTAAGGCGAAACGAAGTTTGCGGGTGTCGATACAAACTAGTTTCTGTATGTGAACGCTCAAAATAGATTTTGAAATATATTTATTTATAATATATGTATTACATTACAAAAATTTAACAATTTAACGAAAAGGAGGGCAACTGGCGGCCTTATCGCTTTCGAGCGATCTCTTCCAGGCAACCACTGTGAGTAAAGGAAAAAAATATAATATATTGCAAAAATACATATTGCAAATAAGAAAAAAAAAACTAAACAGGACCAAAAAAAAAAAATTAAACTGATAAGGGATACATGAAAAAAAAAATTAAAGCACATGAATCATGATAATATAATGATAGATCAGTGTCACATCAGTTAATAGTTAGTACGAATGTTAGGGAATATAGTTTATATATATATATATAGCCATTTGAGTAAAAATTCATTCTAAATTTAGCCTCAGATTGTCTCTGAATACCTAAAACATTTGACATCATATAATTCTACAATTCGTGGCTATAATCATCATTTAGTTATAAGTTAAACGTAACGTATAGTCAAGTAACACTATGCAATAGTCTTACGCAAGATGAACAAATGAAAATCAAATGAGCAGCTTCCCACGACTCTTGCAAATATGACTTAAACTCAATGAAATACACAGAGCTGTTAATAGCAAAATATAATTTATTATCTTCAATAAAAACTGGACTATATTCGTTTCGAATGGTCTCTGACGTAGTCCTTTCTAGAATGGTACTAAAAAAATTCAGCGTAAGGACTGCGACTCTTAATAGCTAACAGGTGGGCTGAAATTTCGTAGGCTTACATAGAAGAAGTACTTTTTTCTAGAATTTGATGAATTCGGTGACCGCAGAGCGAGTACGTTCCTCGCTTAACGAATAAGTATCGCAATACAGCGAGGTATTACTGCCAGCGTTAAAGGACACTGCCACAGGGGCCAAACTTTTTAAATTTTATTAGTTTTTATTATTACTATGTAGGTTAAGAAAATCGTATGATATGATATTTGATTGTAATAATTACTAATAAACATTTTACATTAAACGTTACAATTTGATTCAATACTATCGAGATACAAAACTAATTATAATCTACCTTATCTAATAATCTTATATAATTCAGTCATTTTCATAGCACGATTTGTAGCCACAAAAGAAGCTTCAGTTTCAGTTAATGGTTTCTTCGTGACCATGTACCATGGGTCATAGTGGAGGCGAGGTCATAGCGGGTTTAATGTGCACATAGAAAGAAAGTCCAGTAGTGCACAGCCGGGAATAAACCTGCGACCTCAGCCGAAATCGGTTCTAGTAAGCATAGTTCGCCCAATTTGCACAAAAAATTGTAATATTATATCATGAAAAATTATAGCGCCTTTTAATTATGTACTAATTTCTAAGAATTTTATGTTTTCTTTTAATGTATAATGTTATTTTAATTTTATTAATTGCGCCATCTATGTTTAGCATTAGCAAACTTGACACGTATTAATTGTCGGCAATGAGTATGGCTGTTACGTCTTTCATTCAATTATAATACTTTTATAATGCAATTTATGGTTATGGTACTACATAACACGACACCGTGACTAGGGCAAGGCCAGTTTCGAACGTCTGGCTTCTACCGACGATACTGGGGTTCTACCGCGAGCCGTTAGTCTGACAGATTCCCCCATCAGATATCACTAGGTCCGAGTCGAGTCCTCCACTCCACAACTCAAGGCGAGATGAGACTCATACCTTTAAATTTAGGGTATATCCACGGTTCACGGTTCCACAGATAAGCGTTTTAAGGCAGTTTCTGTCGCGCTATGTCAATCAGCTGCCCACTGTAATATTTTTAAACCAATTCGGCTTCTTCTTAAATAAAAGGGCGTACTAATTCTTATAACCGACAACAAAGCACCCCTACTGATTCCTCGTTCTACTGATGCGGATGGCATTGGAAGCATCATTTTACATTAGATGAGTCTCCTGCCCGTGTGCTACGTGTTCTGTAAAATAATATCCTCCCCAGGGCCAATTTACATAATAGAACGCGGAATCAGTAGGGGTTGTATTGTTAGCCTCGTCTTCAACTAACTGACCTATCTCAGTCAGTACGGCAGTGACATAGATTAAGTATTGACTATTAGTCATTAGCCACCTTTCTATGTTAATTGTCATTATTTTTTTCTTCATTCCTACATTATTATGTGTTAACAGTGTATATTCGCGGATGCTTGGCGGAATCATTCGAATTCTTCAATACAGAGTCGTTAGTTGTATGCGATATTGCGGGGCTACTTGATTGCGAGGAATGCATGGATCTGATTAGCGTCCGCCATCTTAAGTTCTGATGACATTTTCACACATGTATACTTTCTATTGCAGTATTTGTATGTGATTCTCCTCATTTTAACATATATGATGTTGGAGCGCATATAAAATATGATTTTTGTATCGTAAATAAAACTATATTTTATACTATACATTATTCATAGCTAAAACTATGACCGGTTTCAATCGGTCATTAATAAGGAAGTTTATTTATAAGTAGAAGTTTTATTGATATGTCAAAATATACAACTCAATAATAAAAATCCCATAAAAACATTTTAAACTAAATCGTGTTATTCGGAAAACAGCACATTAACTTATCAATTCATAAACATCATTACTACTTGACAACATCAATTACTGGAAATTGTAACAACTCTGGTAAGATAAACAGAACTTAACCCGACCCATCGCATGGAAGAATGTTATAATGGTATGATTGAATATATTCAAATACAGGCATTCAAAAATATATCTTAGCATCAGTTAGTAGTAACGTTATTTAACTCTTAGTTAAAAAAAAGCGCATAATAAATGTTAATAATCTCACAGTTGTATAAATTCTAAAATAATAGTGTTCGTAGTGAAATGTGGCTTATTAATTTATAAAAAAAATGCATTCAATTTAAGGTCCATATAATATATTTTTAAACATTATATTTTTTATTTAATGGTAGTTACCTACCATACCAACTTATCCAAAGATATCTAAACCCAAACTATTTTGCTATGGATTCCGGGGATTTTTGACTAAATATTATGTTCCCATATAAACATGTACTCACTTTAATCTGACCGTATTATTTTGCGCCGTTCTACCTATGTTAGCAGAAGATTGAGTACCAGTTATTGTAAAACCGCGCGACGGTAAAGACGCATTTCACTATGTCGGCCACACTCCAAACAAGTTTAAAGTAAGTGCGAAAGCGAAAGTTGATTTGTGTTTTTTATCGGATGCATGTCCTAATCTGTGGTATTTTGATATCAACAGTTATTTTTAATCTGTGCTACACCGGGTAAAGCATTATTCTTGTGTTACCTGTTAATTTGTATATTTTAAGTGATATTAATTGAATGCGCGTACTTTTTATATTTTGTGGTGAATATCTTTTTATTTATCTCTATTTCTACGATGCCATAATCTAGAGATTAGTCTGTGGTTTTCTTTAGTGACGTCTTTAACAGGGAAGTGTTCAATTTACCGCGTAATTACAACATAATCGCAGCAAAAACTGTCGGTAATGTAAAAATGATTTTTCACAAAATTATTAAGTAATTGAATGTAAAAATAGTGAAAACTTTAACAACGATATTGGCTGCACAATACTCTTATTATTATAATATATTATTATTACTAATTTTTTTTTTTAACGTCTAAACCGCAGATTAATATTAATTGCGGCTGAAGTTCATTCATTGACTTGGCAAAACCAATGAAGGATTGTCATAGTATACTGACCTGGCAGACATCGTTTTGCCAGGGATATAATTTCTAGGATTTTTTTTAGTTCAATAAAAACAACTATCTACTATAATAAAAAAGGGGTTGATCGTAGAGGGGTGAAAATTAAGGGTTGTATGTATTTCTGTACGTTGTATCATAAAAAAATAAAAACAAAAAAATTGGCTTAAAATAAAAATAAAAAATTGAGGTGGAGACCCCTTAAGGGTTTGAAATATAGATAGTAGTCAATTTTCAAACTTACTGAATATGCATAAAAAATACATAAGAATCGGTCTAGCCGTTTCGGAGGAGCATAGGAACGAACATTGTGACACGAGAATTTTATATATTATATAGAGATGTACTATATTCTAATTGTGTTAGAAACGCCAATCGAACCCACCAATGAGGCATAACGCAAGGAACTGGCTGGTTTGATAAATTTTTAGTTATCTATAGGACCTTCCGTCACACATACACATTATACATGTGTATTAGATATTTAGTAATTAGTTAATAACAACTTCTAATTATTTATGAATACATTCTGAAACAAAGTGTATGCCTAAAATATCACAAATTTTACATACATACACATCAATTACATTAGAACGCAATCTATCAAAAGAAAAATTTAATCAAACAACCACAAAAAATGTTAAAATAAAATGTTAAATATAAACAATAAATTAGGCCATATGAACTCAAGTTATAAGTACAAATTCAGCATTTTACGTTTTTCGCAATACTTCATAAAATACTACATTTAACAATATTAAAATACATATATTTAAACTTTAGTTGAATCGTTTTCAATATAATTTGGGACGTTTTCGATATTTCCTATTAAATATTTTATTGTGTTTAAATACCAAGCGAATGCTATACTAATTTTTTATTACGGAATAATTGTAATTCGAAATAGTTGATAATAAATATAAAATGGCGTAACATTCCGATAACATTTTTTGCATGCTTTGTATTAAACTTGAAATTTTATATTTTCAAGGTTAGATTATTTGTTTGTTATTTGTTGTTACATCGTATATATTACTAGCGAACCCAACAGACGTTGTCCTGCATGATATTTCAAGGGGATATTAAACAAAGTATGAAAGTACTGATTGCAACGCCATCTGCCGGGCCGATTTGTGAATCTAAATCATCCAGTGCTCCACCATACAAAAAGATAATTCAAATCAGCCCATTCGTTTAAGAGGAGTTCAGTGACATACAAACGTACAGTATAATTTTATTTTATCTATAATAAATAGATTATAATATATAGGTTTTTTGATCTTTTGCTTTTTCTTAAGCAAATAGGTGATTAGCCCTTTATCCTTGACATACGCCCTCGTTTTTAGGTGTATGTCATCCCAGTTTCCTTACGATATTTTCTTTCATGGTACGAATACGATTGACAGAATCCATTTGTGCACAGCTAAAGACCTCAACTTAAGGCTATGCCAAGACTGCTCATTTATTCAAATATTTAAAACGTAATTTGAGAATTATAATACTAACAATTTCTTATATATATTTTCTAAATATCATACAAGGTCTCGGTATTTCATACGAAAATAATCTTATTGTTAGTTTGGTATTCATAAAGAATTAGGTCTAATTAAAAGTAATGACTTGAACCTTGCCAATTTCGTCATATTATATTCTAGTAATTAAGTTTTATTTGTTAATGCTGCGCGCGACTTTGCGCGTTTCAGTATGCACTTCGATCATCAAATGTCACATTAACATTTAGTGCGAATAAGAAACTACCTGTTAAAAATCTTTATATATTATTTTACAAAATTTGATATACATATTTGCATATTAATAGCCAGTCTTTTGTCTCGTTCTGTTAAGTTATATTTACGCTGTGATGAAAAGAGAATTAAAACGGTGCAATTAGACTCATTTTAGACCTATAACTCAACTCGGCATAAAGATTTTCCTGACTACCGTATGCCTTCAAAAGTCGTATCTTAATTCGGCCATACAATGTGCCGAGGCAATGAGAACTTGGATGCTTCTAATTTTACATTTAATGCTAGTCCTCAAATCAAGGGCGTAGAACGGAAGAGAAGAACTGGCGATCACTCTCTGCCAATCTTTTCAATCGCCAAGTTATTTATTTTACAAAACGTTTGTAAGGAGCTGCAACTATCACCATGTTCCACATGATAGCTTAATCAATAAGAATAATATAAATCAAAAACAAAGGTCGTGGTACCAACCACGAACCAAAAACACAAAAGGAAAAACACGTGGCTGTTGATCAGATGGACCGATGAAGTGAAAGACTCATCGTCCTCAAAACTGTATAAGGTGGATAGAAACCGGAAGAAATAGTCCGTTCCAGGTGCTTTATTGCTGATCACAACGTTCTGACATGAACTGCCGATTACGGAGAGAGATGTCGGAGGAGGAATTATTCTTTGAGTTAATTTAAGTGTGTGTATACAAATTTAAGATATTTTGTCTATTCATTAATTTTAATACATTTATTCTAGATAGACAACGCAATTTATTTTAAGTATATGGTTAATTTCCACGAAATGTGTGATGTCATATTATAAATATGTTTACGTTGCCTTGATTGATATCTCTATAGACCAGTTTATTATGTTTCATACTTGTCTGTCCATTTAATTCTGTTTCATCATTTACGGAAAACAAATTTATTTTATCACTAACCACTAAGTCATCCCTAATAGGCAAGAGATGAGGTGAGGCTCTTTCCTTAAAAGGCCTGCTAAATAATGCCCCCGGGCGACAACTATCCAGAACTATCCTCATGATATTTATGGGCAAGATTGACCCGGCGCTGGCCGGCGAGAAGTGTCACCTCTTGTATTCAGGGGCGGATACTACTTAAGGCCCTATGCCAGCTCGAATTGCTGTGTCAGGGTATCTGGGTGGAGTGCGGTGAGCAATGGAGAGCTGGAGCCCTGAGCCGGCCCGTAATAACAATTAGTAATGTTAAACTTTAAATTTATGTAATGTTGTCAATTTTCGTTTCTGAAATGAATTACTTGGCTCGCGATAAAATATATCATGTAAATTTCAAAATCATGTTTTATATATATTTCCTTTATGAATTCAAAGTGTCATAAATTGGCTATATTGTTTTTCTATCGTTATTTAAATCGTGTATCGATCTTTCAAAATGGATACATAAACTACTCAACTTCACTATATATTATATTTTTTCAATTTGCCGTTCTTTAAGAAACGATGACAAAGAAAGGAAAGAAACTGTACTTTTTGGAGTATGGCGACAGGTCTTTAAGGGCTTTTTGTGCTGCAGCCCAGCACTGAAAACAATAGGCGATATTTTGAACTAAAAATAAAAACATAAGACTGGATGATAATCCCTGAAATCAATCAACTCATGTGCGATGTGCGTATATCAAACGAAACGGGGAATCCTTCGCTTGTTTTAAGTTGGTAATTGTTTGTGTATGCATGTATTAAGCGTGTGTAGCTTCTTTTATGGAACCCGTAACAATCTAGAACTCCACAAATTCACAATTATTTTACTGACATATTTGTTAATCCTGTGGCAGAATTTTTACAGCTGCGATCTATGCTAGAGCAACATATCGAATAGCCCTTCCTGGGATATCCTCATGTCAGTCTAGTGCTCCAGATCCCACGAGGCTCTTTCGAAAGTCGGGCAGCGAAAAACACTTAGATCATTACAGTATGGAACTCAAATATCGATGTTATGATTCCATCAGTGGAAATTAAATGTTTATATTATTAATGGCATTGAATGATATTTTTGTTTAATTGATAATGTTTTTGGAGTTTCGAATTATTTTCTGAAAATCTTGATATATTTTACAACAATATGCCGACTTACAGTAACTGTTTATCAAGCTCTGATGTGGATTCTTGTTTAACTTTTTTTTTTCTTAAAATAATTTTATGCATACACGTCGTTTTAGAACGTATAAATAAATTCTAACTTACCGGGTATATTTCTTATTGTTATTCCTTAGCAATACAAAGTAGCTAACATATTTTAATGTTTAAATAACTTTATTTCTCATTACAAAACAAATATTTTATTTACATGAGAAACTTTATCTTAATATTTATACATATATACGAGCGAGATACACGTCGCCATTAGCTGTCTTAATCTCTACAATGTTCACACTAACATTTTCATAATTTCATTAAAATAAAAATGTTTTCAATTATTTTATACACGCCCATTGAACTAAAACTTCACGATTAAATTAATTCATGTAAATTTAAATTTATAAAAGAAATATCAAGTAGCGGACGTCGTAGCAGAATACAATACACTGAATGATTTCTTAACCAATTCGGGTTAGGGACAATATAAAAAAGAGCGTCCATATTCTTAAAAGGCCGGCTATGCAAGGCCTCTTCCTCTCGAGGAATTATTGTATTAAAAATAACCCAATAAATTCACCAATTTGGTCACAACTCTAGAGTATTACTTCAACTATCACTATCTCTATGAAGAGTGATTCCTAGTAGCTAATTAGGTTAATATTTTTTTTAAATCATTATATTTATCTTATATATAAAATTCTCGTGTCGCGGTGTTTGTGGTTAAACTCCTCCAAAACGGCTTTCCCGATTCTCATGAAATTTTGTGTGCATATTGGGTAGGTCTGAGAATCGGACATCTATTTTTCATCTCCCTAAATCAATTTTAGATAATTATTTTTTTTATGATACAGCATTAGTAAATACATATAACCCTTAATTTTCAACCCTTTTCAACCCCTATTTTTTATTTCATTATTAAAAACGTATGTTGTGAACTCTTAGTTTTATACGGGGAAAAATTCACAGAACAACCTAAAAAGATTTAATTCCGGAAAACCGAACAGTCTCTGGGATAGCATAGCAAAATGTTTCATGTTGGTATGTACTAAACAGGTGGGCTGAGTAAAATTAAGGAGAAACGAAGTTAGCGGGGGCATCTAGTTAAAATATATAACACAAATAATAGCATAAAATATTATAGTGAAAACAACAAGCTCGGCAACACATGATAGATTAGAGATAGATTTTATTATTAAGTAAATCTTTTTCGGAATATAAAAAGCTAAATCAGCTTATTGTGTGCTTTATTAGTGGGAAGCCTCGAGCTTTCTAAATCATGACCTCGACATTTGTGTCTAATACATATGTATGTTACTTTGGTTAATTATCGTAATAGTGTATTTTGTTATTTTAGGTAACACTGAATTTTTTTAGACAAAATATTCTGTCAAATACAGAATTTGAGGGTCAAGTATGGAGAATCCATCTGATACAAAGCTTTCTGACGCCTAAATGTTCGTGTTATATTTTTTGACTCATACCAATGCCTGATACTCTCTTATCTTGCTCTATCATGCGTCGCACAGCACTGAACAATATTTTTAGATTTGCCGCCAATTGGAAAAACAAATGACGTATAAATGAAATATACTACATTAGGTAGTTCTAAAATTGAAATTCAAAAAGTTTTCATTAGCAATGTTTCTAACTGGCCAAACATATTGATTGTTACCCACATATAACTCGTTGGCTGAATCAAATAATGTTAAATTATGATCTAAAGATAATAAATAATGCCAGACTTAGACTACAGATTTGTTTCAACTTGTAGGACATCTGCGGGAGAATTTCATAAATTGCGGTTTCAATGCACACAAATTGTGCACAAAATTATACACATCGTTGGAGCTATTATTCACTAAATTACTAGGAAACTTGCAAGGTTATTTCCCTTCTGCCTTGTTTAACTTACTAACGAGACATATTAACTCATTATCGTTTTTGTTCCCAGTAAACAAATGAAACAGGCAAGATATAGACTCAAATCAATGGCGCGTTAGGCACAAAAGAGTTCACCTACTTGCCTTTTAAAAAAATAATACGAAATCTGGCAGATTTTCCGGGAACCAGCTGTCCACTGAAGTATTACCACCGAACCAATTCGACTTACGGTCCTTCAAGAAAAGAGCGAAACAATTTTTAAAAGGCCGGCAACGCACTTGCGAGCCTTCTGGCAATTCCATGCGCGGTAGTTTCACTAAATATCAAGTGAGCATCCTACCCGTTTACCTCCAGTAACATAAAAAAACTGTTCTTTGAACACATATTTCAATTTGGATTTTCAAAGTCCAATATTGACAGCTTATTAACAAATATAGTATGTTTCTGTTATCACAATAGGGACTGTTAATTTTACCATCCCATTATCACTTGTCACATGGCCTTACGTGCAGATTACAATAGAAATACGCAGTCATGGTAGATTATATAACACCATCAAAATATGAAACTATAATAGTTAGGAAACGTTGGTTTTCATGGAAATTACTGCAGTATTATATGCGAAAAATTATGTCTGAAAAATGAGAAAGAATTTCAAGAAATTCTTTCTCATTTTTAAAGGCCGACAACGCACTTGCGAGTATCATTTAACATCACGTCAGCGTCTGCGAGTTTGCCCACTGTTTTATTTATAAAAAAACCAGAGTATTTTTTTAATACGACTCAGAAATTGGTCGAAGGTATTTTACTTGCTTATAAACACACACATTTGTTTCTCATTGAAGCAGTAATGTGTTTTAGCTTGTAACCCACTAAACTGAAACCCGCAACTCTAGGCTCAGGCAACCTATTTGGTATAAAACTAACGTAAACTCTTTTTGGTATTGTAATAAACAAGAAGCAAAAAAAAATCATATACATTACTGTTTTAAATTCCAATGATTCCATTTGGAATCAATCAATGGAGCTATGAAATAAAACAGCTTTAAATTTAATCAAGATTTTAGTTATGGCTAATGTTTTGAATTTTGTGTTCTCCATCGTCGAGTTTTTGAATGACCCATAGCAATATTATTTACGCAAATGATATTAAATATGGAAAGGAATAGTTTATATGTAAGAAACATTTATACAATCTGTATTACAAGTGATGTAATGTGATCTTTGGATGATCTGTGGATGCATTGGTGCGTGATCAAGGTTAAATACAGGTCAAGTTGATATTATGGTATGTCAACGTGAGCTCCAAGGAGCAACATTTCAACACAATTCCAAGAAGAGAAACTTGTGTCCCTTCTTGGAATTGTGTTGAATCGATTTATTATTGGCCACCGAATTTGAATCGGAGACCTCATGAACTGCTTTATTTAATTTGTGTCCTACTAGTTTCAAGTATCTAACATTTTTAAAGACAAAGTTAAAAACGGTGTTATTTCGTATTACACAAAATACTTAAAGTGGAAATAATCACATTGCCCGCGTTTGTCATTACAGATGAGTTGAAAACCCTTAATTAATAATTAATTGGTGGGAAAACAGAGAGGATGTCCACCAGGAAGATGGGGAGAATGAAAGGGATAGCGGGGAAGGATTGGAAAACGGATTAGAGTCAAATGGAAGAATTTGGCTCTTCCAAATTCTTTACCTCGGAGATCGTGTATTAATGTTAAACATAACATAGACTTAATCTAATTGTGATTATGTAGTACTCGAATACAGGCTATTTTTCTTGTATTAAAAATCATTGACCATAGTTGTATAATCTTTCCTGTATCTCAGTAGTGTCCATACTTTGAACCGGCGCGTAACAATAATTATCTACATCCGGCAATAACGTTAGGCTTTCCGTCAGAAATAGAAGCTCTGAGGCGTAACATTGCTTCATCGTTTACTCATAAGTCAGCGTGATGGAAAAAAGTTTAAACATCTAAACTTTAATCATTACGGAATTAAAAATATACTATACGAGACAAAAAACAGATTTCAAGTAATAAAGATAGTAGTTCGTCTCTTTCTGTCAAATTGTTTTGACGGCGGAAGTATTTAATAATTTGATTACAGTACTTTGCCTATCCTATTTTATTCGGTTTAAAAATACTTTATTTGTCAAAGAATTAGTGAATCTTAGCGAGAAAAATTAGAGTAGGTTAGTTATGTACATCTGTTATGAAATTATATGAAAATAAGCTATATAAAAAAAAAATATTAGTTTCTAACAATATGTATAATATTATTTACAATAGTGCAGGTAGGTCGCATTGATATTACAACATGCATTATGTGACTATTGAATAGTATTAATTTCTTAGACTCTCGTTCTCAGATATAAATGAATGCTAGAAAGTCCTTTCGATGTTTTGTAAAATATTTATTCCATTAAACTTTTACGATTTTTACATAGATTACTTGGAAATTCAACTACTATGTACGCCTCTATAGATTGCTTACAAGATTCACCTCATTGCTGCCTCATTGTAGTTTATGGCTCTATCCCACCTGTATCGGACAATAGTGAGCACGTGGATTATCTTGAGGCCTCCTCTTCCCCTGGTCATTCACTCACTGTTGAGCACATCGGCAACCATAACTGACAAACTTTATTGAATATCGATATTTAATGGAAATGGTCAAAAACTTAGGCTAGGTTGTATAATACTTGTCTGGTCAATTGTTTGGGCTACCGCTCTCTTTCCTGCCATTTTTTTTAGATGTATATATGCTTCTATACGAATAACTAAACGGGATTGACAGATGTTTTCCCACCTATATATTGAGATATCGTCACGTAAGTTGTCCAATCTTGAACGAGTTGGGGAAAGTTCACGCAAATACGATCTAGCATGACATCCGACTTCTGCTAAATGAGATACCGAGAACTATACTCGTTACTTCATCTGTCCAGCAGACTTTACAAGTGATTATAAATACGAAAAATTCCATGGCTTTCCAAATTGCAATACTCACTGAGACGTAGGGATATAGTCTACAACAGACTTGCGTTATGATTGCCGTATCTCGAATGGGTATTGGATTTAAAATATTGCATTCATACGTAGGAAAAAAACTTGTATAAAGTGTTAAATTTACTAAATATAAGATTTTATTTTCTTACAATAAAGTTCACAATAAGTGTGCGACTTTACATAAATTACAATCTATTCTAAACAATAATTATGGCTAATAAGTAATATTACATTGACTTAATTTTGTACAATACTAATGAATAGCTTAAACTAAGTTAATTAAGTCTCAGTGTTTTAGAACATTTTGACACTATGTTAACGTGTCTGAGAATGAACACGCAAAAAGCGATAAGAAATATTCTGATTATTCATAATAATCATCACCTGTATTGTTCCCCAGGTACCGTTTCTGGACTTTTGGTGCGGATGTTATATACATCTGCTTCAAACTCTATTTATATTGAAATTCAAGGTTTGAAGTTCAAACGTAATTGAGAACATCAAATGAAGGTCAGGTGAAAGTGGCCTTTGCCGATGAATCCGAATAGATTTTTTACGTTAAAAACATGTTTTAACTTTGCATTTTCGCTTGGTTTTTACCTAAGAAATGAGTAGATTATTATCAATCGGCTTTTAATTGCAATAAATAATAAATATAAATCGGCATTGTCTATAGGTATTTTACATTTATAATGTATTAATATATTTGAAATATAAGAATTGACTATAAAGACATGAGTCATAATGTATGTATGTCTATGTAAAATGTCTTTTAAGACAAATTTGCACGTCATTTTGTGCCAGAATATGCGAACTTTAGATTGTACCATTTTTGTACTTTACTCTTGGAAATATAATATTATTATTATTAATAACTTAACTTTAATCGCACAATGGACATGGTGTGAATTACTGAACTGAGAAAACTAAACAATTCCACGATCGTCTTTTTTTTAAAATGGAATCTCGCTGTTGGCCTTAAGGGCCTTTACAGCTCAGCACGGGCTCTTTTGGCTAGCTTAGCTCAGCCGCCATGATCGTGTTATCAGTATAGTAATAGACGCGTCTATTTATACTGCAACTGACTGATAAGAAAAGTAAATATATTTATTTAAATGAAGTTTGTTCCTAAAAAAGACACTGAAACCAATCTGTAGTAATAAATTCAAAACTCAAATTTTAATTATGATAGCCCCGCCCCAGGATAGATTTTTAATTATAAAATCGTATATTTGCAAAGTTACTTTTCAATAACCGATCGATGGATCGATAGTCAATGTGTGTTTTGTAAACCTTTGCGAGAAACGATCGGTATTCTCGGATTAATATTTATATGAAAATGTCAGGTTAGGTCTAACAAGGGAATGTCCCTTTCCTGAAATGATTCTCTAGTGACGCCTAAATTTATTTGCGATAGGAACCTACTAGTTATTCGTAGTTCATTTGGGCATTCTTTGGATATCGGACTTAGGGCTTAGTCCTCCTACTTCTTCTAGCCTACTATCGTGTAACTTCTACAATAATTAATTAAATAGGCTGCTTCATATCTACCCGCTCACCGCCTACAACCTAAAAACCCTAATAAAGGACTGCACTCACTCATTCACTCACTCACACATTTTCACGCACACACTTACTCATGCACTCAGGTGTGATGATGCAACTGTTCAAAAAAGAAAAATAAAAAGGAAACGATTCAAAAAAATAAGTTAAATAAGGTCATTCAAAATTTTTAATTTAAGTCAATTAAGCAATTAAGTTTGTTTATGTATGAGCTGGGAACCCTGACACTGGTATTTTTTACTTAAAACGGTTTCCAAATCTTACACTTTGAAAAGAAAATTTACTTAAAATGAATAAAGACTTTTTATTATTATTATATTATTAATTAAAATCAAGCACACTGTTGTTACAATATGTCAGTATCGTAAAAGGATTGGTTGTTCCTGTGATAAGTATAAAAAATTATCTATGAAAATTGTCTTCGTTTCCTTACCCTAAGTCCCCCATTTAAATAGAATAACTATTAATTAAATCCATAAAGGAATAAAATTACGAAACTAGTTAAATATTATAATGACTAGTATTTTTAGCCAAATATTAAAGCTATAAAACCAATTCAAGAGAAAATTTTGTCGCTTTTAACAGTTGTTTCGATTACATATATTATAATCAAATCAACTGTATATATATATATATATATATACTACCGTACAACACTGTATATATGTACGGTAGTTGCAAAATATCTTTTATTTTTCAGAGAGAAAATCTGCGAGTCAGTGGAAATACCAATATTCACAAGATGCTGCTTTTGTTTTCCACTTCGAAAGGGCCTGATAACCTTTGCATATTTCAACACAGTAAGTATATTGATATACACACAAACGCACATCATCATCGGACGTCGAGGCAGATTACGCAATATGACCCTTATCACCTCGACGTCCGTCGTTCCACAAATGGAACTTGATGCCCACTGAAATATTCTCAAACCAGTTTGACTTAGCGTTCGTCAAGAAAATAACGAACGAATTCTTCAAAGGCCGGCAACGTACTCCCGAGCCTGGAATTCAGAGTGATGAGATCAGTCTTCGCTTTCTATTAAAAATACACTGCCGAGGGTTTTCTTCTTATTAGATGTATGATAATATTAAAGACAAAACCGACGTTTTCTAGACATTTAATAAGAGAAAGACTAAGATATAATCAGAAGTGATATTTGGTTGTCAAACACACTTATCAAGGATAAAGAGACCACTTTCTCGAAAGTGAAATTGTAGACGTGTGCGAATTCGTTTCTTCCATAGAAATGTGTTAACTATGCAATTCTCATGAGGTCAATGTCGCCTACATATATGTATCTCTATATATATTATTATTGTTATTTTTAATCACAATAATAAATCATATTAAATAGAACCAAGTCTACGCTCTGTGCCTTTAAACTATTTAATAATAATTAAGAAACATCTATATTATTTTTATTATTATTATAGTATAATAAAATCATAGCAATTAGCTAACATTAAAATTGTATTTACCATATGAGTCTTATAATTAATGTATACTCGTATATTCCATAACTTAATGTCAGGTGAAACAGAAACGGTATTAGTATGGTTATCAAGATAAGACAAAAAGAAGCAAGTACAAAGAGGCTTGGTTGGCGAAACAATACTTCACCCAGGGCCCCCGCTTGCAATTCTATGGAGTACTGTTATCATCTCTGGGCCGGAGCTCCCCAGTTCAACTCCTTTCGCTTGAACGTATAAATAGAGACGTCGACGACCACTCACTTTGTTTGCGTAGATATGTGGGACATTTCTGCATCTTTTACCGCATTCACCATGGAGAGTGTTCAAAGGACATCTTTGGACTAATACCTGCAGCTGAGTTTCATCATCGGACGTTAACGTCTTACTAACCAGCTGCCCACTGAAGTATTTCCTTAATAGATAAATGTCATTTTCAGATCCTGTCGATACTAGACGTCGTAATGCTATCATACGTAGTGGTCAATCGTTCATCAGATATGACAGGCGAATCGGAATACCCTCGGCTCATTATTGACACCACATCTATGGTACTGGAGTTCGTCATGTCTGTCATATTCATCGCAGCATTACATATGGTGGGTACATATTTCTATTATCTAAAGTTAATACAATAAAACAACCAGTGGAACGAAGCTGCTATTCCAACCAATACCACTTACGCTAGCCATAGACGGACCGTTTGTTGCAGTCGAGACCGACGGTCGACGGTCGCGTTTAAGTCGTACACGACTACAACACGACCACGTACGACTTCAACGTGACCACATAATGACCGTGTACGACTGTACTGCTTGAAGCAGTTGTGTTCGACCGCAAAATAATACTGATGCAAGTTCATTTATAAAATGGATACCGATGAAGAAATTCTGCTCCTTGTAATGCTATTGGGCAAGCGTAGGCGTAGAAGACACTGTAGTATGTGGATGCGTCCAATAGTACAATCAACAGAGAACAGCATGAAATATTTCATACTTTGCATGCCCAGCTGAGAGAAGACACTAAAAGGTTTTTCAACTGCTATAGAATGTGGGTTCTTTGGAGCATTAGGTGGAGCGGTCAACATGCGGTCCGTCTATGGCCAGCGTCAGTAGTATTTAGGAACAGCGTACACGCACGCGACGGTGCAATGTGCGGCCACAAAAAATAACCATACACACATAATATGCGAAGGCCTCGGTTATTTCCGATACCAAGGGCCAGAAACAGTCTGTTGCGCAGATCCCCGTTGAGACGTTGCGCCTACTGAATGCTGACTCTATAGACATTTTTATGTTGGCAAAGTGAACACAGTAGCGACATTATTTATATTATGTGTTTAATATTATATACTTTATTTAATTTTTCTCGACATTATACATAGTCTGTAAGTTTATGTAATTATGTAATAAATAATAACACACATTCAGGCTGAACTGATAACCATTTTGAAGTCGGATGTAACCATAATTCATAAAACCTAAGGAATCTCAATCATAACATCCCAATTGTAAGAATAGACTCAAATTAAGACATTCATTTACAGAAACACGTGCTCCTCATGAAAGTATACCTCTACTTTGAAATTGTGTTCTCCATCCTCGTCTTTATCTATGGTCTGGTCTTCCTGGGTGAGGAGACTGCTAGCGAGCTCTTCTTAATATTATTCCAACTAAGTAAGTATATTTTTTAGCTACATAGTTGTGACTGGCCAGAAAAAAGGTTCAAAAATGAGTTTGGCTCGAACTATCTCCCTCTGTATGTCAAACATTTTTTAATTAAATTAAATTTATAATTATACCACAATCTTAGCAATTAAACGATTTTCCCAGGTGCACAAATACACAAATTTAATATTTATTCAATTCAATCTATATTACAATATTACGGCCAAATTCAATCAAATCAAACTCTTAGGATTTTCCAAGTGTTATACACTTAATTAACAGTGCGGGCTAGTGGTTTCAGCGTGCAACTCGCATCCCTGAGGTTGTAGTTTTGATGGCTGTATAGCAATGGACTTTCTTTATATGGTACAGGAAAACATCGTGAGGAAACCAGTTTTCTTCTCACCCAAAAAGTCGAGGGCGGATGTCAGGAATAGGAGGCTGATTACTCGCCTATTAGATTGATAAATGATCATGAAACAGATGCAGAAATCTAAACCCACTCCTAAAGTGGTGGTAGTGAATGAATTTTAAATAAATTAATACTCCCAAAGCGTGAAATGAGATGAAAAAGTTATTAATTTGTGGTTATTAAATGAGTTAACCATCCAAATAGCAAATTATATACTAAATAAATTATAAAACGCAATTTGGGAAAGAACTTTTGCAAAGCCGTGTAATCTGCTGACGCTACCGTATCGCTAAGGCTTAGGCAAATATTACGGCAAAAATGTAATAGATAAGGACATAATATGGGTTGATAAGTAAGTGCTGTCTTGTTTCTGAACATCGCCCTTAGTATTAACCAGTCAGTGGTTATAAACTTCTCATGAGTCTTTCATCTCGGAATAAACATAGTTTTATACAAATATAATTAATAACTTGTAAATAATATTGTGGGTTTTTATTTGTTAGTTCGACATTTTTAAAAATACAACCTCGTCTGTTACAGTTTTTTTAATATTATTTTTTTTTAGCGATACAAATCTACTTGGTGATCCTCATATGGAGTTCAATAGTGAAGATGGAGCGAGACGATTCCGTGAAGTACACGCGAGAAAGAGAAAATGTCTAACTTTTAAATAACGTAAGTTCTAATAAGAGATCTTTCTTATAATTGCCTTAAATTGAGAACGTATTAAATTATAAATATATTTTTATCAAACTATTTAGGGTTAAATTATGATTGCTCATTTATATTTACTTAATTACAACAGAAATAACAAAATGTATCTTAAATTGAAACTGTATTTTGAATTGTATTAGATGTTACCATTAGATTAATTTTGTATTTATAGTGCATGGAATAAAAAATAGTAATGGCCATAGATTTGATTTTATTTTTTTTATTTAAAGATAGTGAGAACTATTTTGTACTAAACAAATTCTGGCCAAGCTACGCTACAATACTAGTATACGCGACTTGTGTTTTAAGAATCTATTTAATCGATTTTGTATGATCTTGGACGCCAATTTACCGATTCTAAGCTATGATTTATGATCAAGAACCTGAAAAAGAACCATAATATATTAAGATTTATTTATTGATGAATAAATCTTAATATATATAAATCTCCTGTCACGATGTTTGTCCGCGATGGACTCCTAAACTACTACCGATTTTAAATTAAATTGGCACACCGTGAGCAGTCTGGTCCAACTTAAGAGATAGGATAGCTTAGATAAACATCTAAAGAATTATAATCGCAATTTTATTTTATTGCAAATATTTGTTTATTATTTGATACAATTCTAACAGATGGCGCTGTCTTAAACGTACCAACCATTCACATAAGTTCTTCTACCGTTTCCATTGAATAGTTTACTACTATGTAATATAACAAAAAACTTAGCTGCAGAAACGCTTGGCCGAGTCTGCTAGTATTTTTATATTTTCATATATCATGGTGCCAATATAATGGTAAATTGTGAATGTATTTTATTAAAACTACAATAATTAACAAATACAGGACCATAAATTGTTATCTAGAAATAAGTGCCTTAATGATATTTTTATATTAACATTGTTTACACGGAATTGTAAATATTATTTTTGATGTATTTAATTAGATGTAAGATATTATGCCAAATAAAACAACTGATAATTATTTGCATCGTTTATTTTAGCTATAATAAAAACAAAAGTAATAAATATAATAAAAACTACTATAAGATACATACGATAGAATACTTTGTAGGACCCGTATTTATAAACCCTATTAAAATATACAAAATATTTTCGCCTCACGAATGAAACAAGTTCTTTTTTCAAAAACGCTAAGTTTCTTTTTTAAACCGGAAATAGTCTTAATACAGAGTATATCAAGCAGTATACCAACTGTCTATGTTAATATTCTTTAGTCTTTCTGTCTCTCCTCCAGTTTCCTCTACTTGCTTGTAGAAACTGGTGACAATCATCAGCATGTAGAAACGAACCACTAGAATAATAAATAGTAAGATTAAAACTCGAAAAATAAAGATAACCTATAACTTTTTGATGTGAAACATCTATAGCCACACGTAAAACCGATTTCTGGCGTGGCGACGCATCGCCACGCTATATGATGGTATATACATACAATCTATATGCAGTAATAAATATTTGTATTTAATGAAAATAAATATTTATTCAATAAATAGTCATCGTTATCTGGAAAACAAAATCGTAATATTTCATTTTATCATTATGACATATTTAGTTCCTATCACAATCTGTTCTTTTCTGCATATTACTTCACAAAATAATTTCGATGTTTCACATCTGCCAGGCGTCCCGTGACGGCTCACACATTTTTTTTTGTAATAAGATTTTTGGTTTATAGTCTTTGAAGCTCATAATAATTATGAATTACTTTTAATTTAATATATTATAGCATATTTATGGAAAAATAACTATAATATTTACGAACTCTCAACTAGAACGTAAATTATATTTAAAATAAAATATACACAACATTTTTTTTCAGCACTTGCAAACTAGAGTTTGTTAGTTTGCGGTTAATTTTTAAACGTAATTGACAATTTAAGGAAGCTGAATTAATTGGACTCATTAAAAGAGTAATTAAATAATAAAATAAATCAGTGGCGCTACAACCTTTTTAGGTCTTGGCCTCAGATTTTTTAATCTGTTTCATGATCATTTTTTTAAATCTAATAGGCAAGTAGGTGATCAGCCTCCAGTGCCTGACACGTCGTCGACTTTTTGGGTCTAAGACACGTTGGTTACCTCACGATGTACTACCGACTATATGAGCCGCCTTTTATATATATATATATATATATATATCCGTGGTTGATGATTAAGGTATATATCTGGGCAGAGCCTTTTCGATTATCCGTCATTTTTTTTTATAGAACAGGGAGCAAACGGGCCTACCTGATAATAAGTGATACCACCGCCCATGGACACTCTCGATGCCATACGCGAGTGCGTTGCCGGCCTTTTAGGAATTTGTACGCTCTAATTTCTTTATTTCAAATTCCTAATCATATTAATAGAAGTGGTAGAAAAGGATGTTATTAAAACTAGCAACTTTTTTCCTATTTTGTCAAAGGATTGTTTAAAGTACAGTTGTCAAACAGGCAGGAAACTCACTCACGCGGCCGAAGGACTGGATGGAATATTCCCAGCATTTTAAGATTGCTGGTTGGTGTTACAAATACATGAAACGTATGACTTACTTAAAGCTAAGAACTCTACGACATAAAGTAGTAATGATCCACTTCCTTCGTGATTCACCAGACTAAAGGTAGTCCATAAAACAAACATAATGACTGATAGAACCACTTGTATGGACGTCCACATGATCCATGGCTTCATTAATGGCAGTTTCTCCTGAAAGACAAAAATTATTGTATTTGCTTCGGATTACATAAGTTTCGTTGGTAACTTTTTTAAACTAATTTTGTGATGAGCCTGTGCCTGTTACATAGCTTGCTGGTTTCCTTACGATGTTTGCTTTCACCATTCAAGCAATATTTAATATGCGCACATGTAAAGACAGATCCATATTATATTGTGCGCAACCGCAATCGTTAAAGACGCTGAGTATAGATCCTTACAAAGCAGGTAACAAACGCGTTGCTGGCCCTTAGGCTTTAGGCACCTAATGGGCGTTGGCTCGTAGATCACATCAGTTCAGTACCAATTGGCTGTTGCCACTAAGAGGGGATGTGAAAGCGATCAACTGTAGAACGCCTCGGTTATTGCTTACGACAAACATCACACAGACACCTTTGCTAGTAAAATTTGACAGGCGCTATATATTTAACAACCAAAAAGATAAACTTTTAATTAGAATAATAATTCTACAATTTTACCCTTATACAATATTGCTCATAATATTATGTTACGATTCAACCAATACTGCCGAATCATGTCACCTTATTATTAGTATTATATTAAGTACTTACCCTGATAACTCCAACTAGTAATATGGCGCTGAGGAACAGAGTCAAGGCGTGGGTAAATGTAACTCCGACTAACACAGCGTACGTAAAGACAATGTTGAAGTCATCTGTGGTGAACTCTTTTGGCAAATGGCTGAACGCAACGATGCATTGCGCGAGCGCGAGTATTGAATATAACTGAAAACGTAATTTTATTTATTTATTGGAGTACCACAACATATATAATGTACTTTATATACTATACAAGTATAGTAAATATAAAGTTACCAAAAAAATACTTAGTCTTTACTGGTATTTTGCGTAACAATGCATTTCGAATAACCTGTGCCTGAACGCCAATCTGGTTTTTGCAAACGGACATTGGAAAATGAATGAGAGATGACAATGTTCTGTATTCTTTTAGATGTTATGTTTAAAGAACTTTATTTCTCAATACAAAATAAAAGTATTTTATTTACATGAGAAACTTAACAATATGTATAATATATACGAGCGAGATACACGTCGCCATTAGCCGCCTCAATTTCAGTCAACTGTGTTTAAACATGAATCTTTACTGCCTTTTTGAATTTATCAGACACACCAATATTGCGAATTTGCCATTTAACAACATGTAAAAGAACCTAATACCGGCTAGATGTCTCCGACTGTTCAGTGACATCATTTCAAATTGTCCATGAGCGATGACCTTATTATGACCCTATTATGTATGCTTTATATTTTGAGTCCAACCGCATAAAATTTAATTTACGAGCGAACTAATACTGTAAAAATCTACGACTAAAATCACTGCGATGACGATACCCTGAATCCTGTTAACAAAGTAATTACGACCGCTAAAGATATCTAGAACTTCTCGGCCTTCGCCACTAGGGCCTTCCGACCAGCTAGTCAGTGATATAACCGGCTAAGATTGGAGGATCTTCTTCTTCTTTAGGTTAACAGTCTCTTCCACATTGCTATGCTCGCATTGTATTGTGTCCACATGTTAGAAAACTTAAACGATTCCTATCAAAGATTGTATGTTGTTTGACAGTTAACTATTTATATAATGTTGATTTAGTAAATAAACTTACAATTATAGCTAAACCAGAGAATAAACTCCCAAACTTCAATGAGAGGCAGGCAAAGCTGCGTTGGCGAGGTATTGCTTCCAATGATTTGGAAAATTCTGTGAATAAACAAATGTCTTCAATAACGATTTAGAGATTAATTGGTTATAAATATAACGTCAGATTTGGTTCATTTTTATACCCAAGACATCATAGTGTGTCAAACCCGCGTTGCGACAATTTTTCTGTCTATATACACATTGATCGCAATTGAACCCATACAATACATACAAAAATGTCAGCTTCTATTATCTAATTTATTGTATACATCCCTGTAACTGAGTAACTTTTTTTTATATCTAAAAGAAATTAATTTAAGTGTGCACTTCAAATTAATGTATTTATGTAAATTTTATCAAATTTATGAACTGATTCAATCTTTCACAATGATCACGTATTATTTTTAAAAGCTGTTATTAAATTTTATTTGATTAAAGTCAACTAAATCAAATTAAGTATAAAATTTATAAATGTGATTATAGACTATAAAATGATGTACAAAATACTCACTGGACATCATTGTGAACTTGACGAACCGTTCGCTAAACTAACAATGGACATTGATAGCTTATCAGGGTCCTTATCTAAATTTTGTGATATCAGTATATTTACTATCAGACTTTAATTTCCTTACTTTCTTTTATTTTAAACTGTCTATGTGTATATGTTAGTACAATATCGCAAAATGTGTTGGTTAGCGCATTACTCAACAACGCTTGAACCAATTTTAACCAATTATTTGTTATTGAAGTCCAAGGATGGTTTTTATTGCAAGAAAAATTCGAACAATTTCTGAGACAACCCTAAAAATAGCCCTTTTCTTTTTCCCATACAAACTACAATGTAGAGGCAATTTGAACATTATTGCGATAAAATAAAGTTCATATTACATTACAAGCTCTCACTGTTGTCTAAGCTTTGTAGGTGTGTTTCTAAGCCTATCGCTATATTATGTCATTGAGGCACAATTTTTTTAAATGCTTGTCACATTTAGGTTCCCACTGTCCCTTAAGATTAGTCAAAGTCGTAATTCATTTATTCATATAGGTAACATAATGTACACCTATGAACGTCAAAAAAAAAAGAAATATTAATTGAATCTAATTTTACATTTACTTCTCAAATCAAGGGCGTAGAACGGAAGAGAAGAACTGATAATAAACTCTCCGCCACTCTTTTTAATCGCCAAGTTTTCAATCAGGTTTGAATCCTATATTCGCCTCTTAGTTTGAAGCAGCCATCCCAGTCGGGGTTTCGGTTCGGTTAGAGGATCACAGAAGGGTGGACAAAGTTAATGGAAGCGAAGATACTTTGGTCTCCCGAGCTGAACCTCACATACCGGTCTATGACCAGGGTGACGGTTTATTGAAGGGTACAACAATAAACTGCCAAATTCCAAATCTTTTTGACACAGCCAAGTCTGTCAGGTCCGCCAGTTATATGTGTAATCATACTTTTGTACCGTCCAAATGCTATAGGCGCAATTAAATGATTGTGCGTGAGGCAAAGGCATGAATTTGGGTCGGATAAAATGTATTCAAAAAGTCATTCGTCCTTGCTTTTTTATTGGAAACAAATGACTGTCAAAATTTATTTTTATCACCGAATAGATAATTTATTTATTTTTTGACACAGGAAATATTCCTATTATACAAAATAGGAATATTTCCTGTATCAAAAAATAATATTAATTATAAATGTGTTATGTAGAAATAATTAAGTGAAATATTGTTTACATGTTAAAAGGAAGAGACTGGCTGTCCACAACACAGGGAATTTTAGTGTAAATATTCCTGTATATTGTGTCTAATAAAGTTTTTTCTTCATTTCTTTCTTGTTTGGTTCTTTTAATAATTGAAATAAACTGTAAACAATTACGAATTATTACATTCAGACTCCTAATTAGTAATTATATACTTCATCTTTAGACAGCGTAACTTATATAAAAGGCTAAAAAGTATTATTATTTTAACGTGTTTGGGGAATGAAAAAAAAAGTATGTAACAGTCTTTATTGAATCAGTTACATGCAGTCTTAAATAAAACTTATAATATCGATGGGTCAAGATCATACACAAAATATAACTACATCGTAAGACTAGATTAACAAAAACCGGCCACCACATCGAACCGACACCTTAAAACTGTAAATAAAATATCTATTCGGTAACTCAATACTAATTTAAACGTTATACATATTAGCGGGCAAAAAATTTAATCTCCAAGTAATTTCGCCTCATTTTTCAATGGTTTAAATCTATCAAAATCTCTCGTTTAAATATTACTGCCAATAGATGGCGTGGTTAAACATTACGTAAGGGTCCTCTAGAATAAGTTAAAGCTTTAAACATTTTAAAGTTTTGGTTTCATACATTATTTAAAAAATTCTGTCCCTTAATGGGAGTAATAACCATGCCCAGAACTTACAACATGGGATGCTCCTCCCACGGGTATTCCGTAACCATATCCACCGTATCCCCCTCCATAAGCACCATATCCACCAGCATAACCACCATATCCACTAGCATATCCCCCATAACCTCCCAGAATCCCTCCCAATCCTATTGAACCAGCTACTATAGATCCCCCACCAATGCCCGACACAACATTAGTAGCCACTGGAACTGCTACGGGAACCCTAACGGGTACGGGAGCTGGTACTCCAACAGCATATGGTTGTGGTACTGGAATACCAACGCCCTGAGTCACAGTAACGGGAACAGGCTGTGATACAGGTACTGGGTACGGCCTATTAATTGGTACGGCAACTGGTCGAGTCACTACTTGGGCAACTGGCTGAGGTATGAGTACGGGGACTGGTCTTGGTCGATCCACTGCTACTCCAACTGGAACTGCTACTGGTACGGGTCTAGGCACGCTCACTGGTACCGGGTGAGGAACAGGTATTCCGACTGTATTTGTGATTTCGGAATAGGAATGTCGGACTGGTATTGATGCTGATCGTTTCTTCTGTTCTGTGCTGTACACAGAGTGAAGGCAGAGCGCTAGAAATACCTGAAATAAAGTGTGTAATAAAATAAATGTGTTTCCTAAATCTTTAAATTGCTGAAATAATAAGGATGGTCACGAAATTATTTAAACTATGTTTATTTTCAATTCATTATATGAGATTTTTTATTTTAATTTCTGTAAAATTGCTCTGTTATTATATCACTTATACTATCAAAATATATAATTTTAAAATCAAATCTAAATATATGTTTTTGTGTTTCATAACAGAGAACGTATTAAGAACTGTGATCTATTAAATTTACCAAAAATCACTTTACACGTATAACAAAATTACAATTTTTTTTTTTTAACTATTATGCTAACATTATATGTAATACTAAAACTTACAAAGTAAATCTTCATGTTGGTATGTTGTATGTGTATTGATGGTAAATCGTGCAATGGTGTAATATTAGATATAGTCGTATTTATATGTTGAATTATATGTGGTGTGGCGATCTGTGCGGAAAGGACCATACGGTACACGAAGAAAGTTCTTAACTACATAGAGCTGATAATACTCGACAGTTTAATCACGAAATCAAGAGTTCCTCTGAAGTAGGTATAACTCTCGCACTTTTTGCAAGTTATTTTTAATTAACTCTCTGTGTTGCAGATATTATTTAGATGCAATACATAGTAATAAGGATTATTAAAAGATAGGAAACTAAAACATATTTAAAAAGTTTGGTCCCGTTACGTTTATACGCACCGCCGAAAAGTCTCTGCTCCAAAGGGAACAAACAAGATGTTAATTAATTTTTTGTAAAACAACTTTTTCCAAATATCTCTATCCATGGCTTTCTTTCTCCATTCCAGCTGATATATCTCTAAACAGCTTATTTCAGGGTGCCCGATTCTCCTTGGTCCTTTCCATATAATTGTCTTTAAAGTTCACGTTTTTTATGTGTATCTTGCTAAATGCCCAGTCCGGCAAAGTTTCTTAATCAATTACTAGTCAGCACAAGTCAACTAGGCAACAAGTGTCATTATCACCAAATCAGGTGCCAAGTTGATTTGTACGTGTAGTAAAAATATAAATTACTTCTTGGCCTTTTGAGGTCGTATACCATAATATACTACATGCTATTTATTATTATTTAAGAAAACAATTCTTTGATTTACACTTACACAAGCCACAAGTTAACAACATCTATTTATAAAGTTTTCTATTAATATACAAAAAAAAACTTAAAGAAAATACTAACATATTAACAGCTCTATGATTGTACTTTTACTTGCCCTCATTAAAAGTGGGCAGGAATTTAAGGCAACTTGTCTGGTCTGGGCTAAACTAGTTACACGTAATAGTTACGTTATGTAAGGAATTGAACCCTGGACATTTTTATCTCAGTTGCCCTCGTTTTAACATTAGTTTCTAGAATAAAGGTTTCTGAATCCTTCGTAGTTCTTCCTATTTCATAAAGGCTTTTATGTATCCTAAATATATGGCAATAAAGGTTTATGATAATATACTAAAAACATTAAAAATGTTTCTACTAATTATAGATTATTAAAAAATTGTAAAAAAAACAGTATTATTAAAAAATATATGTATACTCAAATTATATTAAAAATCTACTTAAGATACTATATTGGAAGAAAAACTTATTTATTTATTTATTAACACTTCGTTGCTTTACATAAAAGGTAAAAAAAATATAGTAAACATAATTTAATGAACAGCAACTGGCGGCCTTATCGCTTTAGAGCGATTTCTTCAGACAACCACTGTGAGTAAAGGAAAACACCACTGTGAGTATATTACATAAGATAGGCAAGAAGTGCAAAAATACATATAATATAAAAACTTATTATTAATGATTATTTGAGTAAAACATTATAATTTATATTAATTTGATAACGTTATAATATATTTTAATAATGTGTCGATGTAGTGTTAAAATTATATATGTGACTTTAATGATTATATTACAACAAATTTGCACACCAATACTCGTGGCAGAATATATAGTTATACGATTGTACCACCATAATATTTTAGTACCATATTCTTGCAAAAAAATTATTATTATCTATGACACTACATCTAAGTGGACCAGCGATTATTTAATGGGTCAATAAGTAATTCTGTTGAGCATTTCTGGACAACATATTTTAACCTTTTAAGTCTGGGTCTCAAAATTCTGTATCTGTTCTGTGATCACTTCTAAAATGTATACGTAAACTGTGCCTAACACACAGTTGACTTTCTGGGTGTAATTCCGGTTTCCTCACGATGTTTTCTTTTACCGTATGACTTAGTGTTAAATACGTACGTTGACAGAAAGTCCATTGGAGCACAGCCGGAGATCGAACCTATGTCTCCAGGAATAAGAGTCGCACGCCGGACACACCAGGCCAACACAGCTCGCAGATTTTATTACCTTACCTTAAAGTCAACACACACAATAGAGTAAGGTTGCCCCTTTAGTAAATAATAGTTGCTTTATAAGATAAATGAAGGCTTTGTTTCTGCAATCGTTTAGTAATAGGTTTCGAAATAAGCCAACTTTATGAACGGGACTTAAGATCATTTCCTGCTTGTGTAAACTTCTACGATATTCATTGGTTAATATGCCATAAGGCCTGTCAGGCAGGAAAGTAATAATAATAATAACCTCTTTGTTTCTGATTATACCCATATGTAGTTTTATATATATGGTTAGTAATCAAAACAAATATAGAAGGATAAAAGCTCCTTTCTCGTATTATTTTAAAATTTGCAAGTTCTTTGTGATTAAGAATACTATTGGAGCTATGCCTAACACGATGTATCAAGGATGACGCCCTTTTCCGAATGATGGCATTAACCGTTTGACGTGACAACTTCTTATAATTCGATGGAGCCGGCTGCACGATAAACATGACGTATGCGGCGTTACCTCGCTCTGAGGCGTTCCATTTAATACTAGAAGTGCAAGCGAGAGCGCGGAACGTTACCTCCTTCTCTATATCCATACAAAATATCTATCAAACAAATAAAATTAAAGTTTTGTTTCAAAAATGCAACCATTCCATCAGCATTTTCTTATGACCTTGTCAAATTCAACTATCGTCAGTAAACCGACTTTACAGACAATCGATTTTTTTTAATGAGAAAATAAATAACTATTATTATTATATTACTATTCTTTAAGTGTTTGAAACCATAGTACGTTATAGGCCTGATATCACAACAACTGGAGAAGGGAATTGGTTCTTGTAATTATAATTTTAAATTATAAATCTAATACGTAACAAAATTTAAAATAACTATTGTTTCAGATACTTTTACAGTTAAATACATTTATATTTCTCTTTCTTGTTAGTTAGGTCACCTCTGTCTGCAATCTCTGTTCCTTAATGTGATCTATCCATATTAAATTGTCTTTCTCTGTTGAGTTTATTGTATCTTTAATCTTTTCTTGTTCCACCTGCATAAAACACTATAGGTATATGTAGGCGCATCTCAGATGTATAACATACAAGATTACAAAATTCGTAGTAATTCTTAAATTAAAACATTCAATTACATAAAGGAAATCGCGATTAAGAAAAGTAGGCGGGAAATCTCCCAGCCTTATAAGACACTGTGACAGACAGACCGACATTCCACACTCACGTAACACATTTATAAGTTTGTATGTTACATTAAGTGGTACAATTTATTTTTCATCATTATTGTAAAGGATTTCAATTGTAACAAGTTTGTAAAATCAACCAATGTTTTTAACACATTGAATGCTTAAACAATGGATAATGAATAGCCGGAACCAAAACTTTTTATGGCGAATTTTAATTGAGTAATTATATGAATGTTTGAAAATATGTATGAATATACTTTTTTTACTAAAAAATATACATTTTCGGAACCGAGTGGTTGGCAACACGTCGTGTGCTCAATACTCGGGACCGAGTGCCAGGTAAGGCAATGTTTTAAAAAAAATGAAAAGGATGCTCGCACGGATCCGAGTGGGCCGCTACTATGGGCCTGCTCGAAAACGAGAAAAGAGCACGTAATGTGTTAATATTGCATCTGTTTAAAAAATTTTTTTTGGCTCAGGGCGTTTGATTTGGTCTACGGGAGTTACAGGGCAAAAAGTGAAGTGGAAGTGTAAAATTTTAATTAATCATTGTAATTTTTCTTCAATTTTTAAACAAATTCGCTTCATGTACAGCGCATAACAAAAATGTCAACTGATATTGTCAAAAGAACATTAATTCGCTCTCAAATATTCAAGATCAATTATGTTGTAGTTAACGGTACAATCTAACTGTATAATATTAATAAATATTAGTCAAAATATCAGTTATTCGTTAGTGTTTACTTAGGACGGTTAAACCCTAAATGTAAATTTCCTAGACCTTGAACGGATGAGAAGAACTGTTTCAGAGAAGAAGTCTCTCTCCGTCCGTCTCTCCGTCAATCTTTACACAACATTTAACCAAATTCTATGCACAAGATATTAAACCTTGCTCTAGAAGAATATATTATAATCACTAGCAGACTCGGCCTAGCGTTGCTGTGGCTAAGGTTTTTTTATATTACAGTTTTTATAGTTTTTTTTATTATTAGTAAACTATTCAAGGGAAACGGTAGGATAACTTATGTGAAACGTTGGTACTTTTATTACAGCGCCATCTGTTAGAATTATATCAAATAATTTGCAATAAAATAAAATTGCGACTATATTTAAAGATCTAAGCTATCCTATCTCTTAAGTAAGACCAGACTGCTAACGGTGTGCCAATTTAATTTAAAATCGGTTAAGCTGTTTATGAGTCCATCGCGGACAAACATCGTGACAGGAAATTTATATATATTAAGAAGATAAATCAGACATTACCTCTAACAGTATATAATATAATTAGATAGAATAGAATATAATTGAAAACAAACTCAATTGCTTAAATGAGACAAGTGGTTACACGTTTCATTCAGGTCGGTGTCTAGGAAATCTAATTTAACTGAATAATAAATATTCTATACATGTATTTAAACGTAGTCACGAGAGACTATGAATCGACATAGAACATACGCAAAATAAACTTTGTTACGATATTGCACTTTTTTAGTTATTTGGGCGTGTTCGATTTTTTAAATTAATTATGTATTCAAAGCAATTTTTCATTTCATATAAAATTGTGTTTATTCATTTGACAACATTATTATATAGATTTGGGAACCCTTTAAAAAAAACAATACCTGTGTCAGGGTTCCCGGCTCTTTCATAACAAACTTAATAGTAAATTCCATATAATATATTATGGAATAAAATATATACGTATATCTGTAAATATATTTTTTAACTACATCTTTGTTTTACAATTACTTTTGTTTATTCAATTGTCTTCGATACGCCTGAGTGAGTGAGAGAATGAAATGTATAACTAATCAGATCACAGATCAGTGACAGGAGATCAGAGATCTCCAACATTGGGAAGGTGTGTAAAATTAAGCACCCTATTTAATCTATTCTAGATATAGTTTGCCTGCATAATCATAACAGCCTACTATCATGCAACAGCGCTTTGCATGATAGTAGCTTTTTTCCTAACGGAAAGTAATTGGCTGAGATGACAATTACATATTTCATGTTTAAAATGTTGTGTGCTTTTTAAGCATTAACAGTTATATTATTTATTTACACATTTTTGATTTACAATATTCTTAACGTATTTTAATATAGTATTACAAATAATAATTGCAGTGAACCAGGATTCATTCAATTCTGAGCTAAAGTAAACAAAACTTGCTAATGTTACCAAAGGTCATAAATACAAAATTAAAACAAATTTAAATATTAAATCTAAGTATTTTATTTCAAATATTACTTTAACAAATTTGCATACTATTTTTTGTAACAACTTCTAAATATTACACCTAACACGAAAACCGAAAAGCTATATTTTTTGTTTTTTTAGGTCCATTAACATCAACAATGGTTTTTAATCTGTAGTTTACATAGACTAATGTGTACTCTTTGTTTACAAACGTAAATCATTACTTTTTTTGCATAGGCCATAGACAATAAAAATGTACAAATTTTTCAAATATAGAATAGTATCAATGTATTTGCAAGTTTATTTAAAACAAGATTCAATTGCAAAACAAAACTAGAACTAAGGAAACAGTGAATGTTAATAATACACATTGATACTAATTACCATGTCAAAAGGGGTAGGATGGCTTGCCTCACTGTTACGCAAAGAAACGGTATGTAGGCTACGTATATAAGGCTTTCCTGAGTCATTCATAAATATTTTGATAGATCCTTTAACTGTGTTTAATAGGAAAATTGTGAAATGTTTTTTTTTTCCTGCAGCGATCTGTCAAATTTCTATATTATTTATGTTTATATTTGGTTTACAGTTGGTGGAAAATAATGCACCGCTTAGATTAATCTATCATTATTTCTAAATGAGAATATACAAATTACAAAGCTATTAAACCAAAATTTAATAGCTTTGACATATTGACAATAGTGTTTCAAAAATTACTGTTTTGCTGTCAATTGAAGGATAAGGCATGTACATATGCGCTACAACCGTTTAGGTCTAGGCTCAGATTTGTTTTTTTGTTTAGAGATTTTATAATAGGCAAGTAGGTGATCAACATTCCGTCGACTTTTTCCGCCTTAGTCGGTTTCATACTTTGTTCAGCGAGCCAGGGAGTGAGCCAACGAGCCCACGGTTAAGAGTTGAACGTTGAATCCAATTAGGTTGGCGGGCTTGCAGCTCACGAAATATATAGCTGGCAATACTAACGAAATATTAATGAATGAAATAGAACAAGATACGTTAAACTCTCTTGCAAATCGTATTTTAAGAAATGTTTGTATTTGTGTCGAACCAGCTGCCCAGTGAAGTAATTCCTAACCAATTCGACTTAGGGTCCTTCAAGAAAAGATGTTACCAATTTTTAAAAGGCTGGCAACGCACTCGCGAACCTATTGGCATTTTGAGTGTCCATGGGCGGTATCACTTAACATCCTCCTGCCCGTTTGCCCCTGTTCTATAAAAAAATGTGAGCCGTCACGGGACGTCTGGTAGATGTGAGACATCGACATTATTTTGTGAAGTAATATGCAAAAAAGAACAGATTGTGATAGGAACTAAATATTTCATAGTGATAAAATAAAATATTACGATTTTGTTTTCCAGATAACGATGACTATTTATTGAATAAACATTTATTTTCATTAAATACAAAAATTTACTACGACATATAGATTGTATGTATATACCATCATATAGCGTGGCGATGCGTCGCCACGGCATGCGTCGCCACGCCAGAAATCGGTTTTACGTGCGGCTATAGATGTTTCACATCAAAAATAACGATACTATAGTACCCGCATACATTGTAACTACGTCTGGTACATACGACGAGACTTACATAACGTTGCTTTAACTGAATGAACGTAAGACGAGCTCACTTACACTTGACTTAAACGATTATTAGATAATACGTTTCTTAATAATGAATTAACATTAGATTGATAGATTAGGAATCTATATTTATTTTCTTTGTTTGTACTTAACATTTGGTAGTTGCACGTTTGGAAAGGATTTCTAATGACTCAAGGATACACCTAGCAAGCTTAGTTGGCACAGGATTTATTTAGGTTCAATTCAAAAAGCCTGAGAGACGGCGCGATTACGCATGTACTCCTTGGTGACCTTCACACCTGTAGAGCAGCAGACGCTCATGACCGTGAAAAGAGAGAAAGTATGAATTTTTAATTTTAAATATATACCTTTAAAGGTAATTAAATAGACGATTCTAAGTATGATAATAATAATCATCATAAATTATTTGCAGAAATATGGTACAAAAATATTATGGTGGTACAATCTAAAGTTCGCATATTCTGCCACACATGGCGTGTAAATCTGTCTAAAATAATTTTATATGGATTTTATACACATTAGTCATATCAATAAGTCAATTCTTACATTAATTGTATATAAAAAAATGACTAAAATGTATTATTAATATTAAATATAATGTTTCACACAAATAATAATACATTTTTTCCAATAGTATGACATAAGTCGACTTTTAATGTTTTTTTGGTAAATTATCATCATGAAGCTTGATTGCCATACATGATTTGAGTTCACGTATGCTGTCTTTGATTATTATTTATAACGTGACTATCTCATACATTGATTGTAAACTTTTTTTTATAGAACAGAGGGCAAACGGGCAGGAGGCTCACTAATGTTAAGTGATACCGCCGCCCATGGACACTCTCAATGCCAGAGGGCTCGCGAGTGCGTTGCCGGCCTTTTAAGAATTGGTACGCTCTTTTCTTGAAGGACCCTAAGTCGAATTGGTTCGGAAATACTTTTCAATAGGTAATTTAATAGACAATTCTAAGTATGGCTTTATAAGTTCAAACACCAGCCTTTTTGAGTTCACGTTATTTTCTGGAAAACCAAACTCCAAAGTCACCCAAAACATAATTAACAAGCTTATATGACTTAAATGTCACTTATACAACAAGGAAGACCTAGAAACTAAATGAGATCTCAAAACGTTATAGGATATGTTGTAACGACCGGTTCTATTTATTTAAATTCAGTCAATTAAAGTTTACTCGGTAATCAAATGCGTTTATAAATATTATTTTTTGAAATTTACAGCTTTGTGAACCTAGAGAATTCTAAATTTGAGAAATAAAAATTTCGTATTTACGTACGTAACACAGAAAACATGTTCTATCTGTATTGTTTTGTGTATGTGTAACCAAAAATTAACATTTATCGATATAGGTATAAATTTTATTATTTATCATTCATTTGTTTATTATGACATCGCATTAGCTTTTAGCGTTAAAAGTAAATTAATTAATAAAGCCTTTTATAAATGTGACGAATACTTAAATGATCCTAATCCTTGGGATTGATTTGCTCCAGTTCAAACAATTTGTATTAAAAACTTGGGGATTGAAAAGAGTGGCGGAAAGTTTCTTGACAGTTCTTCTTACCCGCTCTACGCCCTTGACTTGCGAATTGGTTGTAAATGTAAATTTACAGTTAATTTAGTTTGTTTTTCTTGACGTTCATAAGTGTACATGTTTACCTATATGAATAAAGATATTTTGATTTGATTTGATAAGAAAATTTAGTACTTAGCTAAGAAGCTATATTAAGTTTGTATGCCACTTTTAACTCCGAACACATTTGACATAACACTGAGATGAAGAAAAAATATTTATGTTACCGACTCGTTATAGAACAAAAAAAATATCGTTGGATAAAGAATTATGGTTTTCATTTTGTCTTGTCTGTAAAGAAGTAATATAACAGACGCAAAAAAGTCCCTTGTTAGCGATTTTGACAACTGTTGATACAGTTATTTCACAGAAACAATGCGTGGGAGTTTACTAACAAACCGCTACCTTCAAGTAAAGGTAGTTCAAATGTAAGAGTAAACAAGGAGCAAGTATTACGGACGCAACCGAAATAATGGCCTTGGGTAAGTAGGTCCCAAACTGAGTTAAGGCGAATTGAACCTTATTGCAGCCTAAATGTATGCCTAGAGGTGTGTTTATGATCTGACTTTAGAGGAAGCCGTCCAAAGTACAGTATAAAGAGTTGTAGTTGTTCATTGCGTATATTCCTCTTTCATTTAAAAAAAGCTAACCAAGGCTCGGTATTGATGTATTGGTACAAGAAAAATTAAATGCAATATTTAATGTGACAAACATTAGATACGCGAAGAAAGAAAATAAATAAAACTAAAGTAAAATAGATTTCAAGGTGTGAAACCACTATGGATATCCAGAATTACCTCGTTTATAATTTCGTTCGTTTGTAATTATTTACTTTTTTACATATATCACCTAAACACTGTCTATACTTGAAAACGAACTCTTGATAAGCTTATGGTTTCACTGTAAATTAAATAAACTGTATCGTTTCGTACCAAACTGTGTGGGAACCAATGTCCCTTTCATGGTTTTATAGAATTTATGTACGAATAGTCAATATGCAAATTAGTAATAATTGTTGGAAGTTTATTTCGTCACCGCAGTACGTTATACTTTGATTAAATCCTATAACGTTATGTAATGTCTCTGTATTATATTACGTAGTGTTTAATACAAGTTATTATTAACTAGACTGCAATTATCGACAGTAAGATTGTCTTAAGACATAACTGAAAAAGCGGGTTTTAAGCCATTTTCTCGTATATATAACTATTCATGACAGATATGATTGTGACTAAATTTATCCTACCGGTAGAATGCCGACGTGTTGTGGATTAGATTACAGTTATTCCGTGATTCATTTAAAACAATTATTTAAGTATAAGTAAGTGTAAGGAGTATTACATCAAATGAAACAAAAGTCATATAAAAGCTAAATATTTCTCTGGCAAAATGTAAGTTTTTGTTTCACATATTGCCAGCAATTGAATTATGACTTTGTAATTTTTGCCAATTGCAATTCTTCATCGTAATAATCCCATGATATTAAGTTCAGAAGTAGTTAATTAACCATACATTAAAGACGTAAACTAACTTGTACTATATTCTTAAACTCAAACTCAAAATCAGTTATTTAATATAGGTAGCCCAGTACACTTGTGAACGTCAACAGAAAATATATTAAATTGAATCTAACTTTACATTTACTACCATTTCTCATGTCATGGCGTAGAACAGGCGAGAAGACCTGGCAAGAAATTTTCTCGTGTTTTTTAAATATATTCAGACCACACATTAAAGAATTGAGCATTGTAGGGTTTTAATTTAAGATTTTTCTAGTACTTGGTACATTACCAAAAGTAAGCTGGAATTTTTCTGTTTGGGTTTCTTGATAATTTTTCTGTAAATCACTTATTGATTATGGAGAGGAAGACGTTAAGATTTCTTCGTTATTTTTTTTAACAAATGATCATTATAGAGTAAGTGTCTATGAGAATCCAGTGCGACTAGTTACATCACACATACACGATCATCACATTCATACATACACAAAAAATCAACACAACATGCAACAGTATTAGATTATAATCAAAAAGTTAAACCTTTTTTAGATTATATTAACTGACATGAAGCATAATTGATCTTAACGGACGAAAAGGTGAAAAGTTTAAAGTTGGTGGACTCAATTTCTCCTCTAAGACTATCACTAGGTCCATTTTGCGTAAAATCCTGACCAACTAAGCTAGCCCACTCCTTCCAGAAGCACAGAAGTCTCCTGGGCTTTTCGCGGGATTCACGGAGACTTACTACTCCGAGTATTTTTGTACGTTGTTTAGCCACAGGACTAAGTCGGTGACTGATACCTCTGCGCCGAAACAGTCTCTGCACTTGGGACTGTCTGTCGCGCCTAGGACAAAAATATTGGACAAGGAGATAATGACCCGTAATTGTCTCTGTCATTGTTTTAAGATTAATGCGCTTTGACATTAGCGAGTTAGCTGCTGGCAGACCGAAAAAAATCCGGCGTTAAAAACTCTCGGTACTCTTTTGAAATAGCAAATTATCAAGCAACACTTATTTTAAATTTAAAACAAATAGCCTGCACTACTAGTTTATGACATTTTCTTTTGAATTATTGTATGTAAAGGGAGGATAAAACTTGCTGAGTTTCTTGCCCGTTCTTCTCAGAACAAGACCTCCTGGTAGTCTTGCGAACGGATGGCGTAGTTTTGCTCTTTCGCGAATTTTGTAAACGTTTTTGACATTCATAAGCATGCCTTAAGTCGCATCTAAACTGAATAAATAAATTTTGATTTGATTTTGACTAGTTCCAGACCCTTTTATCAACTAGATAATCGTTATCTTTCTCCATTATCGAAATGCAAATGAATTAAAGTATCAAAATTTTATAGGCTTTAGTTACTTCCATAGAACCTTATTAATTATAATTGTCGATATAAAGCAACATGGATTTACATAACTCATGGCAAGGATCTTATGATTAATATCGCCGTTCAATTTTCAATGCTTGCAACATTTAATTAATCTAGAAGTTTGAAGCTGATCTAAGAGAAGTATTCTAAACTTATTATAACGAATTAAAACCAATATATTCTTACGAAAGGGCGTGGCTGTAAAAAATATTTTAATGGTACAGTAGAAGTGAACAAATGCCAAAAATATTCAACTTTATCATGTTTTGTTAAAACAACATTCCGATAGAAAGTAATATTTTTTTAGACTCGTGTCACATCAAAGCTAAATTAGTATAGAATTGAATAATATCTATTGAATTTTTTTCTCTTTTATAAATGTTTGTACCATTGTGTAAATGTTTGGCTATATTTTTAATTTGTAATTTCATACATACAATATACAATTTGTAATTGTACATATATAATAAGTATACATAATATATATATAACAATTATAAATAAGTATATAATAAAAATATGTTTTAGTAAATATTTTATATTTATAATGAGGTCAGTTATTGTTTTTTGTTTGTTAATTTACGTTAGCTGTAGGATTATTTTATTTACGTTAATTAGTAGGTATAATAATTTCTTAAATAATTTCTCTCCTTCTCAAATAATTGATGTACTTTATAACATTAATTTTAAGTTTTAACCTCTTTATTTGTTTTACTATCAAAATTACACATATATACATATATAGTGGCGCTTTATTTTGTGATTTCTGTATCTGTTTTCTGATCATTTGGATGATAATAGCATGCTAAAGTCATCACTGCTCGTATAATTAACTTAAAATCAAATCAATTTATCAATTCGTAAACACATTATTACCGATATAATATCACACTTCCAAGAATCAGGCCCCAAGTAAGCTCATAAGATTAATATACATGTCGCCATGAACATCGCGAATATTTCAAAACTATAACAAAAGGTGTGTGAGCAAGTTAAACCTGTCGAATACATTTTATTGGCCAATTTGAGATTTTAAAATGCTCAAATGAGCCGTACTTGTTATGCAATGTACGTGCCCCGTATAATGGCCCTTTACAAGACGCTCTTTGAAATACGGTGAGCAAGCAAATAGCTAACATAATTTAAATTAGTATTTAGTACTGAAAGGAGCAGTGTCGACTGTCATTCCTCATCGTAGGTTTGATACCATACGTGCATCAATGGAATATGTATGTTCGTTTTTAATAATTGCTAAAACCGTATGGGAAAAATTGGTAAGGAACCAGTCTTTGACATAAAAAGTCGATGGCGTGTGTCAGAAACAGGAGGCTGATTAAACAGACAAAAATCTGAGGCTCGAACCTGAAAAGGTTGTTGTATTGATTTAATTTTATTTAGTACTGAAGTATCATTACAGTAATTTTTAAAACTACAGTTTGCAAATGGTCACATTAATCGCATTTAGTACATAAAAATTTAGGATACAATAAGACTTAGATTCGTTCAAGAAAAACCGTACCAATGCTTAAAAGGCCGGCAACGCGCTTGCGAGCCTTCAGGCAATGTGTGACCTAATGTCTGGTAAGCCTCCAGCTCGTTCATCACTTTTTTTAATTCAAAAACACTTAAAAACAATGTTTTCTTAAATCTGGTTCCATAAAAAATACACTGAAATAAAATAATAAAACCACATTTCTTACAAATTAATTCTTTGACAAAACCCTATAAACAGTCTCACCATCTTTTCTCGTATGAACATTAATAAGATTCCTGAAATCATAACAAACACATTGTGCCTGTTCTCCAATTAAATACTGAATATCATTTTGTAAGAACTTGTTTGATTTTGACATTTTTACAACACCAACGTTATAATTGTGGGTTATTAACTAATTAATTGCGAACCATTCAAAAATTCTAATTCTACTGAAGCATTAAATATACCTGAAATGTATATTAGCAATTGTTGGCTAATTCTATATGAAGTAATGCTAATAAAGCGGTACTCAGAGTAGTTTCACACTTCGTTACATTTATACAAAAACAAATAACATCCCATAAAAATATATGGGATGCAACTCTAATAAGGGTAAAAACTGACAAAAGTATAATGCATAAAGTGCAACCAACCAATGACCTTGAATCGAGCTGAGGGTTGCCGACCGCTGATTGACTGAGGCATGTCATCTCTCCCCTCACCACCACCAAGGGCTCCCCAAAGTCGTTCTTCATCAGCAGGACGTGAATCTCTCATTAGGGGCTGTAACAGCCAACATTTTCCCCAGAAAGGGTTACCTTTAGTTCCGCTGGTACCTTCGGGTTGGTGAGTCACTGGCTAGACGAGGGTTTCCCTTTATGTTCGAGAAATAGTACTTTTATACATAGGAGAATGAACATCAATCAATCGTAAATATCAAGCAGCAACGTAAATATGAACAACGAATGATGTTTGCCTTGCATATAAAGGAATTTTTTAGTCTGGTAGCAAGGTATTAATTATTATAATGTATTTCCACATACTTAGTTAAAAACTGAAAGTAAAAAATCTGTTTTTGAGAGTCAAAGCATCAAGAGTTTTGTCATTTCAATAACACTAAAAACAGGTTTATTATCGTTATATGCCCTACTTACAAAATATGTACTAAATGTTATATTTCAATTACAAAAGAAGTAATAAAATCTTTGAGAAATCTTAACCGGTTCGCTTACATTATTTAAGATCATTAAATTTGTAATGAATGTCAAATAAAAAAAAACCATTTTGATCTTTGAACTAGATAAGTGTCCTTGAATCCCGCAGTTCTCTTTCATTCTCTATAAGTCATATTTTCCTGCAGTCTATGCTTATTTTTGAGTGGATTACCATGGAATGCCATAATAATGAATACGTAATCACATGTGATCAATTCCCGCCAAAACAATGTCGCTCTCACCATAGAGTCACAATGTCTAAAGTTATACCAAGTATTGTACGGAAACAATCAAAAATATAAAAACTCTTTCATTGTTATTATTGCAAAATCGAATAGAATTCAAAATATTTTTAAAAGCGTTTATCTCACATTTCCTTATATATTTAATATTATATTTTACAACTGTTTTAATTATCTGTACTTCTTTAGGGATAGCCGCAAGTTGCATTCTTCAGTTTATTTTATTTTTCTTTTGTGCTAATGTTTTTTTTATCATTTGTAAAAGAGGTTAGTTATATCTTTACATTATTTAAAATGTAGTTTATAATACTTAGCAATGATTTTAACGAGAATAAATACTTTACGCCCTTCAAGGTTTACATATTTATTAAACACTCTTAAAACCTCTTTGGTGTAGATATAGTTCAGCTTGCATAAATTACAAACACTTTCTAGTTATAGGTTAACTAATAACCCTTGCATCAGGCGAGGAATTTGAAATGGTTTAATCTTAAATGTGGGTCGATACCTACTGTCCTTTTTAATGCTCAGGAAGCGATCGCACTATGTTATAGTTTAAAGTTGGAATATGGTATTGTTATAATAAAAATATTATCTATTTAAACAGATCAAATGTATTCACGAAAACAACAAAATTTAACAGATATATTTAATACTACATACTAAGAGAACTTACTAATAACGATTATACTGGCATAATACGAGCTAAAAAGATCTTCTAAAGTTCAAAAAAATCTGCTGCTGTCTTAAAACTTAAATGCATAGAGTTTTGGTTAAACGTATTATCTCTAAGGGGTAAAAATATTATTTGAATATTGTACTACCTTATATCTTGTTCAAGGAAAGGTTACTTAATATGCAATAAATCTAACAATTGCACAAATAACATCAATTCATTACTAACACGCATTAAATTTTGACGGAGAGTGTCTGAATTTCAACCTTATTTTCAATACAAAAAATTAATATACAAATTACCAACCCCGTTATTTCGATACAAGTCCGTTTCATCAGGCATCCACAACGTAACACTGGTGTTTGGTTGCGTTCAACTAACTCCCTGTTAAGTGGGGTATATTCTTATAAAAGCTAAAGGCTCCTTCAGTGGGTATCAGTGCAACATTTAGTGTACAGTGTTACAGTCATGAAGTTTTATGTAAGTTACATTTGTATAAAGAATTATTGAGAATTAAAGTACAGTTTCGATAGCTTTTTTAAGACTGCGAGTCGTCAGAAATATTCTAAATTAAATAAATTAAAAAATTAAAAATGCAAATCTTAATATTTTATTGATTTCTATTATAAGGCTTGACTAACTCAAAATTATTAATTATAAGCCGGAAACCTAACCTAGGGTCTCCTCTATATGGCACAGTTTCGTGATTTATTATAAAACAAAGCCGCTTTAATAATTTATAATTAAGATTTTTTAAACATAGCTACAGTGGTTGTACCTAGTATTTAAATTTACGTACAGTTTTTTAACGGTAAAGGTAAACCCACCCACTCTTTTAAGAAATGTTTATTAATCTTGTTTATAGATTGTTCTATAAACAAGATTATTGTTGTAATGGCTTCTATTTAGACAGATTAAAATAGTTTCTAATTGAAAATTAAGAGATCATATTTTTTATTAAGACTATGTATTATTGTAAACTTGTAATTTTTTTACATAATTTTAAATTTATCGGACGTTTCGCAGTTCATATTTTAACAAATTATTACACAACTAATCGTAAACATAGGGAATGTTGTATTGTATCACATTTAATTTTGAAATATTAAACTTATTTTAAAGCTGTAGTCGATTTATTGATGAATGATAATTTTAATTTGTGTAAAGAGGCCAATTACAGTATTACTTTATCGTAAAATAATATAAAAGAAGTCGAAAAAAATACGGTCAAAACATACATTATTTGTTATGAGACAGCTTATCATAACAATATCACATCGGAATTAGTTATTTTTTTTAATTAATTCTTTTTTTTTTTGACGTTATATGAATAAATGATTTTTGATTTGATTTATTAGAAGAATTTGAAATATTGGATTATGCCAAAATTAATTTATTATTCGCTTGAATTTAAAATATATCTACATATAAGTACATTTCACTGTTTTATTACAATAAGTACTTATATTATATATAATATAGTATATTTCTAAGTATATTATTGTTTTATTGTAACAAGACAGGCAGTTTTTGCTGTGTTGTGCGCACTATGTTAAAACAGCCACTAAATTTATTTCCAACCAATTCGATTTAGGTTTCTTCAAAAAAACCGCGTACCAATTCTATAAAGGTCGGCAACGCGTTTACGTGAGTATCCATGGACGGCGGTATCACTTCACATCAAATGACCCTAATGCAAAGCCTTCTATTACATAAACATGGTAACATTTAAAAACAAACGAATACTAGCAAAAACGAAAAGTTTGTGTTAATATCGTTTGATATACGAAAGCGAAAACAAAAATACAAACAATACACACATCAATCATTCAACAAGTGCCTTATTGATATTATTCAGTGCACGAGTTCAATTTCGATTTCGTGGATGTAATGTTGGTGAAGTCACTGCGCGTGATGTCCAAGTTTTGGCAATTGTTCAATAAATCGATTTTTAATAACGAAAATTTACTTCGGGATTTTCAAGAAAGTAAATAAACCTTTATTGCTGTCATTAAACATTAAATCGTGTTATCTCTTGGGATTATATTTCTGTGTCATGATTACTCAATCTTATAGGCAAGTAGGTGATCATGGTCCGCCTGCTAGACCTGGCTTCGTCACGATGTTTTCCTTCACTTAATACAAAAGTCCATTGGTGTACAATGATCGAACCTATGTCCTCAGTGATGAGAGTTACACGCGGAAGCCACTTTGGCATAAGTATTATAAATAATTTTTTATTTAAACATTTAACAGTATACTTTAATATTATTATATCTAGCTAGTCTCACGATAGATTCTTCTATAAGTCAATATTTTTATATATTTTATCTGCTATTGTATCCTGATTATGTCAATTTATTTCAGCATGTTTTCTTGTAAGAAGCATACTGCAAATTATTTTATTTTTTTACTATTTGAACGGTTTCACTTGATACAAATTTATATTTGCTAGTATTTCAAAATATATGTACAAAATTTCAACCATCATTAGAAATCATGTCTAGGTATATTCTTGTCTGATTCAACAATTAGTTGAAAGGTAAATCAAAGTCAAAAAATTTACTTATTATAAAATAAAATATTTAATAAAACATTTTAGAACAGTCCGCTCAATTACACCGGCGTCACAAAAAATTACGTTAGTTTAGGTTTACAAGTCAAGTGTTCATCATGAAACCTTACACAATATTTTACCACTTTTACGCCTTGAGACCGTGAGGAGACAATAGGTGTGAAGGACCAACTCATACTAATTTCGTTAATGAGTGACTAAACGATACCTATTGAGGAAATATAACGTATTTTCAATTGGTAGAAGGGTTTCCCAGGAAGCTGAATCCGCCGAAGTCAGTCTATCTGGCAACATCCATGGAAGGTAAGGAAGAACTCTTCGGAAGACTCGAGCTAAAGAGTAGGAACATTAGCCTCGTATTGAACAGAGAAACACCAAACGCATGGTAGCAGATCGAGCCATAAAGCCATGTCTTTTATAACACCCCTGGTATCAATTTCTTACACCACCATACATTTGGTATACCAAATCTCTTACAACGGCAGCACTGGGATTAAGGGAACAATACATCTTGATCCTTTTCTTAGATCCCTTTATTCATAAAGAATTGATCGTACCGTATTTACAAATATTCACCTGTCTCTTTCTATATCGATGTTAACAAATAAAACTAAAAGACAGAAGAGTATTTAAATACAGACTTTAGGAGGGGGTAACACAAACTGATTTAAAAATTAATTTCAGATTGCAATCCTCGCCCTCACCGCTTCGGTTCTAGCTGAGCCAGAATCAAGCAAAGTGGTTCAAAAGAGAAGTGGCCTGGTCGGACATTATGGCGGACTTGGACATGGCTATGGTGAGTACAGAGGAACTATTTAATTACAGCTATCTATCTCTACCTAAGAAAATAGTACGTATATTTAAGTTTAAAAACACACAGTTCATTGTTTTTGGATTGGATTTATTGCAGCTATCCCTGTCTAAGCTAATTGTTGGTAAATTTAAATTTACCAAACCCAGAATTACTGGATCATGGATTGGATCATGTCCCATTCGGACTGAACCCATTTATTTCAAACCACATCATTATGTGGTCAGACAATTATGGGGAATTGTTAAAAATAACAGTTATATATTTTGTTAAACGTTTTTATAAAGGCTTGATTTTATAAATTATAAAAATTAAATTATTTCCGCACACATAACTAGTGCTAAGCGAATTGAAACTGCGTTTGAACAGAAAAAAATACGTATTCGCAATAATTTACAGATAATAAATCAATTCTGTTCCAGGTGGATACTCATCGGGCATTGGACTAGGCAGTGGATATGGTTTGGGAAGTTATGCAAGCGGCATCGGAGGATATGCTAGCGGCATTGGCGGATATGGCAGCGGCATCGGCGGATATGGAAGCGGTATCGGCGGATATGGTAGCGGGATTGGAATTGGCGGGGCCATAGTAGGCGCTGACGTACATACAACTGTTACCAAACATGTTGGTGTACCAGTTCCTGCTCCTTACCCAGTGGCTGTTGATAGGCCTGTTGCTGTGCCTGTTAAGGTAAGATGGAACTATAGAAATCGTATATAAAATGCGAAACGGCCTTTGCAACCAAATACATTTTAAAAGATCATACGAAATGCAATATTCCTATATAAATACAACGTAAAAGAGCGTACCAATTCGTAAAAGGCCGGCAACGCGCTTGCGAGCCTTTTGGCTCAGGGCTAAAACAACAGGCATTGTAATCCTATATGATAATAAAATATCAAATTACTGATAATATTTCCATTAATTATTATTAATATTATTAAGCCTTTATTGCTGACTCTAAGTATAATATTTGTTTTAGTTGCATAACCTAACTTAATCTAATATTCTTAATCTTAATCTCTTCAACTTGTTTTCATTATTTTCCAATGCTGGCTTTTCTTTTCCAACTTGTATGGTTCCTCCTATTCTCTTTGTATCATCTCTTTCTCTTTATTTCCATCTATTAGATCAGGTTATTATTTCTTGGGCACTATGGTATATAAACACGTGTTACAATAGCTTTAATATCAAATCATTTCAAAGTGTATTTTATTTTAAATCAATTTCTTATAGGTTGCAGTGCCTGTACCAGTGGACCGTCCATACCCCGTTGCCGTTCCCAGGCCTTACCCAGTAACTGTGGAGAAGCACGTTCCAGTTCCAGTAGACAGGCCAGTACCAGTGCCTGTTCCTCATGCTGTGCCCTACCCAGTTGTGAAACAGGTGAGATATTTTATCCAACCCACCAGTTCTTTGTACCTAGAATAAATAAAAAAATAAAAAATAATAATATATACATATCTATATAAAAAAATAATATAGATATATATGTTTATTATGCAACATAATATACCTTATGTTCCATCGGCAAAGAAGATCGAGGGTGGCTGAGAGAAACAGCCGGCTTAAAAAAGTTTCGGTACTCTTTTAAAAAAGCAAATCATCAAACAACCCTTATTTTAAAACAAATATCGCAAATTAATTAGACTGTACTCTTTAGTATATAAAACTTGGGTACACTATTATAATATACTCTAGATATATTATAATATAGTCTCTTACTCTTACTAAAAAGAGATAAATCAGACAAAAATGAAATCCTACATATTTAGGATGCATTTTGTAAAATATTTACTAATCTGTAGTTGCATATTTTCTATCACTTACGTAATAAATATTGGAAAGGATTACAAAGAATAACAACTCTTCCAGGTTGGTGTACCAGTTCCAGCTCCTTACCCCGTACCAGTAGCTAAGCCAGTGGCTGTTCCTGTGCCCCATCCAGTTGCTGTTCCAGTGTCTTCTGGCATCATCTCCTCAGGAATCGGCTTAGGATACTCTGGCGGCTACGGCGGTGGTTACGGAGGTTCATACGGAGGCGGATATGGCAGTTCTTACGGAGGCGGATATGGCAGCTCGTACGGAGGCGGATACGGAGGTAGCTATGGAATCCATGGCCACAAGATCTGGTAAATGATTCGACCTGGTTATTGGAAGAAAATCGAAAAATAATTTCAAAGCAAATATTAAAACTTCTATTAACGCTAAACCTGCATAGAAAGACAGGAATTTCAGCAACATTTTTTGTTTATCGAGACTGATCCAATAACCAGTAAGGCGGCGTCGGAGGCTATAGTCACTTTGTGATCTAGGTTATATGGGATAGGGCGTGCAATGTTGTTTAAAAATAAATATATATATTATATTTTAAAAGTTCTACGATAGTTTGAGAAAACATGTTCGGAACTTTAGCTTTCCTGCCAATATCTGTTTTATCTGTTTGTATTCTGCGTAAATGTTTTTGTTCGTTCTGATATATATCCTGCGATCTCTTTATGGGGGCAATTTATGTACCTGGTATTGTATATAGTATTTTTAATTAGATTAAGTTCATTTACGAGTTTATATCGACCGCAGTCGACTAAATACTATTACGATTTTAATAAACTTTTCAAATTATTTACATATTTTATTTACAATCCCTTTTATTTTAAAAGCTTTAAAAAAACGTCTTTCAATGAAAAGCATGATAAGGATCATGCTTCTCTCCTTCGTTGCCTTCTTCCCGACTTAAGGTCGTGTTGGTCTTGCATATCCTCCTCCATTCCCTCCTGTCTTTGCAAACCATAGTGTAGTACTTGGCCTATAAGGACCTTAATTAACTTCCACTCGACCGGTCACCAACTGCAGTAATAAAACCAAAAAACTCAGGATCCTTTCGTTACACACACATGTAGGTTAGTTGATTCGTGTATTTAGGTTATTTCTTTTTATATTGACACTTTGTTGTCACACGTACTGATAAAAGAAACACAAATAACACAATACATAAAAATACAAGGCAACTGGCAGCCTTATCACTAATAAGTGATCTCTTCCAGGCAACCCTAGTAAGAAAAGACAGTAAAAATTATGAATGCAAGAAGTGCATAACCATAAGTTATATAAAAAAATATTTATATAGAGAACCTTACTCCAGACAAAAACAAAAAAATTGAATATTAATAACTAAGTAAAACTAAAAAGCTAATCTTAAAGGTTCATGAATATCGAATAGCGATGCATATAAGCCCTTGAATTGCGAACTGGTTGTAAATGTAAATTTACTATTAATTTAATTTGTTTTTTTGACGTTCATAAGTGTACATGTTTACCTATATGAATAAAGATATTTTTGAGGTTGAGTTTGTGTTTGAATATATAATATTTAATAGGCACCCTCCTGTTAAATATTATATATTATACAGGGATTTGGGATACACAAGGATGGCATATGACTATGACTCATCATATTGCGTTTTGAATAAATCACGTAGTTCAGTGTCACAATGCACTCCTAATCCGTAATCCAAGTGGCAACTAGTTGTTACATCAACGACATGCGGTTATCAGAAATGGAATTAATTGCATAATCCAGTACTAATGTAACACGCCATAATGCTATAAGTCATATGATGTATGCACTGGTTTTTCTGGAAAATTCTATTTCTTGAAACGGTTATGAGTTGAAACGATAATAATCCTCATCCATTTTCAAATATTTATAAATAATATTTCTTATAAAAAACTATTATACATATATATATAGATGGAAAGAGAAAGAGAGGTAGACCACAAAAAAGATGGGACGACGACATTAGACAAGTCGCGGGAACGACATGGGGTAGAGTGGCCTTAGAAAGGCCAGAATGGAGTAGATTGGAGGAGGCCTTTGCCACCTGGCAAACGGACAAGCAAAAATGGAAAAAAGGAACAATTTACGAAAAATAAAAATAAAGAATACGCTGTCATGTCCGATAAAAAGGCTATTATATTATATATTATATACACATATATTCTTGATCATATCCTGTTTCATCTTGACTTATATAATACTTGTATTTCTTATTCTTTTGTATTGCATCGCAATTATTGAATCCGTGAGAATGTGTGTGAATTTTTATTTTGTTTTATTTTTTTATTTTACATTAAGGTTCTATAAATTTTTTTGGTTCTGCACTCCTTGTATAAATAACGTTTTTTGTATGTATGTTTCGTAGTGTGAATAAATAAATATATTTCTCAGACGCAGGCCACCTTGAGCACGTCTCATCCCTGCGGTCGCAGGTTCGAGCCCAAGCGGTGCACAATTGGGCTTTTTCTATATGTAATATAACACTAGCTAGTACGCATGCCTAATATCCAAGAAGTCGAAGGTCACAGACACAATCTTGCATATTAGATAAAAACACGAAACAGATACAATAATGTGGCTTAGACCTAGCCAGAAATTTGTAACTTTTTTTTATTGGCAGCCAGCTTTAAACAGTTGTATCATTACTATTTTTCTTAGACCGTAATCAATCCATTTTTTTAACATTGAAAGTTTAAACAATGGAAAAGTGATAGTTGGAAATCAAAACTTTTTATGGCAAATTTTAATTAAGTAATTACGAATGTTTGAAAATATGTATAAATTTATGTATTGTATTTTTATTAAAGAAAAACATTTCTTGGGAATGGTTTAAAAAATGAACGGATCCCGCGGACGGATCCAAGTGTATGACCCCGCTCCACACGAATCCGAGAAAAAGCACTTAATGTGTTAATTATCGAAAAGGCCGAAAAAATATTTCGAAGGAATAACTAAATTATATGAATATTATGCATCAATACGTGAAAAGCTAATTTATAGTCAATGAAAACGTTAACAGTGACCTAACAAGGGCCACTTATTGTAACGCCATGTTGCACGTGACTGGCATCGCATACGGAAACTATTTCCACATTATATAATATGTATTAAGTATAAACACAATGTTTTTATGTGTTACAGAGTATTAATTCTTCGGGCTGGATAAAATACCGTAAATAGCGGTTCAATGACAGTTGAAACACAATTTATAAACTTTTGAACTTTTTTTAAAATTTGAATTTGAATTACTTCGCGACGGCTCAAACCGAGGTCTGAGTGTCGCAGGAGACGCCTTTGTCTTCGCTGGAGAAAGCCCATTTCGGGAGCTACTCTCGGCGAAACAGCACGAGCTGAGCTATCAAGGTCCTTGAGGCCAATAGCGAGATTCCTTTAAAAAAAACAATTGGGCGTCGTATGTCTTCAACCGGGAGTTGATTTCACAGTAAGTTAGTTCGCAAAAGAAAATGCCTTGTATAACGGACCATGGAAAACTCTCCGCGATTGAGGTGATGCGGATAAAATCTGAAGTTAATACAAAAAATATTCCTCGATATATCTTTGACTCGAACTTAATAACGAAAACTACTCAAAATTGTCAGTACGATAGGGAAAGAATATAAATCAATGAGAAAGATAAATACACTAAAGATTAATAAAAAAATACTTTTTTAAAACAATTTCTTCAACTGCAAAACCATTTTTTTTTTTTTTACACTTCGTTGCAAAGAAACAAAAATAAAACAATACATAAAAATTAGAAGGGATGCAACGGGCGGCCTTATCGCTAACAAGCGATCTCTTCCAGGCAACCTTTTAAGTCCTCTCATTTGAACTAAAGAACACAATCTAGGTTTAATCGCTTATTATGTAAACAGTACAGATAATACAACTGTCAACAAACTAATTATATGGGTACATTACCATTTTATACATTATGCAAACAATACAGAGGACTAAATTGACAGAAATACTTTAGCTCATCTAGAGTACAGGCTTCGTTCTATATTATATATTAAAAAAAGAAAAAAATATTAAACAATTAAAAAGCTCGCAATTCCCGAAACTGTTTGTAATAATTCTTATCTAAAAAATACAACGATTTAATCGTTAGGCTTCTTTTTCTTGTATTTAATAACATCTGAAGTGATGTTCCCCGCGTTAATTTCAAACTTATGATCTAGGTACTCGCCCACGCTATAGAATTTAACTGATATTAACGTAAATAAAAGCAAAACAAAATAAAAAAGAGTCAGAAAATCTTATGTTTTGGCCGTGACAAAAAATATGATCAAGAAAATTGTATAAAATAAAAGATTTATTATGAACATATTTTACAATGTAAATATAATGCAATATAACGAAATGAATAAGTATCGCAATACAGCGAGGAAAATGCTACCAGCACAAAATGCACGCCACAGGGGCCAAACCATTAATAATATTTAATAGCTTTTTATTTATCAATATTTAATTATTATTACTATGTAGGTTAAGAATATAGGAAATACTCTGTAAATATGTAAACTATAATTAAATAGAAAATAAGTGGCCACTGTTGCTCCATTTTAAATATATAGTAATTCCGAACTAAAGCAATTATTATAAAAAGTATTAACATTTATAAAAGCGCCATCTCGTGTCACTACCGTAAACAAATATAAATCTAGCTGGTTGAAAGTGGTCAGTCATCAGGTTTATATTTTAGTAGTTGGACAAATCAAACATAGGTGGATATCAATGATGTTTTTACTTCTACAACGTAGCATTGGCGTAGAACTACGTCATACTAAATGTTTTTTTAAACTTCAATTGAAATTACAATTACTAAGTACTAATTACAATAATGGTCGTAAGAAAGTTAAACCTTCTTCTATCATACTAACTCTTCAGATATCATTTGAACATTGATAGTATATGTAATGTATGTACGAGCAAACTGCACTAGATACCTAAATATATGAAAGTGTGAGATGCAAGAACCATACAACCTAACGGATCTCTAAGCCAAACAGACGTATGTGTTAGAGCACATAAATAATGAATATATAAATAACTACGGGATGTCTGCACCAAAGATACTAACAATATAATAATATAATACTAACAATATGATTATTAATATTATTATTAATATATTTTATTATTATGATTACAATATTTAAAATCCGTAAACCTGTAAAGCAAGAAACAGGTTCATGTCGCTTTATTAATTCAGCTTTGTCATGATGGGAGAATTGCAATAGTATTTTATATATTCAACCCTCGGAGTTTTAACTCAAGACCCTATAGTCTAACCACTAAACGCGGTGATATTAGTTGTTTTAACTAAGTATTTGCGTGTTGTTCTCACGAGTATAGTAAGTAAGTGCGTGCTCCTATTTCACCATGCCTCCTGCTGATAGAGGACAAATCTTTGTTTTTAATTTATTTTATTATATTTATTACTCGATATGTCATATGGAACATGGTATAATGGTTGCAGCTCCTTACAAACATTGTGTAAAAAAACTTGGCGATTAAAAAGAGTGACGGAGAGTTTATTGCCAGTCCTTCTCTTCCCTTGATTTGAGAACTGGCAGCAAATGTAAAATTAGAATCATTTCAAGTATATTTTGACGTTCATAAGTGTACATTATGTTACCTATATGAATAAATGATCTTTTTTATTTTATTTTATTATTGTATTTTAAACTTAAAGCAGTTTTCTCTGTATTATAGAACAGAGGCAAGGAGTTTCTGATTTGCCTGGTTTTAAGTGCCAGTGGTCAGTTGTCAAAGAGAATCAGAAGGCTTACATTCCATTGTATAATTCCGTTTTAAGTAGGTATAGTGCAAAACATTGTTAATAATTATATATTTACTAAAATATCTCGTGTCACCGTACCATTTCTAGACAAATTGCAGGCGACGGCTTCGTTTATCATACGATCTAGATTCTAGGCTATTTACTGTCGGGTAATGACCAACCATGATAACTAGTACCAAGAGTTGCCTACTCGGCCAGCTCCATTATTCGTGATTTATATTTAATGTCCAGTTGGGTAATTAACGTAATGTGATTATCAGACTTGGCTTCGTTGCTCAGTGTGTCATGAAGGCCAAAATTCATTTTATTAAAGGATTTAAAATTCAAATTAGATCCTGATACATTTATTACTTCCAACAAAACACGTTAAACTCTATCATAGTTGTCGGCCTACACCTCTGTCTTCTTTGCCGATGAGTAGGGATGCGTACAGGTTCAAATTTAATTACGTGGAATAAGTGATACCTAGATGATCTTATGTTCCAAAATAAACGTATTTTATTTTTTGATATATTGTGTATTTCTGTTTTTACTTTCTTAACAAAAAATACTTACGTCCTTTAATGTGCTTAAATTAAAATATTTTAAATTCCAAAGCATTTTTATTCGTTCTATTTAACGCGCAACTCCACATGGAATACTGTTCTCATCTCTGTGAGCTCCCGAGTACCTCCTTCTGCTTGACTGTAATCAACGAAGAGCCGTTCGTATTATCGACGATCATTCACTTTCCGAGTGGCTCAATCCATTGGCGTTGCGTAAAGATGTGGGGCTCAAAAAGCCGGCACTCGCGAGACTTCTGTCATTCAGATGAACCTCATGCCCGTTTGACCCCAATTCTTTTAAATAAACTGTTTCTTTTTCTTAATCTTGAATTTTTTAACAGACTAACATTAGGAACATATATTTTTGATGTGAAACATCTATAGCCGCACGTAAAACCGATTTCTGGCGTGGCGACGCATGCCGTGGCGACGCATCGCCACGCTATATGATGGTACTAGCAGACTCGGCCAAGCGTTGCTGTGGCTAAGGTTTTTGTTATATTACATAGTAGTAAGCTATTCAAGGGAAACTGTAGGAGAACTGATGTGAAACGTTGGTACTTTTAACACAGCGCCATCTGTTAGAATTCTACAAATAATAAACAAATAATTTGCAATAGAATAAAATTGCGACTATAATTAAAGATCTAAGCTATCCTATCTCTTAAGTTGGACCAGACTGCTCACGGTGTGCCAATTTTATTTAAAATCAGTTAAGTAGTTTAGGAGTCCAACGCGGACAAACATCGTGACAGGAGATTTACATATATTAAGATATACATACAATCTATATGCAGTAGTAAATTTTTGTATTTAATGCAAATAAATGTTTGTTCAATAAATAGTCATCGTTATCTGGAAAACAAAATCGTAATATTTTATTTTATCATTATGACATATTTAGTTCCTATCACAATCTGTTCTTTTCTGCATTTTAAAATAATTTCGATGTTTCACATCTGCCAGGCGTCCCGTGACGGCTCACATTTTTTTTATATGTAACAGGTGTATTTAACCATTTTTTACTCATAATAATAAATATTTCTAACTAAAAAGGCAAAAAGCTCTTCAACTAACGTCCGATAGCCATGCATCATTAATAGACATCGATCCGACGACCCATAAACAAAACTAGACTCCAACTCATACAAATATAATAACTCCATGAACTAGATTTTTACTATTTACTTTCATCGATCATAATAAATTATTAATTCCTTCTATCAGCTTGCTTACTTTGTGTTAAATTAAAGTTAACAAGCCTTTTTGGGATATCCGAGAAATAGGTACTGCGGCTACTCCAGTAGTCCTTGGAGGAAATCTGTGCCCAAAACAGCCACATTAACTATTTCGTATGTCAAATCTTTGGACTACGAATTATTTCAGTACAACTGATTTTGCTAAGCAGTAATAACAATTTCTTTATTTTTAATTATTAAGTTTATTAAATGTTTAATTTCAGTTCTCTTTTTATCTACTAATGTACTTAATTGACTTTTCTGTTTCGTATATGTTTGGAAATGCAATATGTTTTGGCTTCGTACAGTGTCTAAAGTTTACAAAATACGTGTATATATAAGTGTAAGAATAATCTTACACGTATAATAATAATATAAATCATATACTTTATTTTACATATTAAAAGATTAATAGTTTGATTAATAATAATAATAATAAAATTTTATTGTTTCTCAAATTTTTACATCAATCATTGAGTATGAGACATAGTTTATCTATTCAAAGGGGGAACGCTGCCAGTATCTTCGGAACCTTGCCTAAAGGGACTCCTTTTAATAATATATTTTAATAATTAAATTTTAAGGTTAGTTCTTAGGTATATTAGAATTACTAATAATAATATTATAATATATTTAATAAGACGTTTTAACGACTTTAATTGTATATTTTAGTAGACTGATAATTTAATAGGTACATTACTGACTCTCAAACTCTTTAGTAAATCAATTCTTCTTCTTGTGCCATCACCTTTCTAAAACTGGGGATCATCACGACTACTTTAATCGTGGATGCTGCGTTATTTGGTGCAAACTATTGTTTAAATGGCAACTATATTAAAAATATTATCTATCTTCAAAGCAAACAAATCTGTGTGTATTCGGTTAAACACATTAATACATAAAAAGTTTGCTGTTAATCCAAATAAGCCTTAACTATATTAGTTAACTAGGCCACATATTTTTTCTGCACTTCCTTTATTACCATTTAACATTGACAAGAAATGTTGAATAAAAATACGTAGACATGGAATAAATTAAAGATCAACACAGACCGTCTGTTTTACTAGCCATTTTATGATATTTAGCACTTCCGTATCCGTTACTAAGTTATGAATATGTGGGACATGTGCCATTTTTATTAAAGCTTAGGAATATTAAATAGCATTATGAGAACACACAAGTAACGTAAGACAATATAATACGAAGAAATTGGTATCTTTTAATATTCTATATGTTAAAATATTTTATAATAATCGTAAATTTGTTCCATAAGCAATTATATAATATTGAACTAATCGTCAAAAAATACATTTTAACAATTTAAATTGTCATTCGCGTGTTCAATCTATGTGTAACTTAAACTTAAAAAGGAAAAAGTAAAAATGTTCCAATATCATATCATATAATAAACAAAGTAAAAATATTTGTAAATACCAAAGACAAGAAAAAAAATTACTTTGTCTTTGGAAAAAGAACAATATACGCGTCATGTTGAATACCGAATACTAAAAATTTACTTCTTTGTTTAAATTATCTGTGGTTATCCAATACTTTCAATTTTCTTTCACGTTTGTCTCTTTTACTCACTTCTTTTTTTTACTATTTTTTTAGGATGCTGCCAATGTTTATTAATACACCAAAATAAAGATTTATGTTCTGTATTTCGTGGGGTATGCTTTCTGCTTATGATGTCTTTTTACTATTTAATTAAATATATCTATGAAACCATTTAAGCGAATACCTTGCGTAATACGAAATTATTATTATTGCATCCAAAGCTATATTTATACGCATTCGAACAAAAAGTCGTCTAGTTGAAAGTGGACCATATTTTTGCGTAATTCAAAGTCTCAACGAAGCCTAGATCTTAATCTAAATTCTACCAATCCAATTCGACATTTAAGTGAAAAATTTCCAGTTTCCACAGAGCAATTAAGATGTACTTGTAAACTGCACTAAATCTAAGAACTATCTAATACAATTATATCCTAGAAAAATAGGTATTGTGTGTTTGGAAATGTGTAGATATAAAAACATGTTTATAAAAAAAAATCGTAATAATCATTCAATAAAATGAGGTGCACAAAAGATAATAGAAAACTCATTTTGTAAAACTTCGTTTTAAACAAAATAATACCATATGTATATATAAGTTTCAATTTTTTTTTTAATTTTCGTTCGAATTCGGTTTAAAAAGGCCTCGCAAAGCTATAATGCCTTACATCTAATCTCAAACAAATTAAGATCCATATTTAAGAATAATTTATTCGAATTATTCACAGATTATGTCATTATCTCGCAGAAATTAATATTAATAAGCAATTACTACACATGGTTAAAATACCAAATCATTGCGAAGTTTTTTGAACTTACCATAAATGTACATATTAATAAGGGTCGCATTCATTAGCTTAATAACGCATGAATGAAATGATAGTATTGAGATTGGCCATATTTAGAATTATAGTTTATCTTAGTGCAAGCGAGATATCATATACAATTATCAAATGAATAAATAAAATTATTCTCTTATCGTAAAATAAACAAAAAGAAGTTCCTTTTATTATTTTAATTACGTTATTTTTCTTTCGTAGAGAAAATGCTGCCAGTGTTAATGGTACAAAAACCAAACGTTTGGAATTAGTTTTAATTTTCTTTTTATTAATTTTTAATTAAGTCGAGACATAAATGCGGTGCAAGTGTACAATAAGCGTAACGGGACAACGAGTCGTACTTTTCGTGTGTGCAGCAGGCTTTTATCGTTAAAATAGCTGTCTGAAAATAAAAAAAAAACAATTAAAAAGATACAGTTTAATAAAAACTAAAACGCCATAATGTCTAGCGAAATCGTTCAGAAAAAAACATTAAATACCAACTTAACCGCTAATAGCAAATAATCTATGGAATTTTGCAATAAATTTATAGTTTGACATAGAATTTTATTGCGTATGTAATGCGAAAATTATCCAACAAAAAATACGCAATTCAACATCGTATTTTACGTATTAATTTGGAGGTGTTATAATTATAAAATTGTCATGTTTTTTATAATTTGCAATTAAAATTATTCACAGTGTTCAGTGCGTTATGAAGTTTAAAGTTGATAGAATAATATATTGCGCCAGACATCTAATTTAGTTCAAAGTTAGGCAATGTCTGCGCAAATGTGGGCCCGGAAGTCTGTCCAGAATATTTTCGAGCTATTTGTCGAGTCTCTGAGTAGAAGAGAAGTCGATAAGAGATATAAACACAACATACTATCGCAAGTTTAATGGATTAAATGCGGAAATATTATTTCCTGTTCGCATTGAATAAGCGATAATAAATCGGATGCGTGTCTATTTAAGCCGGTGGTAATTTCTCTAATGCTCTTGTTTATAAAGCTTAAGTATTTAGAAAAATACAAAAAGCTGTATACTTTATATAATGAGCCCTAACATTGCTTGAAAATTCACAATCATCTTAATATGCAAATAACATTTTCCATAGTTGTAATAACGAGTCATATATTTTTAATTAAAATAACAGCGTGCTGTTCCCGAGTAAGTGGGTGCTCCTATGCCTCCTGTTGATAGATGACAAATATTTTTTTTTAAGTCATGTGGCACATAATGTAATGGTTGCAGTTCCTTACAAGCATTGTGTAAAACAAAAACTTGGCGATAAAAAGAGTTGCGGATAGTTGAAAATCAAAATTAAAAATTTGTTAACTGGCAGTTCATCAAACCATTAGTAGCAATTACGCCTCGTAATATCGTTTCTGATCGATATCGAAACTAAGCAAAGGATGACATAGATAAAAATGACGACGCATGACTCATCATAAGCCTAAATTTAGAAGATTATTTTTTTAAAGACACTCATAAACGCCTATTATTTTTGAGCCACACTAAGTCAGCATCATAGGGCTACATCTCGACAGTAAATCATCATAAATACTAATACAGGTCCTAATCGGTCAACTAGCATGTACGTGCCGTGTATATAGATGAAAATACTAGCTAAAACATTTCGAAATCTAGAAACAGCTTGTCTGACTCACATGAAAGTATTGCTCAAGGATCAAAACTATTTCACTATGTACGTTATATATAATATATGTTTATAACCTGTTGTTCTAAGAGTTTTGACATACATACATACATACATAACATGTTTACTATGGTAACATTTAATTCACGACTATAATATACAGAGCCACATACTTTTCTTGGCGATTAAAAGCGGCCATTATTAGGTGAATAATTTGAAGTCATTTTTATTAGAACAGGGCAAACGGGCTGGAGACTCACCTGATGTTAAGTGATACCGCCACCCATGGACACTCTCAATGGGCTCGCGAGTGCGTTGCCGGCCTTTTAAGAATTGTTACGCTCTTTTCATGCAGGCCATCTTAATAATTTATTGAAATGTCTTAATAAAACAATGTATACTTTATCTAGAAAATACAGTTCTCGGCTAAAACTGATATGATAGTTTTTTTTACCTGTACAATTAATATAATTTTAGGATACCTAGCAATCAGAACCGTTCATAAATCTTGGTAAAAAGTAAAATTATTGATTGTAAGCAACAAAACATTTCAGAAAATAAACAATGTCACAATATCAAAATGGCGACGGTTATTCCTATTACAGCCGCCGAAATGTGGCACTGCACAAATATATTACACGAATTAAATATCGCTAGGTACCTACTACATTTCACTTGTTTAAATCTCGAACCTAATACCATCGAGTATCATATTCCTATTATTAAATTTATAGCTTAGTAAATGCAGGCTATATAACCATGTGAATGCTAAGGCAATAAGGCTTCTTGATACAACAGGAACACGCCTAAAGAGAACAAAACGCTTTGAATAGATCTCGTGCAATAATTGAATATAAGTGTAAATGCGCTACGCGACACACAAACATAGTCAAATCATTATAGGACACTAAAAGTTTCCTTGGTTTAACCTGTTCACTAGTATTGTAGAAAATTAAACAACATAATATTACATAATACCAAGCATTACTGTATAGGCGAGATTCATGTAAAGAACTATCTGAAAAAAAGTAAAAACAGCTGCCGTTGAATCTACATTTTTAAATGTAGATTCATGACATTGCGTCTCCATGCATTTATACACTATGTACTATGGAGAGAGTTCTGAAGAATTGTTCGGATTGTCTCGTTTTATCACAGTTCGAGTCGTATTAACTTCAGATTTTATCCGCATCACCTCTATCATATGCGGGCAGTTTTCCATGATCCGTTTTACATGGCATTTATTTTGCGAAGTTCTAGCGAACTGTGAAATCAACTCCCGGTGGAGGACATACGACTCCCAATTGTTTTTTTTTAAGAATCTCGTTGTTGGCCATAAGGACCTTTAAAGCTTAGCTCGGGCTGTTTAAGACTCGAACCTCGCTTGGGCCGTCGCGGGGTGGTCAATCAACTTCAGGTCAGGCCCTTCAGGGCAGGACGGAAGCTTACTAGAGTGAGCGAAGAAGCAGTAAAGGTACTCACCTTCCCCGGTGAAGGCGGTTCTTAACCTAATCTGTTTTTGGCTGTTTTGAATTTATGGTTACTACTACTAATTAATTCTACTTCTAATTAATTTGCTATATTTGTTTTAAATATTGTAGAATTGTTTGATGATTTGTTTTTTTTAAATGAGTACCGAGAGTTTTTTACGCCGGCTTTTTCTCTCGACCAACAACCTCTGTCTTCTTTGCCGATGAGTAGGGATGCCAACAGGCTCGAATTTAATGACGTGGAATAAGTGATACCATGATGATCTTATGTTCCAAATAAACGTATTTCAAATAAATGACCTTTTTAAGTATTGTATTCAAACAGAACCTGTGATTAAACAGGATAGTTACAAATAGAATCCCGTTACAATAACATGTAACGATCGTGCGAACAGGATACCTGAGAAGTACTTCAAAGGGGCTTGAAGGATTCCGTCTGTTACCTTAAGTTTCTTGGTGCAGACATCAAGAACTTTTTTATATTACTATTTAAGTTTCAGAATATAACTGTAATTACATCCGTAGGGTTGTTAGGTTTTAAATTCTCACCCGCACATATACTTAGTTATCTAGTAAATATTTGTACTGTACTTCTCACATTTATCACATATAAAAAATTCCTTTAAATAATCCAAAACCTCTTTACATATAGTCATACATAACGATAAGTAGTGCTTTACTTAAATGCACTCGTGTACGCTTTTCTACTTAATGGAAGCAATCTCGGCTCTCAATAAAATTAAGTTAATTCAGTCAATAAAGTTAATTGAAAGGTGCAACCAAAAAACCAAAACTATAGAATCAATAAATGGTATAAAAGCTCCTGATTTTATTTGAATTTAAAAGCTCAAATATTATTTAATAATTTTATCACAATCTGTCTTGGTTTCAATATATTTTTTCTATTATTATTGCATCATAAATTCACACGAGCAATCACAAAAAATCTTAGCTATTTGCAATCAAAATAAATAAAACATTTTCTCCAGTCTGGTAGTAAGCACGAAGGCAATTTTCATTCATAACATTACATAAGTTCTTGCAAAATGGGCTTGATATTTATGGATTATGAAAACAATTTTAAACTTTACGATTTAAACGTAACTACAACTGACTCTGTCAGGGAATTACGTTCCTGTTCATGAATACTTAATTATAAAATACTTTTCTTGGTATAAAGAGATGAGACTCTGTTTTAGATTGATATACGCCTAAAACATTTAGCATATGTTAACGAATGGCGAATATCAAATCCTTATAGTTATCAAATGACATACGGAAATTTGCTTGACCCGAGGAAGCCCGACGGAAGTCGTAACAGCAAAATCAAAAACAAAACAAAAAAATTTTTTTCAGGAAAAACTATTATACTAATTATTATTACTAGAAATACTAAGAACATTTACATTTATGTATATCCAATGAAACATGTTTTCTTCCGAAGATTTAAACATTATTTTTATGTATTTCGAGTAAATAGTTAAAAAGTAACATTAGTTACTTGTTTGTAGTACAGTGATTAATCTAATTGCGTTAACGATGTCACTGTTTAAACGTAATTACGGACGACGCAGGTTCCGGACATTTTGACGAATACTTAGAACGTCTATCTATAAGCACATATAGCTGAAATTTTAACCCCTTGTTGAAACATAGTAATGATTACCACTCTTTCCTTTATTTTATACTATATACATAAAAATGAATCTCTATTTCCCTTGGTCACAGCATCACGCGAGTACGTACGGCTGGACCAATTTAGCTAATTCTTTTTTGTTGCGTTTGTCATTGTCGGGAGAAGGTTCTTATGAAAAAAAAATAATAATAATTGTGCGGAAAGTTAGAAAAGGTAATTAAGTAATCTAGATTTCAATAGTATAGTATAATAGTAATTCAAACTTTTTTGTTGTATACTTTATGGCGATTGACATAACATTGACAGAATGCGTGCTACAAATATCATCAAAGAGGATGTAACATAAATTAAAATCGCTTAAAACAAATGATTTGATCGGAGTTTATGATATTGTTTATGATAGAGTAGTGTATTGATAAAATACATATTACATTTATCATTTATTACATTATCTTTTTTTTGGTTTTGGTTAGTTTGGATAGACTAAAATACACGTGACTAACATAGAACTTGCTTTACTTGTTTATAAAGAAGAATAAAGACAGGACAACGTCGGTCGGGTCCGCTTGTAAATTTATATTTATGGTTGTTGCGATCTGGTTCAGGAAATTAAAATTAGGTAAACAAGTATTAGTAACACTGTGCACAAAATAATTTAATAGTACAATCACTGGTTATTTCTTAAGTAGTAACTTGCGACAAATGTTTTAATTATAAAAGAAATAACTGAGGTAACGAAACATCATTACGTAAAAAGTGCCATGTTTTTTGCTAATTCCCTCCACTTGTAATTGATTAATTTCGCAACTTTAGCCACGAGTCTCATCGACTTTTCTTCCTTTAAATAGTCTAGTTTGAGCATATCAAGGGAAAACTTTTAAAGCTTTGGTATGTTTTTCCAATTAGTTTCATTTTGTTTTTAACTAGTATAAGTCATCAAAATGTAATTCTAATATACTTTTCTTAGTTTAAGCAACAGTCAAAATCTGTTGTAACGATATCGGAGAGACTCATATTTGTTCGTAAAAACCGATAGTCGACTGCTGATGACGGTATTATGAAGAACCTTATACATAGAATGCAGCAGGGACCCTTGATTTCGGTCATTACCAATATGTACATAACCGATATGTTGTTCTAAACGATGTCGGTTTTGACTGTATAATATTATTTTTAGTTTATCATTTGCGAACTAATATGCTTTAAGCAAACAATGGTTATATTAAAATTGCTTCGTGATTATTAACTGATTTAAAATGTAATGCAAAATAAGCTGCATTTATTAGCGTTAATATAAGAAATAATTAAATCCACAACTATTAATAATGTTTTACAAAATTTCTAGTCCGAATTGTAGGTAATAAATTTCATTTCCAAATAGAGGTCATGGCTCTATACCAAATAGGAATATAGTATGCTGAACAACTCTCCTGGAAAGGCTGCTATTAGATGACAAATACCTGTCTAGTACAATTTTTAACATTAACATTAATTATCAATAATAATCTATTGTTCAGAACTTAGTTTACGGCAGTGTTATTTTTTCATGAGTGTGCAGCGCTCGCCTAGTGGTTTAAGCGTGTGTCCGTCGATCTATAAATCCTGCGGTCGAATCACGACTGCTCCATATTTTTTGCTCTTGCGGTGAAACTGTGTCGTAACGGTCAATCTAAGATCATGACCCATATATTACCACTGTATTACAACTATTTCAAAGCAATGTTGGCCTAGTGGCTTCAGCGTGCGACTCTCATTCCTGAGGTCGTAGGTTCGATCCCCAGCTGTGCACCAATGGACTTTCTTTCTATGTGCGCATTTAACAAAATCAAAACAAACACATCGTGTGGAAACGGACATGTTTCAAAATGACAGATTCAAAAGTCCGAGGCCAAGATCTAAAGAGGTTGTAGCGCCACTGATTAATTTATTATTATTATTATAACTATTATAAGAGATATTTTTAATTAACTCAACCTTTTCACAAAGCTATCCAGAATGCTGCAGAATCTTTATTCAAATATTATTTCTAATTAAAATTTTCGATCAATTATTAACTAGGACAGCACGTGCAAATATCCTTAATTTTACTGTATAAAATATTGATACATTTAAATCACTTTTGCTCGTATATGGAGTGACCAACGCCCTTGCGGACATAGCTCATATGCACTTTATCTAATACCTACAAATATACATACATACGAAATAGTTAAACGTATAAAAGGCGCGTTGATCCAATATTGAGCATACAGCATTCTTACGCCGATTCAACCATGCGTGCATTCGTAAGTAATTTTTATATATAAATCATAGCTGACGAGTTTTATATGTGATAGAGAAATTGATTTGTATCAGATAAATGTTCATATCAGAGGTCGTTTGGACTCCGGCTATAACAGTTCCTGTCTTACCCCCTAAATAGATGGGTAGAAGATAGAAGGCTGATCAACTTCTATGGGATTAAAAAGAGTGGCGGAGAGTTCTTCTCTTCCGTTCTACGCCATTGATTTGAGAACTGGCAGTAAATGTAAAATTAGAAGCATTGTATATATCTTTCTTTTGACGTTCATAAGTGTACATTATGTTGCCTATATGAATAAATTATTTTTGATTTGATTTTATTTGGGATAATAGCCAAACGACCGGGATAAGAAGTATTTCCGCTGTCCATGGGAACTTACAATGTCTGGAGGGTAACGGATCTGTTGCCAGCCTTTAAAAGAATGATGTATTAAAAGAGACAAACAGAAAAGGGAACATAATGACGTGGTAATAGGGGCAGATTGCTTATATGACATTGTTTCGGTTTCCCTAGACAAGACTTGAGTCACCCAAAATATTCCATTGGAAATCAAAATCTCTAATTAAGAGCATTGAATTAAGCATAAGCTTAATCGTCTATATTAAACCTTTTTTTTAATACTTGTATCGTCAAAAATTGTTTTGTTAAGGATTATTTTGCACATAAAATAAATAAGTGTTAAGAATCTTTTTATAATATTTTATCTTTATAAATATTTTAGAATAATTATTTTATCTTTTTATTTATTCAGAAGTTTTACACCATATATATAATATTGTGAGACAATTAAAATTTTTCACATATAGTTTGACTTAAATATGAAGGGAATTGTGCCAAATATTATGGTTATAGGAACAGCAAAAAAAAAACTTATTGAATATAAAGATTCTTAGAACATATTTATTTTATATGCAAAATTATCTATAGTTATATCTACAGTTTCTTAGAGAGTAGTAAATATATATTTTTGTTAAATGTATGTCACTAAGAATGGATGAATAAAGGCTAATTATTACAATATACACATGTTGAGGTTGTCATAATATAGTCTGCATATAGGCAACATACGGTACAATATATATTTTAGAATGCTTAGTTGTATACTTTTTGACATTGATTTTTGTAGATTTTCTTTGCCCTCGTCGCGGTGGTTGCCGCCAAACCAACTCCAGGTTTCCTCTCAGGATATGGAGGATATGAAGGATTGGGCGGATATGGCGGATATGGAGGTGTAAGTATATTGAAAAATATTATGAATATATAATGACCGAGACGGGTTGATAAAGTCTGACATTGGACATAATCTCCAAAATTTCTATTTAACACTTCGTACAGCTGACCGCGTCCGTAAAACACCAGAAATTTAAATAGATTATGTTTTAAAATAGTGAAGTTCTTCATGAAGACACAGGTATAAACTTTTTGACAAACTTTTTGTTTATTAAAACCTTATATTAGTTAAAGGTTTTCTCTTATATAAATATTTAAGTTCTGTATTATAAAATTCACAGCTGAGCCTCGGTCACGAGTCAGCCCTGACAATTGCCCAACCAGCAATCTCTGTTGCACACGCGCCCGTCATCCAGGCCGCACCAATCGTCCACGCTCCCGTTGCTGTTGCCCATGCACCAGCCACTAGCTACTCCTCCTTCCAGAGGGTAAGTGTAACATAATAGCCAGGTTAAACCTGACATAAATAACACTACTGTTTCATGAGCAAGAAGTGAGTTTTTCCTTCTTCATCAAAAGCATGAGGACCTAAATGTTATTCTCAATCTAAATCTGTATATGGATCTACATCTTGATTTGAGAACTGGCAGTAAATGTAAAATTAGATTCATTTATTGCATATTTCTCTTTTTTTTGACGTTCATAAGTGCACATTATGTTACCTATATACACTTTTCACCTTACTAAGCCGGTTTAAAATCTTCATTATTCGGATACTAAGGCACACAATGGGTATTAAATACCCAATAATTTTAATCTCTTTTTTTTACATGACAACGTGTAATGTTTGGGTATGTTCAAGCATAGTTCCGATCGCAATTAGGTGTTAAATGATTCGCATCTTTTGCGCTTTGGAGGGTACTTGAAGAACCAAATACCCTCAATAAAATTGTTTGCTTTAGAAGATCCTATGATAATTATACACTCTAGAATAAATGATCAAAGATGTTCTACTGATTTTGTTTACTTTTCCTTCAGGTGATCCACCCATCAACTCACGCCGTGGTCCAGGCTGCTCCCGTAGTTCACGCTGCGCCAGTCGCTATTGCCCAGCCTGTGATCCATGCTGCCCCAGCTTTGGCCCCAGCGGTCATTTCCCATGCCCCATTGGCCACCTACGCGTCGTCTTACGGCCATGGTTGGGGTCATGGTTGGTGAAGAGTTAGAAGTAATTTTAAATAATTATAAATGCGTTGAGATCATGCCCGTTTGGCGGGTGAATAAATATTTATATTCAATTATTTTTGTGTTTCATTTGTTTTTATAATACAAATAACTGCCATGAATGCCTTTATCTTGAGGATTTCATGGCGAGGAACCTACTACACACATGTTAGTCGTAGAGGTTTTGAACAACCTTTATTATAATAACAGCCACACTTTTAAGACTTAAAAAATAATATATAATATTTTTGCAATTTTTAAACTAATTATTGAAGTCGATGAACTGCACAACACTCGTCGAATTGATAAACTTTATTATAAGACAGTTATTAAAAAACCTAGTTCAATAAAGAACAAACAAATAAATAATTATTTCAGCACAATATAAACTGTCCATCAACTTTCTTTTTTAAAGAACGGGGGGCAAACGGGCAGGAGGCTCACCAGATGTTAAGTGATACACTCTACATGGGCACTCTTAATGCCAGAGGGCTCGCGAGTGCGTTGCCGGCCTTTTAAGAATTGGTGCGCTCTTTTCTAAAAGGACCAATTGAACATAAATTTCATAATTATACAATTTCCAGACAAAACAAAAAAATTCTTAAAACCATGTAACGTAGGTACAGCACAGCCTTATTCTAACCTACAAATAATCGAAAATGTCACCTTATGCATGAATGAATATATTATTTGACGTTTCCTATTGTTAGATCGATATCACAGCACATCACTACTCATCGCGTGTTCTACTATACCCTACTGTCCTTTGACCTGGGTCTATAATGACACCATGGGTTTATATTAATACGGTTTTTTTACAAGTATTTAATACTTACACTGATGATAAATGTTAGACTTACAAAAGTACAGTTTTAACCCTTTATTATTATTTTGTTCACAAAATACAACAAACAAATTTTTTTTTCCATGATTCGGCCACTATATTATATTTAAAACTAACCTAACTAATTTTAATGGATTATATAAAGAAAGACGCAATACTTATTATTATAGATTAAAACTTCTTTACATTACAAGTAAAAACCTACACCAAGTTTCAAAAATAAATAGGGTTGCAACGGTCGGTTTTATCGCCAACAAGCGGTCTCTTCCAGGCAACCCTAGAAAGAAAAAAAGTAAAACTAATGTATGAAGTACTAGAACAAAATTAATAAATATATAATTACCCTAAAAACCTAATGAGTCCAACAAAATACAATATCATGGGCACATTACTAATCGCGAATGAAAATACCGTAACCACAACAAGCTTTCAGTTACAAAAATACCTTCAACCACTTCAGTAGTAAATATTAATCCGATGAAAAAATCTCAAAGTACCTACACATTCTTGAATTAATTTTCTGTCACTTATGAGTGATAAAATGAATGCCTGGCAACAGGAAGGTGATGCAATGGGACCACCAGTTACACGTAAGTTAACTTACACTGCCAGTAAGGCATTCAACCGAAATTCAATACAAAAATAAAACTGCTAGACAAACGCGTAATGGGCTTAACAAAAATGAGTCTTTACTAATGTACAATACATCTACTATAAATAAATGACAAGGATGATTAGAATCTTTGGCTATATTCTCAGTGTACCTATTTGTTTGTAATTATATATAATTTATATAAGCTGTAGGAGTACTAAATAAATAAATAAATAAAAATAAGAATTACTTTGGGTCGATTCGCCAGCGGACTAAGTAAAATTCAGTACAAAAATCGTTACTTCTCGACGGTTTACTACGTGCTTTTAAATATTTGTGCGCCATCCTTAATTAAATTGTGTCTTGTGCAGGCACAGGTAGCGCCGTAACATCCACACCAACCTTGAAAAATGGGAGTGACCTACGGGAATCTGGGTACTTGATAGCTGTCGGCTCTAGGACTGCCAGGTGAAAGTTTCATCAAAATAGGTGCAGTCGTTTTGAGTATTTCTTATACGTTTTTCCACTTTAATTAACAGGTATTTAATTAAATTACATGAAAAATAATTGAATTAACAATCTATCTCTTTTCATAAGCGTACTCATAGTTTGACAGAAAGAGACAAATAATGTAATTCAAAAATATATATACGTATATATGTTTTTCAAAATGTATTCCATTACAGATTCAGAAGAAAACACAAAAACAAATTGAAGGTTGCTTTTCTATTTATTTGTCTATTACTTCTACTGTGCCTTTTTATAACAATGACTGTTTTATGTAAGTATTAAATGATCAAACTTTTCTAAAATCTATGATTAATTACCGTCATTAACATAATAAACAAAAATGGAAAATATTACAAAGGTTATATTTCTGACATATCTTAGATAGATCAGAAATAACCAAGAGAATAGTCACTCTAAGATTGAACTGAAATAAACTCTATTTATAAAAACACTACTGCCCTAACAGGTGACCCTAAATTGACAAAAGTGAACAATGAATTATATTTACAGACGAAAAAAAAACATTTAATTAGGAAAAACAAAAATACAAGAAATTAACTAACTACTATAGGCACTAACAAATTATAAAACTTTTGCCAGTTCACTCTACGGACAATGAAATAGGTCCGTTAGCATATGTGCCTTTTATGAAGGTCCTAGCTGTGGGCACATGAAGTAACGGCAGACGATGTCGCTTTCTGACGTCATCAGGTACATTGAAGCTATTTGCTAATAGCCAAGTAGGTGATCAGCCGTGCCTTATACACAATCTGGGCGTTTGGTCAACATACGAATGTTAAAAAGCACGAAGGGACTACAGCCGTGATTTAAACCCACGAAGTCATACGCTCAAAAGAATCTGTTAAGCTTTTTAGTAGATTTCTACTTGTCTATGGAATTCCTAAGTTAACTTTTCTGACAGATGTCAAGCAAAAGCGCCACAGACCGGCAATAGTTTGCGAAAGTAAAGAATGCCTACGTTCAGCTGCTAATTTAGCCTTGTCGATGGATAGAAGTGCTGATCCCTGCTATGATTTTTATCAGGTACCATTGTTTATTAGATTTAATGAAACAGAAATGAGAAATGAACAGCCTTGTACAACCAGAATTTTAAGTACTACACATACAATTTTAAAAAAATATAGATATTTAGGGCATATTTAAAACCACGAACATGCATTGATCATGTCAGCTGTCAGAAACTCAAATTATCATTTAGACATATTGAGGAAGTTATCGTAAATAATGAATACTTTGACGTTTTCATTCCTGTTAAGCGAAAGTTTCATTGCCCCATCTACGGAACAAACCCGATTAGATTAGTTACTTTAAATTCTTTTCCTACCCCTTGACGCGAAAGCCTTTGACCCCGGTCGACATATTTGACCTTTAAAATCAATATTTCTCTATATATAACCCGTAAAAACCCTTTAATTCACCCTTAAACTTTTGTATAGGATCAAAAACCTTCAAAGGTGTGTCAAGCTATGCAGTATATAGTAGATTAGACTATTTATTGAAGTTATACTTCTTTTGGCGCGTTAGAGAAAGGTTAAGATTCACATCGTCACAAACAACCGACACCCTAAAGTTAGCTGTAATCAGTGTAGTTTTTTCTATTGTTAGTATCGCTTTTTCTATAAACACAGAATAACGATAAAGATAAATTTTTTGAATAGATCTTGTTTCACCAAAGAAGTATAACTTCTAACGGGTGTAATACCTACACACACGTTTTTGTATTTCATGCAAGCAAACGAATGTTCCCGTCTACCCTCAATTTTTAAATTGGCCCCTTTTTAGTACGTGTGTGGAAACTGGGCTGAAGAGCATCCTCGACCCGATGCATACCACTCCTACGACTGGTTCCGAGACAAGCAAACCAAAGTGTACACAGTAGTGCGAGACTTCCTGAGTAGAAATACCAGCCTTCAGCCAAAACCCGTGCAACAAGCTAAGGATCTTTATACATCTTGTATGGACACAGGTAGTTTTGTATATAACCCTAAATATATTTTTTAGATTATTTAATGAACCGAATCCGAAATTGCGTTAACGACTCGACCCTAAAACTCTTTAAGCTTTATTTTTTTTCTCCTTTCCTGAACTCCCGCGGCTTATGAAGGGTTGTGTGGGACTCGCTACTGTGCACCCACTAAAACCCCACGGCATCGCCAGGAATCGCCCGAAGCAGGACAAGCGATCAGTCGTTTAAATCACGGCAGACGAAACATTTTATGCCAATATTAAGCTATAGCTATTTTTATTCGGAAACATATTTCTTTATATCTTCTTTATTTATATGTTTAAGAAATATCATTTAAAACACGAGCAAAAGAACACTTCGGCATTGTACTTGAAATAATTCATTGAACAATTTATAATTTAACTATTTTTTCAATCACAAAGAAGTTGTTAACTAAATTTTTCTTAAATATCACTTATTTTACTGTAATAAATAATTTGTATCCTTACGTTATCTAAGTACTATAATATTAAAAAGAAAATGTCTGATATCTAAAACTAGTCTTAAGAGACTATTAATACTAATTGACAATTTTTTACAGAAACCTTAGATAAACACGGTCTGAAACCAATTATAAAAATATTGGAACAATTAGGGCTACCTTCAATTCCGACCTTTTTGAATATAACGGAGGTCGATTACACTAATTACACATTTGACTGGATCGAAAGCGTGATACAAATAAAGACACAACTCAGTATGGATGTTCTCATTGGTTTCGATATCGTTACAGACCCAAAGAATTCATCAGTTTATAGACTTATAATGGGTTCTCCTGAAACCACGAATCCATTTCCAAGGTATGTTATACAAATTCAAAATCATTTATTCATTTTGTTAACACAATGTATACTTATGAACGTCAATAAAGTATAACATATTCAATGTTTCTAATTTTACATTGATTAACTGATAGTACTCAAATCAAGGGCGTAGAACGGACAAGAAGAACTGTCAATAAATTCTCCGCCACTCTTTTTAAGGGCCACCTTTCAAAATGTAAGTAGGAGCTGCAACCATTACAAAATGTTTCCCGTGACATCTTTCAGTGATTAAATATATTAATAGTAAAAATATATTTAAACAAAAAAAAAATAAAGTTTGTTAGCTGTAGGCATGGTGAAATAGAGCAACATTCTTGTGAGACCAACCGGCTACTAGTCGAAATAACTAACATCACCCCATACACGAATTCAAGTCCGACCAGTCACCACAAGTAGTTGAATTAAAATAAGTTTGTTCATAACAATAACAAAGCCGTTTTTTTCCAATCTTTACAAATATAATACAGTGTAGTTTTTCTTGATTCCTATATCCTTACCACAGATCGTGGGTATAGGCCTCCCTTCATGGGTATAGGCCTCATTTCATTCATGGCTTTCTTTCTCCGCCAACGCTTCTGTTTTTTATATCCACCCTTAGGGCTATTTAGGGCGCCCTTGTCTGCCCCTTGGTCCAGTTAGTTTCACTATATTTGTTAAGTGATCGTTTAATATGTAACTTAAAACATGTTGTATTTGTATTATGAACAACATATGAACGGTGGTCATAGATCCTTCTTACCTGTCTTTAAAAATTATTCTAAATCGGTCGTCGTCAATTATTTATGTTGCTTGATAACAAAAGCTCTTACTTGGGGAAATGCACATACTCTATCGCGGCGCAACTCCTTAGTGCGGGAAGATTATGTGGGACTCGCGATTGTTTACCACAAAAACCCCAACAATCTTCTTAGACGGGATGTGGTAACAGCAGAGACCTATACGCTTGACAACAAACGAACTTAGGTCATAAATAGTATAATACGTAAAACAAGAGGTTCGGTGGTTCGCGTGGTTTTTAACAGAAACTAATTGTCTTTCGAAATTATAACACCTAATAAATGAACTACCTAGAAAACGCATTTTTGCTTCTTTTCATCAACGTTCTTTATAAAAGCCTTCGGATAGTTAACTACCATTATTCCGATACCCATATCATGTGTACTGATGTTGTAATAATTTGAATAGACCGCGTCGCGTGTAAGTAGTAAGATAATATTCAAATTAAATGGGCCTTTTGCCAGCAAGCTAAGCAAAGCCGATGTATGGAGGCCTATGACCTCGGCTTTTACTACTGATACTACCATATAACATCGGGCACGTAGCACTGTTCTCTTCACTATAATATAATTATATACATGTGTCTACAAGTAGCCTCGTGTATAAGCGGTTCAACAAAGACTGCGTGATGCCAGGGGTTCGATTTCCGATCAGCGCGAATACTAAAAGCGGCTGAAAATTTATAGTTTGACTCACTATCATTTCGTAGGGTTTCGGTTTTATTCAAACTTGGATAAAAGATGAATAATATTGGTGAGCGAGGATCTTCGTGATGAGTTACTTTTGCTCTGGACTCACCTCGTAAAGTGCAGAACCAACAAGATCTCATTTCCCACTTCTTGTAGCTTAATACTTTTGTTGACTCTTCACAGGACAGCGACCTATTGTAAAGCGTATAGAGGTAGTATTTTGTAAATAAATTCTTTACATTTCAGCATGTTAAATGAAAACAAACGTAATCACAGATTTAAGAGGGAAAACATTCAACAAAGTAAATTAATAAACGTGAGGCACGCACACAAAATCGATGAAGACCAAGAAGCAGAAATATATAAAATGTTTTACGCACATCTTATAAAATTGTTTGTTCTTGAAGATGATGTAAAATCAAATTTTACTGAAGGGGAACTGGATCAACTTATTGTTCACACCGCTGATGCATTTTATACCATGAGTCTCGATATGTACGAGGTAAATATATTACTAGAATTCTAAATTGGGCTCTGCAACACTTACCAACTCTACAATTTTTATACATTTAGAATCGGAATGAAGCGAGCGATTAACGATATAAATTTTTCACTTCAGTTTAACCTTTAAATTGTACCGTAATATCCACGACTCCACTGTTTTATTTCATTCAATATTTTTAGCTTGAATCAGATAACAGTACAAATGTAGATGAATTATATCTAAATATTCCTGACTATACCGTTGCCGAAGTTCAAAAATATACAGACTCTATAGTCGAAATGAATAACGGAACCTCTTTACCGATTTGGATGAGGTATCTCGAAGGAGTATTTGGAATAAGTGATGTTAGACTAGATTATGGGAACGACAAAATATTAATATCAGAACCGGATTTAAAATATATGTCACTTATGGCTGCATACCTTTCGAAAATGCCTCCCGTTATGATTGAACTCTTCGTTTGGATGAAGGTAATTGATTTACGATAGTCATAGCTATAAAATGATCTTTCCAATGCTAGATAAGGTACTATAATGCAAAGTACAGTAGACGACTTTTGCTTCAGTGTTTTTCTAATCGAGTTTAAAATACATATAAGTCACTTTTCTAGAAGCACCTACCAACTATTTTAATGTTTACAGAAAAGTATTAAACAATCGTCTTGGTCGAAATAGAAATTATTGTTTACCAATTTTAGTTACAACTCTTAGATACGGGAACGTAAAAATATTTATAGGTTGTAGAAGTAATGGCAGTACACACTAGCTCAGAGCTTCGAGCTTTATACGAACGAGCTTCCGAAGAGCTTCAGTCTGGACACATGACATTGTCGCGCAGCCTCCACTGCGCAAACGCTGTTAACGACTTGCTTGGGATGGCAGTTTCTTATGCGATTGTTGATCAGAACTTTTTTAATAATACTAAACCAAAGGTAATTTAAAATATATTATTTTTTATATTAATGTAACTCGATTTAATGATTACGAATTAATAAACACTGTATTTAAGCGAGAATATGAAACATTAATATATATTAGAAATTAAGTAGATTGAAAAGAGTGGTGGATTGTTTATTGCCAGTTCTTCTTGCCCGCTCTACGCCTTTGACACGACTTTACTTTGACTAGTAGTATTTACAAATGTAAGTTTACAATTACCTTTTTTTTTGACGTTCATTAGTGTACTTGTTTACCTAGATGAATAAAGATATTTTGTTTGTTTGACTATGACTTGCTCAAAAACATTTAGAAACGCTTTAAAAACTTGGCTGGAATACCGTTTAATAGTTTTTTTAAAACAATAACTTGTCTAATTTAATCAAACAGAAATTACAAGACTTATTTTCTCATATGTATTTCCAGATTGAAACAATGTTAAACGAGTTAAAAAATGCCCTAGCTCATTTAGTTGGAGTTGCCAAATGGATGGACGATGATACTAAACTGGCAACATATAAAAAGATAGTCGAAATGAAAACTCTTGTAGGTTTCCCGGATTGGTTACTTGAAGATGGACGTCTAGAAGAATATTACAAAGGGATTGAAGTGGACACGAAACGTTACTTAGAAAATCTAATAAATATTGTTCAATCTAAACTGAAGAATGCTTTAAATAAATTTCGTATCGGAAATAATTACACGTGGGCAACTGATCCAACAGAAGTGAACGCGTATCATACCTATCAAGAAAATACGATAAGTAAGTTTACATAACTACAGAATATTTAATAGTTTATTCAAATAATGATTTACTTAAGTAAAATAAAAATGTTGCATCAAATTAGTTTCGCTCTTAATAGGCGGCGTAATCGGGAGACCCTCTACACTGACGTTTTTTGCGGCCATTTTGAGGAAATGGGTCTTCTTTAGACCCAAGAATCGACGGGGTGGGGCACAATAGGCCATACATTAAAAAAATATGATAACAAAACAGATACATACAGGCGACGCAACATATATTCTAAAATTTAATGGTGAAATATATACATCGTCGTCACAAATAAAACGTAATTAGTCACATCCTGATGACAATAATATATAATACAATACATAAAAGAATAAAAATATATGTTTATTATGGAACTTAAAATACAGGTATCACTTATTCCAGAAGACAGAGGGCCCAGAGAAAAAGCCGGCGTAAAAAACTCTCGGTACTCTTTTAAAAAAGCAAATCATCAAACAACACTTATTTTAAAACAAATATTGCAAATTAATTAGAAGTAAGGCTACTTCTAGCTAGTCTAGCACTGGTCCCAGGCCCGTTTATCAATTAGATTATCTCTAATTGCTAATTCTAGCTTTATAGTAAGCCTTTTTAAACAGCTTTTCTTTAATACATTTCTTACATTTATTAAAAAGGCAGCGAAACAAGTCATAGTTTGCGCTGTCTCGTGTCTGAATGTTACCTTTAATTTCATTGTCACAAGTGTCTCAAAATATAGTCTTGACAAAAATATGACACTTCAAGTTTTGGCCTTAATTCATTAAGATTTTCTTAATCCGGACGCAGCCGTGCCTTTGGTGATGTTGCAATATCCTTTCTTCGATTTAGGAGTTGAGTATGTATATACATATTTTTTTAGACACCTACCCATCTAATATGCATGCACATAGCCTTAAAACAAGTAATTCCTTTACAAACACTTTGGTACATTGTTGAATGATTTTATTAAAATTCAAATATAAAATCTTGCTAAACTTTGTTGAAATCAAAAAATCCTTAGAATCGTAAATCAGAGATCAGATTAATACTTGTAATCAATACTTTCAAAACTTAATTCATTTTAAGCAATTATTTATTGTTCTGATTGACGTATTTTTTTTGCAGCTCCTTAAACTATGGCTCCTTAGGAGCTGTTCTAGGACACGAAATAACTCATGGATTTGACAACTTTGGTAAGAAATCCTTAAAGAAAAGTGTGTACCAATTCCAGAAAAACCGGTAACGCAATTGCGAGCCCTCTAGCGTGTCCATGGGCCCATTTCCCCCTGTTTAAAAAAGAAGTAACATTGTTATTTATTATTTTAAAATACTTAGATGTATGTATCTCTAAAGTTATATTTTTATCTATGACCTGTCATAATTAAAATGCCAAAGATTAAATCGCTCGCCAATTGTTATATTCTTACATGGCTATCGAATTAACCAAAATCTAGGACTTATTCAGAATCACTACATAGTATAAAACAAAGCTTTCTCTGTCCCTATGTCCCTCTGTATGCTTAAATCTTTGAAACTACGCAACGGATTTTGATGCGGTTTTTTAATAGATAGAGTGATTCAAGAGGAAGGTTTATATGTATAATAACATCTATTAAATAGTGGAGAAGTACTGTTATTTTTGAGGTTTCAAATGTGATGTCGTAAATAATTACATTTTTTCCGCTTACATTGCAAACGCAGGCTGAACCCTACGAGTTTTATCAAAATAATGTACTAAGTATTGTACACATTGAAAAGGTCTACAGAAAAGTCCTTGATGGTATATGTCGCGTATATTATCGGAGCTTTCCAGCGACGGAAATAACAATACATAATAAAAACCTGCTTTTCATCAGCATTGCACCCGTGCGAAGCTGGGGCAGGTCACTAGTCGTATCATATTCCGAAATGCGCCAAGTTACTTAACCAGAAAAACACAGTTAATAAGATTAATGCATTGTTTAATACAACACACAAATATAACAATGTATTACAACGCTAAACAAATTAATTAGTTTATATTTTTATAATTACAATTTCGCCCATGGACGCTGAAAATGCCAGGGGGCTTGCGAGTGCGTTGCCGGCCTTTAAAGAATTGGTACGCTCTTTCCTTGAAGGACCCTACGTCGAATTGGTTAATTACTTAAAACATACGCATTTAGGTCGCCAATTTGATAAAAACGGTAACCTCATACCATGGTGGTCGAATGACACAATAAAATCCTTTGTCAACATGACACAATGCTTTGTGGACCAGTATTCTTCATTCTACGTTCCCCAAATTGGGAAACATGTAAGTTATAAAAGTTTAACATAGATATTATAGATCTTTTGTTGACTTGCACTTGTTTTTGACGTCACAACGTCTTATAATTTAACGGAGCCGGCTGCACGCACGAAAAAACATGACGCATTCGGCGTTGGAGTGCGAGCGAGACCGCGGAATGAGCGACAAAGAGGCACAATCGGCGGCGTTCGGCAGCGTTCGTTCGTTAAAAAATTGACATAATTGTATTTATGAGTACAAATGAATGTAACTTGATCAATTCAATTGTGATTTCCATTTATTCTGATCTATATATATCCTTACCAAATATCTATCAGACAAATAAAATTAAAATTTTCTTATAAAAAATGCAACCATTCAATCAGTTTATTATTTATTAATTATTTTTATCAACCGGTTTATTTTATTATTTTCCCTCATCAGTGACAGCTAAATATTGCTTTCTGTTTTATTACACATTATACTTGCTGAGTTTCTTGCCCGTCCTTCTCAGAACAAGGCCTCCTGGTAGTTTTGCGAACGGATGGCGTAGTTTTGCTGTTTGTTCATAATCTTGTCCTAAGACGCATCTAAACTAAATAAACGAATTTTATTTGATTTGATTTACTCTTTTTGTGATCAAACTCTGTATACCTTTTGTATGCAAACAATATAATACCCGTAATATCGTATCGTATCTAAGTTTGTTCAAAATATATATATTTCAGGTTGATGGTAAAAAGACACTAGGGGAGAATATAGCAGATAACGGTGGCGTGAAAGAGGCGTATGCAGCTTTGAAAGCGCATTTGAGAAAAGCTAGCCCCGAATTAAAATTACCTGGATTTGAAAATTTTACGTCAGAGCAACTCTTCTTCCTGTCCTATGGTAATGTAAGTAAAACTTAACTTAACCCCAGCATCAGACTAAAAGTGAGACTCACCTATTGAAACTTTTTTTTTTTTTTACTATTTATAGAAAATAACTTTGCCTTATTGCCTACCATATTTCAAACTCAAACTCAAAAATATCTTTATTCATATAGGTAAACATGTACACTTATGAACGTCAAAAAAATAAATTAAATTAATTGGAAATTTACATTTACAACCAGTTCGCAAGTCAAGCGCGTAGAGCGGGTAAGAAGTTCATTCTATTTCCTGAAAAGTATTTACTGTGTATATTTTTAACAGCTCTGGTGCGGAGTAACCACAATAGAAGCTTTAAAGGCAGACATGGAAGATGAGCATGCGCCTCAGCATTTACGCGCCCGAGGTGCTTTACAGAACAACCCTGACTTCGCCAAGACATGGCATTGTCCCCCTGGATCACCGATGAATCCTATCAAACGATGTATCATCTTTTAGCCGTAATATCCAATACAAAGTACAAGATCGACAATAATGACAATAAAATTGCTTAATGTTTTCTATGCCGAGTGTTTTATAAAATAATACAATTATAAGCATTAAATTTATTTATTTACGATAATAAAGTGCATTTATAAGGTACATACTTTACATGAACTTATTATTTGAGAAAATTCTATAATACAATTATAAATATATAACAATTTCAATTCGTATTTTTGTGTACATTCTGACTTATAATCTAGTGTATGGAATGGCCGATGCTTGAGTAAGAGTGGCCAATACTGCCCAGACTGCCGTAAGAGCCGTATGAGCTGGCATATGTTCCGAGTCCACCGTGAAGACCCCCGCCGGAAATGTAACCACCGCCAAGCCCCAAGCCGGAGCTGTAACCACCGCTAAGGCCCACACCAGAACTGTAACCACCTCCAAGGCCCACACCCGAGCTGTAACCACCACTAAGGCCCAAGCCGGATCCTAGAGATATACCTTGTCCGACACCAGCGCCAAGAGAGATACCACTTGAAACTGGAACGGCTACTTGGGTTTGTACCGCTACGGGTCTGTCTACGACGACTGGTTGTGGTACAGCCACAGGTCTGTCAACAACTACGGGATGTGGGACCGGTACGGGCCTGTCAACTTGAACTGGCACAGGGACGCTCACTGGGCGATCGACGTGAACTGGGTAAGGTACGGGTACTTGACGGTTAATGTAGACTGGACGGTCTACTGGCACTTGCTTCTCGACCGTGACTGGGTATGGAACGGGCACAGAAACTGGTACCTTCACTGGGTATGGCACCTTCCTCTCGTAGTAAACTGGCACCTGTCTGGTGATCTCAACTGGCACTTTGTGGATGACTGGAACTGGCCTGTCGACTGGTACAGGCACTGAGACTCTGTATGGAACTGGCACTGGTCGGTCCACAGGTACTTGTACGGGTACTTGGACTGGAACTTGTACGTTGTGAGTGATGGTCCTCGTGATGTATCGAGGAACTTCCTGGCGAAGAATAACAGGGTTTGGCTGCACTGAAACTGATGATTGAACGGATGGGGCGGGGGCGACTGCAACCGCTGGGGCGGCTGCTACGGCAATAGCTGGGCCAGCGGCGATTGCTCCTCCTCCAACGGCTATGCCTGAGCCGCCCAAGGCAATACCACTTCCAATACCTGAATATGAATAATAAAAAATATATGAATAAAAATGTGTCAACTTAAAACATGCATCATGCATATATTTTCATGATTATGTTAAAATTTTAAATGATAAAAACAATATATAGTTAAATAATTAAGTGTAGTCTGGTACTTTAACAGTGCTTTCAGATCACAAATTTTTTCACAATAATGATGTTTATACGAACCACTTCCGACACTAATCCCACTGCCGATGCCGATTCCGCTACCGATTCCGCTACCGATACCGATTCCACTACCGATGCCAATTCCACTGCCGATGCCCACTCCACTGCCGATTCCAATACCGCCACCGTAGCCTAATCCACCACCGTAGCTTAATCCACCACCATAGCCGATTCCGTGAGAAATGCCGCTTGAAATATATCCGTGTCCGCCGGAAATGATTCCTCTCTTAACTGGTTTACCGGATGGTTCATCTTTGATTCCATTTTCTAAAAGCTCAGATACTTTTGCTTTCTGTTCTATTTCCTTACTGCATACTAGAGTGCTCCCGAGAAGGAGTACCTGGAACACCAAATAAATTTAAGGATACACCGGATTATAATAAAAGCAAAGTTCATTATCCAAGTACAAATAAATAAAAAACGGAATCTATTTATAAGCTGGTATTATTATGCAGTATTGTAGATCAATGTCTACCAGCTAAGACTACCGTAGGTCAAGGTGATGTCCACGCCTCATATGGTGCGCGCATAGTTTCTAATCAATATTGGTATTCAAACAAATACACTCTAAGAGTTATTTAGAAAAGGATTCATGTTTTAAAACCTTCATTAAAGTTCAATATCCTATTTTCTGTAACTCTCTTCTTAAAGTTTACGCGTATCAAATACGTAATCATTATATATTAAAACATAATGGGAGAAAGTGTACAAGTCTGAAAGAGTCCTTTATTAGAAGCATAGACCTTTAAATATTAATTACATTTTGAAATAATTATTAGCTAAATGCATATAAGTGCCAAGAATACAACAGCAATCTTTCTCGTGTCTATTAAAGTATGTACCTCAAATTGAATGCCGTATTTTTTCACATTACTTCAATAACTCCGTTTAATTACAGTAAAAACGATTTAATACCTAAGTTAGCTCCTATATAACTCAGGAATCTAGATCACACGGAACCTCGTAAATCTCAACCCGGGGGGTCTAGTTATGTCACACAGAATTGTGTTATCGTAAAAGAAGGTAATACTGTAAACTACTCCTTCTAAAAGCCGCAAATTTCTTTCTTATTTAGTATAAGTATCGCAATACAGCGAGGAAATGCTGCCAGCGTTTAAGCGTTTAAGTACACTGTCACAGGTAACTTTTTAAATTTGTTTTAATTTTATTTTTATTAATTTTTAATTATTTTCAATTTTACTATATATATCATTGTTATGATTACGAATAAACACATTGTACTTTGTATATTATAGCGTATTGGGTGGTAATTTAAAAATGATATTTCACTATACGAGTGTTTGTGCAGTTTAAAATAAAATACGTTTATTACGGAACATAAAGTAAACAGGTATCACTTATTCCACGTCATTAAATTTGAACCTATAGGCATCCCTACTCATCGGCAAAGAAAACAGAGGGTGTAGGCCGAGAGAAAAAGCCGGCGTAAAGAACTCTCGGTACTCTTTTAGAAAAGCATAAGTTAGGTTCGCGATTTATGCCTTTTGTATATTTATAAAACATTATCACACATATTTATAAGCATGGTCGGAAGATGTCTATTGGATTAAACCATAAAATCATTTTATTACTCAAAGACACTTAACAAAAATAACTGAGGGGGCGTTTTGGGTGCCGAAACGGATTAATGACATTACAATGGAGAGAATTGCTTTAACATACAAAGTTATGGAATGAATTAAACTCATAGTCGTGGTAGCGCTACTATACATTAAGTACAAGTGTATATATAAGACTGTTTGACCGGCCCATAGTTAAGTAACAATTTATTGAACGCGTTTGTTTATTTTCAATACGACACATTTAGGGCAATAGGATATAATTTAGAATAGGCGAACGAAGTTGCGTAATATGTAACGAGCTTTAATAACATTATAACCTTAATTAAGAAATGAATTAAATCAATAAACTGTGGTGCTACAAGTCCCAGATTTCTGTTTCTTTAATAACTTTTCTTCCTTTTTTGTCTACGACACCTTCTGTTTATATTAGGCATATTTTTGACTAAGGTTTTTTAGCGGCTCATTAATCCCGTAAGTAACTATCCAAATAGAAATATTGTCTTAATGATTTAAATTTACGAAGTTGCACAGGTAACGCAAAAACTATTAAATATATTATATTGGTCAATTGAACACGCGCAAAAAGATTTATTTATAAGAGGTGCCTAGCAGCTGTAACTTCCAGTAGTCGCAACGATTCTAATCATGTGATTGGTGCAGACTGTCCTAATCTTATATTTGTTCAAGTCGTTTGTCGTAGGCCGCGGAGGTGAGGCCGCGACGATGATGTTAATATTTCCAATATTTAAAAAAAGCGATAATCCTTCCTACACTATGAGAAACACACATCCATGACACTATAATATAGTATATGTTACAAAAATTTCTAACTTAGAAAATAGCCTATCTATTTCCTAAAACTTGTAATATGAAATAGTGAATTAATTAAAAATAAAACTGACACATTTGTGGTTACTTGTAGTTAACACTAATTAATAATTTATAACATTTTTACTGGTTCTGGTGTTTACACTCACATACATTCTATATATTAACAAGTCCATTTATATATCTCTTAATATATATAATACTTCATGTGGCAGTTGATAAATATTATAGAACTTTACGCAAAAATAAAGTTCTATTGAAACAGATTAACAATAATTTTGATATCTTTTTGTATTTTACATAAAATTCATCTGTAAACCTATTTCAGCATAGATAATAATTAATATTTCATTTGCACAGCGTATATAGATTTATATTTTATATAAAAACCAAAACTATAGAGCCTTGCCAGTTTGAAAAAAGAATTCTATCTTTATCTTTCCTATGTACGTAATAACCTGTATAATGAAAATCACTTACCATGAATATGTGTACCGCAGCCATCTTAAATATATCCTTAATATTATATACAAAATTACATTGGTTGTGGATTAGACGGTTGCAGTCAGTCTGATTAATAAGGCAGGACCTAAGAGCTTATATACTTTGAACTGCGAACGTATTTCGCAGGCTTACATATAATGTTACCTTAAATGACCGGTTGCTCTAATGTTGAGGACAAGGAGATGTCTGCGGATTGCGTCTGGATTTTTTTCTAAGTCGGTTTTAATCTCTCAAATCTCTCTATAACACTAGAGAATATGTGCAATAGTATAAGAAACTGTAAAAGAACATGCTTTGAAAAAATTTGTATAACACATTTAGAATAATATAACTCATTAAAACTTTTATTGGTGCCGAATGTTCATTAAAGACACAAATCGTTAGCAGCGATACAACAAAGCTTATATATTTTTCTTTATTTATTTAGTTATAGAAATAAATAGATGAAAGTTTTCTATGCGATATTATGCAAATTTTGCAATGTAACGAAGGCATCATTTAATCAACTTAAAAACCTGTGTGAATTGCTTTTCAGGTAACTCCGCTGATACATTAGTCTTCGTACGTGATGAATTAATGGGATTGACTTATTTTTTCTATATCCCAGGTGGGGCAGAGGGCGTCACCAATACTTCGCTATCAGGTTCTTTCTTGAGTGCACTTAATTGGACTACGTCAACCCCTTATGCCTCGGCTACGGTGGAGCGTCTTCAGGGTTATATAGGGAAGCCACGTATCCTTTTTCCTTGGGCTATATAATTTATCGCCTAATTGTGGATATGGTAGGGCTCCCTTTGAGGAATGTGTTCTTCACAAGCGACTTGAGATCTAGCGGCCGATCGGCGTTTGCCAGCACCGTTTCGATGTTCAATAGAAATGTCTCAGTCCAGGAGAACCTAAGTTCTGTTTGAGGCGCCGGTGGACAAAGACCTGTATTTGCGGTGGCTTTTGTGGCTTTTCCCGTTTCGCATATAATTGAACACTGTTCATGCTTTTAGTTTTCATCCCCACGTGAAAGTTTTCTCATTCATAAGAAATGTAAGTTTTGTTTCTAGTAAAACTATGAGTATTCTATTGTCTATCTTTGTCGAAATTGAGTCAAAGTTGTGTTCACGCATAAATGCAAAGGGATTAGAGAGATCAGTTCTTTAGTTAAGAGTCCATATAGTGAACTGTCACTGAATTATTTGTTTATTCTTCTTAATTTAAAACCATGTCAACTAATAAATTTCAAGAGTAGAACAACCAACGGAGAAAATCTTTATAGGAAAACAAAGTTCATACATATATTGTTATAGACGCATTGTGAGCGTAGCGTACGACTCTCATCTCGGTAGCTTCGATCACTGGCTGTGCACCAATAGACTTTCTTTCATTTAGCATTCGCTTGAACGGTAAAAAAAAACATCGTTAGGATGCCTTTAGATTATTAGATGCCGGCTTGCCTTAGACCCAAACAGTCGACAACGTGTGTCAGGCACAGGAGGCTGATCAGCTTCTTGCTTATAAGATTGACAAATGATCATGAAACAGATACTTAAACCTCTGATAAAAAAATTATTAGCGCCAATGATTTCTTTTACTAACCCAAGTTTATATTTGATATTAATTTTGATATTTAAATCATTTATTATAATTAAGCCATAAAATACCTTACATACAGCATAGTTCCGTCGCAATCTGATGAAATGATCGGAATTATTCAAGTACACCTTTTTATTTTTTACTCGTTTCTAAAATGCTGGCTAGACTGGCAGCGTAATTAAATATAATTAGTCAATTTTTAAATACTTTAACCAAGAAATTTATCAGACATATGTCATGACAACTAATTAATTAGATATTTTATAACATAGAAACTAAGTCATAATTTATGTAATTTCAAAAATGTATTACAATCATAAGAAATATAAAAACCCCTTGTAGACTAAGAAATATTTGGCTGATGACTCCACAGGTTCATGAAACAGTCTCCCGTGAAATCTAGATTATTGTTCTGTGTATTGCACCATAATCATTAGTTTAATAATCTGAGTTTATTGTATTTAGTGTTTTGTAAACTAGATAGAAACAATATATCAATCTTGCGTAATGTTGTGATGACATACTTAAGGATTAGTACATTTTTGTAGCAGCGTGATGCAGACTTCCGAGATAAATGGGAGACTGTATTATTTTTATACAATATTTTTTACGGACAATTAGTTTTTAAGCCTGTAATATTAATTATAAATATCTTAAACCATATAATATTAGAGTCACCATCTGACGTCAAAGTAGAATACGAAATTCCACCCGTATCGAAGTCCGTCGCTTGTACAAGTAAGGGTTTTTAAGGCAGTTTCTCCCCTGTGGGCGTGGTGGGCAGTTTGCTCACTGATAAATTACCGAACCAATTCTACTTAAAGTCCTTCAAGAAAGTGTAAATAAATTCTTAAAAGGCCGGCAACTCACTTGCGAGTCCTCTGGCAATGTGAGTCCATGTCATATCGCCTAAATTCAGATCTTCCTGCCCGTTTGCTTTTCTGCAATTTTATTTTAATTCGAATTCTATATGTTGTTTGATACAGTGACAGTTGGACAGAAACATAGTTTGTAGATATATTCGTGTCAATATAGCTATATTAAATCTACAATCTAATTTGAGACTCATTAGATCCAGCTATGTCGTGTGAAAATCTCAAATAAACTTCAAATAAGCAAGCTCAAAAAACTTGAGGGCGTCCAGTTCTAAAATTTTTGACGCATTATAATAATTTTTGTAGCTTATTTCAGTAAATAGACTATTAACTCAAAAAATTTTAAATTAGACCAGTAACTTTAGATCATTCCACCAAATTAATTAGCTTTGTACATAAATAGTTCTCAACACCGATACAAAAGAATTTATTAAAGAGAGATGCCAACTTAACACTCGAATCTTATATCACTTAAACCTTGTGTAACTAACTCTGTTTATAGTGAAATAAGGAAATACAAGAGTTACTTCTTTATATCCTTTGTTATTCGTATAGTATAGTTTAATATCTAATATTATAGGCAAATAGGTGATCAGATCATGACACACGTCAACTGTTTGGGTCTATGGCAAGCCTCACAATGTTTTCCTGCGCACGTAGACAGAAAGTCCATTTGTTCACGGGGAACGAACCTGCGACCTCGGAGATGAGAGTCGCACACTAAAGATCTAGGACAACACTGCTAAATAATTTGAAACAAATTCAATTCCTATAAATAGAGATCTATAGGAATTGAATGTGCATTTTAACTCATCTTTGTCAATCAAGATTCAGAATCATAAAGAACAAGGCGTGGTACACGAGCATGTCCTTTCGCATCTAAATCTCCTAACACGGCATTCAAGTTTTTTAAGGCGAAGTCTATCCAAATCAGAGCGATTATGGTAAATATCTCGTAAATTTACTATTCTAGAGTTCCGTGTAAACCGTAGATACATTTTATATTACACGCGATTTCTATGATAATTCACGAGAGTATTAGAAGTCATGAATACAATTCTTGTAGCATGTCTTGAAGGTTTTGTAAATACGTAGCGAGAATCTTTTGTAAGCGTAAGTATAATGTTAATATTTTGGAGAAATAATAACTTATTTATTACTTCGTTTTTACATTTAGATATTTTGTTATCTGCAGTTTTGAGGTAATTAGGGAATTTTCCCGCCGTAACTCTTAAATTGTCAAATTGCGCAAGTCTCGCCCTTTTCAGCCAAAACAGGCATTCTACCGTTCCCAAAATGCCCAAAGCTTGGGGGTAGACGAGTTGATAAAGTCTTCCTTTGTATTGTTCGATTGATCGTCGAAGATATAAAAATACCTAATATATATTTATAACTATTGTTCATATGAGCTCGAATTTCTGAAGAAACAAACACAGAAATCTTAGAAGTCGCGACAGTGTTTTGTTAATAGCTTCTTACAATTTCATTCTAAAGTAAAAGATGGCAAATGATCACGTGGCCGTTCAATCACATGGACCGAGAAAACGAAAGATTTTCTCAATTATTTTGAAGTGAGATTTCTTTAGGCGCATGAGTGTTTTTTTTACGGAACGTCACGAAAATGTGCAGCGTTTTTGTCGAAAAAAAGGAAGAGAGTGATTGGGAACGCTAGAGCGAGAGTGAGAAAGGGAGATTAAGAAAAAATACACGCTATTGGTGCATCTATTCGTTTGTTAGTTCCATATTAGAACTTTAGATGGCAATCTGTCGCATAACGACTTGTGCAGTAAACGCAGATTTTTATTTATATTATAATTAGCACGTATACAGTGTGAATATAGACATACAAGTACATGGAGTGATCATATACTGGTACATGATCATCTATTGGGCCTTTTACCTTAGTAATAATTAATTTACAAAGAAGTTTCACTTCTGACATATCTACTTTGTACGCACGCCCTTTTTTTTCAATCGACTGTTAGCCTCGGAAATAGAAATCCTTAGGATTAAGTCATATATTCAATTTCGGAACTTAACATTAACAGATAATACAGAACCAAGCGTCTAGTTTAAGAGAGCAGCCATCTTTTTTTATTAAACTTGATCTGTTGAATGCATTGACTCGTGTAAGGAATATATCCAAAAGGAGTAATATATGCGGTTGGATCAAACATAGCATACTGACCGAAATAAGTGTTAAGCTTTCGTTTTTCTGACGGAATGCGGTTCATTTTAACTGGAACAACTGATCCTATCTGATCTTCAATGGTGGCAGTTTAATTGTAGAAAAAACTACTAAAATAAAATAAATTCACTGATTTATAATTTTAATTAGCGCCACTGCGCTACAATTTGTTTAGGTCTAGGCCTCAGATTTCTGTATTTCATGATCAGTTGTTAATTTAATAGTCAAGTAGGTGATCAGTCTGCTGTGCTAAGGCGCTGCGTGCTAAAATGTTAAATGCGCACATAAAAATAGAGTCCATTGGTGCACAGCCGGGGATGGAACCTGCGATCTCAGGGATGATAGCGGCACTCTATAGCCACTAGCCGAACACTGCCCAATACAGTATAAACTATATAAATATAATAAAATGTTTATATTTCAGAGTCTGTGTGATCAAAGACTATACAATAACAGTTCACACCAGAGATCCTGGTTTGGATACCGAAATCAGATATTGTTACTCACATACCTGACTAATTGAAAGTGGCTTCGTGACTCATTTAGTGATTACGACATAAAAGTTGTAATACAAAAAATTAATTAGAAAAAAAATTGTACTAACGCCTCAAATCATGCCTTCAACATCGATTTTGTTCTTTTTGGAGTGGAGACTCTTAGGCCGTGGTATATAAGTTGGCGCCTGGTAGATGATACCGGTAACCCCAGAGCTGGTGCTTTCCTTGCCTAACGAATAAGTATCGCAATATTTATGAAGAAAAAATATTTCATTGGTCGTTTCCATTGATTAGCTACAAGATAATGGACTGATTCGATCAGTGCCACCATTAGTGTTATAACCCTACGTTATTCTTAATAGGCTGAAGATATATTAGATATCAATATTTATAGCCTGAAATATTTAAAAAAAATATTTATTAGCCTCCAAAGAACGCTTTATTATGAACATCGTAAGTCTGAATTAATGCGGGAAACGCAAAGCAAATGTTATGTAATAACAATTATGTTATTGTTAATTTTCTGTTGTCATGCAAGTTTTATGTAAATATTTGTAATATCTTACAATTTTCAAAAGTTCTACTACGCCTATTGTTTAAATATAAATACCACTTCACTTACGCCGGAACCCAATAATGTATCCACAATGGATTTTCAGACCGTGACAGTCAATCGATATCCTATCTGCACCCAATAACCAAACCCTACGAAGACAATCCATTTTAGGCGACAATAAAAAAAATACGATAGGATATTGGCACAGTTGAACTGTCATTTTCATACAAAGGTCTATCCACAGATACCGATTCGACCTACCATGGATAGCTTGATATCGACAAACGGCTATTACAATCCCTCGATTGATAATTGGCATACTTTTTAAAATATTTGGATTAAGATGTCTATCTCAGATGGTCAAAAATGGATTAAGATAGCTTATTGGGTTTAGGCGTTAATCTGTAACAGCTTCATCAAAAAGGTAATAATGAAATAATATAGTAGACAATAAAATCAATAATTTATTTCTAAAATAAATACTAAATCTACCTTAAGTACTAAATTCTATAATCAGTCACACAATTTTAATGGATCACAATAAAAATTGTCTGTATAAAAATACATTTAGGTTAAATGTGTGTTAAGTGTATTTCAAAACGTCTTCATTAAAACGCCATCTATGTAATTTATACCCTAAAGGTTCTTAATACATACAAACATTATGTCTTAATCATTCATTCAGTCTCATTATCATCACTGCCCTCATCATCATCATCTTCATCATCAGCTTTAGTAGAAACTTCTACCACTATCGATTCAGTAGTTGTGTCAGTGATATTGGGAGTAGTCATATTCTCTGGTACATTCTCACAATGTTTTCCGCTGATGCCTGGTGGACATTGGCATCTGAAGGAACCATCGTTCGATTCCAGAGATTGACATTTTCCTCCGTTTTTACAGGTGTCAAGGTTCGTTTCACAGTAGTTAAGTTCTGCAACAAACATTGAAAAAATAAATAAATCCGAAGCAATGATTTTTTTGTTATAGGAGACATAAAATATTTCTATATTTACGACACAAAATTCTTAAAATTATCATTAGTTTATTATTGAATAAAAGATAAATAATTATTATATTCAGGAGTAAGAGTTTATGGAAGGTATTTGCTATTACAATAATTTACAAATGGCTCGACCGATTATCGTAACATTTTGTTTGTATATCGCTTAAGTTTGCGAAATGGACTTCATCTATTTTTCATCCCCATAAATGGTAAGAGTTGATTTTTTATTATTTAGACTAAAAAGAAATTTTATTATGATACAGCAAACAATCCTTAATTTTCAACCCTAAGATCAACCCTTATTTTTTATTTATTAATTAAAAACTAGTGGCTAACTCTTCATACAAAAAAAAAAAGTTTTCATTCATAAAAATCTAACAGTCTGGGGTAGTATGATAAATTAAATCACAATAAGGTAAAACGAAGTTCACGGGGGCAGCTAGCAATATCTATAAATATTATAATATATCTATAATAATTAATAAGCTCCATAAATCTGGGACATTCTAATTATTTTCATCAACTCGTCCATTTTACCTATAATTTTCTGCTCATTTCTCCATCGGCTGATATTGAAATACCAGCAAGTAGTTTTCGCATCAAATTAAAACCAGCTGTCAATTATGATAGCACTTTATAAGGAGATGTCGTAAAAGCTTGATCTCATTTGAAAGTGCGTCGAACGAAAATGTCGCTATATTTTGGACTGTAGCTATCTAGTAGCGCGGAATTTCAGAATGTACGAAAATTTTACAATTCCGGAATGCAGGAATCGTTAATTAGTTGCTTGTGTATTTCAAAATATTAGAAGCTTTCTGAGATAGACGTTATGAAATTTTTCAAATAATATATAATAATACTTTTATTTATTACTAGAAAACATATTATATAACAAACACCCAGGGTCTTAATGTAGCTATTATATATATAAATGATGTATTATACCTCCCAGTTAAATATGTATATTGTGTAGCAATATCGAAAAAAGAAAATGCAAACTTTCTTTGGACCACAAGCTTACAATGAAGAATGCAGATGTCTACTGCACTGTATGTAACATCTGACCTACATAAAAAAAACGTCGTGATAATAATTGGTATTAGCTAACATGAAGAATCATTTTACCTTCATCACAGAGCATTCCTCCCCATCCCTTCTTGCAAATGCATTCCCATGGTCTGCTACAGCTTCCGTGAACACAGCCAGGGTACGGATGGCACTGGGAACAGGTAGGACCCGTCCATCCAACCTTACACCTACACTCTCCTGGACGTCTGCAGTAACCGCGCTCTCCATGGCAACCAGTGGAGCAGATTGCTGTAAAGGAATTATTAATTCATTTGTTTTGTTAATATTCAACATTCATTTGTTTGTTAGAATATTACTGGATATAAGCATTCGTCTTGGCATATGAATAAATAAACTAACATTACATACATAAAATAAAGTATTACTTTACTAATTTATTTACATAAAAATCTCGGTGTGACTATATAGACTGTACTAACATTAGACTTGATTATATTTATCAAGTTCCATATTCCTAATTGTTTGATTGCAAGCTTGCCACGCTTGACTTTAATATTGATATTGTATAAAAGTAGGCAACTCCAACATGACTTACGTGTTTGACATAAAAGTCCTGTGTACCCTGGCAGACACTTGCACTCAAGCGGCTTATCACAGTATCCATGTTGACATCCGGGCAATGGTTGACAAGCCCGACATGTCGGTCCAGCCCAGCCTAGCCGGCAGCGACATTCCCCTGGTGACTCACAGAATCCCCTGGTCGCGTGACAGTCCGAACGACAGATTGCTACAAAAATATTTTAAGACAATATAAGAAATATTTTGTTAAGATTTTTTTTGATGCTATTAATCTTGGAATTGTGTACTTACGTTCAGAGCAGAATATTCCATCCCATCCATCTCTGCAGACGCACTCGAAGGAGACATTACAGTACCCATGCTGACATCCAGGCAGGGGTATGCACTTATTGCATCTATCGCCGTAGAATCCCATCTTACATCTACATTCTCCTGGCCGTTTGCAATACCCTAAACAGTTTAAAACATTGTTTAAATTTGGTATGATGAATTGATTTACAATTCAATATTAACAACTTTTTTAAAGAGAAATAACAAGAGCGATGGTCTTATCTGGGTTAGATACATTACTGTTACTATGTATGCTGCAAACGTGACTCATAGTTAGACTGTTTTCTTTTAAATAACTGTGAATGAAACAGTAATACATTAATATGTTTAAAGAACTTTAAGTCATTACAAAAATCTATTTTAATTACATGAGAAACTTAACATGTATATACGAACGAGATACACATCGCCATCAGCCGTCCCAATTTTAATCTACTAGACTCATTCTGATTATTCGCTAATATAACTAATTTTAGGAGAATTTTAATATTTTCTTTGAAAATTTGTACCTTGAAGAGGATCGCAACCCTTCCTGCAAATGGGCACGTCGCAGAGATCTCCTTGCCATCCCGGCAGGCACTTCGGCTCTCCCTTATCATCACAGATGTAATGGCTGTGTTCACTCTGCACTGCGGGCAGCTCGCACGCCTGAACACTCTTCTCGTATAGAGCCACCGTCGAAGGCTACATGCAGGTGATAGTCAGTTACGTGCATAGTGATTAGCACAGGGTGGATGACAAACAGGAGGTGACGAATAGTCTGGATGTCACTTGGTGAATGAGAGTATTTAATGACAGGTGATTATTGATTTGGTTTGTGATTTAGTTGTCAGTGTAAAAACATAAAAAGCGTGAAAGTAAATGTTACTGGTGAAACAAAAATAAGCAACTTCCAAACAACCCAGACAAGAATTTGTGTTAGTGATATATTACATATATATACATATATTAATTATATAAAACGCGGTTAACGAAAAGTTTTTTTCTGATGTTTAGTGGGGGCCACGATTGCGAGAAGGGCCTTGCCGGCCGTTCAAGAATTGTTTATAACTATATTGGTTTACCAATTCACACATTTTACATTTTACATTTTTCAGTTTACATTTCAAGTGTATCATCGCTTAAAAAATATATCATATCTACGTTTCTGTTGACTGTATAGTTGGTATAATTTAAAGTATTAACATAAACTTTTACATATTGAAACAGATATACATTAGTCAGTAAAAAAGCCAGGTTAATTAGATCAGTCGATACATTTCAACTAATCGATTATTTATTAATGACATGCAAATATATGCAGTTGCGCAAGCTGAGACTGAATGTATTTTAATTGGGGTAAATGAGACCACATACAGACTGGATTTGAGAAGTTTTATCTTTAAATCATTAAATATACTTTTAATAATATTGATTGGAGATAACGATTACAACTACTGTAATGATATAAGACATAATTTATTAGTAACTTCTATTTAAAGTTCTACCTTTTAATACAAATTTACACGCCATCATGTGTGGCAGAATATGCGAACTTTAGATTGTACCACCATAATATTTTTGTACCATATTCTTGACAATATTATTATAATATATAATTTATTTATCGCTGAACAAAACAAGACGAGTTACATCATGTCAACAGACGTTTTTGAAATTATAAGATCCTAATCGATTTAATTAATAATATAAGGATAAAGGAGAAAGTAATATACATACTAAAATTTTAATTTAAAAAATATGTGGCGCTTTGATCCTTATTTGATGATTTGTGTAACAGGATATCGCTTTGTTACATTTTTACTAGATATAACATTGACCATTGGTCAATCTTATAGGTTAGTAGGTGATTAGCCTCCTGTGCCTGACACACGCCGTCGACTTTTTGGGTTTAAGACATGTCGGCCCTCGCGATGTTTTCCTTTACCGTTTGAGCGAATGTTAAATGCGCACATCGAAATGCGAAAATCTATTGGTCCATAGCCGGGGATCGAACCTACGATCTCAGATACGCACATTGAACAGCGTTGCTATTAAATAATTCTATGCGTTTGCATATAATAGACGACATTCCAAAGCGTAATATTAAGATCAACAATTTTAAATTCGTAAATAAAACTTGACGAAAGTGACCCCAATATAATTGATTGTGCATTGTCAAAACTGTAAACTGTTAATTAAGGCTTTTGTTAGCTTGTCAATTTGACGATGGCTCCTTTCATCCTATCAGGATGTTGACTCACTACTTTCTAATATCTGTAGAAAGTCACGCGAAAGTCGGCTCAAGAGAAAATGCAATACAAACTACAGATTATGTTACAAATATAAGGAAAATCTCTATCTCTGCAATACAGAATCAAATATTTATTAAACATTATTATTAATGCCAAAGAGGTTTTAAGGTAAATAAACTATTCTAACATTCAAATTTTCAGTTCTTAATTTAAATATACATTTTTAGAACTGAATTTTAATGTTCGTACTAGTTAAAGATGCCACAATTTAAGTTCCGAAAAAAGCTATTGCAGCTTTTTAGCACTGATTTGAAGTTTAACATAAAGTTTTATTTTCTTAATAAAGAAATAAAAATATCAAGTAAAAATGCGTGAAAAACGATATCCTGTTACAAAATCATCAAAATTAGCAGTTTCATATAAGTATTTTGTTTGTTTTGGCATTGATTACTGACTCTGTAACCTGTTCCCGGCCATGAAAAGATACAATTTTGAGTCTATTTAATTGTTTACAATAATCAATCAACCTCTTCCAAACATAGAACCATAAATGATGTTCACCTGTCACTTTAATATAGGTTTTATAGCAGAAGGAATTTTGGGCTACGCCGTTAAATATTACACCACGGCGAAAATTACTCGAACCTTTAATTATTTTATTTTATTCTGATTCAGTTTGCATAAATATCAGCTATGTTTTATTGCATACGTTTTCGTTGGATCAATATAATTTTACTTTCATTTAACTGTAATCGAAAGTATGGCTGTGTCCATTTTCGGAACGAGAAATCCTGTTCAGAATAAACAATAGCTATTTTATGTAATGTCGCTTGCTTTGTTTCGTAGATTTGTTTTATTATTAACACACATATACTTAATGTAATTGTGTTCTCTTTTAAATATCGAACCAAAAATCGTATAATGTACAGAGTGCATAATATATAGTGGCTTTACTTAATGAATTAAAGGATCGTTTTTTTAATTTGCCTTGAACCAACTTTTATGTAGAAAGGAAAAGAGTGTATTAGGAAAATTATCCTAATGTTTTGTTGAAGTGAATTGAAAGGAGTTTGTTGAAGTTGAAACAAAAATTGTCTAAGAAACAACATTCCGGCTTGCTTGTGCCGGTTCGACACAAAAGTTTCAGGTTTTAGGAAACAAGGAATACTGGTCATCTATTATATAGTAGCCAATAAGGAATAAAAATATGTCCTATCCAATAAGGACGAATATTGATTTACATTATATATATTACGAAAGCTAAATAAAGTAAAATCCAAATGTTTCGACATGGCTATTTCCTTTATGTGTGTTTTAGCATATATTTACCAGTAGTTGAAATGTACCGGAAAGGTACTTACACGGTGCCGGGTGTATAAGGCTTTGACGCATTTCAAAATTATATGAAAAAACATTATTTATTCTGCGTATAATGGATTAGAGTCTTTTACAGACAGAAACATTAGTAGTAAATATATAAAATATTTATGTATAGTTGTTGTTAGTAAAATTATATCAGATATATATTAATAAAAGTATATTAAAAAGCACGATTAACTTACAGGCGTATACATATTTCATAAGTTAAATAAAACAGTCAGTTACGAATCGGGTATCAGTTGTATGTTAGAAATATTAACTTAAATATGATAAAGACATCATAGACCACATACTGTGAACATTTGGTAAGATATAAATCAATATTAATTTACCTGTTTCTTCCATTTTGGCAGCATATATTTAGCTGGTAACACAGCTGGCGTCACACACGCCAAAACCACAATAAATATATAATTCTTCATTATTACTCCATTAACACTCTATGGAAATTTTAACGCCTGATGTGTAATTACGGCAATGATAAGACGGAAGCGTGTGCTTGGTACACGGTACTGTTATGTTGTGTTATTGAACTTGACTCTTGAGAGAGACTACTTTCGCCCGGACTTTTACGCGGCCATTAAATATGCTAGTGCAGTCTTGTCCGCATTTTAATATAAATACGGTCTTATTAATAAAGATTTATGCACATTGTATAAGCCTATTATAAGAAAATTGTTACTGATGATTCCTGAATTGACAAGTCTAATGTACATACGGCTGTTATAACAAGTGTTTTTTTGTATGAAGATTTGTATAATGTTCGATTTTACGCAGAAATATAAGTCCATATACTAGTTATTTCAATATAGACTTAACTTTTAATTTGTTAATCAAGATTGAAGATTTCCACTTTTTATGAATTTTCGACATTTTAGCTCAATTCAATATTTTTTATTTCCTTAGGAACTGATTAGGTTAATTATTATTAAGGTTCTAATTTTGTTTCATATGAAGGAAAAATTGTCAAATATTAAAAAAAATAATACGAATAATTGCAGCAATAAAAAAATAAACGGTATCATACAGAAATCGCTATTTTCGTAACCACAACACGACGCCGGCGCCGATTAATAACTCGAAAAGCGAGTGCTGATGACCCAGATTCTGAGATTTCTTTTATCACGTAAAACCCAACATTGAGACTATGAGAGCTCTCTTAATAAAATGTATCAAACGAAAAAGTCATAATAATTAGGTCTTTATCTCACAAAAGTTTAACAGTACTTTATTACTGTGAAAAGCATCATGAGAAAGCCAGCCTTTGACCCAAAAAGTCAGTGTCAGGCACAAAAGACTCACCACCGGTTTTATTAGAAACAGACATCTGAGGCAAAACCAATGGTTGAAGCGACACTGATTTCGTTTTTATTTCTTTTAATTTAGGATCCGATGCTGGCCATTATTAATTATTTAGATAGAACTATAGCCAAATAGATAGATTTTCTTGGCTCACCTCTAAGGGGAATACTTTAACACCACCCGAAGTAATTCTTGTATTTAAAAATCTAAAAGTAGGTAATTTTTAAGTTTTGATTATTTTTATTCAGAATATTTCTTGGAGTCAAGGTATTGGGAAAAGGGTGTAATAAAAGTCCGTAAAGCTTAAAATACTTATACATATATTAATTTCATTTTATATACAATTACTATATAAAGCTATATATACACAGTTTAGGTCCATGTTTACGATTCATACAAGAATAACATTAGGGATTCGAAGCACAAAGCATTATTATTTCAATATTAAATGTATAAAAGGTATTAAAATACAATTTTGTTGGGTTAAAACGGTAAAATTACTAACATCAATATTTGTGATAAAAACTGAATATTAAAATAATATTGCTTTAAGGAAAATTCCTTTAACACTATAAGGCTGTGGTTACACAATTTATATGTTTGTTTATTTATTGGCTAAACATCGCAATACACTGTTTGTAATGGATAATCATAGTAACAGTACAATAAATTGGCATAATTGGGTTGATTACTGTTGCTGTCAATTGTCAAACTTTGGCACAATGTTTTGAAAAAAATACAGAGTATTTCATTTATTACCTTTCTATTACAGATTATCTCAAATTTACGTTAAACTGTCATAAAAAGACTCGGTAGACATTTTGAGAAACCTTTCACCGAGTCGTTTTAGAATCCAGTGCTTAATAATTTGATAATAATATTTTTTTCTTTTGCCCTGTTATATGCCTACAAAATTGCTTATGTTATTTACATTGTACATTCGCGAATGCTTGGCTTACCTATGCAACTTATTAATACAAAAAATCCTCTCGAGAGTTGTGTATTCCAGGATGCTCTATTGGCCTTCTAAAGTTCTCATGTCAATTTCACACATGTATATACTTTTTGAAGTGAAACTTCGAGAAAAAATCGTCAAAACGGAGAGAGCGATTGACTGATTGAGAGACAGTGACAACGGGAGATGTATTCGTTTAGTAGTTACATATTAAAACTTTACATAGAAATTATATCGCATAATGTCTTGTGCAGTAAACGCAGGTTCTTTATTTATTTATATCATTATTAGCACGTATACAATGTGTAAACAGTGTGAATATACTGGAACACGATCATCTATTGGGGCCTTTACCTTAGTAATAATTAATTTACAAAGAAGTTCCCTTCTGTCATGTGTACTTTGTACGCAAGTACTTTTTTTTAATTTTCATAAGTATCTGATTATCCTCATTTTAACATGACATTTGCGTAGTAAAATATACCAACAGTTAAAATATACAAAGTGTATGTAATGAAGCGACTGTAATTAATGAATGAATCATACAATCATCATCATTAACAAAGTTCTATCAATCTCAAAGCGCTCTCTTCAGGTGGAGAAGTTTTGTATTTCTATAGGTAAGTTAGCAACATCATAGCGTATCATTTTAAGTAGCAACTCACGTATGTGTCCGTATCTTTACGTTTGCCTATAACGAAATCCGGATAAACGACTACAAGGTCAATCCACTGCCGTGATATCCGAAACTGAATATTTGTGTATGTGATACATAAATTTGTTTTACTATTGTCATTTATTTATTTATATTTGTCTTAAATTGACGCACACACTTGTCATTGATGCACGTGCACGTACAGTAATTCCCTTCACGACCAGGTTATAAGAAATCGCGTTATATATCGTAAAACTGTTTTGAATAATTCAAAAACTAGGAACACGAATTTAATTTGTAGTTTATAAACTACTACAGGTCCAAAGGTACGGAAAACCAATTATGGACTTGACAAATTATTGTATATGTCATACTATAGAAGTAATTAGAAAGCACCGCGATATTTTTTGCATTTGTATGATTCGTTTAAAATAAATACCAAATAAGATATTTATGTCAATGTTTTTATTATCGCAGGACTCAAAACTTGGCGATATAAGAGGCGGAGAGTTGCCAGTCCTTCCTGCCCGCTCTACGAGTTGCGAAATGTAAATGTAAATTTGGATAATAAAGTTATTTTGAGTTTGTGGTATTGTGATGTAATGAGATAATCAGTGTATGTATAAAGATGTTAATAATTCCCACATATCCTAGCACTGCTGCAAACTAAGTTTGTACTTAGCTCGTGTTTATTTTTAAATAACCGTAGTCTAAGTATACTGATACAACGTATATTTGAAAAGCGGACGTAAAAATATTATCACACAACATTTATCACATTACAAGCAGTGCACTCCATTCTGTATACAATACACGTAAAATACATCACAAAATGCAGATCTTTGAGCAGTTGCACTTATCATAGTACTTTAAAGTATGAAGAGTGACTAATGACGGAAGATGCAGTGATAATGAGGATCGGGTATGATGATTATTAAATAGTTTAGACGTTTGTATAACAGGTACACACAGGCATAGACAACACATTTAACTGATTTCCAACACATTGGAATTTAATCCTTCGATTATCAGACCCAGACACAGACAGGCATTCCATGTAACACTTGCCAAAGGATTTCTTATTGGAAAAAATACTGTATTTACTCTGTTTTCACAACAGCTTTGACAATTGGAAGGAGACGAAACTTCAAACAGAGTTTTAAAGTTGACATGTGACATTTTGACAGCATTTGACGGCTAGCGATACTATGAAACAATATTTTTGGGTAACAAGATTGAGATTCAGAGACAGCTAAAATCAGCTAAGCCAAGTTTACAAAAAAAAAACAGAAACTTCGTTCTTGACAGAAGTATGACTTCTATTGTTTTGAACAATAAAAATAATGTAATTTTTATATTTTTAAACATAAAAATTACATTATTTATTTATAAATTAAATTCATTAAATCTGTAATTTAATTACGATTGTTTGTTTTGTGTCGCCAGTCATATCAAATGTAACAAATATGTCTGTATAAAGCCAAGTGTTGTGTTGCCGGCCTATTTACGGAATGTTGAGTTTAGTTTGAGATTCAAAATTTATTGAATCAAAAAGTGGAGAATGTTCATACTATCACCTTGTGACGTGAAACGGCTTCCTACATTTAAACTACGGATGTGCGTCGTTATTTTATACTAATCTTGGTATTTATTTAAACATTGGTTTAAAATAGCCTATGCAGGTCCTTAAAATATAGCTATCTCTTTCTGTAAGTAAGCTTTAGATAGAGACATCAGATCGCCTTACAGCCATAGCAGCCGATACACTGTTTTTTAAAATATAGCTATCTCTGTCTGTTGGTATGTTATGGATAGAGACATCAGATCGCCTAACAACCATAACAACTCATAGACTGTCCCTTAACATATGGCTATCTCTGTCTGTTGGTACGCTATAGATAGAGACATCAGATCGCCTTAAAACACATAGTTAGTTCTCTAGACCTGTTCATTGATCTTTGAAGGCATGCAGGTCCTCTGACCCTGTCCAGACTTAGAATCGACTCCGGTATGTCAAAATACGGTTTTGACATGCCAAACTCGTAGTTATCGTCAAAACTATCTGTAGTTTTAGTCAGTAAGTTATGAAGAAAATAAAACGCACAAACACAACTCAAATGTCCCGAATAGAGTCAGCAAATAAGCTCGTTACAAAAACCATTCATCGAGATCCATAGTTTAAATATAGGAACCCCGATAACACCGTATTAAATGTTTTTACAAATAATTAGGCTTATTCGAATAAATTCATTAATAATATTAACAACATGGGTTAAATCGTCTACGTACAGTCAGCAACGAAAATTATAAAACCACAAAACCATGTTATCAGTTTATATTTAAAATAGAAAACTAGGCCATATTTCAACAAACTTATTCAAATGCCGCAAGTTTAGAGTTATTTCAACTTAATCATATTTAAATGTAAATTATCTTTTTAGTTTCAAACCACTTAAAGCATTGATTTATGTAAATAATTTAATAAATTAATCATTTTACTTGCTGACTGTACTTATAAAACACCTATAACTCATTCTGACGTTCGTTTGCGTGTTTGTACTCGGGGAAAGGATAAAGCACTAAATGATCAGCCGTTTTGTACCACGGGATTAGGCCATTCTGAAAAAAAATAGCAATAATGAGGGTAGTAGTTTTTTATGTTGGTGGTGTCAGAAATAACAAATATTATAAGGATTTATTCTGTATATGACCTACAATGATGTGTTGCCGGCCTATGTACATATTGAGTATTGTCAGGGAACTTTTTTTTCCTCATACATTTTTTTATTGTTATACTTTCTCAGAATAGCAGTTTTGCAACTCACCACCACCATGTGAAACCAGTTGCTCACTGAACCATGACAAATGAACAATTATTAAAAGGCCGGCAAGGCACTCGCGAGTCCTAGGATTGAGTGTTCATGGGCGGCCGAACTCAACATGTAACTTTTGTACTATATTTTTCTCAAAACCTCATGAATACTCACCATATTAGTTCTTTTATTGGTCCCTCGACCGAAACCATTCCAATGGTTCCCAGCCACTCCTATCAGATCTCCCGCCTGGAATTAAAAGTAGACTAAGTCTCCAACTAATATTTTTATGGAATTCTGTGTCTTAGAGAGTACGAAATACGTAATACTTAACAATTATTTCAATTATATACACATCAAAATACCGTGGAGCACTGGCACAAATGAATAATAGTCTACACTACACGGTCAGCTGCTGAGAACTATGTGTGCCGCCATATTGGCCTCGGCTGCTATGACGAGCGCCTTTCACTTTATCCCTACTCCGCGGCCGACCGTCACGCGACATGCGCCACACAGACCAAAAAATTTGAGACGATGTAATAAAAGTTTCACTTTAATAATGTTTAACCAAAATCATGTATGGAATGGTATGTCTGCGTTACCCTGTTATATATAATATTTTTTAAACAAATTACTGTTTGCTCCTATTATCTACTTATTTTTTTTAATAATAAAAAGTTTGATACATTTTATTACGCTTTCTCATATCAATCAATTTTTTGACATAACATACCTGGAATGCAATCTCCTGATTGGACCGCGGGCTATGGTTCATGATAGCCCGGCGATTGTGAGCGTTTTGACCCCCAAAGTAATAAATATCGTCCAAGGAGTAAAAACTATCAGATGCGTCCACTCTGTTCGTTTGCATCATTTCATACGCTACACGACCGACCTGCGAATTATTTAAGTTAGGGGTTAGGCGTGTATGTCTTATAAGGTCAGGGTTCAACGTGTAGTCAGACATTAATGAACGCTATTTCATTTTAAATTCAAAAACTTTAAAAATTCAAAAATCCAACAAAAAACCAAATCGCTTCCCTACATAAGATGGCGTCGCACCACTCCCTATGACGTCACATGTTTGAAAACACATAAACGTCAATATTTTAAAGTGTTTATTATTAGTATTTAATTACACAAATGTATACATACAATGCTTTAGATAATTATTGATAAATATAAATTAAAAAGTATCATTAATAGGGGAAAGAGGGCTTATTACTGTCAGAGAAAATATAATCTTACATTCTATAGTCTATAGTTTATTGTATTTCTCATAATTAACAGATTCCACATAGTTTTGTACGTTGTAGAGCGACTGACGTCAGTCACTGACAAATCGTATTGAATTTGCAGGGTACCCCTGCATGACTTTTATAATAAAAAATTACACTCACCTGACTACTAAAAGTGCAAACAATATAATCACTCATAGCCAGCATATGCAGATCTACCAATAGTCCGGTGAGTGATACCGGCGTGTATCTACGATGCGTAGCGGCCGTTTTGGCTATAGACGGGTCACCCAAGAACTCGTAGTCCGGGTACTTTGAGCGAGCGTCACCTAATACCTTAAATTATACAACTTCTTTAGGCGCTAAAAATTGTACCCTCATGTACAATTTTTAAGGAACGTCACGAAGATTTGCAGCGTTTTGGTCGAAGAAGAATACACGACATTGGTTGATGTATTCGTTTAGTGCCTGAACTTGAGATGGCAATTTTGTCTTGTGCAGTAAACGCAGATTTTTAAATAAAATACACAACACACACAACACAATAAAATACTCTCATAGAGACAATTGAGTTTAACTCTCAATTCTCCAAAGTATTAACTCACATTAGCATCATCACTGGCCAAATACACTCTTCTGACGTCGACGTGTTGAGTTAACTCCAGCTGATCATAATATTGCTTAACGTGAACCATGTATTCGTCTATACTGTGGAAGGCCGCCTCCGTACCGACTTTGTCCGTACGACGTATGTGTACGCTGGAAATAAACATTATTTATTAATTAACAAATAATACGTTCACTATCCTTACTTACCAATACGAACAAATCATGTATTCATGTAAGTAATGTACGCTCATGAACATCAAAAAAGAAAAATACATTGAATGCTTCTAATTTTACATTTATGGCCAGTTCTCATATCAAGAGAAGAGAAGAACTGGCATTGTAAAATTAGAAGTATTTTATATACATATATTTATTTTTTGATGTTTTTAAGTGTACATTGTGTTACCGATATGAATAAATGATCTTGAATTAAAAAATACTATCGACATCTTTATATGTTCACAGCAAGAGCGGGGCAAACGAGCCTGCGGGACGTCCAAAAAGGGCAGTCATCGCAGCTCATTACGTACGTATATAGATTACGCTCGCTCAAATTGTTGGAGCCGTATCAGGGAAGACCCCCACCGGTAGTCGATTCCACAGTTCGCTAAAGAAAATGCCTTGTATCGGACTGTGGAAGATTTACAGCAGCAGAGTCATAATTTTCGGCATTGATTAGCTTAGCGTAGCAATTCAATTAACCATAAATTATTGTGTTATATGGGAGTGAGAAAATACACAAATACAATAAAGGGTTTCTCATAGCTAGAGATCGATGTGCAAACGTTTCTTTTCATAACTTCGATACGAAACGAAACTTGTCGCAGTCTGACAGTTTACGAATTACGGAGGGAATAAAAAAAATATGGATTTGCGTTCCCTAATCGCCATAATTTCTCATAAAAGCCAAGGGGCTAAATGCAGATGGAACAAAAATTAAAAAAAAAACTTCGATACTTCTACTAGTCGTCGAGCATAGAGACGAACAAATTTAGGTTTCAAAATCGTTCTCTTTTAACCCACATGCTCATAATTATTATAATTAGAATTAACATGTAAAAGCTTTTTATTTTTGATGTTAACTTATGAACTGTCATCTGTCAAAAGTTGATTGAACTGTCAACTGTCATCTATCAAATATGTTTGTTTAAAATTTTTATTATTACAATCTCACCCAACAATAGGCCGCATGAAGTGCATCTTAGAGATCGTCTCGTTGATCGCCTTTTGCATCGCGGGCTTCGGCTTAAGAATATACTTGAGCATTTGACCGATCCACCACGAAGATGGGTCACCATTGAAGCGGACTATACTGAAAATATAACAAACTATTTATAATATTGCACCAATTTACTAATTAACTAAATGATTTGGAGATTTAAGTTCAAAGATATTTTTAAGCCTAATTTCTTAGGTCAAAGTTTATATTAATATGTCTTCATACAGCGCCGGTACTCAGCAATATATGTATATTAAAATACCTGTATCGAAATTACATACAAAAAAGTCAGAATAGCTTTTGGAAGTTACTGAATACATATAACGGTTTATATTTCATTTTAATTATTTCGATCTGATGCCTGTTTATTTAGTCTTTTTTAACTGCTGCTTAACGATCCATGAAGATCTTCTACGTCTGGGGCTCCCTGTAAGCCCCAGGTGTTGCCGACTTATGGGGGAAAGACATCAAAGATTAGTTCGGAAATATCTCTACTGGCATCTGGTTCCACAAAGCACAGCAGAGAGTCTTAAAACCGCACTGCTGTGGCATCAGGCGTCATATATTTTTAATGGCGGCATATTTTTTTTTAAATAAAATGTTAAATTAGCATACCGGTGTGCCAGATCTGTGGGTATCGCAAGCGGCAGAAATTTTGGCTTCTGTGAGATCGAGTCTATGAACGGCAGAGACACCACTTTTGGATCGTAGTTGGCTGAAAATGTTAATACATATATAAGTGATAGTGATTGTTTAAATGATCCTAATCCTTGGGATTGATTTGCTCCAGTTCAAACAATTTGTTTGACTCAAAACTGAGGTTTATTATATTATTATATTGTATTGAAAAGAATGGCGGACTTTTTTGTCAGTTCTTCTTGCACGCTCGACTTGCGAACTGGTAGTAAATGTAAATTTAAAATTAATTTAACATCTTTTCTGTTGACGTTTATAAGTGTTTTGTTTACCTATATGAATTTTATATTGAGTTAAATTTATAAAAAGCTTTATTGAATTATTTACGTTTAACCAGAGTTTTGAATTTGATCAGCTATGTTACAAAAAAATTAAAAATCAAAATATAACACTTCCAATTTTCGATTTTAGAGAATGGACTGAAAATAAAACAATCAATCGCCCTTTGCAACAAAAGCTTTTTATACTCAGTCCTAAATTCACAAGACTGATGAAAAAAATATACGTGCGCGTTCGTGAATACGTATTCGCACGGTACAACGTAAACACATATCATAAATGCGATCAAGACGTTATTTTGACCACTGGTTTACTGCATTTTTTTAAATTTCTTTAGCAACTCAATAGAGACCAGCCGCCGTCGATTTACTTAAGTAACATTATTATATATTAGGTGGCCTGAAAAGTTCGCAGGCTGATACATATGGCTCGTATAGTATTAAATTAATATGATAAACTGATAACCTAGTCTTCAAAAGACACGTGTATATATAAATTTATCAACTGTTAGATAGTGAGATATAGTTTATAATGAAGAAACTTTTGTTTGTTTAAAAATCTCATTAACATTTTTACCTGGCCATTGAATGACTTTATCATCATACGCGGTGAGACAGCTTTCCGAAATGGGATAGAAGACATACTCCCAGCCCTTTGTGTTGTATCTCCATCCCTTGGAGTTGAGGATCAAGGTCCTCTCAGTGGCGTACGCAAAAATCAGGCAGTACACTATGTGATGAAGCTGGCATCCGAAGCCACAACCCTGGAATGAACAAAGTGAATTTTATGATTCTGATATTAAACTTATGAGTAAGATGGCTCCCTCACGAACCAAACAAATTTTGTTGATTTTCGCACGGTACCATAACCTCAGAAATCCAAACAGAAGGCAGATTTTGGCCCATTACTGTGACTTTTCCCCACTATGTGGCAAGACTCGGTTATGCAGTTCCAAATAGGAATACAGATATTAACTCGCAAACTTCACGTATACACTAAGTAGTAAGTCTTATGACGATCAGATCGTATAGCTGAAGGTGTGACAGAATATTTATAATTAGTTACAAAAAGGTTTAGGTTTTGTTTATATTATCTTTTTAGTTTAATTTTTAATAAGTTTTTGATTGTATTACTATTAAGTTACCGTATAGCAAACAAGGAAATAAATAAATATTGAATCTTGTTTTGTTTAAATAGCAATACTGGGAATAAAAAAATTATATTATAATCTTTTTTTCCATAAAGACAGTTTGACATAAACCTGGCAACATTTGGGGAGCGTAAAACCAATCTTGATCCACTATTTTCACTTTCAATTATGTTCAATTTTAAGGCAACGAACTAATAATAAATTAATAAATGTTGTATCGTCACAGAAATAAAAATAGGCTTTTGTAATAATCTTAATATTATTAACGACTAGCATTGTTACTATCTCTTTTCAAATATTTTAACGGAGAAAAAGTATATTTCTATAAAAAGGCTCAATAACACTGACTTATAAACGCGAGTTTTTTCAATAACGGAAGAAATTATGTTTAATAACTGGAGGCCAAGATTAATTATTACGATAGTGACCTTTGTGTGAAGGTTATCGCACAAAACATTGACATTAGTCTATCCTCTTAAATAGATAAAATACTGAAGACAAGCCTCTCGTGCGATTGTGATGAAGGAACCGACCAAACTATGGTTCATTGCATATGGAAGAGATTGCATTCTATCCGTCGCCAAAAATGTACTGTCTTCGTCGGGTTTGGTTATTGGGACGCAGATAGGAGATCGATCGACTATCACGGTCTGATATTCAGACCAGATTGCTTTCAGTCTGAGATTGTGGATTAATTATTGGGTTCGGGCGTATGATTTTGGTCGACCATGTACAACAGAATACAACGCAATAAAGTTTACCACTGGCCATGAAAACTTCTCCGGAAATACCAAAGTAGTTTTGGCCTGCATTAGTAATCAAATAAAATCCCTCTTAGGAAAGGGAAGATTTAACATACGGATAGGCTATCAAGGGTATTAAAAAACTTAGACAAAATATCACACAACCGTAACATATTTGGAAAAAAATTACTAAATGATTTGCTAGAAATTACCTACTACTACAGCTACTTTAAAGTCAAGAGAAGACTTAGCTATAATGATTTCTAATACTTTTAATTGTAAAAAGGTTTTATATACAACAGTTAAATAAAATAAGGAAAAATAAATCGCTTTTAATAAATGCTTATCAGTTTCTACATCGTTTCTTTGTTTTACGAATTGAGCATCACCTTTAACAAACAATAAATATTTTCTTAACGCGTTTATCATAAGATGTAACTTATAACTATAAACGTTTAACATGTGTCACTGCACACACTTGATCATAACATCTACTGCGTGGTCTGTCTACGTCAAAAAAGATTGTCGTTGGTGCAAGTCAGCGCTGGCAAAGAGGCTTAAGCCCACACAACCCACTAGACCACTTTGTGGAATCAGCTGCCCACTGAAGTATTTCCGAACCAATTCGACTTAAGGTCCTTCAAGAAAAGAGCGTAAAAATTCTTAAAAGGCCGGCAACGCACTCGCGAGCCCTCTAGCATCGAGAGTGTCCATGGGCGGTATCACTTAATAAGCCTCCTGCCCGTTTGCCCCCTATTATATAAAAAAAAAAGAATTTTCTTTGCAAATTAATCTTAAAGACACCGTCATGGCACAGAAGGCTGATGTATTAAAAACTTGGGGATTGAAACGAGTGGCGGAGAGTTTACTGGCAGTTATTCTCTTCCGTTCTACGCCCTTGATTTGAGAACTGGCGGTAAATGAAATTAGAAGCATTTATTGTATGTATCTTTTTTTTTTGAATAAAGAATAAATGATTTTGAATTGAATTGATATTACTTTCATTGGACTAATATGTCTATTAATTAATTTTTATGTCAGAAGCAAACGGTCACTATACCTTTTTCAAAATTTTGAAAAACTAAATTTAGTTGATTCTACGGTATTTCTAGGCATTACAATAGACCAAAAACTTCAATGGCGTCAGCATATCACTAAACTTTCAGACAAGCTTAGTTCTGCGACATACGGTATTAGAAAAATTAGGCAACTCACAGACGAGGAAACTGCCCGAATAGTATATTTTAGTTACTTTCACAGCGTTATGTCGTATGGAATTCTTTTATGGGGCAAGGCAGCAGATATTCAATCTATTTTTATCTTGCAAAAACGTGCTATTAGGTCAATCTATTGCTTGAAACCAGGCACTTCACTTAGAAACTTATTCAAGGAAATCAGTATTTTGACGGTACCGTCACAATATATCTACAACTGTATAGTTTTTGTGCGTAGTAATATTAGTTCTCTTTTAAAGAACAGTGACATTCACAATAGGAATACAAGAAATAAGGGAAAACTTTTCCAGCCGTCTTACAGGTTGCAGAAAATAAACACTTCATTTATAGGCCTAAGTGTACGCTGCTATAACATGATTCCTAGTGAAATATTGGAACTGCCTCTCAACAGATTCAAAACACATATTAAAAAAACCTTAATGTGTAAAGGTTACTACACAGTTAATGCTTACCTAGAAGATAAAAACGCTTGGCAATAGGTATAATTATATTGTTATAATTTGCTTTGTTCTCTTGGAAGTGTTGTGAATGTAATGTAATGTAATGGTGAATGTGGTAAATCACAGAACAGATTTTATTTTATTTTTACTTATGTAACTTAAATGACGTTGTGGTTTATGACATTTTCTTTTGAATTATTGTATGTAAAGGGAGGATAAAACTTGCTGAGTTTCTTGCCCGTTCTTCTCAGAACAAGACCTCCTGGTAGTCTTGCGAACGGATGGCGTAGTTTTGCTCTTTCGCGAATTTTGTAAACGTTTTTGACATTCATAAGCATGCGTTAAGTCGCATCTAAACTGAATAAATAAATTTTGATTTGATTTGATTTGAAATACATCAATCCAAGTAAAATCCCAATTATAGTCTATAACTCTAAAACAATATTTAACCGTCTGGTTTAACTTTATCAAAACCGATAAGAGCGTTTATTAACACATGAAGTGAACTAATATTAATCGTTTCGTAGTACGTAAGTTTCATTTATTACATTAAAAATAAATATAAATATAATATAAAAATAATAATTATTAAATAAAATAAAGCAAAAATCTTACAATTCAGGAGAATTGAGTCTGAAATGAGTCTGGTTCAAGGTTGTTTTCTTCACAATACTGATTGTTAAGTTATAGTGAACATAACCCTATTTTTTTTTATATAAAAATATTAAGGGACACTCACATAGCCAGAAGGCTCACAGGTGCGTTGCCGGACTTTTAAGCTTTGGTACGTTCTTTTCTTCTAGGACCTTAAGTCGAATTGGTATGTAAATACTTCAGTGGGCAGCTGGTTCGACGGTGCGGCAAAAACTGACTCAAAAATCGCTCAGTTGTGAAACGACGAACAAAGTTAAACAGGTTACACTGAGCCCATTGGTACTGCTATTATAATACAGTTTTTTTAAACACTTAAATAGAGAGACCTAATAGGCCATAGAGGAGTGTTGGCCAAGTGGCTTCAGCGTGCGACTCTCATACCTGAGGTCGTAGGTTCGAACCCCGGCTGTGCACCAATGGACTTTCTTTCTATGTGCGCATTTAACATTTGCTCGAACGGTGAAGGAAAACATCGTGAGGAAACCTACATGTCATAGACCCACGGCACTAGAGGCTGATCACCTACTGGCCTATTACATTTAAAAATGATCATAAAACAGATTCAGAAATCTGAGGCCTAACCTAAAGAGGTTGTAGCGCCACTGATTTTTTAATAGGCCATTTTGCTTCCAATCAGTAAATATAAATCTACTAAATAAAGACTCTGAGTGCTGGAAATACGATGGTTGACTTTAATAATTAGAGCAATCCAATTTAACAGAACATGTCATGTCAAGCATTTTGCGTTCCGCTTTGTTATTTTGCTTTTGTTTGACAAAGTTATTATATCGCGGCGTATGTATTGTGAGTGTAAATAGCGTTGAACTTTTTACATCGGCTACAGAGAGAAATATTATTTGGAACTTTCGCAACAATTCTTTTCTTACAATAAAGTTCACAAAATGAGTGCGACTTTACATCAATCTATCCTAAACAATAATTATGGCTAATAAGTAATATTATGATGATTTGATTTTCTACAAAAAAACAATCAAAATATCTTTATTCGTATTAGGATCATTTAAGTAATTGTCACATTTATAAAAAGCTTTAATGATTAATTTACTTTTAACGAAGGTTTTGAATTTATTTAGTGATAATTCTCTAATTTCGCTTGGGAGTTTATTGTAAAAACGAATACAATTTCCATATAAGGAGTGGTTTATCTTCTGGAGCCTAGTTGGTCGAACACTCAAATTAGTTCTATTTCGCGTCTTATACTGGTGAAACTCATTACCAATTAATATTAATGAATAAACTAAGTTCTATATTATTTTGACACAATATTCATGTGTCTCAGAAGAGCGAGAGATCGATTTCGGAACAATTGAGTAATACAATTGCGCCAACTCTGTTCTGCGCTAGTGACTCAACACACGTTTTCAAAAAACTGTCTCATTGATAAATATATATTATCAAAAACTATACCACAAAAGCTATCGTTAATTGGCGCAAAGTTTTCACTATTAAAATAATGTTTGTTTCGAGTTTTAGCCGTCAATGATTCTAATTATGAGGATGTTGATATTTTCCATCTGACCAAAGAGGATGTGTGGAAATATTTTTAAAGGCGTGAAGAATTTGACTTTGAAAGAAGCAGTTAGAAAAAACAAAAGACAATACTTAAGTATTCATTTTTGTTCGTGTAGTAACAAATTTCAGTTTTCATTTATTTGTTTTCATTTTGTCTATTAATTACTTTTGTTTTATATATATTGCTCATAAATGCAATCTGTTTTGGCTTTGTATATTGTCTAAGTGTCAATTGTGTGAATTGTATTATAAATGACAGGTATATTAGCTATAAGATTACTATTAAATAAATTCATATTAAATGCCTGGTTTGAGCGTCAAACATCGACTTACATAGACATGAGTATTGGTCTTCCTTCAGTCCGGACCTTAATCCTTTGGACTATAATTTGGCAGGTCTTAGAGAGGAAGGTCTGTGATGAACTCCATAAAACTTGGAGTCTGCAATCACCTTTAAAATAGCTGGCACTAAAATCGACATGAACATGGTGTTGCAATAGATGACTGGCCGCGGCGCTTAAAGAGCTGCCTTATATTATTATATAAGGTCATTTCGAATATTTTTATGCTATTTCTATTCCTGAATTAATGTTCTATAAATTGATATATCGCTCATTAAAAACTGATGAGTACTTTTGCTTTTATCATTATTTCCATTTATGAAAGAACTTTGGGACCAACTACGTCGATATATACATATTTTTTATTTTTTTTTATTTAATATTGATAAATATAATAACACTTCACTCTTCCTAGACCGGAAAATAGTATGTTTCCTCAGATGGCAGTTTATTATTAACTGACTCATTTCAATATAAACGAGATCAAAGTTAAGATTAAAAATGTTTAAAATAAAAATTGGGCTACATCCGCTCGCATCGTAACCAGGTGCACGGAAACGTAAAATATACCATCTGCATAATTCGACATTAATATTCGACTCATATTTATTAATAGCACACGAATTAATGCAGACGAAAAAGGCTTAAAGGTCATTCGAGTCAACACAAGAGCAGCCGGCCTAGTGGCTTCAGCGTGTGGCACTCATCCTTGAGGTCGTAAGTTCGATCCCCGGCTGTGCCAAATGGACTATGTTCGTATATAGAAAAAATTGTTTTGTTATATAGAAAGAATTGTTTTGTTTTATAGAAAGAATTGTTTTGTTATATAGAAAGAATTGTTGTGTTATATAGAAAGAATTGTTTTATTATATAGAAAGAATTGTTTTGTTATATAGAAAGAATTGTTTTGTTATATAGAAAGAATTTGCTCGAACAGTGAAGGGAAACATCGAGAGGAAACCGGCTTGCCTTAGTCCCAAAAAGTCGACAGCATGTGTCAGGAACGGGTGATCTACTTGCCCAATTTCACAAATGTTTAATGAAATCTGAGGCCCAGACCTAAAGACCCTTCTTTTTTAGCATTTTTTTAAAGTCATTTTGCGCTAATTCTCATTTCTGAGTCCTATAGTACTCTTTACTTTTATAGAGTTATCTCATTTTCGCCATCCGTCTAATAACGCAAGGAATTTTTGACTGTTCACAAGACAGCGATGCAAAGGGATGGTTTGTGATAAAAATTAATTTTAATTCTAAAATTGCAATTTCACTTCGATTCTTTAAGTTTACATATGAAATCACATTATTATAAATCTTGTTTCATTTGCATATTTCCGAAATAATTCTACTTAAGGCTCATAAAAAAAAAGCGTACCCATCATCAAAAGGCAGCCTACGCACTTGCAAACCTTCTGGCTATGTGAGTGTCCACTTCACGGTTATATACAAAAAAATATTCAACACAGAGTTTTGTTCACTATAATTAGTATTTTATCACAACTTAGAACCAGACTTGCTTTTTTTTTTAATTTTGCTTTTTTGCATCTTGCTTTATTTAAAAAATTATTATTTTTATATTATACTTATTTATAATATAATAAATGAAATTTACGTACTACGACACGATACATAATAGTTCACTTCATGTGTTAATAAAAACTCTTATCGGTTTTGATAACGTTAAACCAGACGGTTAAATATTGTTTTAGAGTTATCAGTGTAATTAAGATTTTAATTGGATTGATGGATTTGAAAACTTAGGTATAATAAATATTTTCAATATATTTAAGGTGTTTGATTAAAAAAAACAAATATAGTCTAATGGTCTGTGGTCTAATATTTCGACTTTTGAATTATCCTCAGGGCACTTCTCATTTGATTATATACCTCTAAATATGAAATACTTTTTGTTTTTCTTAACATTTAGAGGTCGCTACAAGCTGCCTAAAGAAATAAAATATTTTTTTTACATTATCAGCTTTCAGTTGTTCTTTCTGTGCGCACTGTAGTCTTCTGTTTCTTGCCTGCTGTTGTACTTTTTAACTTGTATTATTATCTTTATATATATAATTCTTCTGTGAGTGTGTATGTCACTGAACTTCTCTCAAACGAGTGGACCGATTTTGACGAAATTCACAATTTTGTCCGCTGAACAATGTTTTTTTAATTAAATTTTTAATTTATTAGTAGTTGTTGTTGATTTTGGAATGTTTTAAATTGGATGCGACAGACGGCATTTTAGTCTTAGTCCCGACAGTTAGCGCTGCGATCAAATTAAAAAAAAGTTTTGTTATCATTATGTTATTGTAGACCATGTGCTGGATCGTTAGATATTGTCATAACATTTGAATAATAATTTTCATCAAATGGTCCAGAATGTTTTATCTTATTAAAAAAAGTTTTGAAATTTTCAAATTAAAGACGTGTAGATAGGACAACGTCTATCGGTTCCGCTAGTATTATATATATTACAATTAATTAACTAAAAATACAAAATAGTCATAAACAGAAAATAGGTTCAATTGAGTCTAAATTTACATTTACTGCCAATTCGCAAGTCAAGGGCGTAGAGTGGGCAAGAAGAACTGGCCAGATATTCTCCGCCACTCTTTTTAAGTGTCAAATTTTGAGTGAAAACAATTATTTGAACGGGTGCAAATTAATCCCAAGGATTCATTTAAATAATCGTCAAATTTATAAATATGTATATTATAAGCGCTATATATTTTTGTATTAGTATATTTTGTCTTGTAAGTGAATGTTGTAAATAAATAACTGTTTTAAACCGTAAGAAACGCTTACCTTATTCAAGTTGCATATAACTTTTCTAGCGTCCCTACAATTACTCGGATTTTGAAGGTACTTGAGCCTTTTTTGCACCAGGTCACTGACATTGGCAGCTTCCTGTTGCCTCCAGTCCTGGTATCCATCTAACTCAGGAAGCTTTTGTTGGTCTGACAGTATAAAGCTGTAATTTATATTAATGGTCATTTTTGGTCCTTCGAACCGAAATGTACATTTGACAAGAAACATTATTGACGTATCTCTGGGAGAAACGTGGCACAGACATAAGGTACTTAAAAAACATATTTACATATTATTATTTAAAACATGAACTATATTAGTTTTTCCCAACCTATTCTGTGCCAAGACCTTAGCCTTTATGAAATTCTTATGTAACATACATAGTTTTAATATTGAAAAAAAATATCATTTACAAAACTTTAATGATTGGTATTAGGGAATAACTACTAGGAAATCGTTAAAAAAACACAGTAAACTATCACAATATAATTAAAAATTCAAATAACTAAAAAAAAGTGTGTATACTTATGTACAAGCGTTAGAAGTTATACTTCTTTGGCGTAACAAGATAAAAATCATTTTAAAAACGTTTCGTTTGTGCAATAAAAAACAACAGTAAAAAACTAACTAACGCATTATCTAGTTAAATAAAGTTTATTTAAAATATCAAAAAAAAACTAAAATGTTGACGATAGCTAACTTCAGGGTTTCGTTTTTTTCGTGACGGTGTGCGCGCGAATCGAATAAAAAAATTCTCTCATCTTTTTTCCGTAACGCGCCAAAAGAAAAAAAATTGACTCTCACCTTTTTCTATGTTCAATTTGCTCCAAAATGTCAGGCAACTTGTCTAGTTTAATATCACCCTTTTTAAGTTTCGTCAGCTCATGGTTAATAAAATACCAAATTTCCTTCGTATTTGAAAATATCCTCCTCCTGAGATTCTCATATTCTTCTGAAGGTCCACCCACAGAGTCGAATAGCGAACCCATGTCTATATCTTTGAGATTGGGATTCAGACTGAAAAAAAAAGATACGTTTGAAACTGGCCGAACCTCGAACGTCATTAAAAACTGAAAATCGGAAGTGGAAGTACATGATTCTAAATTAATTATTATTTTGATAATGAAACGAGATATAATCAATGTAATTGTTTTATTATTTAATTCTTAATCTGCCTTGCTAGTGTTTAAATAGACACTGAATCTTTTGTCTAAGACAAATTTTAAAATGGCAAAAAAAATCTAAACTAATTTATAACGCATCACATAATGCGTTTATAACCAATTAACATCTTATCGTCCCTTCTTTACAACAAAAAAATAAATTTGTAAATGAAAAAAAAAATATATATATATATAAATATTTAATAAATAGTATTAAGTTTACTTTGTTCTTTGTAAGAAATAAATAGGCTTTTTTATTTTATATTTTATTAACTATATAAGTATATTGCGGTCTCTCACAGCTCATCCTTCTTAGGCAATTCGTTTAGGATTTCCGCCATTTAGTTGTGGAATAGGCTGCTCGACTCCATACGATTGGTTACCTTCCTAGCTTCTTTTAAAACACCTCTATATGAACATTTCTTAACAATTTCCTAGAGTGCTCAATCGTGACTTTTTCAATTCTTTAGTTTTTAAGTGTTTAGTTTATTTTATTATTTTTTTTATTTATTATTGGAACGAATTTTAGCTTAAGGTTGTTTTTTACAAGATTTGGTTATGTCTTGCACTTGACCCATCATGTATTTTTTTTCCATTACTAGCGATGCCAGGAAGAGCCTTATATTTTTTGATGTTTTATGTTATTTGTATCTATAAATGTAACGAAGTGTCAATAGAATCTTAATAAGTACTCACCCTACAGATTTCTTAACCTGAGAAATAAGTTTATTGTGCTGTATTTTGAGAGATTCTAATTGCATTGACACCGTTCTTAATCTATTTTGGAACTCCGAAACATCTTCTGTGCCTCCTTCGCATCTGAAAAGAATGTTCTATTACACTTTTCATAAGGACTTCCGCGCCACTATATGGAACCAGCTACCCATTGAAATACTAAACCAATTCCACTTACAATCCTTCAATAAAAGCCGATTGTTAAAAGAGCGACAACTCTCTTGCGAGCCATCTGGCAGTGTGAGTTCATATGGGAATCCTATCTGTTTGTCCCGTTCTTTAAAATATTGTGAAATTGGTAATCGCTTATGATCCTCATTAATATCAGTAAACCCACCGTGTCTACCGCGTTATAGGAAATCTCGTTGTAGGAGTATTCTCGTAAACCCGTATTTTTTATAATTCAAAGACTTGGAACACGAATTTAATAAAGTTATTTAGTTTACAACAACACAATTGAGACAGGTGGTTTTTGTGTATATTCCGTAGATCTATATTTTTCTTACTAAGTACCAACCCATTTCTTTTCAGTCAGCTAGTCCATAAAATCATCATCAAAGCCATCTGCTGAAAACTTTTTAATTGTTGTACATATATTGTAAAGAAAGCCTAGAAATAGAACATTCATATGGCCCTATAAATTTAATATTAAAATGGTATTTACTGAATTATTTATTAATTAAGGGCATTCGAACTCAAATTAAGTACTTCGGTAAATTTGTCGAATCACGGCTCCATCTTAAAACAGTCCAAGAAATATATTGTTCTTCACGACTTGTATGTAGTACCAAGATGCGTATGGCTTAAGACAAGGGGTATTAACTGATATAACTGATAATATTAAATGCATGATGATACTGTTGCATTTCTCAGTGTTAATTAGGTATGGTTGGGTTATTTCCAAAAATTCCTCCTTTCAATCCAAAACCATGAAGTTTTAATTAATTTCTACACCTGGTACATGATTGCCGAGTGATGAAAATATTTAGAAAAAAAATTTGGAGCTGTTTTAACAACCACCATGATTAATTTACCAAAACTTTTATGACCGTGAATCTTTTTTTCAATTGTATAAATAAAATTTTAAATTGCATGTCTAGAAATAATAATTATTGTTCGCATGTAATGTATTCGGTTGCCATATTAATTGTATCGAAAGGATTTTACGCAATCTATTTAAATGCAAAACACGATGACATAATCTGCAGTTGTCACAAGATATGGCTAGAAATAATTATATATCTATAAATTTACTAAATACTAAGAGAAAAATAATTAATATAAAAATAAATTAGTCGAATCACGGCTTCACCTTAAATGCTATTAATTATCTCTATCCTAAAATTCATCAAAATCTGCTAAGTAACATTTCCAGCTAAGTAAACTATATATCCGACTTCATATAGGAGCTTTCTAGCACAGTACAAACACATTGAAGGCCGAACCAAAATAAATTAGGACTATTGTATTACAAACAGGTGTTTAAAAATATTAAATTCAAGTAATAATACTCTCGCTTATCAAAGTATCAAGAGCGGATCTAATCTAGTAGAGCAGTGGCGCTACTCCCTGTTAGGTCTGGACCTCAGATTTGTGTAACTGTTTCGCAATTATCTCTATTTTAATAGGCAAGTCATCATCCTACTGTACTTAACACTTGACTATTGGATCTAAGATATGCCGATTCCTCAGGATGTTTTCCTTCACCACACAACAGTAGCTGGATGGTTAAAATGCGCACATAGATCCATTGGGGCACACCATAGCCCTGAAGTCACCAATCTCAGGGATCATAGTCGCAAGCCACTCAAGTAGAACTTAACCTACCATATTCCTATATACATGAATTCTTCCTGTCCATGGGCATAACGTCACTGGATCTTTTCTTATAAAGTATATCATACAGTATTTATATGTTAAAAAGGTCTAGGGTCAACAAGCTACAGCTATAAGAAGCACCGCTTTCATACGAACCTACACCGCACATATAAGCGAATGCACACAGAGAGATAAATCAGTGCAGTTGTACGCCTTCTTAGTTCTTAGAAGAAAATTCGTAGTTAAAATTATTATCACGTCTGCGTATGTAAGAAGTTGAAAATAATTTAGTAGATTTGCAGAAAACTCATTGTCAAATCATAATATATATTACCGAATACATATTATTCAGCATCAAATAAATTACCTCAGTGGCGATATAACGAGATACGTAACAGCGATCCATATCAGCAGCAGCACAACCGCGAATCGCTTCCATCTAGACATGTACATCATAACATATCCATTGATGGTGGGCCCGCTACCGAACGGCTTCATCATGAACGCAAGAGGCACATATTTGGCTATCTGAAACAAACAATTTATTTATGAATATAAATAAATAAAGTTTATAGAATTTTATCGCATAATTGGTTTTTGGTATTTAAAATGGGGTCATTTCTTATTAACCCACAATCTGAGAGTATACAATATGAGGGACATACAATATGAGGGATCCAGTCAAAATTGTTTGATAGCAATATCTCAAAATGAAGGCAGATTCATAATTAGTTATTAGCTTCTTCTAATTAGTAAACAGCTTTTATAAAATTCCATGCACTATTTCCGAACCAATTCGACTTAGGTTAAGAAAAGAGTGAACGAATTCTTAAAAGGCCGGCAGCGCACTTGCGAGCCTTCTGACTGTATGATATGGGCAGATGCATCACCGTCTTGTTTATGGGTACGCACGTACATGTGACTTTCAGCTAAATCTGATGATCATAACGAACAAACGAAACGTTTCAAGAAAAGAACGTACCAATTCTTAAAAGGCCGGCAACGCACTCGTGAGCCCTCTGGCATTGAGAGTGTCCATGGGCGGCGGTATCACTTAACATCAGGTGAGCCTCCTGCCCGTTTGCCCCCTGTTCTATTAAAAAAAAAAAATTCTATACACTATGACTATGTATGAAAAATCGTATATAGATAGCATCCAGTTATTTCAAATTTATCAATATTAATATACTAGATCACCCGGCCAACTTCTAGTCTAATAAAATCGAGTTACCTTTAGGAAAACTTAATTCAGAATATCATTAAGGTAATAAAATTAATACAACTTTTTTAGCAGTACAGAAATGTTTTACTGCTTGCCAGTGCGAAGTGGCAATTATAGGCCACTTCTCTCTAACGCCAATGGTGCGCTACTGCATGTTAAAGTACTTTCTGAAATACAACATTTTTTATGAGGTAACACATGTGTTCGATCAAGATCAAAGTCTGGTTATGCATCGCCTCAGTCGCCTGAAGGTGGGAATTTCTTGTACTGACACGAATTCGATTTAAAATGATGCGTAGTTTTGTTAACAGATGGCACTACATGTTGTTTGCATTCGTAAAATTAATTAATTTAATTATCCGAGATTTTATTACTTATTCTGCTATTCGGAACGGAGAAGAATCCACCAAAACAGACATAAATACTTTATTTACAACTTCTCATTAATATTCTTTTTAATCCTTAAACCCCTAGTTATTTAAAGCAAAATTTTATGTTCCTCTCTGGCGGTAGATTTGACTTGCGTTCCTTAGACAACCTAATTCTGAACTGAACTGAACTGACAACTGAATTCTATCACTCCTCCTTTACCTTGCAAAGTATCCTGATATGGAATTCTATCCTACCAATCGATATTAGACGAGCGCAGTCTTTAAATTTATTTAAAAAGCTTATTTTTGATCATTTTCTTTCTGCCTCGTAATTAGCTCTGCTTATTTATATATAAATATTTCTAGGTTAACCTTTTTATTGGCTTTTACATTTTTGTTTATAATTATTTTTATTTATTATGATTGCTATTTTTTTTTAAGTAGTTAAGAATAGTAACGTTTGTTTTGAGTTTTCTGTATTTTTTTCTTGTTAACTTACTTACTTTGCATTTTTTGTACTCTACCCTCTGTTGGTGTTTCTTTTTCATTGTTTCTCATAAGGAAGAAATCGCTTGTAAGCGATAAGGCCGCCCTTTGCCTTATATATTTTTTAAACTGATTTTTTTTTGTTATGTGTATGTTTTTGTATAAGATAATAAAGGATGAATGATGAAAATAAAATAACTAACATTGGTCCAGCCGATCTTTAGTTATAAGTGGTGTTCGAAAACCATAGAAATTTAATACCAAAACACTCGAGTAAGTCAGTGGAAATATTACAAAGAATCCCGCAGCTTACATTACGCTCTGACGCAAACGTTGATAACAATTCCTTCATGTCTAGTGGAAAAATGCTACGAGAATTTTTCAACCCTTCGGTATTTAAAAATAGATCAGACTGAAAAGTTTTATAAAAAAAAAAACAAAGCGAAAAAGTTTTCAATGTCCAAAGCAGACGCGGCTTCAACTATGTCCTCCATTTTAATCTCCGAAAGGCTGTTTTCACAGTCTACGACACGATTTTCGTCAAATTTTATTAGACATATTCCTCATGACTTAATTTTATTATGGAACAGTGGGCAAACGTGCAAACGGCTCACCTGATGTTGCTCACAAGTGATACGGCCGCCCATGGCAACTCTCAATGCCTTGAAGGCTAGCGAGTTTGTTGCCGGCGTTGTAAGAATCGGTACGCTCTTTTCTGTATGCACCCTATGTCGAATTGTTTCGAGAAAACTTCCATTCCCGTTAGGTTAATAATAAAAAAAATTGCTTTTTTACATTTAAATACATTTATATTTTGATCATCCTTTTCATTCCTTCTTAACTATGTGCTTTATTTCGGAAAATCTTTCTCCAAATCCCGTCATTTTTTTCCCGCCATTCTCTGCCATGTACCACCTGCTGTTGCCTTAATGTGGTCTATACACCTAAATTTTCGTCCTCATTTGCTTTATTGTACCTTGGGCACCAGTCACTCCACTCTTCTGTTTCTCTTGGCATGTACCCCGCCCATTTCCACTTGACTTTCTTTATTTTCGTAGTGACGGACTTCTTCAACATCGTTCCATCAATCTTTGCCACACATGTAGTTTTGTATGTTGCGCTTTAATGTGCCCAAGTTTGAGAGGCATGTTAATGCCTATCAAACCATGCCATGTACAGTACACAATTATTTCAAAGCTTTAACATAAATATTTGATAACAATGCTTGTTTTCTTATTTTTCATGATTTTTCTATGCGTAAATATAATGATGTTTAATTCCAAAACTCAGAAAATTACATTTATTATTAGTTTATTATATATCACGCAATGGTGTTAAAATGTCAAATGGAAATAAGGTTGCTAGTGGCATTGATTAACGTTATTTCAATGCAATACATAGATATAAATATGATGACAATAACAACAGCATACAAAACAATAATGCTTCTATCTTTTACTATTGCGAAAAATCGTGTCGTACAGTGTAAATGGATAGTAATGCGACTGCAGTGCGGTGTCGTTGTGGATACACGTCTTTTCATATACAACCCACTTGTCTCATAATAGAACGTAAAACAGCGTAGCTTAGCCTATTTAAAAAACGAGTTAACTAATCGCTTTGTTTACACATTTAACAATGTTAAGAGATTTATTATTGCTAAGTATGCAACCTTTGACATATGTGAGTCTTATAATAAGATGCGAGTCATTAATCTTACAATTATATTTTTCATAAGTAAAAAGAATAAGACTTCATAACCCAATAACAAAATTAAAATTTACTCTCAGGCAAAAATGTTTATATGCAGTTCTATTTTTTAGTTTAAGAAAAATGTTACCATAATAAGGTAAATCAATATAATACTGAGAATGTTTTGAAAAGTAAATAATTTTTTTTTGGAGATAACTGTATCTTCTAAACCATGGTTCCATTTAAGTAGCTTGTTGTTGTTGTGTTAAAGGCTATATATTATGGTATAAACACAATAAAATGTGTAAAACTGCGAGATAATTAGGCCAACCCAATAAATTAGTTTGCGTCATACCCTTAAGGGAAAAAATATAGTGATGAAGTAGTAAAAAGGATTTGATTTTTCATGGAAAAATCCAAAAAAATGTGTACTGAAAGATAAATCAATTAAAACTGCAAACTGCCTCAAGTCATTATGAAATGCTTATATAATAGAAATGTACCAGAAAAAAAAGATTTTTACATGTAAGTGTATATTTTCCAATATCTTATGATATTTAATTTGTATGTTTTCATAGTCAAAGAGACTATCATATTTTATTTTAATATAATGATGATTTAGTTATAAAATATAGTTAGGTCCTCCTTGAAATATTGCCTTGAAATAATCAGATCCTAAAAATATATTCTATAATTGCAATATCAATTAAAAAATTTAATTCTGTTAATAATGTGAAATTATTGTTGAGTTTTATTTAGGCCAACTGTGGGCTTGACATAATAAGATTACACTTAAAGGCTGAGATAGAACTTAAAATTATCACTGATTAATGAGGCACAATTATCATTTATATATAAGATTTTGTATATTAAACATTCTTCACAACGCACAATACGGTTTTACTAAAGGTCGCTCCACTACCGATGCTGGAATAGCTCTGTTAGGACATATATTTGATGCATGGGAGAAAACTCAAGATGTACTGGGAGTTTTCTGTGATTTGTCCAAGGCGTTTGATTGTGTTCATCATGAGACTCTGCTTTGCAAACTTGACCACTACGGTATAAAAAATGTAGCTCTTAACTTAATAACCTCTTACCTAAGTTGTCGAACAACTAAAGTTGATATAAATGGAACTAAATCTTCGGAATCACATATTAAAATGGGAGTCCCGCAAGGATCAATATTGGGACCATTTTTATCCATTATATATATTAACGATTTGCCTACTTATGCAAAGCTATTATGTGATATTGTATTATTTGCTGATGACACGTCATTGATTTTTAAAGTAAATAGATATAAGACAAATTGTGACGATGTGAACAACGCACTTTCTAAAATATTGTCCTGGTTTTCTGCAAATAATTTACAATTAAATGCCACAAAAACAAAATGCATAAGATTTGCTTTACCTAATGTTAAAACTACAACCATGGAGCTTAAACTAAACAATGAAAAACTAAATTTAGTTGATTCTACAGTATTTCTAGGCATTACAATAGACCAAAAACTTCAATGGCGTCAGCATATCACTAAACTTTCAGACAAGCTTAGTTCTGCGACATACACTATTAGAAAAATTAGGCAACTCACAGACGAGGAAACTGCCAGAATAGTATATTTTAGTTACTTTCACAGCGTTATGTCGTTTGGAATTCTTTTATGGGGCAAAGCAGCAGATATTCAATCTATTTTTATCTTGCAAAAACGTGCTATTAGGTCAATCTATTGCTTGAAACCAGGCACTTCACTTAGAAACTTATTCAAAGAAATCAGTATTTTGACGGTACCGTCTCAATATATCTACAACTGTATCGTTTTTGTGCGTAGTAATATTAGTTCTCTTTTAAAGAACAGTGACATTCACAATAGGAATACAAGAAATAAGGGAAAACTTTTCCAGCCGTCTTTCAGGTTGCAGAAAATAAACACTTCATTTATAGGCCTAAGTGTACGCTGCTATAACATGATTCCTAGTGAAATATTGGAACTGCCTCTCAACAGATTCAAAACACATATTAAAAAAACCTTAATGTGTAAAGGTTACTACACAGTTAATGACTACCTAGAAGATAGAAACGCTTGGTAATAGGTATAATTATATTGTTATAATTTGCTTTGTTCTCTTGGAAGTGTTGTGAATGTAATGTAATGGTGAATGTGGTAAATCACAGAACTGATTTTATTTTATTTTTACTTTTGTAACTTAAATGACGTTGTGGTTTATGACATTTTCTTTTGAATTGTATTGTATGTAAAGGGAGGATAAAACTTGCTGAGTTTCTTGCCCGTTCTTCTCAGAACAGGATCTCCTGGTAGTCTTGCGAACGGATGGCGTAGTTTTGCTCTTTCGCGAATTTTGTAAACGTTTTTGACATTCATAAGCAAGCGTTAAGTCGCATCTAAACTGAATAAATAAATTTTGATTTGATTTGATTTGAGAACAATCTTAACAAAATCTAAGAATTTACTATCATCTCAAAAAATATAACTAATGTTTAGGATATTACAATTACACATATAAATACTTAAAAATAGAATTGTAATAAAAATATTGTAAAATATAGAAATAGGATATTGATTTTGTTACATATCTTTTATCTAATTAAATTCATCATGAATCAAACCTACTGACCACTACACCACCGCATAGTATCCACCTAAGAATGCAAAGGGAGATGGTGCCAGGCAGGCATTATAGTAGACTAAAACTAAGCTAAGACAAATATATATAACATTTATAACAACTATGAGAACTTAAAATGTATGTACAACTGTACAGCATGTAGCTGTTAACTCTATATTACATTAGTTAGATGTCCGGATATTCACAATCAAACTAAACTATGTTCTACTTACTTACATTTTCAACCAAGATTGAGAAGATATTAAACACAATTATACAGCAGAACGGTACTGTAAATCAAAATAAAAAAAATAGATAGAATATCTATTTTAAACTAAGTACGGTTTTTTACATTAAAATTTGATAAAAGAATTACACTTACCACGAATAATTAAAATAAATTACACTGCACAAACACTAGTATCATATAGTTTTTTAGTGATTTACTTGTTATTTTAGTCATATATTTGAAATTTCTTATATCATTTGTATATAAATGGTAATTCACAAATCACAACAATTTAGCATTTTAAAATTAATATTAGAGACGTGCATCATGTAATTTTGTTAAAATGAAATACGAAATGTCTTGTATTACGAATATCGAGGAGTTAGAACTTAGAAGTCAGTTCTCAATCTATGTATACTGTCAGTAATATTATTAGCTGTGGTAAGAAAAAAATAATAAAGTAATATTATCGTACACAGACTATGGTATAGACGAGGCATCACTGTACAGCGAGTGAGATAGCGAATATTATAATCCTAGCGAGTTTAAGAGATAATAATGTGTATTTACAAAGGACACGAAGTGTGGCAACAACCTGACGTTGGTAACATGATTCGCAATTTAGTCGGTTTTGTAAAGTTTTTAACCAGGTCGACTCGAAAGATAGATCAGTTTTATAAAGCTTTTATTAAATACAATACAATACTTTTCTGTAAGACATATTTTTAAATCAACTTAACATTTTTTCTTATAATAGGTTTGTTGCCAAGGCAACTTCTTATATGCCAGTATATACATACTTCACACCCTCTTAAGTTTTTTTTAAAGAATTATGTAAATAAATTCTTTAAACCCAATTGTAAACTGAGTTCTTTAGGTTTGTGAATATTTTCAATTTCTTCTGCTGCGGCTAAGATAAAATCATCATATCGCCTAGGAGCTGTGATATTTGATCTACTTCTTAGTGACCTTATTTGAACGGATGCGGTTTCTACACTGTCATTATTGTTTACAGCTTCTCCGACACCGTTGTTAACAGGGTCTTCAATATTAGAAAGTGAGTTGTAGTCACTTTCAATATTTGTTGGTTCCTGAATATTTTGTTCCAAAATTTTATTGTTATCATTTTGCGTATCAACATTATTGTCATATTTATTATTGTCATCAAGCGTCATAGTGATTTTCTTTTGTAGTGTTTGTTGTGATGACAATTCTTTAGGTTTTGCTGTAGACTCAATTTCATTATAAAGTGGTGCAAGTTCGTACTTGCTTTGTTCGTAGTACATGCATTTCATCACTCGTATATCTTTTGAAGTAATGATATGGTTTTTCGAAGGAACGTAGATTCTGAAAGCTTTTGACGTTTCAGAGTATCCCACAAACATCCCTGGAATTGCTTTAGGTGCAAATTTGTGACCATTATATCCCTTTTTCAAAACAAAAGTCTTACTTCCAAATATGTATAGATGATTTACACAGGGCTTTCTACCAACCCATCGTTCAAATGGGGTTTGATTTTTAATGGCATTATTTATGTTTCTATTTGCCAAATAATTTGATGTAGCCACTGCCTCGCCCCAAAGTTTCAATGGTACATTTGCATCTATCATCAATGCTCTTGCTTTTTCTAATAGGGTACGGTTTTTACGTTCAGCAACTCCGTTTTGGTGTGGAGTATAAGGTGCGGTAAGACGTCTTTGAATGCCACACTGTTTTAAGTAGGTGTCAAACTGATTATTAATATATTCAGTCCCGTTATCAGATTGTAAAAACTTAATTTTGTTACCTGTGTGTGTTTCTGCTAACTCTTTGAACTCTTTAAATTTTTCAAGTACTTCGCTCTTATTTTTCATTAGATAAACTCTACAGTATCGACTATAGTCATCTATAAAAGTAACAAAGTATTTATTTCCGCTTATGGTGGGCGTTTGAATAGGACCACACACATCGCTGTGAATGATTTGTAAACATTCTGTCGTTCTTTGAGTTGTTTTAATACGTGGAACAGGTTCACGGTGCAGTTTTGCTTGTATGCATACTTCACAGTCATTCAAATCTTCCGATGCATCAAAATTTAAGCCAATTAAGTTTTCATGTCTACGTGCATATTTCAGATCATTTACGTTCATGTGACCCAGTTTTCTATGCCAGTCATTAATACTTGATAAAGTTGTTGATTTCTTCGGAAGAGAACTTGTAACCTCATCATCATTGACTAAACAGTTCCTTTCATGTTGATCTGGATGCACATAGTAAAGACCGTCTTTTTGTTTATATGCAGTTATATTTATTTTGTTTTTAGGGTTAGTTACAATAGCTTTATTTTTAGTAAATACCACTGAGCAACCAGCATCTGTCATCTTACTTACGGACAGTAAATTAGTACAAAGGTTCGGTACGTATAAAGTATCTTGTAAGCGTGTTATTGCCTTACTGTTGCCGTTTTTTGTTATAAAGGAAACTATTCCTTTTCCTTTAATCTCTGCAGTGTATTCGTCCGTCGCAAAGTTAAGTTTTCTGGATGTACTATCTATTGTTTTAAATAAGTCTCGTTGATAAGTCATATGAGACGTGCAACCACTGTCTAAAACCCATATGTTGTTTTTAAGTTTCTTATTATTTGTAAAAAAACACTGCATTATGTAATTATTTTTATGGAAAGAATCAAATTTCTTAGCCTGTTTATTTTTATTTTCCTTCCAGCAGTTTGAACAAATTTTATGGTGTTTGTGTTTAAAGATATTACCTCTTCGTTTACAAACTTTACACGATGCATATAAAGCTTCTTCTTGAAAAGAGGATTCAGGTTCGACGTCATTGGTTATATTGTGATTATGACGAGCTTCATATTCTTCGAGTATTTTAATTTTCAGCTCTTCAGGCATAGGAAGAAAATCTCGTGATTCAATAGCGACTCTGAAGTTCTCGTATTCTTTGAAGAGGCTGTATAGCATTAATATTGTTAAAAGGTCTTCGTTGATAATTATGTCCATGTCTGCCAGTTTGTTAACTATATCCATGAACTTGTTTAAATGACTTTGTATTTCATGGCCATCTAATTTAGTTAGAATTAGTTGTTTCAGTAAAATGGCTTTACGGGCAGGTCCTTTGCTTGCATAAATGTCTTTTAGTGTACTCCAAACGGCTTTTGCAGATAGGCATTTTTTAATTTGGTTAAGCTCAGAGGGAGATATCATAAGAATTAGTTCCGATCTAGCTTGTCTGTCACCTTCTGTTTCTGCTGCACTTGGATCTTTACTCAAAGGAGTTTCAATATATTTCCATAATTTGTTTCTTACTAAGACTGCTTCAGCCTGTATTACCCATGTATCATAGTTTTCTTTTGTAAGAGGATCTATTCTTGCGATCGACATTTTGTGTTTCGCTTTTTCTTTTTTTTTTCTTTTATTAACCACGCTTACCATGTAAAGTTTTTAACCAGGTCGACTCGAAAGATAGATCAGTTTTATAAAGCTTTTATTAAATACAATACAATACTTTTCTGTAATATATTTTTAAATCAACTTAACATTTTTTCTTATAATAGGTTTGTTGCCAAGGCAACTTCTTATATGCCAGTATATACATACTTCACAGGTTTGCACTGAAAAATATGTTTGGAAGCGTTGTTGTGTCGAAGTATTAATTCATTGAAGATTGCTTATTATTGACCAAAATAAACATCCGAATGAATAATTGTTGAAGAAAGTTACTGAGTCGTGACAAAATAAGCTACTTACCGATGGTAGGTTATGTTTGTTTCTTTTCGTTCACTATAGCTTTTACAGCCAATAATGCATCAATTTACCATGACTTACACTTTAAATACACCTCTTATAATGATATAGTCTTAAAATATGGGTTTGACTTGGGTTTCACAGATTTATCAGTAAGCGGTGAAAACTTGTTTACCACCAAGGGCTCGGTGGTAAACAGTTAAAACCGGATACGCAAATAGAGACAGAAAAAATGATACTCTGTTTCGCTCGCACTTAAGTATTTCACGTTAATGTCTTCTCTCTTTAGTTATTATTGTTATTTTAGAAGCTTATCTAGTTCTATTCTCTATCTACGAATATTATTAATAAATTATGTAAGAGTTATGGTAATAAGGTACTTGATTTGCAGTAGTTGCTTTGACAAAAATTAAAGGTGATCCTTGATTAATATAAGCTTTATAAGGAGAGGAATTATTTTTAGTCTTCTTAAGAATTTGAATGAAGTTGACAGTTAATTTCAAAAGGCCCAGGCCGAGGCTACCAACTGTCGACACTATAATATCATTTTCATTATTTCATACAAATTTAGTTTTCGACTCTCTACATAGACTACTGTAAGTGTAATACTGTTAAGCCGTCTTGACTAGACCCCCTGTTTTAGTAAACTAAATAAGATAATAAATTTCTAGGAGCAATGCCGAAAAAAACTCCAAAAACGGCATTTTACTTCTTTGCTTTAGATTATAAATCAGAACAAGCGAAGAAGGGAATCCAGTTAAAGAACTTGGCGGAGGCGGTGGAAGCGGCATCACCAGTATGGACGGTGAGAACTCAGAATTCATAAATCGTATGATCGAATTCCAGGAATTAAAAAATAAAAGTACCCTGCTTTTTATAATTGCCACTGTCATTTCGATAACAAACGCATTGTATTTCATATATCAATCTTGTAATTTGACGCTAAGCTCAATAAAATCACATGTATTTTTTAATTACACACAATTTTTAAGTATTAGTACATGGTATATGTGCTTTGGTATCTATGATGTATTTAATAAGTACCTCACAATTTCAGTCTTCACACCCATCCGTCCGAGCGAAATATGAAGCAAAAGCAAAGGCAGAGAAAACAAAAAATAATGTGCCTCAAAAAAAATTCACATCTTATGGCATCCCAATTTCTGAGATTATCAGACAAGAACAAGAGCAAAAACAAGCTGAAGAATATGAAAAAGAAGATATAAGCAATCTCGTGGCAATTAACAAGATTTCTGGTGGTTAGTAAATATTAATTCTCTTTCAATTTAGTTTCTGAGCTTCTGCAGAAGCACAGTCAGTTAACTCAGATTTGGTTGTTTAAACGAATAGTTGTAACTTTCGATGATGTTGTTATTAAGTACCTAATACAATAGAATTCAGCGTTCACTTTGGTCAATATGACTGGTATGTTGTTCTAAACAATGTTGTTGCAAATGGTGTTGACTGAAGTAAGTTTATAGCTTTTAATGGTTTTTAACTTTAATTCTTTCTCTGTATAAACAACCAATTTTTTATTTTAATTTATCTGAACTGGAATGAGAGGTTTATTGCCCTCATGTTAAATGTGAACTAAATAGCTATATTTATATAGGTAGTACATATTTATACAGGAATAAAAGTTTTTATAATTGCCACTGTCATTTCGATAACAAAATCATCGTTTGAAATTGAAATTGAGGGTAAGCTCAATACTTTATTATACATGTTTTTGTAGGCACACCAAACATAGATATTTATCTTATGGATGTGAATTATTATTGCAAAGTAAAGAAGGACTATTTAATTGGAGAAAGCACCATGTTAAGGTTCACTCTAAAGGATGGCTTAGATGAAGTATACCATGAGATCATTAATCCTGGTAAGTTCCAAAGATGAATAATAGACTCTTAATCTTCTTTGTTAAGTCTTCTGTAAATACTAGTCCTAATACACCATTTTAATCAAAGGGTATTTAATGATGAAATCCCACATCAGTTAACTATATAAATACTAAAAAGAAAAATGTGTAACAATAAAGCACTCTTAATTACTGACAATAAAATTTATATTCAATTTAGCAAAAAATCACATTACCGAAAATTGCAACAATTACTGCATATAGCATTAATTACTGAAGGGACTGCATTTTATAGCATTAAACAAAGTTAAGTAAGAAAAATAAATTTTTTATTTCAGTTTTGTTAGTTATATAAGGGTAATTCTAAGTTGTTAATATGTAATATGTTGTATGAAGTGACGGCATGTAATTTTTTAAATATTTTTACTTTAGTATAATTTTTAAACTGAAAACGTTTACATAGTGGCCAGTCAATTTGTTGGTTTTATCTTGTTTTATAAGTGACCTGGGTAGATACTCAGTACAGGGTAGAGACAAAATGCACAGGGTAGGATACTTTATGAACAGGGAAGAGAGATAGACATATAATAATTCATATAAAAACTATTTATTTGTTTTTATTATCTTGACTCGTCATTTCTTAGCAGCCTGCATATAAAATTAAATTTTTGTGAAGCGCTAGATACAAAAAAATAAAACGGTTCTTAATTTTTCTATCCATCAAAACAAATATATATTGTATAACTCTATTATCAATAGTTAATGAAGAAAAATAAAGAAACAAAAATGTATCTGAGTAACAGTATTAAGTTTGTCTTGTAATTAATTAAAAGACAATATCAATAGATTCATTAAATGCAAAAAAAATATGCTGCCCTCTCATATTTGAATACTATTGCATATAGTCTGTTAATTTTGTCTGACGTCTTTTGCTGCACCAGTACTTTTGTTGTATTTTTTACTTGTTTTATTCATGTCTCCTAATATTGAGGGATCTTGATGATAAAGGCTGTATTTTTTAACATAAAAGCTACCAAAGCTTGACAGAGTATCAGGCTCCACTGGCTTCATCTTCTTCATCTCTTTGTTCATTTTTTTTTTTTTTTTTTTTAATATGGCTTTAATTTGTGCCAACTGGGCACAAGGTACTTCGCCAGTGTCGTGTAGATGGAGAAGGCACGAAGGAGATTGATCGGTAAAAATAATTAAAACCTAAAAAAAAAATAGTTGGAATTTGATTGCTAGTTTAAAAGACAGCACAGACAACACAAATATGAGTAAAAACAGGATTAAATACTATTTGCTATTTATGAATAATTTATATACATATATATTACACTTTAATTTTATTACTTGCTATATATTTACATAAAAATCTGCAATATGGACTAAACACAAACATTAACAAACATTTAACACTTAAAGGACGGGGGACTTTTGGGGGAAGAACGTCATAGAGAGGATAGGTTAGTTTAGGACAGTTGAATAGTATGTGAGATACAGTGCCTTCATCTAAGCCACACTCACAGATAGAGTGATCCCTTATCCGAAGCTTGGCTAGATGAACAGGAGTGCAAGCATGACCAAGACGCAGACGTGAGATTGTGGACGTAATCGAGCGATTTGCATTCCGATAATGACAAAACCAGGGTTGTCTTGGTATGTTTGGTTGGATGGAAGCATAAAACTTACCCTTAATCGATTTGGAGTCATTCCAAAAAGTATTCCAGGTTCTGTCCAGATATGTCTTTGCAAGAGCACAAAGATCATGTGCTGAATTTTTGAAATAATCTAAAGAACCTGACTCAACAGCTGCTTTGGCAGATGAATCAGCAACGTCGTTTCCAGGAATACCTGAGTGGCTAGGAATCCAAACTAGAATGACAGACAATCCCTTTTGATTGCAAAAGAGAAGAGTCTCCCTGATTTTTAGAATAGTGGGAAAACGCGATTTGCTGCGAAATGGGTTTTCTTTAATAGACATTAAACAACTTAAAGAGTCTGTCAAAATAGCTGTTTGTTGTATGTTATGGGAGTGTGCAAAAAGGATTGCTTCCAATAGAGCAGTGGCCACCCTGTGAACACTGAAGACTCGGGAGGACATTTAAATTGCAGGATAATTCTATAGCGAGGAACCCAACAGGCAGCACCAACACAGCCATCTGGAGACAGCTTGGATGCGTCAGTGTAAATAAGAAGGTGATTTTGCAAATTTTGATTAATGTAACTTTGTAATTTTATGTTGGTATCTGGAGCACCTTTGATCAGACCAAGGTCTGTGATAATGGAAGGTTTGTACACCAGGGCTTTATAAGGAGTAGAATATAGGGGATTTGTTGGAAAAGATATCAGGGGGTTAGGGAGGCTGGTGTACTTTAGATAACTATCTAGCAGATATGAAGAGGAGTTGCGGGTGCAAGGAGCACGGGATAGTTGGGCTAATCGATGCCATAGAGGGTGGGATGATAGTTGTAGCATCTTGCTAACAAAGCGGTCACATAAATACTGCCGGCGGATGTGTAAAGGAGGATCGACGCACTCAACCTGCAAAGCATTAGTGGGGGAGGATTTCATTGCACCTAGAATAATTCTAAGGCACCTATACTGAATTTTGTTTAATTTTTCAGAAGCTGATTTGTTAAAAGGATCCAGAACAAACATACCATAATCCATATGACTACGAACTAAGGCATTATATAATAACTTAACTTAACGTTGTCTAAATAAATACCTAAAAATTTTGCTTTATCTGTCAGGTTGATTGCTTTATTTTCAAATGAAATGAGTAGGGTGGGAATGTATCTTTTCCTTGTAAACACCACTGCCTGAGATTTGTCCACTGACAGGGACAAGCCATGGTCAAACAACCACTGGCCTAGGTAATACAAAGCAGAATTGATACGACAGGATACTTCCCCTATACTGCCTGAGCTGTGATAGAGGACAATATCATCAGCATATTGTAAAATGTTACAAAAACTGGTAACAGACAGTTCTAGGTCATAGGTATAAATGCTATAAAGCAGAGGGCTAAGAACTGAGCCTTGAGGGAGACCTTTCCAGACCAGTCTGGGGGGAAGAGAGGTATTTTGATGCTTTACAAGAATAGATCTGCAAAATAGCAGTTTACATATGAGATGAACCATCCTCGAAGGTACACTCAGCTTAAGCAGTTTCTGCCTGAGCACCGGAAGTAGGACATTGTCATATGCAGAAGCAATATCAAGATAAACACCCACAAGGTACTCCCCTTTTGTAAAGGCCAGACGAATGTCTGTTGTCAGTATACTAAGGCTGTCTGTGGTACTCATACCCTTCCGGAATCCAAATTGGGAGGAGGGGAGAATATTTCTACTTTCCATTAACCATTCCAGCCGATTTTTAAGAAGGTGTTCAGTAACTTTAGCTAAAGTAGATGACAAAGCTATGGGTCGATATGAATTTGAATCTGAAGGGTTTTTTCCAGGTTTGAGAATGGGAATGACTATTTGAGAGGTCCAAGATGTCGGTATAATACCAGTTACAAAACATTTGTTGATTATTTTTAAGTAGTAAAGTTTAGCTTTGTCATTTAGTTTAGTCAGGAAGGAATATGGAACGCCATCTTCCCCTGGAGTTGAATCTTTGAGCCCATTGAGAGCGGTTTGAAGCTCAGAGAAGGAAAAGGGAGCATCCATTTCATCGGTAGCTGGAACTGGTGTAGAACTTAGAAATGAGTCAACATAGGGAACGAAAGGAGGAGCCAGTTTGTCTGCAAAGTTGTTAAGCCAGCCAGAAGGGTTATTTGAAGAAGGATCAACATGGTTCAGGGAACGACGGAATCTCCTCACACTTGACCACACAATGGTGGATGGAGAGCGAGTGCTAAGGGATTCACAAAATTGTATCCAACTAGACCTTTTCTTTTTGGATACTAACCTTTTAATTTTAGCATCAAGCTTTTGATAATTATTAAAGTTCTCCTGAGACATACAGGCTGAGTAAGCCTTCTCTGCAGCCTTTCTCTTACGAAACAAATCACTGCATTCATCATCCCACCAGGGAGAGGAAAGCAGATGATTTTTAGGAGAGTGTTTTTTGGGGATCTCAGAATCGGCCGAAGATATGAGGGATTTCAAAAATTGATCATAGCAAGACAAGACATTTTCTCCACATTCCGAATCCGGCAGAGTGTCCACCATGCAATCAACGGATTGAGCATAATCTTCCCAGTTTGCATTTTTGAGATTATATTTTAATAGGGAGTTGCGGTGAGAGGGGGGTAAGGATTTGCTGTTTAATGAAATAATTATAGGAAAATGATCACTGCCATAGGTGAACTCAAGGGCGCTCCAAGTTAGTTGCGAGGCTAGGTTAGGAGAGCAGAGGGTGAGATCCACTGCAGATTTGGGATTCTGATTGGGGTATACCCTGCGAGTTGGAGAGCCATCATTGAGGATGCAGAGATTGACATCATCAAGTAAGTCAATCAACAGTGGAGCAAACCTATCACTAGCGTGGCACCCCCACATAGTGTGATGGATGTTAAAGTCACCCATGGCTATGATAGGGCTGGGAAGGGATGATAAAATTAATTGTAACTCGGGAAGAAGAGGAGAAGGGTGAGGAATATACAAAGATACAAAAGAAATGTCTAAGGTACGAACAGCAACAGCATTAATCTGTTCACTGTGGGAAGGAAGAGGAATTTGGGAGAAAGGGAGGGAATGCCGTACGAAGACAGCACTGCCCGCATACCCATCATTCCTGTCATCCCCCAGACAGGAGAAACCAGGCACCCGAAATCGGGAACCAGGGCTCAGCCAAGTCTCTGAGATGGCAACAATTGAAGGTTTATGGAGGTTTATGAGGGAGATCAATTCGTGTTTTTTCAGACGTAAACTTTTACAATTCCATTGCATTACGGTTATTGGGACCATTTTGTAACAATTTAAAGAGTTGGGATAAGTTTTTGGCAACGTTGGGCGGTAAGGGAATTTCGCTACATGGGGCAACAATACTTAGAAGGAATTCAGAAATAAATTCTAACATTTTGCCTTGAGAGGGAAGGGAGTCAACATTACTGTTGAGAGCACAACCATTTGGGAGGGATGAGGAGCAGGGACCAACAATATCCTGGTGAGCTGTTCTATCGTACCCCTTTGTTAGAGGAGCTTGTGGACGAGGAGAGCGATTAATTGTTTGGCGATAGGATGTTTTGGTAGAAGTTTGGGCTTTTTGAGATGATCTTAGGGAGTAGGCAGGAGGGGTAAACATTTCTTTTGTTATCTCAGCATATGAACGTCGGACAGATGGAAACTGAATTGCTGCTTCAAAGTATGAAATATTGTCCTGGGACATCACCATTTTTATGGATTGCTGTCGAGAAAATTCTGGACAGCTCTTGTCAGAAGCAAAATGTTTACCGGAACAATGTAAACATGTGGATTTTTCTATGGTGACTTCACACGTTTCACCTGCATGAGGCTGAGCACACCTGTAACATCTGGGCTGAGATCGGCAGGCCGATTTGATATGACCAAAACAGGCAGCAGTTCAGGCACTGTATGGTAGGAAGTCTGTAGGTTTCAACAGGGAGGGAAGTGTGGTAAGAGTAAACCTTATCAGGGAGCATTTGCCCCCTGAAGGTAAGAACGACAGATTGGGTAGGCACCCAGGTGGTGACACCCTCAGTAACTAATTTTCGGTTCAGTCGCCTTGACTTTACTACCTCACCACATCCAGGAGGAAGCTCTAATGAATCCACAAGCTCGTCCATCGACCAGTCCACCGGAACACCCCTGACTAACCCCATTCTGGTAATGTTATAAGTAGGGATAATAGCTTTAAACTTGCACATACCGAGAATCGGGCTGACCAGAAAGTTGTTGGCAGCTTCAGCAGAAGAGAATTCAACTGTAATTTTGTTACGGCCTACGTTTTTTACGCCATCGTGTATGACAGAGCTTATTTTGTGTTTGTGCATAAACTGACCAAATGTAATAGCACGTAAAGAGGCTCCGGAAGATGGATCCTCTACTTCCCGGGACACTTGGATAATGAACGGACCTTTATCATCATTAGAGTAAGACCGAGGGCCATCGGAGAAGGAGGGGTGGACATAAAGGTGTTGAACAGATGGGTTCGCTTGAGTGGGATCCGTAATTGTTTTTTTAAAGGAAGGCACATTTCTCTCTTCTCCTTGTCGTTTGCGAGACGTAGAAATGGTACCCGGGTCGGGGGGCTTGGGGTCAGGATCTAGATCCATTTTACTGCAACTACACCGACTGTATTAGTTTAAATTTTATACTTTACCAGCACCAATAACGTTAGTTTTATCTATATAACAACAATAACAACTATTTCAGATTTGAAAAATCACAGAAACACCGAAAAAACACCGAGATCTCACGAACACGTGCGTCAACCAAAGCTAACGCGAGCAAAGTCCTCTTTGTTCTTGATCCTCTGTATTCCTCACTGAATATAAAATTTCATTGTCATACTAATACTTAATTTGTCTTGGTAAACAACAGTCTACATGCAAAGAATCCCAATTTGTAAACAAAAGAACGAATTTCTTAGAAAGGTTGTATGCATGATGCCGACAGTTCAGTTTAACAGAAATGTTACATGGAGTTTACACTGTACATATATTATTTAGATTGTTGGAGTTAGGTTTATCTTAGCTGTAAGACCTCTCATAGTCTAATTTTTTTTTATGTAAAAAGTCTTTTTATATGTAACTTTTTAAGAACAAACAATTGGTGATTCACACTTAAGTATATTAAGAAAAGATGAAATATAACATAGTTCTTATGTTAATAAATTTTTACTTAAAATTTTGTATATTTTCAGGTGGCATTCCAATGGGCTATGCATATGATGTAAAACTTGGGTGTAAAGAATTTGGATTAGAAATTCCAGATGAGACAAAGAAACCGAGTAATTACATGCAAATTCTTGCCAATATCATTGAATACCTTAAGAAGAGCAACCCAAGTGTTGAAGTTTTGCCTCCAATATTTGTGATGCCTGATAAAGTGCATATTGTCTCGAATTTTTTGTCGCAAATGTGTAGACGGGCTGGTAAGAAATTAATATACTAAATAAGAAAAAAAAATAAGTTTGTTGCAATTGTCTGTACCTATTACATTATTAATCAGTCGGATCAGTATAAGAACTTTCAATTTTATTTTTTATTTAATAATTTTTAAAGTCGATGATGGTGTTTTGGAGTGAAATCTGTTAAATGTATGTTATAAATTCTAAAATTATATTAATAACAATAGTAACTTGTGTAAACTTAGGGGAAGAGGAATCTATCTTCCGTGTGTACAGATTGGATACTTTGCTGTACCACTTAGCAAATGTCCATGAAACATTCAAGAAACAGATTCCCACAGAGGCAATTGCATTGAGTATTTTGCAGAAGGATTTGTTCTTGTACACACCGCATATTGGATGCGATGTAAGTATAAGCTCCATCTACTCCTACTCTATATGGAAATTGTATTCGTTTTTACAACAAACTCCCAAGCGAAATTAGGCCTAGGCATCTGTATCGTGCCTATAAATAGCGAGTCGGAGGTCGGTTCCCCCCATAAACCCTAATTCATCCCCAAATTCCCTTACCGGGGAAGGTGAGGATCTTTACAGCGTACTTCGGTCACTCCAATGAGCTTCCGTCCTGCCCTTCAGGCGGTTGACTACCCTGCGATGACCCAAGCCGTGGTTGTATTCTCACAGGACGCCATTGCGCTAGCCGTGGAAAAAGCGCCAATTCAGGTCGAGCTGAGCGAAACAGCGAAATTCCATTTAAAAAAGAGCTGTTCTTCCTACAGCTCTTTGAATTTAGCAGCGATCGGACGCGTTTATTATCGGAGCTCTCTAACGTGATTTTCATTGCATTGCTCCCCTGTGAAGCCGGGGCGGGTCGCCAGTATTTTTATAAGATTTGGTTTTCCAATTCTTGCACTTATCCATCGTATTTCTATGTATTATGTTATGTATGTATGTAATGAGCAGTGTTGGCCTAGTGGCTTCATCGTGCAACTCTCAAACCTGAGGTCGTAGGTTCGATCCCGGGCTGTGCATGGACTTTCTTTCTATGTGCGCATTTTGCTCGAACGGTGAAGGAAAACATCCTGAGAAAACCGACATGTCGTAGACCCAAAAGGTCGACGACGTGTGTCAGGCCTGGAGGCTGATCACCTACTTGCCTATTAGATTTAAAAAAGATCATGAAACAGATTCAGAAATCTGAGGCCAAGACCTAAAGAGGTTGTAGCGCCACTGGTTTATTTTATTATGTATGTAATGAAGTGTGAATCGTTACTATTCTGTATTAACAAATACTCGGCAGTATAAAGCAATACATACAGAATTTTAAACTTAAGTGCATTTTGGAATTGGTTCTATTATAAAAATAAAATTTTTAGCACCACAACAGTATAGATATGACCCAAGAATGTTCGAAGTCGCGCGTGACTCGGCAAGCGTTCACAGTAATGGACCATTGCTGCTACGGATTTGGCATTCAACTGAAACTGGGGAAGCATTTACCGGCTGACGTGGATTTGGAAGTAAGTTTTTTTGTAAAGATTTTTTTTAGTGTCATTGGATGTTTTTTTTTATAGAACAGCGGGCAAACGGGCAGGAGGCTCACCTGATGTTAAGTGAAACCGCCGCCCATGGACACTCTCGATGTTAGAGGGCTCGCGAGTGCGTTGCCGGTCTTTGAAGAATTTGTATGCTCTTTTCTTGAAGGACCCTACGTCGATATATATAGTTATAAGCTAACCCAATTTCCTAATAACTATATTTAACATAATAAAATATCCTCAATCCCAACAATCTTTTGGGGAGAGTTCTTGTAAAAATGGTGCTTGAATTATTATTATTTAACTCAATAAACTAAAATCCTAATCCTTGGTATTTATTTGCTCCAGTTTCAACAATTTGTATGGCTTATAATTAGGCGATTATAGAAAAAATTAAAGAAATTTTATTTATTTATTTTTATTATATTTGACTTTCATAAGAGTACTTGGTTACCAATAAAGTAAACTAACCAGTAAACTAACAAAATATTTTTTCTAAGCATTTAAAAAGACTCCTTTTTCAATCACACGTCAATAATAATTATAAAGGCCGGCAACGCATGGCTATCACGGCTATGTGAGTGCACATTAGCGGCGGTATCACTCAACATCGGCTATCGGTCCTGCGCGTTTGCTACTGTTACATAAATAAAATGAATCATAACATTTATAATAAGTAATTAATAAATACTATATTATTGTAGTGCAAAAATTTTTCATACAATTTATTTTCAGGCAATAATGGAGATGAAAGAGAAGAGATTGGATCCTATATCTACGGTTGTAAGTATTCCTTTTTTTTTAACTGTGAAATGTGTGTTTAAAATTGATATGTATTGAATGTCAGGATTATATGTGAGAGCCTGCAATGTAAGAACCTAACAAGCCTACAGATCCCAAAACCTTTAACCCAAATGCGTTAGGCATAAATAGTGAATATACACCTAAGGTAACAGATGGAGCCCTACGGGTAGCATCAAAGGTTCGAGGTGGTGGGATTACCTCAAAGCTGTCGGGCTCACCTCGATAATTAAGGGCTTGAAGTAGTCTTCATCAGTAGGAAGTGAGAAATGGCTGACAGATGGATATTCAAATCTAATTTATTGTTATAAAATAATAGCTTAAATACTACTTACATTTATTCACGCAAACATAATATTATTCCTTTGAGCTGTTGGTGTATCGCATCATCAGCTCTTAAAGTATAGAACAGCTATGTTAGCCGTGACAGCAGTTGATCAATGTTCAAATAATATATATGTTGCAGTCAAGTCGTTAAATCAGAGAGTTAATTGAATCTCTAGACAGTTAATTAAAGATCGATATTCAATTAAGTCGCTAGCATTTTGATTAAATACCATAATTGGAGCATATACAACTCGAGCTCTCTAGCATCGAGAGTGTCCATAGGTATCACTTAACATCAGGTGAGCCTCCTGCCCGTTTGCCCGCTGTTCTATTAAAGAAATCAATATCGCACATACCCTCACTTTTACACCATCACACAGCACAGCAAAATTAGGTACCACTTAGCCAAATGTATTGAATATATGTTTTTGTTTCCTTTTGTTATTTTTGAACCTTTTTGCAGTAAAATGTATGACGTTTTCCGTCTCTGGCTATATTTTCAGTGTATCATTTTGTTATTATATAAAAGATGGCAAATACTAAACCTAGACCAGAGAAACTAATCTAAAATCTAGTTTCTACAACACATACGGTGCCCTTCAAAATCTAATTATCTAATATTAATATCTCAAATATCTAATTATGGCTGATAGCCGATTGCAGATGAACGAGAACACAAAAAATAATTATGTTAGCTGTAGGATTAAAGGTTAAAAAAATTACTAAAGGCGTGTCGAAATATTTATCTATACTGCTACTGCGACATGTATTTAATATTACTCTCTCCGTGTCAGCAGGTGGTCAATGTTCAAATAAAATCTGAAGACAGTCTTTAGATTCTCTCTTCAGATCTAGCTGCTATTTTTATATTTAACTAGCAGTGGTTCGAGGTTTTCTCTTTCAGTCATTGCGAAATATTGTCTATACTGATTTTTTTTTTCGAACTTATAAGTGAACTATAACAAATTGTAAAATTATTACTAAATTACACAGTACATTTTCATGACGATTCATCGAATTGAAATAAATAAAATTAGAAGCTTTTATTGTATATTTCTTTTTTTGACGTTCATAAGTGTACTTACATTGTCATCGTTCAAGTATTACATCACGGTATTTTTTTGCGCGCCAACGCACAATTTTCTGTACCCAATAGTAAAACGTTTCGTTACAACTCAGTGACACCTTAAACCTAGAGTTGCCAATTATGTAAAAAAAAATACGTTTATTTTGGAACATAAGATCATCTAGGTATCACTTATTCCACGTCAATCAATTCGAACTGTAGGCATCCCAATGTGTGGTGTAAAGTATCGGAAAATCTAAAATAATTAACAATAACGCACAATTCAATCCCCGCATCGTAACGATTTAAGGTGGAATAATAGAAAAAGGGAGAGTTATCTAGAAATCTCATATAAGTGAGTGAATAACACAACAGACTATAAATGCGATAGATGAATGTGACTGCATAGTACTTTATAAAAACTGGTTTTTTTTTGCACTTTGACCAGTCCCTTTCTGTCAAATTGTATTTATGCTTTGATGAAAAGAGATAGAAGATAAAAGGGTTTCAGACAGATTTATTTTCATAAATAATCTAAAAGTTCGTAGTCATTTTTATGATATATAAAATGCAATTTTCAATGTAACATTTTACAGGCGAAAATGGATGCCCTGTCGATAAGCTGTAGTTCCCAAGCATCTGCATCTGTAACTCCGTCAAGCAGTGCCAGTACACCTGTATTCTGTAAGTGTTTTAAAAAATACATACATTGTGTTGGACTTGTAGTTGTTTATCTTCTGACAATTAACCCCATAATTGTATAAACTACCCTCAATTTATTACTTTTTTGGACACGAATATCACTGAAGTATTGCCGAACCAATTTGACTTAAGGTCCTTCAAGAATAGAGCGACCTAATTTTTAAAAGGCTGGCAACGCACTCGCGAATCCTCTTTCATTGCGAGTATCAAAGGGATTACCTTCCCGATTGCCCTCCGGCGTATATATGGTATTTCCGTTCTAGCTTTTTGAAGTTATTCTTCTTTTGGAGCGTTAGGGAAATATGATGACAGTAAATTTTTACGATGTGCGCGCATACTGTCACTAAAACCGACACCCTGAAGTTAACTATAGTCAACATTTTAGGCGAATGATATAATTCTGGTTACGACATAGAAGTATATATAATACCGACGAATAATCTTCTTTATTCGTCGGTATTATATGTAATGGGTTTGCTTTATTTTATATTAAAATTCATTTTCAGCACAAAACAAACGCGTCATGACTCCGTTACGTAGACCTGTTGATATACGTAAGTATTTACATAAATATATATATATATATATATATGTATATATTTATATATATATAATATGAATGTTGCGAAATATTTTTCTTTTGAAACAGTTTTTTATATATATAAATGATCGAATCAACAGAATACGCACTGCAAATTGCACCTGATTTGGATGAAAACTTTCCTCCACTATCGAGATCAATGGGCCGTGGTGAGTGTTCAAAATATTTTTCAGTCATCAAAAAGATACACTTTACATATACAGAAAATACACAAACATTTTGTGCTTTTCAAAATAATTGATATTATCTCTTTAAATTGAACATAAAAAGCAAGAGATACAGCTTATGTGTGATGTTTCGTGTTTTTTTTTTAAAGTTCTTTGATACGTGTGACTTGGCTTGACCCCAGTTTGCGTTGCCTTGTAGAGCAGTCTTGGTATTAGGGCAGCTAATTTATTTGCCAAACATATTTCTTTTTAAAATGGAATTATTGTTCTGTTCACTACATGAATGCGATTTCACGACTGATAAACCTGAATCAGACTAGGCTAAGTAAGGGGTTGTATTCGGGAGCTCGCCCTTCTCCAGCGTCGGACGGCTTCATTTGGATATATCGCTATATTTAAACTTCCAAGAAGACGAAATGTTGGCATAATTACTCCTCCGCTGAAAAATCTTCAATTAAAATCATTTTTTTTTTAATTCGTCGCAGTTATAAAGAGCGTCTAATTATTCATATTTTTAATTTTATTTACTATATACTTCATTACTTATACTTTTATTTGCTTATAAGTAATAGTTCTACTGCATTCTTTTTGCGAATGAGGCGCAAACTAGCTGCTGTAGTGTCTGGCAGAATGACCAGCGATGTGGAACACCCTGCTCCTCAGCATAATGCTGAGCCTGGGCCAATTACAACCACAGCACACACGCATACAAACCTAAAACACACCTTGTTCTCTAAAAAAATATTATCTTTGATTCTTCTTCATTTGATTTTTTTGTTATTTTGTGTATTTTTTAGTAATAAATGTTATGTCTATATCTATATAATATGATACAAACTTATTTACAGGGAAGAGCAGTGGGTCCATCAACAGCCAAAGTAAATTTAAGTAATTTCATATAACATTAAAAAAATTACGTTATTTTACTAAAGTCGTAAATGTGATTAAATAAGTGGCACTCGGCAGGGTATTAATCTCATACTTAAGATGTTTTTTTTTCTTAAACATTTATAAAACGTTGTAATGCTTTAAGCAATTCTTATTTTTTCGTGTTTTTTAATGTATAGAACATAGACTAGAAACGTCAAATGAGAGAGCTCACTTGACAGCAGTGAAATGTCAAATAATGTATTTATTTTGACAGTTTTAAGGAAAATGTTTATCGTCATTTGTCCTTTTGTGAAACTTTGAATCCTTATTGCGCTGTTTGAGCTTTATTAAAACAGTTATATTAGAAGGATTTTGTTTTTATATTTAGAGTTCTAAGATCTATAAGCCTAAATGATTCGTTGCCATGACAACGTTAATGTTACATACTACGTTTCTTATTAAAGCGAATCCAGCGGTGGGACTGAACGGGATTTTGTGGATCGCTAAGAGAGATATCTTTCAAAATCAGTGAGCAGTCAAATTTTATCACTTATTGGATAAAGAGGCCTACCATTCTCTTTTAGACGAGATTTTTTGTTGTAACGAGATTTTTCAAAAATTTCTGATGCGTTTTTTATAAGCTGTTCCGTTTGATTCGTTTTAAGGGTAGATATGATATTTAAAAAATAGAGCCTTATCGATTGGCCTTAAAATTGATAAAATAAAGTATTTGGAGAGATTATGCTGAAATTAGTACTTTATCAGAATTGTGTTACCAACAAAGTAATAAGTTAGAGATATTTTCTATATTAATGTTAAGAGAAATAATTAATTGAGACATTTATTACTTTAAATAGATATATCGTGGCGTGTATTTTGTATACGCGTTAAAATGATCAGTCTGTGATTACATTATTAATTTCACACATTGTTCGTGACAGTTGACTATTTGTTTGTCTGATTCAGTGCAAATAAATATTTACTTAAAATATACGTTCTCGTGTCGTCATTTTATTTTCTCTTCGAAAGGTGATGATAAAATATTTTTTTTATCTAACAAACAAACCAACTGTCAACTGTCATTTGAGTAATAGGAAGAAAATTCGCCGATACCAACTGAGATGGCTTGGAACATCCAGTATTGGAACGCCTTTATATTTTATTACAAAAATAAAAATATATAAATTTCCTCCTGCCTTTCATTTGGCGTTTGCCTTTGTTCCTATTTATTTCAGGACCCATAGATACTCATAAACGTCAAAACAGCTTATTCTACCTGGAGGGGGCTGGGAGCTACCATGAGCTCTTATTGCGAGCCTCTCATACAACCAACAACTGAGATGCATCGTTCATTTATAGCATGCCATCGAAAAAATCAGCCCTGTTATATTTCCATGTTATATTAATGATAATTAGATTTCCTTAAATTTATAAAATTTGTCTATTTCGCCTTTAATCTATGTAGTCCAGTCATTACGTACATTCAAAAAAGAAAATGAATTTGCGCTTCTAATTTTTTTATATGTTGTAGGGGATACCTAGAAAAGCTTAACTTGAGATTGTCGACCAAGCTTTCCTAGGAGCTTTCGCCGCCATGTTGAAAAAAGGGGTAAAATTTGTTTCTCGGCAATAACTCGGCTATCCGATGAGATTTCGAAAATTTTTGTAGGACACTTTTTGTAGCTTTCTTTGTGCTCTACAATAACGCCCGAATTTTTAGCGTATCATGCATCGTTATCGAGATATCGATCGATAAGTAAAAAATTTAGGACACAATTTTTGTTTTTTGCTTTTTTTTCTTTGGGTCTTAATAAATATGAAAAATTGTGGAATTCAAACTTGTAGAGCATATTCAGACCTACAATTTCCTTCTTGGATTTTTTTATGTTGGACAAAAATTACGATCTCCAGCGCGCCGCAAAGTCGGTGAATCCACGCTCAGCGTCGAGCGCGCTCCGTTATTGCCGAGAAACAAATTTTACCCCTTTTTTCAACATGGCGTGGTCGACAATCTCAAGTTAAGCTTTTCTAGGTATCCCCTACAACATATTAAAAAATTAGAAGCGCAAATTCATTTTTTTTATTTGCCTTTTTTCGGACGAAATGACTGGACTAATGACAGAATTTAAGATAACCAATTTTAAAGAGTTCGTTTTTGTTAAACATATTTGTATCAAGATGTCCAAATAATAGTTTAGAACATAAAATTCAATTTTTTAATTAAAAATAACAAGGTCATATATGATATCTTTTATAGGAAAAACTTTATTTAGGACCTGTTTACAATGTCCGGATAAGTTCCAAATAAGCTATTTCTTACTTATTGGTAGGATTAACGGTATTGTTGCGTTTGACGACTGTCAGATAGCGCTATTCGTCATGAAACACGAAGTTTCTTATTCGGAACTTATCTTTCGCATAATTTGTGTTGCATGGCTATTTGGAATTTTATCCGAACATTGTGAAACAGACCCTTTAAGTTACAAAGTGTGATGATAAAGAAATCTACGGAGATAAGATACTGACGACAATCCTCTTACACCATCCTCGAAGATGTCAAATTTAATAATTGCTATAACCCAACGGCTTTGATTCTTTAAAGATTTCAGTATACCAATTGCACCATTAATGTTAAATAATATTCAATTAATCAATTTGGTATGTAGATAGAATAACGTAAATAATAAAACAGTATTTCCTTGAATATCACATTATTTTGAAGCAGCTTCCGTCCGCATTGATATCTGTCGTCTTTGGCGACTTCTTCAACTATAAATCCATGTATTAAAATATAGCATGTAGAATTACATCCCTTAACCTTCTTAAGGATTCATCATAGTATAAGTAAAAACTATCTACTTAAAACTCGCCGTCTGGTTGATTATACTTATCTTAATTGTCCTTATTATGTTCATGAATTGTTTCATTCTCGGAGATAAGATTACTAGTATGTTTCATGTCCTTTGCTGTAAGAAATAGTTAGTTATTTTTGTCAATATTTTAATCTATTACTGGTTAAAGTTGTAATGTTTTTATCAGTGTATTCTTTGTAAATGTAAAAAAATTAGCCGCATTAAAAAAATCTGTAATGCTAAACAAAATAGTTCATGTAGGTACTATTTTTTTCCTCTATAAAATAATATTTTTCTCCGTCAAAAGGTATATTATAAAAGTATATGTATTTTATGTATTTTTTAAACACTAAATTGCTTGTATTATGACTTCTCCAAGATATTAAAGCTAAAATAAAACTCATTATTTATAACAAATTTTAATAAATACATAATTGCCAATGTAAAATTTAATCAAAATCGAAATATAGATTTAAAAACATTAATATTGGTGTCGTTGTGTTCCTTAATCTATGAATATATTGAAATTACCTTTAATATACATTAATTTTATCGAAATAGGCGCGTAATTTATTACGATACACACTTAGAACTATTTCAGAATCTCACTCATCTGTTCACTGCAGCGCTAAAAGATTTTGATAGATTGAACTAACAAACCTTCAATAAGTAAACATTTACAGTGATATTAATTCCATTGATTTCCAGGAAACCTCCCTATAAAACGGTACTCTTTTAACACATAGATTACATAATATATAATGATTTATTTAAGTACGTATATATTACGTTAAAAACATATTCTTTTTAATATTCTTAATTCTCATACATTGGGTATCCTATAACATGGAATAAATCTACCGTGTCATTGGCTTAACAGAAACATACAATACAAGTTCACGTTCATAAATACAAATGATTCTGCCGATTTCAATCAATATAAATAAATTTCAAAGATTATAGAGCATCGGTACAATAACACTTAACCGGGATCTCAAGCTCGACCAGGGGGTCTAGTCAAGACAGCGTAACAGTAGTGTATGTAGAAAGTCGAAAACTAAATTTTTATGAAAATGACAGCTGTAGTTGGTACCAACTGTCGACACTAGCTAGATAAAGAGGGAACCGGGGCTCAGGGGCCAATTCTTTGTTGCCCGAGGTCTCCAGACAACTAAATCCGGCCCTGGTAACAACATAATTGAAAAGTCCAAATACCAAAGTTCTTCTTACTAAAAGTGATTCCACTAGAGTGAAATATACGAATAAATGTGGAAATCTAGTGGAAGAGGTAACGCAATAACTTATCTTAGCGTTGTTAGGTTTTCTATAAAATTTATAAAGGTAATGTTGTATCCGTGATTAAATCATTATTTAGCAATATTTCACAAATAGCAATGAAATCTTCAATATAAAATTTGCTAATCATTTTACTAGCCTTGCGCTATGATAACAAGGCACTTCTACTGTAATAAAACCCATAATACGCGGATGATTTTATGTAGAAATAAATCATAAAAAAATGTAGTCTGTAAAGTCGGTTTATGAACGATAATTTAACATGACAACGTCATAACAAAACATTGATGAAATCATTGCATACTTAAGTCGAGTGGAAGAGAGATAGATACTGCGCAAGCGTACAATGTCATGTTTTTTAAGCGTGCAGCCGGCGTTCATCGATTAATTAGACGTTGTCATATGTCACAAACCAAAAAAAAAACAAAACAATTGGAAAATAATTTTTATTTAACATAATAAAATCCATTACCACCAACAATAAAATATAAATACATAATTTGTGATCGGATAAAAAAAACATACAAAAATATAGAAATTATTTCGGCGGTTCAAAATATAATGATCTAATTCTTAATATACCCAATAATACCATGACAAATAACAAATTTCCGGTTTCTGAAAAGATGATAAATTCACAAGAATAAAGCCAAATGAATTATTAAATAAACAGTATTTTTACCGAACACTACTACAGATACAAAACATTTTCGCCCAACTAATAATAATTATTAATAATTATATGAAACGGGGAAACAGGCGACTCAACCGATGATATGTCGTCCACCAACCAGAAAGCAATTGCGTTGAAAAACCCTAAGTAAAAACCATCAAACAAAGAAGGTTTTAATTATAAGTATTGCTAAAAGCCCCAACCCCAACTGAAAAAACTACCAAACAGATGTCAACAACAAAATACTTAATCTACCAAAACCCCAGAAACCGGTCCCAAATCTACTTCATCAACGCGTGTACCACAGCAGTAGCGTTCAAAGCCTTCAAATCTGTATATGTCTGTCCCGTGCCGACGAAAACTATCGGCTGTCCCGTTATATACGTCATAGAGATGGCAGCACCAACTTTATCGTCAATCGTATCGAATTTAGTCAAAACAATCCCATCAATCACGTGCGGATTAGCTGACGAACTGTAGTCGGCCAACGCTTGGTTAAACTTAACCAGCTGATCGACCGCCTCATTTCCAACTAGTGCCTCGCCAACGAATAGAACCAAATCTGGCTGATTGACCTTTATGAGTTTGGCTAGAGCGCGCATGAGCGGCTCATTGTCCTGCATACGACCAGCTGTGTCTATCAAAACCACGTCAATTTTCGCATCTGCCGCGTACTTTATTGCCTCAGCGGCTATTCCCGCTGCGTCTTTGCCTGAAATTTTTTAAGAATAAGTATCGCTCAAGCTTGTATTACAAATTTATATATTTAGTACTTTTATTAACATACGAGGTAAGATTTCGAAACAAAAACACAAAACAATTGAAGACTAGAATTTAAATAACACTCAGAAATAACTAAAGCTTCTTTAAAATCTCATATCAATAAAGTGATAAATCTAAAAACAGCTAAATAATCAAGATTAATTTGAAAGTCAATCTAAACTTCAGAAAGGCCTATCCCGGCATCACAAATGTTTTTTTAAATGAATGATGTATTAAAATTGGTCTAGGTTAGGAGTTCCTATTAAATGTCAATTTAAATTTCGCGCGCTAAAATGTCACTAGTCTGTAGCATTAACATCTTTTTTTTTTTAAATTAATTTATTAGCCGGATACAAAGTCCATTGGCAGCATTAACATCCTCTATACAGTGATGCCAACTTAGGAGGTTTCCCTCCAAATTTAGGGACTGTACTATAATCAAGAATTAAATATTTTTTTGTTAAAAAAAGCACCATTCTATACAATTTGTATTTAGCCTCTGACAACTGACAAACAAAACCAAAATCTCTCAAACCAAGTGTAAAACCAAAACGTTAGGGGATTTATTTAATCGATATGCAGAGGTATGTAAAGATGGTCCTAGGGGAAACATTTAGCAGTTGGCATCGCCGCTTCTATATTATTCAAACTAAATCATATTTCTGGAAGCTTCCATCAATTATAAAAACAATTGTAGTAAATCAAAACAAGTTCATATGTTGACTCACCATAACCCTTCTCATACAAATGGACCATGCATCTATCGTTATGCGCGCTCGGCGGGTGCAAAGCCAGCAGCCGTCTCATATGAGTCCGCAGTTGCTCAACAGCACCAGCTCGGAATGTATCACATGCGGCTATCAAAACCGATAGATCGTTTTCGATAAGCCAGAAGCAAATCTTTGCCAAATTCGTGGATTTACCCACGCCGTTTACCTAAAAACAGTGGATATTTAACTCATAAATCAATTACAGCTGTGTGAGCCTAGGGAGACTCATCCCTGATGCCGTAGGGTTGAAACATGGTGAAGCTTCATAATCATGACTTTAATACGAAGCAATTAATAAGAAAAACAAGCCAAAGTAGAACTAATCAAAAGACTAACTTACAAACTATGAAAAATCAATCTTAAAACGCGATTTCCCAAAATTCTGTCGGTCAGAGAAGGCGATCACCTACTGGGATCTTTAATAAACATGATCACGAAACAAATACAGAAACCCAAAGCCAAGGTTGATCCATTTTCCCCATTGATCATTAATATGAAATGAAATAAAATCGTTTATTTGCTAAGACAGTGGTACAATTAGATACATTAATTATAAAAATCCGCACAATCCGCGATATATAAATCGGCATGCAAATGTCATTAATTTTATTATGTCACATAATAGACGCACATAATGTTGTAATAATAGGAAAGTTTAGTTAATTAGAATTGGTGTTAAACATATGATCTAGATACTCGCCCACGCTATAAAAGCACCTTGCCTTTAAAAACCTAATCACCTTCCCCTTTAATGTATGTATTTTCTTTAAATCAAAATGGATACATAAACTATTCAACTCCACCGTATATTTTTTTCATTCTCCCCTACCTCAACAAATAATGAGGAGAAATGGAAATACACAATATACTTTTTTTGTGTACATTGATTGTTTTATTTGGTGATTGCGTCAACGGTAATTATTTACTTATTTTACACATTGTCTATGCTTTAAAACGAAATACATTTTCTAGGGTTCCTACATTTTCTAAAAATTTGTCCGTTTAAGTAGTATTATTTTTGAGAGCTTTGCTTACTTATGTAAAACTTGAATGGCCCCTCAGGTATGTATCTAAAATTGAATTATTAATTATCTTTCAAAATCTTCTTGTAAAATACTTACCCCACAGAAAGACATGACGTACGGGCTTCCCTGCTGCTTCGCGTGGAGGCAGTCCCGCAGGATGTCCACGCGCCGCTTCGGAGACAAGATTTGCATCAGGGACTCTGTTAGAGTCGCTTTTATTGTTTTAGCCACGCTGTCAAATGTACCCAGGACCTGGAAATAACGATATACAACTATGGGTTGTTGGAACCCACCAAAGCATTCTTTATGTTGTGCCTTCTCCGGTATTTCAAAATCCAAACTTTTCATACGAAGTTACATTTTTTTCTTATAGAACTGGGGGCAGACTGGCTCATCTGATGTTAAGTGATAGGTAAATAGTGCACTCTGAATGCCGGAGGGTAGGCTATTTTATGATGGTAATAAGTCTAGAGATAAGTCAAGTTTCTAAATCTCAAAACTACATTGGAATTTCTTAAATTTCTTGTCTGTACCATCCACAGATTAACCTATACCTGACCAATTGTTTTAAAATAATTATGTATGATAAACATTAAAAGGTATATAGAGGAAACCGCTCTGTCAACAAAATCGTCAAATGTCAAAAGATTATGTAACACAAATAGACAGAAATCATATAACACAATTTGGCATTAATTCTTTTTTTAGCTCTATTTACATTTATTTATTATTAAATCCCGATGCGTAACGCAGTATAATGATTCTCGAAAACTTCAGAAGTATTTTAATCCAAAACAGAATTACAAAGCGAAAATAACATGGAACACGTTTCATTTTAAATTACAAAATTAAGGGTAAAACTATGATAAAATTTAACATTTAATTAATTCATTAATTGCGATTTTTATTCCTCGTACGTTCGATACCTGCGTAGTCCCCAATGAAACTTTCTTTTTGCGCTAATTTAACATTCACTTCTCACATTCACTTTAACGTCATGAACTTTTCATTTATAAATTATTAAATACCTTTCCATCAAGTTTAGTAGCCACAGAATCACACAGCTTGTTGGCAATGTCCGCCGCGACGTTCTTCCCAATGAGGTGGTCACGCATTTTGTCCAATACTGGACGCATTGTTTCTTCATTGAGAGCCTTAGAGCCCACTAGACCTGGGTTTTAAATTAAACATTGGTACTCAGAGTCATTAATTAATTAGTAGGCTGTTTATTTATTTTATTTTTATTTCTTCATGTTGGTCACCATGTCGCCGCCGAAGTGGCATGATCGGAGTAGGAAAAAATAATACATAACAATTGGGCACATGTGCATAGGCATTCTTCGTTTTACTTTAAAATTATATAGTGTATATAACATCAGTGAAGTAATGATTGATGATTATAGTGATACAAGCGATCTAGTCTTTAATAGTTTGACCGTAATAAAATGATTGATATTACGCATTACCGCCAAGTAATTGATACATATATGTATGTGCGTGTTAGAATTACTATTATATGCCAATATCTATGTAGATGCGACATAAGTCTGTGAGTGCTATTATTATAGATAAATTCCTTATTTTATAAACAATAAGGAATTTGTCTAGATTTAAAAAAAAACATTTCAGATCAATCTACACAAATTGTTTGACTTTAAAGAATAAACTTTTAAAATTCGAATTAAACATTCATGATTTTATAAACTGCCAAAACAAAATGGCGTCTATATAACACAGACATGTGTTAATTGTCAGTATTAGTGATACCTTGATGATCTTATGTTCCAAAATAAAGGTATTTTATTTAAATTACACAAATAGAATGATCCATCAGAATCAATCAAATCTATTAGTTATTATACAATCTGTGCCCATATGACAATTGACTTAAATATATATTTTTTAATTATTGATTTTCTGATAATAACACTGTATTTTCAATACTGTCAGCGTTTTACGAAAGTAACGTCTAGTAAAAAGGTACTGTAAATACATGTGTATCTTTTTTAAACATAGCAATGTTTTTATATCTCTATCTCTCATTTAAACGTAAATTATATTTTATGGTCATGAATATATTAATCGGTTTTTAGTAGATTAAGTTACTAAACAACTTTTTTATATTTAACTCAAATGCATCATATATTTCAAGAATTATAACATACCCTTGAAGATGCTGAACATCCCACCGGTCTTCTTCGGGCTGGGTTTCCCTTGTTCCTCTTCCTCGGAACTGGAATCATCAGATTCCACCTCCAGGTCTCGGATAGCACCAGTCATTTGACCCACCAACTATAATAATGTCTTTTAATAATTTCTACAAATTATGGACCTCTATAGAGGTTTTTTAATCAACAAAGGTCGCCGCTGTATCTAGTAAAATAAAAAGAACTGAACTGATCTGAAAGAGGGATCTGATATTTATTTGAAATGTATATATAATAAGAATGGATTTTTTTAACAACCCAGAAGTGTACATTTATATAATGTATGTTACAATTTTATAAGGAAAACACGAGATCTCGATTAATTTTAAAAAAGGAACGCGATCGATTTATTTTTTTTAATTAAATTTATACCTGTGTGTCGGCAGAAACTTCAACGTCACCCTCTTTGTCAGTGCTGAAGTCCAACGTAGGAAGGTCGCGGGAGTCTCCACCCAGTTCCCAAACACGGGGCTTCTTGGTACGGTTCTCCACTACTGTTTTTGGACTTTTAGGTGATTTTCTACAACAAATTCGAAAATATTTTTAGTCCTTTTATCATCTTTTATTTAAGCTCAACGAGCTATAGAGAGAGATACGCTCGGTGTTCTAAGCGATTGAATGCAGAAATGAAGAGATTCTTAATAGAATTAAAGTAACTGACCTAGCAAAAAAAAAAGGATACATGAATCATGATAATTTTTGATCACTCTCACAAATCTAGATTATTATTTTCTTAATTCCTCAACTATACATTTGAAAGAACTAACATTCATGCCTGGCACATATCGCTTAAAAGCGACGAGGCTCGTTGCATTATGTGATTGATTTTAAGTTTCTGTTTTGTATGTGGAATAATATGTAACTACCAACCAAGCAATATAAAATAATAATAATAAATCATTTATTTGCAAAAAATTGGTTATATCGATCACAAAAATCCACACTTAAATAGACATGCAAATGTCACATTCATTTTCATTAAGTCATATAATAACATCTGAGAAATTAAAATGCCAAACATATGGGTGCAAATATTTGTGTAAATGCAACTAATCTATATATATAAAATTTTATGTTGGTTTATGTCTGCTTCGAAAATTTGAGCTGAAATTTTAGCATGATATGACCCGCATCAAGGATTGGTTCCATTTTTTGCATCAGGCACATATCCGCGACCGCGAAAAAACAGTATTTTTAACGATCAGTTGTGTACCAGTGACCGCGCCATCTACCGGAAGCGAGAAGAACACTCGCAGTGATATGAGAAACAATATTTGTTCCCAATTACATTGTTTATTTTAAAAAAAATTAAATATGTTGCGTTTTACCGAGTCAGCAAACCAGAGTCTTAATATCTACGCAGACGTTAGAAAAACAACAAATATTGTATATCCAGAAGCAAATTTAAACTTATATAAAATGTATTCCTTGTTTTGTTTCTCGTTTCTCAACCATTCAATGACATTGTGCCACAGCGAAGTGTGGAAGGGTAGAGCTATTATATAATCATATTTTTATTTTCTTCTACTTACTTAACATCCTTTTTGCCTTTAGAAGCAAGTTTTTGCGCCAACTTGGCACGATTAGCCACAATGACGTCATCGTCATTATCAAACTCCTCCACTTTCCCATTGGCTATGCTCTTATTTTCTACTATTTTTACTATAAAACAAAAGAATATTAATGTAACATTTTATAATTAAGTCCAATTTAGTAAATCATAAGTTTTAAAACAGATTTTGATACATTTTCTATCTAATGGTTTAAAGATTATATTTCTCATTAAATACAATTTGGCATTAACATATGAAAACTTGTACACATATGTATATATAAAATAAAGAAAGGTAATTGTGCCCACACAGTGGATAGTGGCTGTTTTTACTTGCTATATTAATGGAAGCTGTTACCAACCCTACTCTAGAATGGTGGAAAATATGCATTACATTATATAAGCCTTATATATGATATACTTTTATTTAAAAATATAAATTTTAAATACAATTAATAAATGTCATGCCTTACTTGGTACAATTTTATGGATTTTGACAATCATCTTACCTCTTAATTATAGTTACTGTTGATGCTCTACAATGCCAAATAGTATAAAAAATGTCACAACATAAGCCACATTAAGTTATTAAGCTATTAGACCAAATATTTGGTATTTTAATATTTGTTAAATTTTGTATGAAGATAATTAGTATTCATACTAGACATTCATTCTTGTACAAACCTGTCTTCTTATTTTTCTCATCACCTTTCCTTTCAATCATTGATGCAACAGTTTTTTTAGATTTAAATGAGTCTTCAAATGTCCTCATCTGTTTTGGTAGTTTAGCTTGAGACTTAGCTAAAATAGGTAGCATAATTAAAATGTTTTACATAGTATTGTCTTTTATTAACATAACTTTTACACATTTAAAGAAAAACACTTTTTTACGGACAGTCACCGTGACCACGCACGCTGTAAAGCACGCGAAACGTCGGTTTAAATTTAAAATTATGTCTAAATAATTATAAGTTTAAATACAATAATACATAACTATAATCCGTAAAAAAGTGTTTTTTTTTAAAATGTTTTACAATTAGCAGCTCTGTTTTTATTTTTAAACAATGATTTGACTATACTCCGGTATTTTACATTGACTTAATAAATATTATGCATGTGGTTCTATTTTATTAGAAAGACATGTGTTAGCAAAAACAAACAAATTTAATGGAATGCAAATAGCTGCACAGTTGATGAGTAATAAAAGTTTAAATCACTTACCCCATTGTTCACATTGTCGGAGAATAATATCAAATGATGCTTTAAAATTAAAATCTGTGGCCAAGCATCCACTTTGCAAGTCATTCTTGTATTTATCTCTGAACTCTAGGTGGATATCATTCAGAAACTTATCCACATATGACAGTTGGAGTATTTTCTGATAAGCGACTACAAAAACCAGCTCAAACTCATTATCCAGTTTGTACTGTAGTGTTAGTGAGTTATGATGATAAGAATTATTGCCTGAACGCTCCTGAAACAACAGGTGAATGATTAATAATAGAAAATAATTAACTTAAATAGATTAGAACTTGGCCTTCATAAAATCCTATTAACGTGAGCAGGCTTCTTTACGATAGGGTATAATACTTACTTGTAAGATTACATTTCTTATTAAAGCGTTCACTGATGGTGAAAATATTTCGCTCGTACTTTGAAAACACCAAAGCACTATACCTCCTTTGCTAAAAATGCTAAATAAATCTAACATTTTGTATTAATTAACTAAAAAGTGATCTAACACAAAAGCAGCTGTTTCAACACAGACAATATGTTTCAACTTTCAAGTTCCAACTTCCAACACACTACTAGTTGACAGTTCAAGTACATTGATTACAGTCAATTAACATTTTGTTGCTGTCACATAAAAATTAAAATACACAGGCCTACAGGCCTAGGATTCTAATAGGTAGTCATTTGAGTCAAATGTAAGTTGTAGATAAAAATACCGTAGAGATGATTTTAATATATCTACTATAAACCTAAAACACAATATTAACAATAGCTGAATTCTGAATTAATAAACAGTTAAGTGTTTGATATTGTTCTCATAATGTTTGTATAAATCGCATAATGCATGACACAGTACCAATGAACAATCTGAAGATTTCAGTCTTCCTTGTCTGTGCCAGTCTTTCCTCATTATAATTTTATAAATTCTTGTCTTTACGCGTTTCATAATCTGTGACATTACTTCTGTGGATACTGGGTAATGAATATCATGAATTTGTCAAATCATCGTACATCATATTGTGTGAAAATTTTGTGTTCGCTTGTCGACTGTGCATAGTGGGCTAATAGCGATAAAGTTTAAAAGCCTGGTAGTAAGTTACAGCAATTAAATTCGTTAAAAACTTAAAAATGAACATCACATCAGCAGCGGGGATCATATCCCTGCTCGATGAACCGATGCATGAAGTAAAAGAATTTGCCCTGAAAAGATTGGACACCATTGTCGACGAATTTTGGCCGGAAATATCTGAATCAATTGAGAAGATTGAAATCTTGCACGAGGATAAGGTTTTTTCTCAGCATCAGTTAGCAGCGCTTGTGGCTAGTAAAGTGTACTATCATTTAGGAGCGTTTGAAGACTCGCTTACTTATGCCTTGGGAGCTGGTGATCTTTTCGATGTTAATGCTAGGAACGAGTATGTTGATACAACGATTGCTAAAGCGATTGATTTTTATACCCAGAAGCGTAAAGCGATTTTCATTGATAGCTCAACCGAGACAATAGATCCTAGATTGGAAGCCATTGTCAATCGTATGTTCCAAAGATGCTTAGATGACGGACAGTATAGACAAGCTCTGGGTTTAGCGCTTGAAACACGAAGAATGGATATATTTGAACAATCCATTATGAAATCTGATGATATACCAGGTAAAGTTTTACTATTGTTAATTTATAATTACAGAATGTATGTTTGAAGAATGCAGTATTTCAAAGGAATGGTATAATTGGATACTAGACAAAATGAGAACAATGTTAAACTAGCAAGGCATATAATATTGTTAAACTCTCAATTTAGAACCATTATAAAGACCATAAACTGTATGGAAGGAATGGTTGATGTACAGATTTTATAATTGAGTTTACAACTGATATATATAATCTTAATAATTAAACTAAAGAGGGTAAAATTAATTTTGTTATTTCAGGAATGCTACAGTACGCGTTTCAAGTGGCTATGGGCCTTCTTCAAAACCGAGGTTTCCGAAGCACAGTACTTAGATCTTTAGTAGGACTATACAGGGGCCTGAATATACCTGACTATGTAAATATGTGCCAATGTTTAATCTTTTTAGAAGATCCTCTTTCTGTTGCGGAAATTCTGGACAAATTGACTCATGGCCCTCAGGAATCAGTTCTGATGGCTTATCAAATTGGTTTTGACTTATACGACTCAGCTACACAACAGTTTTTAGGAAGAGTACTTCAAGCTCTCAGAGTTACGGCACCAATACCAAGTGCTCTTGGGGGAAAGCCACAACCTCAAGGTGGACCTTTTCCAGAGTCATCCATGGAAGTAGACCAAACACCAGTAGAAGAATCAAAAAAACCAGAAAGAGATATAGAAAGCTTAAGTGATGAAGAAAAAGAGCATCAACAAAGAGTTGAAAAATTAATATCAATATTAGGTGGTGAAGTATCTATTGGGCTACAATTACAGTTCTTAATTCGTTCCAATCACGCGGATATGCTCATACTAAAGAATACAAAAGATGCAATAAGAGTCTCAATCTGTCACACAGCAACTGTTATTGCTAATGCATTTATGCATGCTGGAACTACAAGTGATCAGTTTTTAAGAGATAATTTAGAATGGCTTGCTAGAGCCACTAATTGGGCTAAATTAACAGTCACTGCTTCTCTTGGTGTAATACATAGAGGCCACGAAGGAGAGTCATTAGCATTGATGCAATCATATTTGCCAAAAGAGGCTGGACCCTCATCTGGGTATTCAGAGGGTGGTGGGCTTTACGCTCTTGGTTTAATTCACGCTAATCATGGCGCCAATATCATTGACTACCTTTTAACTCAGTTAAAAGATGCCCAAAATGAAATGGTGCGTCATGGTGGATGTCTGGGACTAGGTCTTGCTGCAATGGGTACTCATCGACAAGATGTGTATGAACAACTTAAATTCAATTTATATCAAGATGATGCTGTAACTGGTGAGGCTGCTGGAATTGCTATGGGTATGGTCATGTTAGGGTCCAGAAATGCTGCAGCAATTGAAGATATGGTTGCTTATGCCCAAGAAACACAGCATGAGAAAATTTTAAGAGGTTTAGCTGTAGGCATTTCCTTCACCATGTATGGTCGGCTTGAGGAGGCTGATGCTCTTGTTCAACAGTTGTTACGTGACAAAGATCCATTACTTCGCCGTGCCGGTTGTTATACTATCGCTACTGCATACTGTGGTACAGGCAATAACGACTCCATTCGCACATTGCTTCATGTTGCCGTGTCTGACGTTAACGATGATGTTCGTCGAGCTGCTGTCACAGCTCTTGGATTCCTATTATTTCGTACACCAGAACAATGTCCTTCAGTTGTGTCTCTCTTAGCTGAATCATACAACCCCCATGTCCGTTATGGAGCAGCTATGGCTTTGGGTATTGCTTGTGCTGGAACTGGTAATAGGGAGGCAATTGGTCTACTAGAGCCAATGGTGAAGTTTGACCCTGTTAACTTCGTACGACAAGGGGCTCTTATTGCTTCAGCTATGATCCTGATCCAACAGACTGAAGCTTTATGCCCTAAAGTAACATACTTCCGTCAGCTCTATGCTCAAGTCATTAGTAATAAACATGAGGATGTCATGGCAAAGTTTGGAGCGATTCTAGCTCAAGGTATTATAGATGCTGGAGGTAGAAATGTAACGGTTTCCCTACAAAATAGGACAGGCCATATGAACATGCTTGCAGTGGTAGGCATGCTTGTTTTTACTCAATATTGGTATTGGTTCCCATTGGCCCATTGCTTGTCCTTGGCATTTACACCGACATGTCTAATTGCACTTAACTCTGATTTAAAAATGCCACTACTTGAGTTGAAGTCAAACGCCAAACCATCACTATATGCTTATCCTGCACCATTAGAAGAAAAGAAACGTGAAGAGCGAGAAAGAGTTACTACTGCAGTGCTGAGTATTGCAGCTGCTAGAGCGAGAAGACGCGCGCATGGTTCTGATGCTTCATCTAGCCTTACGTCTTCATCAACATCCAAAATGGATGTAGATGAGGAAGAAAAGAAGCCATCCAAGTCTCCTAACCCTAACATTACAGTGCACGGAAAATCTGACAAAGAGCCATCGTCTTCGAAGGATACTAAAAAAGATGATAAGGAAGGGGAGGAGAAGGAGACTAAGGAAAAAAAGGAACCCGAACCCAACTTTGAAATCCTCAGCAATCCAGCTCGAGTTGTGCGTCAACAACTCAAGGGTGTTTCTGTAGTCGATGGATCGGGCTTTACGCCCTTGAAAGACGTTACTATTGGTGGAATAGTAATGTTAAACCATACCGGCGATGGTGAGCAAGTCCTTGTTGAACCAGTTGCAGCCTTTGGTCCAAAAACTGAAGAAGAAAAGGAACCCGAGCCCCCGGAACCTTTTGAATATTTAGATGATTAATACCTTGTTGTTTGAAGTTTTAAAAATTAGTTAAATGTATTATCAATGTACAATAATCGTAAAAGTACACTAATTATTGAATTATAATTTCATTTGTGGAAAATAAATAACATTTAATTCATATTATTATTTTAATTTGTATGCAAATATTAATTACTTAATAACTAAGGGTAAGATACAATGTCTATCCTTAGCGCAATTATCAGTCATAATAATAATAATAGCCTTTATTCAGATACATTTTACATTATATGTTTTATATACATTTAAACAAATTACCATTTTAATCCAATTCTGGTGCATCTGTGTGCCCTTTTTTGGCAAAGGCCTCCTCCAAATCCCGCCATTCCTCTCTGCACTGTGCCACTCTCTGCCATGTTCCACCTGCCGTTTCTTTAATGTGATCAATCCACCTTCTCAGTTGTCTCCCTCTTTTGCGTTTGCTGTACCTTGGGCACCAGTTAAGCAGTTTTTTGCTCCACTTTTCTGCACCTCTTGCGATGTGTCCCACCCATTTCCACTAGTTTCTTGATTTTTATTGTAACATCTGTTACCTTAGTTATTTTCCTTAATGCTGTATTCTTTATTTTGTCTCTTCTTGTTTTCCCTATCATACATCGTTCCATCGCTCTTTGACACACCTGTAGCTGTGTATACTGCGCTTTAGTAGGCGCCCAAGTTTGTGATCCATATGTTAGTACAGGTAGTATACAAGTATTGAAGACCTTTCTTTTAATTACCATGCTTGTTTTCTTATTTTTCATGACTTCTTTAAGCGCCCAAAAGCTCTTCCATGCTTTTGCTATTCTTGTGTCGATTTCTTTTGTTGTTGATTCAATTATAGATATTGTCTGCCCGAGGTACAAGTACCTACTCATCTACGTCTTCTATAATATTGTTATTGAACAGTACTTTTTCCTTTCTGGAATTCGTCATTACTTTGGTTTTCTCGGTAAGTATTCATTTTAAGACCGACAAACCTACTATATGTGTCAAGGTCTGTGACCATCTTCTCCAGTTCATCGCGTGTTGAGGCAAATAGAATTAGGTCGTCTGCAAACCTTAATTATAGTCAAACTTATTGCTAATTCTTGATTTCATCTTAGGGATCAGGCTTGGCATCGGTGAGGTATGGACCTCACCGAGAAGCCATGGCGACGTGACTAGCGATGTTACCATGGCTTCGTCTGGCGTACCTTTGTCGCCAAATGCATTCAGTTCTCTCTCGGCACAGTTAGGAATGGAAGTGGAAATTATTGCACCATTACTACATTATATTACCAGCGTCGCAAAAAGATGAAACCAAAAAGATAAAAATATGATTACATCCGTCTGTATCAAACCGAAGCCAAAGCAGTGTTATTCTTAAACTTTATAAAGATTTTATAAATTAACCTAAAAAACGGTTCAATTATCTGAGGATGTCAGTAACATTTGATGAATTATTGAGTTTATGTCGGAATGATTTAACTATACATGATACAATATTAAGAAAATCTATAACTAGTTAGCGACTGTGATTGACGGAGCATACAAACACGTGCATCAACTGGCGTGTGGCGGCGTCGCCATTCCCCAAGAGATTTAGCCGGCATACATCTGAATAAGATTTCGTATGGCGACGTCAATAGCCACGTTGCCAAAGCACCAGCAAAGGTGATCTTTGGCCCCTACACTCAGAATCACCGTAGTCGATTTTAAATCGAGATTATCGTTTTTCGGTTGCTTTTACTGACTTTAATTCTGTCTCATATAATAATAGGTTAGGTACTCTATAGTTACAATAATTTTCATTTATTTTTGGTAAAAATTTAGTCTACTGCCTTGAATGTGGGATGAGTATCTTAAAGATAAACAGCAGAAATCTTCTGAATTACTGAACTAGAAAATTAACTTAAATCTATTTTCGGACTTGATGAATTCGAGCGTTATATATTATCTATTAACGCGATCACCAGTGTTAATTGTCAACCAGTGTTGCCAGATCAGGGGATTTCCCCCTAGATTTAGGGGTTTCTGAACTGAGTTATAGGGATTGAATATTTAGGGTTTTTTTAACGGAAATTTCAAACTAAGTACAGTTTTTATGGTGTGGTATATTTTAATTATTATATTACGTTCCTGATTTTGGAACTAAATTGAGGTACGTAAAGTAAGAATAGGATCCGTGAGTCTAACCTTGCTTAATGTATAGGTCAAAAACGACGCCATTTTAGTTAAATAAAAATTCTACAATTACATTGAAATTCAGTAATATTTTTTTGTATTTTAAGATTTTTGTTCATTCTTTTTTATTGAAAGTATTCTATATCAAGTGTCGCTTTGGCTTCTAGGTTATTCTCATGGCGATCTAGATTTGGGCCACACATGATGGTGGGGGGTCTTTCTTAACCGGTGAGGGCATCCTAGGAGATGAAAGGGGAGAAATGAAATGACTTTTTTTTTATAAATAATGGCAATAGCTATTTATGCCAGTTTTAAGTAAAATCTATAGAAAAGCTTATCCGCTGCGTTTTAACTAGTAAAATTAAATTAAATTTGCACCACCGTGAAAAATACGTCTCTCAAATTACTGTAGGGGTATGTCGACAAGAACATCTGGCAACACTGTTGCCGACCGTCATTTTCATCGTGGGCAACCGTGGTGTGTTTCCAACTTTCAAATTTATATGTATTATTTTATTACAACAACTTACTAGAGTAGGTATACCAAAAAGTGAATCTTTGTACTTCGCTTCTATTCGTAAAAAAGAAAAGCTAATATGATAATTAAAATTGAAAACCCATCAAATATTAATTGGAACATCGATTATGGTGAGCTGTCTACCGACATTGACTTTGTAACAAATATTGAGGGTCTTAAAACGAGTTTAATGGAGTTACAACAATTACTTGAAAATATTATGCCGTTAAGAGCAATGTATGATACGATACCACTGCCATCTCAAATTGACTTAGATTTGACAGTAACTGTAACTTTAAACACATTATTTTGGATACAATTGAAGTTAAATGGTATAGATACTTCACAGCATCCATTCAAATATGAGCTGATACGAATTAAAATGGTCATGGAAGAATGGGAAGCAGTAAAAGACAGATATAAAAGGCCAACAGTTGATATAGATGCTGCAAAAAGGTTTATCAAAAGTGGCTTGTATGATCGCTATCAGGGTGCTGCACGTCCAGACCCTTCAGAGGAACCAGTTGCCAAGAAAAAGAAGCTAAATGAAAACTGATAAGTGGCTATAAAAACTTTGTTATACTGTCTAGTCGTAAACAACATTGCTAGTGAAATCTGAATTTTTTTACTTTAATCCAGTCCTATGTTTCTTAAAATAAATGATTGTGAGAATAACTTTTTAAAATTTTTCATTATTCATAAACTTCCAGAAAAATATATGACACATATATTACATAAATTTAACAAAGCAAAATTGTAACTAGGAGGGTAAAATGATTTTTAACCACTAATTTAATAATATTCGAATGGAACTAAGTACTACTTGTTCATTTATTTTTATATAAATATGAACAAGTAGTATTTAGTTAACATAGTAAGTTTGGTAAAGAAGAAAATAATCATATGAGTTGATTCTTATGAACAAATATTCTCTGATTTTTTTGGTAATCTTGATTAGACAGCAAGTACAATAATTAATCTATCATTTTGAAGATTAAAAATATGAACATTAACTGGAATTGTAATATTAAGAAACAAATTAAATTAAGTATCAATTTATATTTTTTATTTAGGTTTCATTAATTGTTTAGCTTTTGACTATTATTTATTTAGCTTTAACTAATGTGTGTTATCAATTTTAGATTTTGCTTGTTTTTTTTTCTTCCATTAGTTTTTGAGTTTCTTTTCCAATTTGTTTCTTGATATTATTTGGGGGATTGCGACAAAGTATTTCCTTTACTTCATTGATATATTTTTCTTCTATCTTGTTTTGTTTGATGTCAGGGATTTATTTTACATTTTATAGCAGCACCAGGAAATTTAAGAAAGCTTACTGAACTATTCAATATGATACTTAATTTGGAATACATGTACCTTCTCATTGGACGAAGAACGTAATTACACTTCTCCACAAAAAAGGAGACAGGAATATGCTAGAAAACTATAGACCTATAAGCCTTATGTCCACCATGTATAAGGTTTTCTCCAAAATGATCCTGCGAAGGGTAACAATGGCATTGGACGAATAACAACCCATACAACAAGCTGGATTCTTAACTGTGGATCATATAATCCAATCCAAAAGATAGGCAGACAATAGGAGGCACAATTTGGACAAGAAGAGATTAGAAAAAAATGGAAGCAGCTAGAATAACATTGTGTGTCAGGTCACACTGATTACTCAAAACAAGTCAAGTGCTGGATTAGATTTAAGTTTATATGACTTTAGTAAGTGTTAGTACATTATACTGGGTGTCAGCATAATATACTAACACTTAAAATCAAATATGTATAAAAATATGTTAACTGCTAAGAATTGCATTTTGATGCAAAATTATATTTTCTAAATATGCAAATTTGGTTAAAATGTATAAAGATTGAATAAAAATGCATATAAAAAAAACAGAATTTTTAATAAAAACCATATACCAACAAGGAATGTATTTAGAATAATAAGGATATTTCAAAATTACAACCATGATCCAAACATTACAAAAATTTTATTAATAAAATAGTTTTAGAACTAAATTCATAGATACCACAAGTTATTGTATAATTATATTTTCAATAATTTAATAAAATGGAGGAGCAGCCATGAGTTTAATACACAAATATAAATAATTTTAGTTAAGTAACATTGGAAAACTGTTAAAAATCTAGTTTCTACACAAACCGATAGATTTGTTGTATTTAAATATATATTTACTGTGCTTCATAATACTCAGATTGTTTATGATTTACTTACATTTTCTGTAAATTACATATAGAAATTTTGGGATAGTACTTAGATTGCAATTATTTTATAGGATAGGAACACTGTGACATGGCACATGTAAGCTCACTACTATTAACTTCTATTTTAATATATATGACTAAGAATTTAACATTTCAATGGGAACCAACAACCAATTAAAACTAATGACTAAGTTTTTCAGTGAACCTCACTTTTCTACTTGTAAAACTAGGCCTGCAGCTGAAATATTGTCACCTGCTCCGGCTGTCAACTGAGCCTCTGTGCAAATAAGTACAGGTGCAACACAAATCTCTACTTTTGTAGTATCTAATTCTTCTTCCCAACATGCTACAGGCTTTGTTGGTTCAAAGAATACTCTACTATTATTATCATTATCAGTTGTTGTTGAAAAACTATCGTCAAGTAGTAATTTTGATTTGTCAAGGGATATTTTTTGGTTGTTGCAAACATATCTGTGTGCTGTTAGAGATGCTTTTGCAGTTGCAGCTTGAGTTCTCTTCCAATCTGAGCCTTTGACTGTTAAAATAGCTTGATATGCAAGTGTATGTACATGAATTCTGGTTAATTGTCTTTTGCTATTATATTCTGTATTCTTTTTTCTTATGAGGTGGAATGTTTTTCGCATTTGATCTAATGCTGTTGCTACTCTTGGGTTAGAATCTGCAACAACTACAACTTCTCCATATTCAAGAACATTATACAAATTTGAAAGTTCTTGTTCGTTCATCCCCACAGAGTCTACATAAGGTAACACTTTTGTTGTTAGGTGTGTAAGAAGCTCCAAGTCCACATAACTGGCCATTTCAAAATGAGACAATGTATTTAGGGGCTGTGACAAAATTTGTTCCCTGACTAGGTCAAGTCTTTCAGCTCTGAGATCTGAAAAAGGAAGTAATTCAGTAATAACAATAGTAAAAGTAATTACTTACATAATTGTTTAAAAATAGAAGATATTCTCTGTATACAATTACAGAATGAGGATAAATTACCTCTTCCATCTTTTTTGAATGGGAAATTGTCCATCATTTGTAGACCACTTATAACAAGTAAATTTGGCTTAAATTTTCCTAAATGTTCTCCAAGCTTTTCTAATGAGGTCAGTAGAGGATTATTTTCATCATTATGCATTATATATCTGTTTGCTCTTGGTGACTTATAAATACCAAATTGTTCATCTGCCTTATATTCCAAAATCATATGAACATCATCTTTAATTTCCTCATTTTCATCAACACCCACTATTTCTATTTCTTTGGGAATGTTTTTTTTGAGTTGTTCACTCATTTTCGCAGCAAGTAAGACTTTCCAACCTTCCTTGAAAAATCTTCTGGCCATGAGAGGGGCATTTCCACCAATTGCCCATCTTGTGTCTTGTAATTTTAATGCTTGTTCCACAAGTTGATCATACAATTCACTATTTGACATAAAACGTCTGAAATAGTTTAAAATTAATATATTTATTATTCATTCTAACATAATCATTTAATAACATATAAATAAACAATCTAAACATACTTCAACTCTATATGAGAGAAAACTTGATTTCGATAATGTTCCAGATGTTGTTGTAATGACGAGTCTCACTTTATTGTAACAAATTATTATAAGGGAAAATATTTTATTGTTTTACTTACTCTGCAGCTGCTCCGTGTTTGAAGAAATATGCAAAACTTTTTAAAAACTCTTCCTTCGTGGAAATTTCGTTAAAATGTTCTGGAGCTCCTTTTAAATCTCTAAAGTTTAGGAATGAGGTTGCATTTACAAATAAATCGTGGCAGGCTCCATAACCAAGTGCCACTTTAGGTTGTCTTATTCCTGAGCCAACTTCGTTTTCTCTCTCCAAAAATAAGAGATACTCTCTCACGGGAGATAATCTTTCATCACCTATATCATTTCGCTTATAATATACTGCATATAATACAACACAAAAGGTTATAATAGATCCTAATTTGATCGGCGTTCCGGCCATATTAATAAATTAAATAAAAGTGGAATGTATTTTTGTTTTTAGCTTATTAAAAAGATCGACCAAATTACATCATTTTAATCATGAATTTAATAAATAAATATTAAATATACTGTAAATTTTACATTAAATGCTGATTCAACACGAAAACTACACCGATTCACCTTTGTCAACATTTATGTTGCACCACAGACTAAAATCAACTACATAGAATATTCATATAATTCTACAATCAGGATGTCAAAACTCAAGATCATAGGTTGTTGTCATTTCTATCTATTTAGTGTAAGATGTAAGCACTGCGTCTTGGTCATGCTTGCACTTCTGTTCATCTAGCCAAACTCCGGATAAGGGATCACTCTACTGTGAGTGTGGCTTGGAAGAAGGCACTGTATCGCACATACTAGTAAACTGTCTTAAACTAACCTATCCTTTCTATGACGTTCTTCCCCCTAAGTCCCCCGTGCTTTAAGTGTTAAATGTTTGTGTTTGGTCAATATTGTAGATTTTTAAGTAAATATATATAAAGTAATTAATTATATGTATATATACTTACATACATATAAATTATTCCAAATAGGAAATAGTATTTAATCATGTTATTATTCATAATTGTGTTTTCTGTGCTGTGTTTAAACTAACAATCGAATTTAAACTATTTTTTTTGATGCATAATTATTATTTTCATCGATCAATCTCCTTCGTGCCTTCTCCATCTACACGACACTGGCGAAGTACCTTGTGCCCAGTTGCACAAATAAAAGCCATAAAAAAAGATATAACAGCAGGATATTGTAAAAATACATCTATCAATTGAAGTATTTTAAAATAAACCAATTTTATGATCTAACACGGGATGTTTCATACTATGCAGTAGGAGAGTTATAGATTGGATGAATTCAGGAGGAAAAATAAGATCATAACCAAATAACAATTCAAACAATATTTCGTATAGGTAAGAGAATTCTTTGAAAGTTTTCGCAAGAGTAACACTATAAAAAAATTAACAAGAATCGTTAATAAGGAGATTTTCTATACGAGACCGTCTAATTAATTTGTTAAACTTTCAACGTTTACTTTATCATTAAAAGCAGATCACACCTCTTCAGATTCAAACAATTCTTCAGTTTCATGGTAATCTTCTATATAATTTTCCATTTTTACGACTTTAACCTAATACAATTTTTTTAAATCACATCAGCTCTATTATCTCTCTAAAACAAATATCTCTTTGGTTTCTCGGTGTTCGTCAATTAAATATACCTATTCAAGGCTAGGTTTAAGAGGGTTTTTATCAAACGTAGGATCTCTTGACCTGATCAGAGAGTCTGAAGTAATATCCCACAATCTGTAACCATCATCATTATAATATACGAAAAGAAAACTCTTTTTAGTCTTTTTATGTATTCTTTCTTTCGTGTTTTGGAACACGTGTTCCAGAAGAAAGTATCTTACGTTGAATTTTTTTCGTATACTTATAGTAGGTATTAACACAGTAACGGTTGTTATTATTATTATTTTTTTAATATCTTTATTCATATAGGTAAACATGGACACTTATGAACGTCAAGAAAAACAAATTAAATTAACTGTAAATTTACATTTACAGCCAGTTCGCAAGTCAAGGGCGTAGAGCGGGTAAGAAGAACTGGCAAGAAACTTTCCGCCACTCTCTTCAATCGCCAAGTTTTTAATACAAATTGTTTGAACTGGAGCAAATCAATCCCAAGGATAAGGGTCATTTAAGAATTCGTCACATTTATAAAAGGCTTTATTAATTCATTTACTTTTAACAAGGGCTTTGAATTTATTTAGTGACAGTTCTCTAATTTCGCTTGAGAGTTTGTTGTAAAAACAAATACAATTTCCATATAAGGAGTGGTTTATCTTCTGGAACCTGGTTGGTCGCACACTCAAATTAGTTCTATTACGCGTATTATACTGGTGAAATGTATAATAATGTATAATACTGGTGAATTTACTTTGTGATGGTGTGACTCTAGCGAAAACTCTCGATGAAATCTCTTTTACAAAATATTTCATTACTTTTTATCCTGATTTCCTTTAATACAACTTTCCTACTGCATAGTAAAAACATTACACTTCATTTTTAAACGGGAATTAACTATAAAGAATCTATAATTATTGTGTAATAGAAAATGTGTTCCCTACTTCAAGTGGTATGTGAAAAGTAATAGGTGAAGGTTCAAATAAATTTCTCACTATCAATCCCAATTTTGTTGAGGAGTGATTATTTTTATTGCTAGTATGACTCAACCTTGCAAGTGGCACCCTTTCCATTTATGGCGCCTAGTCTGTCTAAACGTTCACGATGTAGATAAATAGACGGTTTTATGTTCGTAGCTGATTGATTGATCACTTTATAGGTAATTTATGACATGGTTTGCAATTTTTGATCATGATAATTTTTGCAAAAAGCTATTGTATATTTTCGACTGGCGAGCTAAATAATATGAGTGCTGAAATTTTTTACTTTATTTGCTATTTTTGCAATGTTGTTTAGTTTAGTTATAAATAATACCGAAATAATTTACATTTCGTTAGTACCCAAGGGATCGTCGCTTTCGTGTCTATTGTTGCAGCGGAAACCGATGTACCTTTTCCGTCTATTCTTTATAGGCACATTAAATTAATAGCAACCAGTATAACTCACTGACATAGTTTCCGTAAGTGTACCAGGAAAGATGTCTACGCTTGCAATTATCTAATTGTTTTCAATTTATAAATACTTTCTGTTTGGGTAACTAGTTTTAGAAGGTTCAAAAACGATTCTCAAGTGTCAAGCTTTGTAAAAATATTATAGAAATAAAATATGTCAGATTTTACTTTCATTGACGTATTAATTACAGATTAATAGCAACCATGCAAATGAGCTATGCAATTTAAGGTCCATGGGCAAACAACTGATTACCGAAAGAAAGATATTGAAAACTTACCGTAGACTAAATTACGCTCTTCCGGTGTATTTAGCAGTTATACCTTGTATAACTGCTAAATCACAACGGTTGATCCAAAAGGTACAAGATTGTGTTACCATACCAACTCGGTCATATGTCACCCCCTTTTTGAACAACCTAAACTTTTTAACAATAATGGTCGACCAAAATTGTATTTGGCATGTATTATTTTAAGTAATATACTAATCAACCTATATAGCGTAGAAATGTCAGCCAGAACAAAGTTAGGAGTTTTACTCAGGAGCTCGCCATCGGACGGCACCATTTCGCGGGAGTGATAAATATAGCGCGACGAAATGTGGAAATAATTCTTCCTCCCCTAAAAAATCTTTAACTAAAATAAAATTTGGTCGCTGCAATAAATTACATCTATTAATTACAAAATTTAGTTTTTAAACGGCGCAAAAATATTTATTTATCAATTTCTTATTGTAGTTTTAGTAACGATTATTATTTTTTAGTTTTTTTACGATACACAAATCTTCTCAACTTACTACTATTGTAAGGGCGTGTTGAGAATTAAACTCAATTGTCCTTAAGAAAGTAATAGGCATCTCGGCCGTAGTGAGACATTGTCTACGCCACCGCGAAGCTGTCGCGTTACACTATTAATAGTATTAGATTATTTTTCGTTTTTTTGCGTCTGAGGCGCAAACTAGCTGCTGTGGTCTCTGCCAGAAAGACCAGCGCTGTGAAACGCATCTGCTCCACAGCATAATGCTGAGGCAGAGCCAGTTTCAACCACAACACACACATACATTAAAATTGTCAAATGTAGGACCCTAATTAAAATTATTTGTTATTTTTCTTTTATATATATATATATATTTATTTATTGCAAAACTAACAAAACACGTACAAACATTTACAGAAAATACATGATATACAAAAATAAGATACAATATGTATGTGCATCAATAACAAGCGTGAACAACATTTATCGGGAAACATTACAATGAAAAAAAAAAAAACTTAAACGTAAAAAACAAACTAGATTACAAAAAAAATGTATCTTTAATAATCATAACTAAGACATTTCTTAGTTATTATTCATAACCAGTAACTGTTGATTCGTGACCAGTGACATTTCTTTGTAATTGTCACTGGTACCGGATCAACAGTGGCTGCAGCATCTTACTATTTAACATCTATCTATTTAATGACAGTCTATCGAGACTGTTAGTCGCATGTACTCAGAGCGTCGTTCAAAGCCGATAGGGATCTCTGTACAGGAGCATTACAACCGACGTTGGTGATTGGTCCTCACTGCCCGAACGTAAAAAAGGACTGAAGTGTTTATTGCGTTCCTCTTTAAGAGGAAGTTCACTTGACTTTAAAATAATTAATTAAAAACATTAGGTAAATCTACCAAGTTATTTAAAATTTTGTAAACAATTTAAATGTCGATCATGCGGCGTCTATCGCAGAGTAATTATAAGTGAAAGAAAGCTAGTCTTTTTTCATACTAGCATTTATAGCTTATGTTTTTATTAAAACGGCATAGATGTTTGGAGAAATGGCGCTTAATTCGTTCGATTCTGTCAACATGGACAGAATATTGGGGGTTCCAAACGAACGTTCCAAAAGGTTATGGAAAAAAATGGAGGTATGGTTTTTTTACCTGTGTATTTTCACTTTTTACAACTCAGAGTTTTACTATAAGTCTCTCTAGACTCGGTGCAAAGTAAAACTCCCGTACATCAAAAATACGCTAAATCGTTCCTAAATCTAACTTAACATTATTTTTCACCATCAAAAATATGTGATGATTTTATTTATAAAACTTTAAAGAATAAAAAAAAATAATCTGAGTTGAATCATAGGGGGTTGGAATGCCACTGGATAATTTTATTTAATATTGATACACTGTTAGATATAATTAAATAGATGCCTCTGTTCTCAGTACCCGATATATGAATGACATTCGGACCTAAGCCTAATTAAGTATAGAAAAAATAAATCACATAGCGAATCGAGTTAGTTATGCGTTTAAAAGCATTTTCTGAACTAAACACATCATTAGGAGTTAAAGAAATATGATATACTGTTAGTAGAAATCCTGTCTCTAACTTGTTTTTATGTGAATTTTTCGAATGTATGAAAGCATAATCTGTATCTATATATAACTTTATATGTTCATTTTTTGATTAAATGGCAGCTTTAAAGACAAACAGAAATTAATAAAGTAATTAATATATACAATACTAATTTAGTTATGGATAAAATAAGTAACAGTTTATTATCTATGTTGTTTTTACAGATATGATGTTTAAAGCTTGGTATAGTTACAGCCAGAAGTTAAAGACCTTGAGTTTTCAATAAAATCCGTTTAAAATGTGATGATATCTATGATTTGTTGTTACCATTATGGTCGGAATAATGGCAGTTTTTATAAAAGTTACTCGGGAACGGCAGTGACATTTAATTGTAAGCCTTTGTTTATTTTCTTTAGGTTTAACTAGAAAGTAGTCAGTAATTGAATCATGTCGGCAAACTTAATTTTGTATAATAGAATATGAATTAAATAAGTATAGAAATAATATGTAAGTAAAAACTAACTTACCTAGTTGTTTAATTTTTTTGTATAGGTACATTATTACCTACTAATAGGGATGCCTACAGGTTCTAATTTAATGACGTTGGATAAGTACCTTCAGAGCTTAACTAACTTATAGTTACTTAATAACTACCTTAATAGATACCTTGATGAATTTATGTTCCAAACTAAACGTATTTTTTTTATTAATTTATTTAATTTCGCAAAAAAGTGTACAAAGAAAACATGACATAATCGTTAATTTTATCTTTTAGAGATATTAGGTAATGTTGATACCTATAAGTCGAAATAATCGTTATAATAAGATTAGTTTATTTGCAAGAATATGGTACAATCGAAAATTCGTATATTCTACGACAAATAATGGTGTGCAAATTTGCCTTAAAATTAATTTTACTTAGAAATTAAGTATGTATATACATTATGAGTCATCAATCCTTTTATTATGTGTAGTTATAAAATATCACATATTAAATATAATACGTATTATCAAAGAGATTTAAAGTAAACCAATGTAATTGTCTGTGGTATAATTATAATTTTTATATTTTGGCTTAAAGGTCTCGCTACCAGGCCATAAAATCTACAAAAAATCTAAGTTTGGCGCGAAAAAGTATTCGTGGTGCAATGAGCAATTTAAAATTGACAATGTACCTACATAGGGAGAGAATTTTCCAAATTAAAAATATTTCCCTTTAAGATAAGTCTATACGTATCGTACATGTAATTAAATACACATTACTCAAGTAAACAACATTCATGGTAAATTATGTAAAAACGTAGGCCGGTAAAGAAGATTCTAATTTGCATGCATAAACCTAAATGGACAAATTCTAATTACGAACCGTGTTTGGATGTTTAACAACACCTTGGGCAAATTTTTTATCTTTTTAAAAAATCCGGGCCATGGACTATAGGAGTAGGTACTTAATGAATATTTAATTAAAGTAATTAATCACAAAATGTCAGACTTAAATGTAGTGTGTTTATTCTTTTTTTTTGTGAAAATTTAACTAGTATTTCAGATAATACCGACACTAAATGAAAGACTAGGTACTTAATTCCTCTTTACCAATAACACAGCCAAATTGACAATATTGCTAATAATATATACATACCTATGGTAGATTCTACGATTAATGTCAAAATCATGATGATATTATAGTCCAGAAAATAAATTTTACTTGATTACAAAAATACATTTAAAAAGTTAGACAAAGTTCTACAACAGTACCTACAACTATGGACTATCTTAGTGGGTGCGTTGGCGACCTTTGTAAAGTGAATGTGAAATTGGGATTCTACTTTAATTGTCAACATCTCACCTATTATGATTACAGACGTGTCTTTACTCTTTCCTTTTGTTTAACCTCGATCAAAAAAACGCGCCTCATTTCGATATTTCTCTTTGATTCTCGCCTCCACAGTAAGATGGATAAATTTTAAGAAGCATTAGAGGACCTATTGGGACCTTTGATTAAAAAATATGAAAGGAGAATATGGGGACCACAACGGTGCACATGGCCTAGAATATCTTAATATTTATTTTAAAAAATTACATAAATTAAATGAAAGTTAATGCAACACTGTATAAAATGACACGAACGACCTTTCAAATCTAATTTTTTACTACATTTTCCCTGCTAAATGTTAATTACATGTTAATTTGCCGTAGGTGATTGATACCTTTAATTGAAAGCAAAGTATTTTAAAGTAAAATAAAACAAAACCTAACCTCGTATATATATACTAGGTTAGGTTTTGTTTTATTAAATAAAATTATATATTTAACATTAAGACTACTGTTTCTTAAATTTATATATCACTATATCTTCATCTACATCAGATCGATTGTGTCACCACGATATTTAATTAAATGTATTATTTTAAGTTTATTTATTAAATAATACATACCATACGATATTAGTATTTGTTGTAACATCGTAGCCATGGTAACCCTGTGCACGTTACCATGGTTACGACAATCTTTCTATACTCTATAGACAAATCCCGTCTGTCTTATTTTAATATGACGCGTGTTATAACTATTACCATACATTAAAAAAATACGCTTGAAATAAAAAAAAAAATTAATTTCATTAAAAATATGTCAGATGTAATGAGTCTAGTTGTCTACATTATATTTTTCGGTATTAATTATAATGATTAGAGTCATAAAATATACGTCTGTTACGCTTCGAAAATCACAGTAATTGTTTATAGGTATATTTACGTGCATTACAGTTTTTTTTCTATTAAAGGTAAATGACCTTTTCATGGTTTTAATTTTGTGCGAGATAGAATATCTTAATTAACAAACTCTTTTTGGAGTTTTAGTAGGCTTTATTTTTTAAATTGATGATCCGGCAATCATCTACTGCTGGCCTTAAAATAAGATGATGTCTCCTTTCAAAGTTTACTTTACGATATAATGTGCTTGATGGTTTAAGGGGAAACAATCAGAATAGAGACATAGCCACTTCTATTCCTTTGTGAACTGGCGAGCTGTGGAATCTACTTCCGAAGAAGAAAGTTAACTGTATACTCCTCTTTTAAAAGCCGCAATCCCGTCTACTAACATGGGTATCCATGCGCTGCTGCAGCTGCTATTTGTGGCCGTTCTGTACAATTTTTTACCTAATATATAGATATTCAATAAGCATGTCAAATGTATTGGATTTTGACATACGGGTGTCATACTTCACTTAGTCTCGACTCGACAATTTAATCTAAAACTAACAATTACAAACTAAGCAGTCTGCACCTATGGACCTCTCTTTTTATTTGCGCATGTAACACTCGCTCGTACTGTGAAAGAAAACATCGTGAAGAAACCAGCATATGTTACAAAAGTCCCAAATGCCAGGCACAGAAGGCTTTCCTTCTTGCCTATTAGTAAGAACCAAGGCCAAGCATAATAGCGCCACTGTTAATTTTTTTCTTTATTCATTAGATACTAACATATAAATAAATATATAAAAAAATTGAGCCGTCACGGGACGCCTGGCAGATGTGAAACATCGAAATTATTTTGTGAAGTAATATGCAGAAAATAACAGATTGTGATAGGAACTAAATATGTCATAATGATAAAATAAAATATTACGATTTTGTTTTCCAGATAACGATGACTATTCATTGAATAAACATTTATTTTCAATAAATACAAAAATTTACTACTGCATATAAATTGTATGTATATACCATCATATACTGTGGCGATGCGTCGCCACGGCATGCGTCGCCACGCTAGAAATCGGTTTTACGTGCGGCTATAGATGTTTCACATCAATACACCGAACGCTTTATGGTTCAGCTTATTTCTTAATTGTCTATAATAAAGTAAATGTGTTTTAACAAATGATTTTTTTCTAATGTAAAGGGTAGTCCCGAAACTTATTCTACCAGCTAGGCTGTTTGACTGACGTTTGTCCTGGAAACAATACAGTAAATTTGTTAGGTGTGCAATACGATTGGTAAGATATAGGCGATTCTTATTTTTTTTATCAAAAACCTTGTCCGTTCTTGTAAATGACAAAACGTAATGGCACGCTCATTACGCTGGGTAAAAATTGATACTGAAAGGTCATATTTAACGCGTAATCTGTTGAAATACGAACAAGTCATTTGCTACAAACTGGATATCCTGACCCCAGTGTGAATCATACGACCCGATAATGCTGAATCTTGCGACCACTTTTATGCGAACTTAGGACGAATTATGACAACGTATTTCGAAATTCGGCTAGTAAATTGTGATCTCGTCCCAATAATTTACATTTCGATAATTTAATTAAACAACATATTATACTTACATACATAAAAATAAATATAATTTACGTTGCTTATTATAGCAAAAGTTTAGCCTATATTTAATATATAATAATTAAATTATATATTATTTAGTATATAAGCAAGGAAACAAATAATTATTATAATAATTGTAACTTAACTTAACGAACATCGTAACTTCTCTGTGCCAAATATAACTACTAATTGCAAATCTCGATACGCAACAAAATAACCTCAAAATGACGGCGCTTGGAGATGAAGGGGGCTCCATCGCGCACGATGCGTCTCTGTTCTACGTTTTTGATGAATTCTTTGATACTTAGCTATCCAGGGATATACTGGTCAAACGGTATCCCCCGATTTTGTTATAATTAGGTATTAAGAATAAACCCAGATCGATGGAAAATTTAAACATGTTTTCACGTCACGAAATCAAAGTTATTGTGAACTATTTGGCAGTATTGTTAACAAGTCCAGTAAGATTTCAAAATGTTCATAATTCGCAAAGTCTTAACACTCTGTGATTAAGCACTCCGGCTCCAGACAGTTACTCCAAAGAGATTTCATCTGCACCGGGATTTTGGAGGCAACAATACGTGACTACCATATTTGGATGCACTTTTAACTTGATTTTCACCTTAAATACGCGACATTAATTTTTGTTTATCCAAATACGACAATTTTAAACCTTTTGTGCCTATTATGGGTCGGTTTGATCTATATCAAAGTTGTTCTTGCGCACTTAAAATTTTAATTGTTCTTATTTATGTGTTTAAGAACTTATGACCAAATTCATAAATTCGTTTAATTGTACTTATGAAATGTGTGTAAACTTTTTAATGAATAAAAAATGCGTCTTATTTCGGTTTTGAATTCACTCTAGTTAAAAATGAAGTTCCAAATGTGTATTGTGAGATACTTATTACATTGTGTAGCTGCACTAAATAGATAATTTATTATCCGATTCAAATCTAGTGAATTGCTCAATTGACATATTGAATTTTAGAAACTTCATATTATACCTATTATTTTTATTATTGTAATTATTATTATTATTATACTTGTACAAAATGATATGGATATTTAAGTTACTATCGATTTTCCAATAAGGTTTAAACTGGTCAGTTTAAAACTTATTGTTTTGTTTAAAGTCTAATAAAATCAAGGTACGATATTTATGCCGCAGTTTTTAAAGAGGTCAAAGATTATGGTAATGATTTTGAGCCTGTCACGAGCTGTCATGTTAATTAAAAAAGTTTTAATCTATGGTCGAAGTAATGAAGGAGGTTTTATGCAAAAATTTCTACCGATATGAAATTAATTACGTTTCAACGACACGAGTGAATTTACGCCTTTAATTTTCGTGTTCTTCCTTTTTGGGCGGTTGATGACTGGTCGATGCCTTTTATAGAGAGATTTTTGGCTTTCGAAATGCTTAAGGGATTCTGCTATGTTACATTCGGCTATGTAAACACAAGTCAATGATCGACAATAATGCCACGAACAATTTTTGTAATTGTATATAATGTGACGTTTCTTTTTTCTCGAATTCGAAAAACAGAATTATTATTGTTAAGAATGAATTATTTTCAAACTTTAACAGGTTTTTATGTATGTTAGTATCATACAGCAAGAGAGTACACTTTAGTCTTTGGTTCTTCTAAGAGCAGGTTTTTATGGTATTTTTAATATACACTTTGAAGGCAGTTAGAAAACGAATGGCATTTGTCTTTTAACTTCTCACTGCTCCAATAATCATTCCCTAGTAAAATACCCTTTCAACAGCAGCATTAGTGCCTGGACAACATAAGGAAATTTATATTAAAACTTTTAAATTTTCATGTGGGATATGTTTTAATCTAAAATATCGAAGAAATTTTTCTTGTTTTAAATATAAATTTACTCTTCTATACAAATGAGTTCTTTCAGAGTACAGAATTTGAAGAGTACGGTTTGCGAAAAAAGAGTAAAAACTCAGTAAATGAGTATATTAATATCACCAATTCCTTTTTAAAATCATCCTGTCATTAAGTTACCAAATATTAATTTAGATTTACTGATAGATGTATATAATAAAGCTCTTAGTCACGACGTGGCCACCTTATATTCGAATATTAGCACAATACACCATGAGCGGGTCTAGGCTAGCCCAATCACACGTTTACTGTTCCTTATAAGACGATGTCAGGTGGACAAACATAGTCGTGACATGTTTCGAATTAATCTTGTTTATTGGGCTGTGGTCACATTGAGCAAAGAATTAAACTGAATTAGGAAAAAGTTATTTAAAAATATATTATACAGATGAATAGTTTACGTAACCATATAATATAGTTTATAGGTCCAACATATTTTATGACCATTTTAGAAGTATTCTCTAATTATGTATAAAAAGTGTTATAGAATATTTATACTATATAATAATTTTAGAAGTCATTCAAACTACGTAATTAACTCGAAAACTTTTCACCAATCTATTATACTTTTGAATTTAATTATTCCCCAAGCAAAACAAAATACGTGACAATAGCGTTGCTTTCGAATGTCATTTGTCAAATAGAACTTGTCGCGAGTCTGTGGTTGGACAAGGTTCTCGAAAAATCTGAATCAAACGCACCCCCAGATCATCTTGTCTATCGTTTTCAGGTAAAAACCTCTGGGTTTTCTTAATGAAAATAAAAATTACCAGATAAAGTCGCCCTAAGCAAGATCTGATAAATATCGAGTTAGACACATGCAATTTTATGCTCTATCACCTTGAATTTAGCAACTTGTATTTCGTTACTTGTTTGTAATTAACGAGAATTTAAAAAAATATATATCTACAATAAAGTTAGTGAAACGTTTCTATTATAATCTTTACTAAGCGGAAGGCCATTTAATTAATACTGAATTTTTGTCCTCATTAAGAATTCTAACTTTTTATATTGAACGAAAAACAACAATGCCACTTTAATTTGTTGTAAACATTTCTTATGGCTTTCATTTTTTGGATTTATCGGCTTCGTGAGTACTCTAGTCCGAGATCCTGGGTTGGATCCTGGCATACAAAAAAAGATATCTAATTGGGTCTGAAACCTGAAAGGTCACATCGACACGACATCTCGTTTCGGCTCCAAGTCATAGTCAACCGCTGTCTTCCCGGATTGTGGGTATCTATTGCAGCATAAGCAATATGGAGTCATACAGTTGCAGATGTTGCAGTGGCAAAGGGAGCGGGAAAGACTTAGAGCGAGGTGAAATACGACGCTCAAGACCGAACGCGATTGAGACTCACTGTAAACGACCATCTACCACATCTAGGGGTTATAGGTCAATAAATAGCTACTTTTCGGTGTTTAGGTCACATTTACCTCCGCTTAATCATTTTATATGTGAAAATGGACTTATCTATGGCTATTACTTGAAGGTCCAGTATAATAATTAATCATTACCTTTTACTAGACAAGACTGTTATTCATGCGTCAACATAATTGAAAGCATCACTTGATAGTATAAGAATGAAATAATATGCAGTAGCTCATTTCTGAGCATCGTGGATGGAAACATCTGGAGTGGACATCTGTTTCTACCGGTTTCTTCCCAGCGTCTATCTTATTACGTACAGTTTTGAGGACGTCGAATCTTTCACTTAATACACGTAATGTACACCTAAACATAATTTAAAAAATGTTCAGCTATATTGACGTAAGGAACTAACCATAGATTTACTAAAATTTAGAATTGTAAGGTTCCTGTAAATCTGCACAGCGTACAGCCGAGTATCATGAGTGCCCCATCCCTCAAGAAGGCAAAGGCACTTGCGTCACATATAAATATAATTGTAGTCTATGCATTGGTCGCGTCCAAATATCAGTATTTATTATTGAAGGTTGAGTAATAAACCACACAATTGATGAGGATATTTAGATTTAGATGTTATTATAGAATTGATTTTTCTTAATTCCGAGATTTGAATAACTGAATATGATTAGCAATTTCACAGGTCAACAGTCAAACTTAAGATGAAACTAATAAAATGATCGGCTAATTGCGTTTAAATTTTTCCTCAATACTTGACGTTTGACAAGTCAACTGCATAAGGGCTGACAGCGTCACAAACTAGGTGAGGGTTACGATATTTTTCTCACACTTAGTACAATCTAGATTCAGCTCCGCAAGGCGCCAGCGACACGCTGGGATTAAACTGCGTGCACAATGGACATGTTGCTGAATGATTCACTCTGCTGGTTTTGCGATCAAAAACGTGTCTTAGCTGAAAATTTTGAACATTGGAACTCAAAAATTAGTCCTTTAATTGTTCGATCTTCTATAACAATCTATTACACATACTTTGTAATTTATAGCTGTTAGTTTGTCGTACTTCAAGGCGGTATGGTCGAAAATCTGCGCCATTGGTTAAAGAAAAAAGTATTGTATGACATATTTATTCAACTCACATTTTTGTAATAATTGACTTAATGGTCAAAGCTCTGATGGTTTTCAGAAAGCTAATTTTTTTTTGTGTTACGTTTGAAATTGTATAAGTTTGGGTATATTATTATCTGTAGTTTCTTGTCTCAAATCTTGTTACGCACCGTTTACCCTTAGTATTTCGACTCACATTTTCTTTACCAGGGTTGACTAGCAGAGATCGATTGTTAGCATTAAGACCGTCCGCAACGGGCGCAACTTCTAAATAAAACAAAGTGTTAATAAATAAATAATAAAGTAGAGTTTTGTTGACATTATGTTCACCGTTTTATATAAAATCAAAACAAACAGGTCTACACTCCCGAACTAGATAATTGATCGCACAAGATTCCATGAGACAAAAACTGAACCTCTCTTTTATGGTAAATAGGTTTATGAATATTTTGCCTTTAAAGTCTGACTATATGATATTACATCTTTGAATAACGCGTTACCTTACACAATTAAAGGCTAGGCTCTTGTACATATCGCTTAAAACAAACATTTTGTATAAAAAATCATACATTTTACCACAAAACTACAAGACAAATTTGTTTTCCATTTATACATAAACATTACATATACATGTTTTGACAAGTGAGCAAAATTTAAAAAATATATATTAAATATACATTTATATAAATTTTTAGGTCTTTCTTATTATTATCTAATAGGCACACTAATTCGTGTTCCTAAACAATTTCTTAATACATAATACAGAACAAACTAATGCATAAGAGCTACGTTTGATTGTAATTGGTCAACAGTCTTTCACGTGTTTACAAACGTCACAGGTCACGTCTATTTGGCCAATGACAATTAAATGCATACCTGACATTTGTCCATTATTTCTTGGAAAAACATCGTCGTGTACCTTGTGACATTATATGCATTTATAACAATTAATTGTCTTGTTGCCTGGGGCTTTAGTCAAGAGCCTTAACAGTAGTGTATGTAGAAACTTGAAAACTAAATTTGTCTGAAAATTTGTCGACACGAAATGTCAATTTCATACAAATTAAGTTTTCGACATTCTACATACACTATTGTTAAGGTATCTTGACTAAAACCCCAGGCTACAAGAAAAAAAAAATCGTACTTAGACATATTACTCAATCCTCCAAATATGTAGTTTCGAAGCATTAAAGGTTATATAAATTTTATTAAAAATATGTTTTATCTGTAATTTAGTTGTAGCTAACGAACGAAGTCACAGAAAAATTGAGTCTACCATGTCCATCATTAAACTTATCAATCATACTATTTGTAGAATTATCACTTTTATGAGCACGTTTCTAGTCCACAGTGTTATGTTCCAAGGATCTCCAAAGAAGGCAAGACTGGGTAATTAATAATTAATTATAAGAGGTGTTTTCACTGGATTTTATAGTTGTGGACTAATTTCTTAATGTACTTGACAAGATAACAGTTAACTTCAGTTTGCACATTTCAGATTAATATTGGATTTATTTTCATATCTAGTCTTAATTTTTTTTGTTGTAAATGTATTGCATATGGATAGATATATCATAGATACATAGATCCCAATGTATTAAATACTGTCTCCGATACTATCGACATATTTATATGTTCGTAGAGTGAATTCACAGTAGCGATATTGTGTATACATATCTATATATATATTAGGTGATAATTTTTATGTACATTTTTATATTTTATTAATTGTTTCTCCACAATAAAAAAAAAACAAAATTTTTACTGTTTACTCTACGCATTTGGTATTATATTTAGAATGTATGTATTGAGGAAATTATTCCATACAAATACCATTATATTATATTATAATCGATTCAGTCCGTGTCTTATTTTTAATATTTTTTTAGACAAACGTTCAGAAGGCTTTCCTGATGCTTGATTGATACCGCCTTTCATGGACCCTAACATTAGAGAAGGCTCGCAAGTGCATTGCCAGCCTTTTAAGAATTGGTACGCTCTTTTCTTGAAGGATCCTTAGTCAAATTGGTTTGGAAATACTTTAGTGTGCAGCTGGTTCCACACAGTGGTGATGAAAACCTTAAGAAACTCTTTGCCATCCTCGCCTCGACAGTCGGCGTTAACGCGGTCGAGTGATTCCTAAAGTATTTTGCATTTTGCCTTGACGTCCGAATGAATGATGAAACTCAGTTGTAACAACTTCTCTGAACACTCCATAGTAAATGCGGTAGAAGATACAGAGAGAGCCAACATCCTTACGCAACGCCAAAGGACCAATCAAGTACAAGTAATATTGCGCAATTTTTGTTATAGCTTTTTAGTGAAGGATTTTTGAAATTCATGGATTTTTAACTGATCCTTCGTACTTAATGAACGGCTATCTGGTTTATTTTAATATGCGGATTTGATTGACTATTCTCCATGTATGTTAGCAAGAATGAAGCGGAAATGAAGAGCAAAAAACTAATAAATCATGTTATGCATTTGCAATATCGTGCCTACATAGCCAGTTTTTATATCGTGGGTGTGCACTTTCTTTGTTGAAAGGTTGCGTCAAGTTCGGAAATCTGTGGGCGTAAGGCTTTAAGCGATAATATTTCAATGCTTTTTATCTTCATCGGATTTTAATACGATTCATTATATTTAAGGTTATCATTTATCATATCTTTATTTAAGAAGATAAATACCCTTGCCTAAGTGATGTACACAAGAGATCATGCATGTGATGAGATTAAGAATTTGACTTTGATTTTTGCATTAATATTGTATAAAAAAGCTCAAAAATATTCACGTGGTCGGAGAACGGTCGGCATAGGATACCGCCGGTTCAACAGGGTGAAGGAGGACATACTATAGCTGAATGAGTGTGCTGGAAGTTTCTCGTTGCGGAGGCAAAGAGTGTGTGTTAGGGTGGCAGAGTAAATAATTTATTACATCTTAAGTTAAAAGTTAATTTTTTGTGATAAGTAAATATTTATTTACATACAATTCAAAACAAATAACATAATACATAAAAATATATCTAATAACTAACCTTAAAATTTAATTATTAAAAAATATTATTAAAAGGAGTCCCTTTAGGCAAGGTTCCGAAGATACTGGCAGCGTTCCCCCTTTGAATAGCTAGACTAATTCTTTGTGCGAGGTAGCTGCCAGCTCTTCGTTCTCCTGTGATGTCGACTAACCTTTTTGATAATTCCCTAAAAAGCCTTAACGCGCTAGGACCCCACGGACCAAGGGTCTCGACACCGAATGGGACAAAATCATATTCAGAGCCTAGACCCCTGTATTTTCAGATTTTAGCTTTAACTTTCAAGTCAAAGTTAATTGACTTGAAAGTTAATGTTTTTATTTCGAATGAAACAGTGTCAAGAATGTATAACTTTTTATTTATACAAAGACAATTTAGAATTATAGCTAAAAAAGCTAAAAGTATTGTGCCAATTATAAGTTACCAATACAGCCAATGGAGTGATATAAAACGAGTTCGTCAAACGTTCCTAGCGTTCTCAGCGATCACTAAAATTTCTGTATAATGTTTGTTTCATTTAGTAATAACAACAATTATTAAAAGCCCGGCAACGCACTCGCGACCCCTCTGGCATTGAGAGTGTCCATGGGCGGCGGTATCACTTAGGAGAGCCTCCCGCCCATTTGCCCCGTGTTCTGAAAAAAAAAAACAACACTACATCACAATAACACAAAACAGGAGAAATAAGTAAACACGAACGATTATAATATGCGATCTCACTGGTAAAAGCAGTTTCTTCCACATAAATCAAACATAAATAATATAATCATATATACTACATACATAAATTGAAACTACTTAATATAATAATAAACAACATATCCATAAAACCTGGGCAATCATGGGCGCATACGTGTGTCTTTCTGAAATAGAGATGCAGAAATTGCGAGACTGATCGCTTCATAACGGGAACTTTCTTGCTCAGGTTTCAAATTGGCTACGGAGACATAATCAAAGAATTGTCTTTGAATATAATGTGAATCGTAAATTGTTTATTTGTGCAACGCTAAGTGGAAAGACGTAAAATTATTTAAGACTTGTTCGTAAAAGGGTAATATTTAAAAATATTTTTGTAAATTACCTAGCTACTTAAGAATTTAACATACAATTCCAAAATTATCGTTTTATAGCGATCGTAAATGTTGTTCTCATTTTATTTACATAAGTAGTTTCATGTGCACAAAAAGTGCACGCGAAATCGCTCGTGTACTAGTAGTTTTATCAAAGTGAAGTTTATTACGTAGATGATATAGTTATTTGAAAATAGAATCTTGTAATATTATTTTTATCTGTGTTATATTTGCTAAATCAATTGTTTTTGATTTTGATTTTATCTTTGGTTTAAGCGATAAACGTTCACCGTACAAAAAAAAGAAAATATCTTTATGTAGCCTGATATATTGTACTTACAAATTAAGTAATGTATCAAACAAGTTTAAATTTACACTTTCGTGGGAAATTACTTTTTCATAATTGATATAATTTCATTAAATTCGTTATCAGCGTAATAAATTAGTCATTTTTATTTATTAACCGCTACTGTTGATTACATATTCCTTTTAAAGTTTTTGGCCAAATGGTTTGAACGATAATAAACTACGAACAAAGAATAATGAAGGGAACATGTGAAATAGTTGTTGATGGATAGAATTATCTTTATCATTAGATTTCTTAATTACGTATCATATACTAATGTATAATCTTATAATTTATACGATTATAAAATAACTAAAATATACTCTATGCTATGCCGATATTGAAATCTGACGTTTTATTGAATTTTTGTTTCTATAGGCAATTTTTTTCGAATTTGTTGCTGCTTGGCACATATTGTTTTTTTTAAGCAATTTGAGAGTGTTAATAAAGAAAAAATAATCGATGCAGCAAAAAGTCTGTAATTTAAATACATATACAATACTCAAAATACCTGTGGATCACGAAAATGTAAATTTGCATTTACTTTTGATGAAACAGGAACGCCAAAGTTGTAAGCGCAGATTCGGTTGAAATATTTTTCTTGCCCGGGCGGTTTGCCCACGCGAATTGCAAGAATATTGCACAGTTAATATTGTTTCTGATTAAATATACGTTTTTAAGTGGAGCTTCATGATGTTAAGCGGTTATTGCCCTTTCAATGATTTTATTAAGCTCGTTTCTATAGACACCTACATGTTTTAAACAAAAATCCAACGCCAAATTGCTCATTTATTAAGTATTTAAAAGCGATGTTAAAGTAATTCCAGAAAAATGCTGTAAATTTACAATACGTCTGTCCTGTAAAATAATAAGTAAATAACGTATTATTTACAAAAGAAATTAAACGCTCACATAATATACCACTCCATAAATTAAAATAAATCTAAATGTATACATTCAAATACTTTGATGGAGAAAAATTGCGATTTCGCAAACCTATCAATAAGGCACTGCAAAGTTGTCTAAAGCCTCCATGTAAGGCACACACCCGCTGTGGTAACAGTGTAATCAGTACACTATTTACAAATGGCTGAATAACTGTCCACGACCAAAAATTAAAAAATCATTCTGTCACTTCTCATCCGTCATGTCATTTAATCACATATTTCAATGGACTGTCATGACGGCCGTATTTGGCGGGAAAGCAATCTGCTTAAGCCCAAACGGGCAAAGAATATTACTCGAATCTTTAATACATGAGAAGACCATTGCATAAGCATTTCCATTTTATAAATGTTAATAAAATTGATCTTGATGATATGTTAAGTGCAATAAATTATTAGTAAGTCTAAATTATTATGTAGTGTAAGTGCTTATACATATACAAATTTTCTGTATTATATAAACATTTTTTTGATTCCTTAATTGGCTTATACAACATAATATAATATGTGTGGTGCAGTGTGGACTTAATTTCCGCGAAACTGATCATTGGTTCGTTGTGTGTAAAGACCTGGCTAACTTAGTCAGCCTAGAAGTTTCTAGAAGCTCAGAAGTTTCCATCGCAATCTACCTCACTCTGAGGATGTCTGTCACAGCCACGCATAAGCCAAAATAGCCTCTGCCCAAGGGACTGTCTGTCGCGTCTAGGACACGCCAACATAATATGGTATAACTACGGCAAGAAGTCTAGATCTATTGTTTATTTTATGGATTCAATTCTGTAGCCTACAATTTAGTAAGATAAAATCACTTAGGTGTCCGTTATTTAATCAACCAATTGAAGCCGAGTATATCAAAAATGCCAGATAACTCTGATAAGAATACATTTTTACGCGTATCATGGCTTTTTTCACTATTCTTTCTCTCGATTCAATATTGAATACTCTTAAAAGCCACGCTCAATCTATAAAATAAATAAATCCATGGTGCCATAACCTTTTTAGATCTGACCTTCAGATTTCTGGATCTGTTTGATGATCATTTGTCATCAGAATGAGAATGGAAGGTGATCAGCCTTTTGGTGTCTCCCACACTCCTTCGACTTTTTGGGTCTAAGACAAGGTTTCGACAGGATATTTTCCTTTAACTTTCGAGCGAATACGAAATGCATTAGAGACATAGAGAATCCATTGGTGCGCCTGGGATCGACCCTACGTCCTCAGGAATGAGATTCACACGCTGCAGCCACTTGGCCAACAAAATCTATAGCGGCCCTACACAGGAAAAGCCGGTTTAAAAAACTCCTTAATAATAAAACAACGTTAAGAATAGCATAGACAAAATAGTCATTAATAAATGGGAGAGTGCCATCAATAGATAAATGTTGCAAAAACGGAAAGAATTATTTCCTTTTGAAATCTTTTCTCATTTGGTTAAACTGTCAACACTTCTCGAGAATGATGTTCGGAAGTTCGGGTCTGGATTCAAATAATATTTTACTTGATATTCAATTTATTAAATGCAATATATATGGTGGACTATATTTTTGTAAATCGGTCATAGATATTATATCTCCGCGTAATTGTTCTAACATAAATGGATGACCACTATTTTAACCACTGATGATGATGATGATGACATACTTAGAGGTCACATTGACATTTAATAAAAAAAAGGCCGACCATAAAATATAAAAGATATATAAAATTCAAATATATTTAATAATTATTATTATAAAATAAATAATAAATATTATAATAAAATTTTCAATACTTTTATTGGCGTCAATGGCAATTATTATTTATTATAAATCTACTATTTTAATTTTTATACATTAAAAAATCCATGCCCTTTAATTATATTAGCTATAAATGCGAGTATGAGGGAAGAATTTATTCCTTTCATTTGCAATCACTCCGCGATCGACGCCATCTGATTTACAATTTGTCTACAAAATTATGAATTACTCGGGAGTTTACCAAATGTTTTAAGTCCAGGTAATTTTTTCTCGACACAAGAAACACAGAACTTCTTTACGTTCGTCAGGACCGAAGTCGGTTGTAGTGCTCCAACAAATGTATATCTGCAGGAAACGAAACTTTGCAATTGGCGATTAAAGAGTGGCGGAGAGTTTATTGCCAGTTCGTCTCTTCCGTTCTACGCCCTTAATTTGAGAACTGGCAGTAAATGTAAATTCATAATTAATTTAATTTTTTTGACGTTCATTAAAGTGTACTTGTTTACCTATATGAATAAACATATTTTTTGTTTGTTGTTTTTTGAAGGCATACGAGGCTGGTCCATATGACTCTGCGTCTTCAAGTTTTAGATGCTGCAGCTATTGTTCCACCTCCAATAACAATTGCAATGGAAAAATATATTTAATATTTGATTTAATATTAGCCTTACTCAATCTAGTTTTGCTAGTGTGCTTTTTAAAAATAAATGACGTCACCACTGATTGTAGATATCGCTACATATTTCTAAAATAGGTTTCATAATAAATTTAATAGAGCACAGAGCAGTACTCCCATAGAACAATGACATGTAGGCAACTCCTATTAAGACAAGGTTCGGTCTTCCGTGACGTGGGACTGAGCCCACGCTTCCTCGCGGAGATTCGCATCGCTAGTTAAGAAATTGTTCGAATCACCACTAATAAATGATTCTTCCTAGAGCTGTGGAAAGAGGCGTTATAATAGTCCACTCGAGTACTACACATTTAAATATATACCTACCTTTTATTGTCAAATTTGGTAATTACTAAACAATTATAAAACTTTAAACAAATTAAACAACTGGCTTTAGCTCTTAAAGGCAACCAAAGTTAGACAATATAATAGAAATCAATTAGTATGAAGACATTAACTAAAAGTTTCGAGTGAGTGGAATTGAAGAACGTAGGTACGTTTTATTTTTCTAATGCAACTGTTTGCTCTCAAGTCTACTACAATATGTTAAGTGAAATACATCCTATTGCATAGCAAGCTTTAGGAGCTTTGTGTCTGCCTTTTTGTCATCTATATTACCACTCAGAAAAAGGTAAGATAACATTTCCCATAAGAACATTAATGTATGCCTGTACTTATATTACTTTTTTATAACGCTTTGCATGCAATTCTTGAGTTTGGGGTCGTTTGTAATATGTTTGGGCTCTATGTCTATGTTTGGGCGCGCGGGGCTATGTACCAATGGATTTTTCTTCCATGAGCTAGACTACACCGAAATTCAGAAATGAGACTACGTGAATTTCGTATGTGCACATGTAATACGTTTCTGATATACGCACTCAGACCTAGTCTTCGATGCACTTGAGTGACTTGCTGTGGAGTGAAAAACGGCAACATAAAAAACGACGCCTTGTAACTAACATAGAATTAAGAAGGCTGATCAACAAACTTTAATTACCAATTCTTAAAAGGCTGGCAACGCACTCGCGAGCCCTCTGGCATTGTGAGTGCCATGGGCGGCGGTATCACTTAACATCAGGTGAGCCTCCTGCCCGTTTGCCCCCTGTTCTATAAAAAAAAAACTACAATGATCAAAAATCTGAGGCCCAGATATGGATCTTATTTCGCGATCTATTCTTCGAGAGTAGATATGTATAAAAGGCACAATTTGGTCCCTATGTCTTGTATCATTAAAACAGTTTTAATATAAGTTGCAACTTATAATCCTTACGCACACTTATTAATAAAACATGATACATGATTCATACAATATTAGTTTTTCGCCTTGACTGTTTTAGGTCATAAGTTTCGCGGAAAATCAACGTAATAATTTGTTATTTTATCACTTGAATTAGTCACATTATTTATTGAGAATTAGTTGTCTAATTATTAATTAATTATCGTTATAATAAATTATCTACGAACCTAATGTAAGTAAAACACAAACATAACAAAAACAATTTATTAATTAAACAAATAAATAAATATCTCGAAAACTCTCTCAATAAACTATGCATAACAATTAATATGGCAAATGTGAGAATTATAATACCTAAATTAAAGTCCACCACAACACTTCACGTGAATGTTCTGTCCATATTATATTCATAATCAAACTCAGCGAAGAACGAATCGAAGGGAGATAACGAGTCTTCAGTAAACTCTGAGGTCGTCTCCTGTTCTGTTGAGAATTCTGATAAATCCGAGCAGAAGGGGGAAGACCAGCGTTCTGGTTGTCCGTCAGGGTCACGGAGTGCTGCCGAAAGCGCCGTGATATAGCGCATGGCCAGCCTCAAAGTTGTAATTTTCGTAAGTTTTTCACAGGGCACAGGGTTTCCTGTAATTTCCGCGGCGGGAACTGCGCGTCGGAGGGTCTCGAAGGCGCGGTTTATTTCACGCATGCGGCTTCGTTCGCGTGCGTTTGCCGTTTTTCTTCTGTATTTGCTAAGAGGTTGTGCCGAACGACGCGCCCGCGGCTCGCGGGAGCGCGCGGCGCGCGGACGCAACTGATACTTGTCGTGATCGGGCATTGAGTGCGCAACGTTAACTCAGCGTCCGAATTCCGCTGAAAAATACGCTATGTCTCAACCTCACTCCACCCACTTGCCCCGTTGAGGTACACTCGCGCGGAAATTGCGTTAAAAATAAATACAGTAATTATTATAAACTTTCATTAGAATATGTAGAAATTGATGATTTTTTTATATACACTTGCTTTATATAAAATTGTATTATTTAGTATACATACTAATAAACAGGCAATTAATAATTTAAGCAAAACCTATATATTATATATATTTGTAACATGACTTAAGATTGACAAAAAAATATAAAACAATTATTATGAAAAAGGTTTTGTAATTGTTAAAAACTAAAATATTTCTTTTTCTCGAAAAAGTCTTCTATGAGTTATATATTACATTTATCGTGATATGGTTTTCGTCCTTGCAATTTTGATTTCATAATGTTTGGATAACGTTATCGTTTGCTATCAACTTAGCTCTTTTAAGAAGACATCCTAATCTTTATATCAACCGTTATATCATTTTTTGTAGTTTACATAGTAAATCTGGAAACATATATATATATAGTTATAAAAACTAAGTTTTAAATCTCTCTTGAACCAATTTATTAATTTGCAATCATTACAGTTTTAAATAGAAGACCATATTAGGCGAATAAAAACCTGAGTTAATTCTATTACAAACCTGGTATGATTAATCGAAAATATATAAAGAGTACCTGTTAATGTTAAACTTATTATATGCTTGCTCTTATAAAGATAGTCCTTTGCGAATATACTCCGTTCCAATGAATGAACAAAGCAGTAAACAGCTTCTTATTTATCATTTGCATTTTGGATCTAGCGTTTCCGTTTGAAACTTGACGTTTTCGAGCAGATTTGTGCCTGCTGACCTTCACTGAGGACTTATTAACAAATAATGTGTGGGTTGTCTAGTGCCAGCTATTTTATAACTATATCCGACAAAGCGTAGGTGCATACTGCATAGCCAAGCACAGCATCCGCAATAAAATCGCTACTTAAACCTTCTTTGTAAATTATGCCGTAGGTCGATTGATAATAAAAAAGCATAGACTACGCCGAAAGGTTTTATTGTGTCTATGATTCACGCTTATGTTACAGTTTTGGTTACCGCGTAAATAATTGGAGGGAAATTTAAAAGCCCTTGGGGCGGGTAAAAAGTTTATCTTTTATATTTGCAATTTTGAAATTAGACACGTTACTTTATCAATATGAATTGCGATTTAAAGTATTTTCAGTTATTGTTTTATTTTGACAAACGGGATATCTTAGTTAATATGAAAACATCTATTTGTGATTTCTTAGATAACATGAACAATGAAACAATCGTAAGATTTCCTCCGCTTCGATTTCTATTGAAATTAGATGTTATGGATTTGTGTGATGCTTTTCCTGAACTAGGTGATTTAATTCATAATGAGCCTGTTAAATTTAATAACATTTGTAACGAAATCTTTTTCGCATGCCTTAAATCTACAGAAAATGAATATACGCAATCAATTCAGTCGTCACAAGTGGCTGTTACAATTAGACTTAAAAGTTTACCACGTGTTTTATCTCGATCGACAAGCCAATCGCGATGCGGAAATATAGTAACACATTTTGGATTACTTTTAAAGATTTCAAAACTGACAAGTAATGTCTTTCATTCAGTTTGGTCCTGTCCAGAAGAATGTGATGGTAATGAGGTTATACTACACTATATACCTAAAGCATCACCTAAGTGCTCACTTTGCAAGAGCATGATGTTCGAGAACAGCGGTCTGAGACGCTGTGGCGAACAAGTAATCGCTACTTTTAAACTAAAAAATACTTTACTTTGCAAAAGGTTCACCATTATTGACGATCTTATCCCACTACTGGAGCTGGGATCAACTTATTTCATTCATACGGTGGTTTTGAAGCAAACTGTCGCTGTTTGGTCTTTAGAAGAACATATCATGCTCCATGTGCCACCAACGTTCTCTGCACCTTCAGACATAAAAGATCTTTATGTAGCGTGCGATGGTTGTCCCTTAAAATTTATCTATTGTCTTGCGTCAAGTATCGGAGTTAATGTCTGCCCAATGAATTGTTTCATGAACGCTAAAATTAATCTCCTACTTAGTTTGAGTAGCCTTAAGGCTCACTTATGTACTGGGACCGCCATAATACATTTTCTAGCAGTAGGCTCAGATACTGGTTATGTAGCCGAGCTGATGAGACGAGCTGTTTTCTTGGCTGATCGGCACACGGTTCTAGGGTTGTCTAATACTGTGGTTGAGACGGCGCTTATAGCGTCATCAGGAGGGGTGTGTGTTATGCCTTTACCCCTTAAAGTATATAATCAAAAACAACTAAACAATCTAATGTCTTCAATTGAAACAGGAGACATTAACTTAGACGTAGGACAAGCTAAACTAAAGTGTGCCGTATGGGCACAAGGAATGGATTTAAAAAAAAATACCCTATGTAACATCGGAAGTGTGTTTGGCTTGATTTCACGTGGTGACAATCAGGAAGACGAAGACGACCTAGCCGATTTTACACTCCAAGCTGTTATGGAACCTGCGAAGACAACTAAGGAAGAATTACAGGCACTTAAAGATGTGTCGAATTATATTGAATTAGTAGCAGGATATACAGTCATTGTAACTGAAGAAACAGAGAATGTACTTCGTAATTATTTTTTAGCTGCTCGTAGGGAGAAGCCTAAAACTGTGAGTGTCAAATGTATGGAGGCGCTAGTAGCGGTGTGTATGACGTCAGCAAGGTTGTGTCGACGCAACGCCACAAATATTAATGACGCAGTATTTGCTATTTGGTTGCATGTAAGCGGTTTACCAAGCCCAAGATTTGCACCAGAAGAATATCTAGAGACACCAGCAAATATTAAAAAATTTGATAAAGTCATAAAGCTTTTTGTAAGTTGGCTAGAACAATTTACTGGAACTATTTATTAAGTTTTCGAAAATAAAAATGCATTAATTATAAAATCTTAAGAATTTAATGTTAATAAAAATGTTTATTTTTGTAGACTAGATAAAATAATAGAACCTAGATACTAGATATAAAACAAAACACAATTTGTTGTTAGGTACTTAATATTAAAAATTTAACAGTTAACATTTTTAAACAAAGAACATAACATGTTTCACTTTAAGTTAATTTTCTTTTAAAAAACTAAAATCAAATACAGAATTTTGTAATACATTTTTTTGAGAATTCAACTTTTCACATAATGCTGTTTGATTCTGTCTAAGCTTTAGACTTTCAGCTACAACAGACTTAATGTCATTATTGTAAGGAATGGTACTTTGTTGTCCATAATTAGTTACGGGCTGACCTATTTTAAAGTCTCGCTTTTGATAAGAAACTACACTATATGGCAGGTCAGATATATTGTCAGCATCTCTAACTACTACAGTAATAGTAGACCATATACATTTAGTAAATTCTTCTGTAAATTCAGCTAAGTAATTACTCAAACTATTTAAATTTTTCTCTACCTTCAGAATGATATCAGAAATCTTATCAAATTCAATGGATAAATCTTTCAATTTTAATAGAAATTGCTGATTTTGCATATCTTGTAAAATTTTGCTTCTCAATTTTAAGGTGTCGTAGCATACCCTGACAATTTCAGGACACTGTTTTTCTTTTTCCCTATTAGAGTTATAAAAATCACTTTTTTTCTGTGAAACAAATGCTTTATATCCATTGGCAAATATTCCTTGATAGTTATTTCTAGGTACAAAATTATTGAGATCAGTAGATATACCTTCATTACTTCGTCTAGCAGCAGATTGAAGACGAATTGATAGTTGAGCCCATGCAGATGTCAACATCTCAACTTTATCTGCCAATTCTTGGCCATCTTTAAATAATTTGGAAAAACCCCCTAAAATGTTAGTTCCCATGTTATTTTCTTTAAGCCCCGTAATGTGTTTTTCCCCTGTATCAATCATTGTCTTAATAGTCTCTATTTTAGAATAGAGCTTTCCAATTTGTTTGTCAATATCATTTTGTTTCAATAATAGCTGCCTACCCTCTTGTTTTAAAGACTCTGCTCTAGCAAATAAGGCATTTATGAGTAAATCATATACTTCCATTTGTGTAATCACAAAGTATAGTCCATTACGGTGTAAAGTTTGGCTATTTTTAAAATTATATAATGCTTTTGGGTGTTCCAAACATCTCTGAACAGCTTTAGGAACAATAGGAGAATTATTTTCTTGGATTATATGTTTTTTATTGTACAAAAACAACATAGCAACCACATTTTCATTCCAATACTTAATAACTTGTTCATCATTATCCAAAGTCATATAATTTGTGTGAGAAATAATTAGTTGGTCCTCAACTGGTATGCCCGTGTCTTTAAACATCATTTCCTTAAGAGTAATAATTTTTGTTGAAGAATCAATATCATATGCCAATTGTGATAATGTAGATAGGGAGTAAATTTTGATAATCTTTTTAGATAAAATATTTTGCAGCATATCAAAAATAATCACTTTACTTGAATTACCAACCTCTTTGGTTTCACATGGTATATTAAATGTTACTTTTGAAGGAGCATCTCTTCCTCTCAACTTGGGATCCCATTGAAGTGCTACCCTTAACCAATCTTCCATAAGTTTCTTAAATGGTTGTGATATATGGTTTTCAGCAAAAATCTCATTAGAATATTCAATGTCTCCATGAAAGGTTTCATATACACAAATATTATCAGGTTGTTTTTTTTTTACAAAAGGCATCCACTCAACAGGTGTTTTAAAAGGTAGAAACGGTCGAGTTCCACAAATAATTTCAAATGCAAGTAAACCTAGTGACCAAAAATCTACAGAATTACTATAGGTTTTACTGTAAAAAATTTCAGGCGCTAGATATTGGAGAGTACCTACAAAACTTGCACATATTGAATTGGAATCAATTTCTTTTGCATAGCCCAGGTCAATGATTTTGTATATAATTTTGTCTTCAGTCACATCTTTAGTTCCATAAGGGAGATGAATAACAACATTTTCTGGCTTTAGATCGCGATGAGTTATCTTATTACTATGAAGAAAACGCATAGCACTTCCAATGTCACTTAATATTTTACGAACTTTTACTTCTTTTAATCCGCAGGACGCATCGGGACTATTTAATGATTGTCTTAGATCTCCTCCACCACAATATTCCATGCACAGTATAGGCAATTTTGATGGATTTACTGACGATAAGCCGGTAATAAAATCCGAAGGCAACGTCTTTGTTCCAACTATATTCGGATGATTGCAAGTCTGTAACATTTCCACTTCCTTGGTCCATCTTTCTCGATGTTTAGCAGTTAGTTCATCACCCCATTTACAAGTTTTTATTGCAAGTTTTTCCTCTTTTTCTTTGTGTTTCCAAAGTACAACTGTACCAAAACTTCCCGAGCCTAAAACTCGATCTTTGACCCAATCGCCTATAAATATTATATCTTCCATGATTTGTGTAGTAACATTAAACTTTCCTTACGTTAAAGACCTTAAAACATAAATTGATGTAAGATCGCGAGAATCAAATAGTTTAAAAATAGCCACCTACAATCTACATAAATAACTAATCTAAAGACAATATGTTGGCAACTGGTATGAACTATAAAGGCTGTGATTGGTTACTGGCTCATTAAAAACAAAAAGCTTAAAGTCAAATAGACGTAACTAGATGATTTCGTATAATATACCATTTTAGAAAACAATACCATATGAAAATACGAATTATTCATTGTAGAGCACCAAAATGCATACGCTATTATGAACATATGTTCACAATTTCACATACAATTTTTTAGATTTGAATTTTGGATTAGATTGCATTAATTATTGAATTGCCCGTCTACCGTAAGTTATCGACAAGTTACATTCTACAATCAAAAAAATGTCAATTGTCAAACAATCCAGTGATTTTGTCAATAACAATATACATTTTTAAAATTGCAATTGAATTTCAATCAAAAGTAAACGGTACTTATAATATCAATTATCAGCAGAAAATTATACATATTATTATGGATGATATTACATCTTTGTGTCGGACTTGTATGAAGAGTAGTTCAGTTAATATGGTGGATTTGTTTGGCCCTATTAAAATAGAAGAAAATTGTTTTATGAAGCTAGCGGATATATTGATGACTACTACCTCATTGAATGTAAGCTTATTTTTTTGTACACACATATTTTCAACTTGCCTTGCATTTATTTATAGCTAAGCCAGTGTTGAACCGAAATTATTTATTAAAAAAATGTTTTACTTTGGATATGGAAATGTCGATTATTTGCATGCTAGCTTGGAAATATTTTAAGTGAACTTATACTTTCTACTTCATGCTGTTTTAAAATTTGATTATAAAGTGTTTAAAATAATGTTTCATATTTAAGGTTTCTACTGAGGATGGGTTGCCACAAATGCTGTGTGACACTTGTGCACAGACCTTACAAATTGCTTACACATTCCGAACTCAAGCTATTGCATCTGCTACCGAATTGAAGAAGTTATTGGAGTTTCCTGTCATCAAAACTGAAGCATTTGAAAGTGAGCTAAGCGGGCATGATGATTTTTATCTGCCTGATGACCGAAACACACAAGGCGAAGCTATATACAGCAGTACAATTTGCCCACAAGAATGTAATGATAATAAGAACACTGTTACGTCTAAGGAAACATATAGCTGCCTCAAATGCAATAAACACTTTTACAGTAGAACATCTTTTGATAAGCATGTGACAAAGTGTGATTTGAAATTGTATGATGTCAAATTGGAGAGTTCAACAGTTTATGCTTGCTCATATTGTAGAACAGCATACAAAACTAAGAAAAGATTAATAAATCATGTAAGAAAGCATGAAATCCAATTACTTGATAAAAATTATACATGTGATTATTGTAATACAAGTTTTAATGCTAAGACTATATTAAGAAGGCATATGAGGTTAGTATTGTGTACAACTATTTAATTTCCATAACATAATTACCAAAGTAAATTAAATACTTTACTTTGATCAAATGTAAGATGCAACTTTAAGAGAAAATTTTCATTAAATTTAATAAGCACCTGTATGTTATGATAGTAATCCACATAACACTGGTACTTTATACAACTATGTTGTTCCTGAATTTTGTTGTCTAAAATTTAAGAATGGAATAGTTTCTCAAATGTGGTATCATATTTTCCAGAATACATACACAAGAAAAGCCTTTTAAATGTGAAAAGTGTCCAAGGGCCTTTTATAGAGCGGACTTATTAACATATCATATGCAAAAGCATGACAATATAAAGCCGTTTATTTGTCCCCATTGTTCCAAATGTAAGTATTTTTAATACTGTATTAGATTGAAGAAAAAATGGTATCTTTAGTATACTTGAAAAGTGTGACATTCAAGTCAAATATGTCAAACATCAAATACGAAACTTGGTTTGACAGGTATTCAAATTAGGATTAATGTTGTAGAATATGGGCATGCAAAAGTATGTTTGATTTTTACTCTGTACAGCTGAACTGGGTACTTAATTATTTGTACCTGCAAAGTACCGTCTAATATGTAATTTAACTATTTGTATATAAACTAAACATTTTTCTTTATTTTGTAATATTTGAAGAGGAGACTGACAATTAAGAGTAAATTCAACGCAATTCAAGTATTACGTAAACTGATTTACTGCAATTTATCCCCCACTCCCTTCCTCTTGTCAGTAAAAGTAAGCAGCTCTCAAAAATAATGTATATAAACATATAATTTTTTGTAGAAATCCTCAAAATGCATTTCGTTTTCAAGCATAAACATATAAAAATTAAATACTGTTGGCATGATCACCAAATAATAAAATCGAAGATCCGTTTCAGCTCTATAGTGCTTACGAAATACTTAAACGACCCCCAACCTCACATAAATCATTATAATAGATGCAATCGAAATGTTTTAACATAGGCTATAGGTACATCAAAAATGTCTTGTATGTAGACAGTCTTGTTTCTTTGGAAAGAAATCTCTATACTTTCGTTTTATGAGTATATAATATAAAATTTTAACAATTCCAGCTTTCTCCCAAATATGTACTCTTAAAGATCATATAAACATACATACGGGAGCAACTCCATTCCTATGTTCTGAATGCGGCAAGGGCTTCGCGAATCGTTCAAATTTACGACAACATGCGATGAGGCATACTGGCATTAAACCTTTCACGTGTAAAATGTGCCCTAAGACATTTGCCACGAAAGGTAAGGACTTTGTATCTGTTAGGTTAGTATGAGACAGGGTATAGATTCATATAAAATACTACCTGTCCACGCGAACTTCGTTTCTCCTTACTACCTTTTTAGTACATACCCACATAAAATATTTTACTACGCTACAAAGACTGTTCGGTTTTCCGGAATGAACACTAAGCTTTTTCTGTGGTTTTTCTCTTTATAAGTGTCAGAGTGCAAGTACTTAATGAACAATAAAATATTGGGGTTGATCGTAGAGGGTAGATGTAAAACAGAATTTGTATTAAAAAATTTTTTTTTGATGTGGACACTCCTACTTATGGCTCCGGCTAATAAAAAAAAACAAAAAATATGGGTTTGCAAGAAAAATGGCCAGGCACATGACTCGGATCGATGACGTTTCATTACTAGCCTAGCCTGTTGAATAAATATAAATAAATAAAAAAGTCTTTCATTTGTTATTAAATATGTTTGCTGTTCATTTAAATTCAATTCCACTTTCCGCCACTCTCAAACTTGAAACTAAACTCTTCACTCTTTTATGGCGTCGGCAAATCACAACCTACAGGTGTTAAATTATTTTTATGTCATATGATACATCTTTTATATATCCCCCAGATAATGACTATCGTACGAATAGCCTAAACTTTAGCCAACCAGTTTATTAAATGTTGTAACAAACGCCACGGCTGAATATCTTTCAAGCCGCTAGTTAATTGAACGGCTAATCATATATATCTTTATTTTATCTCTCTTTTCCTCATGACGTTTTTCACAGTACTAGCAGGAGTAACAAAAGGCCAACACTACTCTTGTTATATATTAATTAATCCGCAGGTCAAATGAAAAATCACATGGACACCCACTCGGGGCTGAAGCCATTCAAATGTGAGGAGTGTGGTACTGCTTTTACAAAATCAACATCTCTAAGGAAGCATCAAAATATTCACCGTGGCATCAAACCGTTCGCCTGCGACACGTGTCCCATGAGGTATGGACTTATTTGATTATAAGTATTTTCACAGCGTATCTTAATATATATATTTCTTCTGTGCGTGTGTATGTGTCTGAACTCCTCTCAAACGACTGGACCAATTTTGACGAAATTTTTTGTGTGTGTTCAAGGGGATCTGGGAATGGTTTAGATTCACAATTTTGTCCGCTGGACAATGTTTTTTTAATTATTTTTTAATTTTATTAGTAGTTGTTGATTTTGGAATGTTTTACATTAGATGCGACAGACGGCGCTACCATCGCAGTGTCAAATTTTAAATAATATTCGAATTTTAATTTTAGTCTGTCCCGACAGTTAGCGCTGCGATCAAATTAAAAAAAAAGTTTTGTTATCATTGTGTTATTGTAGAGCATGTGCTGGATCGTTAGATATTGTCATAACATTTGAATAATAATTTTCATCAAAATGGTCCAGAATGTTAATTTAGCTTATTAAAAAAAGTTTGAAATTTTCAAATTAAAAACGTGTAGACAGGACAACGTCTGTCGGTTCCGCTAGTATATATATATATATGAAACAGAAAGATAAAGATACATTTAAAAAAAACTAAAGAAAACTGAAATTTAACATTTGAAACAATAAGTAATACTTAAAAATTAAAATTACTTCTTAAACAAAATCAGAGTCTTCCCGCTTCTTCAAGTACAACATCTTTTTTTTTATGTGGAAGTGATCAATATCCTGATTATTGATGTCATAGTTCGATAAACCCCGAAACATTGGCAAATTATGCAGGTAATTCGAGTTCGTACATGACAAACGGAACCACTGTGTATCTTGTCGCATAAGGGATTTTAAAAGAAATAACGATAGCAAATAAATAATAATAAAAAAACAAATATTGTAAAAACTATTTTCAATGAGTATGGTGTGGACTGCAAAATGTGTTTTTAAAATAGATATGTTATGTGTATCTGTGGAATAAAATATATGGGTGAAGTCTCAGAACCTAACAACCCTACGTTTTCCTAAGCGCTACAGTATCTTAAACATAAATATCTTAAATACTACTTACATCTGTTCACGCATACATAATATTGTTACGAGCTAGGGGATCGGATAGAAAACGCCGTCGATTTATTCAAGGGTTTATTTCAATAAAATCTACGAGGAATTCGTTTACACTAATATCTGGAAATTACGCACAGAAAAGCACTAATAACACACACAATGAAACACTGTCACTAATCACTTAAATTACTCAGTAAGTACTTTATCACTGGTATCACTTATTCGCACTTTTTCTCTTCGCTGTTTATCGCTTGGAATCGCATTCGATACTGAACTGATTGGTCGCGTTTTGGCTCGCTTATATATCCCTGGGAATAGTCTCGAACGATATTTCTACGAGAACTTTCTAGGCGGGAGCGCTACTGAGTAGCGATCGCACAATTCTAACACGCGCGTACTCGCTATCTCTTCTCGTGTTCTGAAACCGACTGAAAAAATGTTTCAGCCTCCTGAAAACTACGGCAACATTATGTAAATTTCGATTTTCTAATATGTGATTGACCCTCTCACGAAACGGTCATAAATCATATTTGAGCCTGCTGAAAAGTTCTCTAAGTAGTGGAAAAATCTAAAAACATTGCAGTTGACCCGTCTTCGTAACAATATTATTCTAGTGAGCTGTTGCTGTATCGCATCATCAGCTCTTAAAGCATAGTAAAGCCACGTACGCCGTGACAGCAGTTGATCAATATTCAAATAATATATATTTAAAATTACTCTTCAGCTGTGAATTTGAATAATATAAAGATTTAGAAATAATATTATTAAACATTTTCGTTTATAATCACGTACGTGTGTACATACCTAGGTTAAGTAAATAAAATTATTAATATATATTAAAATGTTGCGCGTGGAAATTAATTTGAATTAAATTATTACACACAATGTTAGCAGATTCCAATAACACCTTTTAAATTGTAAATGTATCAATTACATATTAAATAAAAATCAAAAGTCAAAGTTGAATAATTTTTTCCAGGTTCACTTGTAAAGACCATCTGAAACGTCACCAGCGTATACACACGGGCGAAAAGCCGTACAAGTGCACGAATTGCGAACGTACGTTTACGCAGAGCAACGATCTTATCAAACACATGCGACTTCACTTTGGAGAGAATATTTATCAGTATGTTTCTTTTTTACTTACCATTTATGATTAAGTTATCATTGTTCTATAGTTTTTGGGGAAATTCGCGAATATTAATTTCAGACATATTACATATACAATTGACGCAAATAAATATCGTAATTTAAAAAAAAAAAATATAGGAATTGGTTTGTACTCACAAGGCCCCGCTTCACACACATAAATATATCCTATGAATATATTGGGGGAAGGATTTTCAAAAATGGGTCAGTAATTTTTAAGTTTATTTGATGCATATAAATTTTTTATCTTTATAATATTAGTAAAGACTTTAAAAAACTCTTAAAAGGTCGGCTTTAAGAAGGTCAATGGGCGCCATTCCATCACTTAACATTAGATGAAGGTCCAACATGTTTTGCCCCTTTCTAAGGAAACAATGTTTTAAATCTACTTCGAACTTTTTTGTCTCACACAAAATACTACAACTATACTCTGATTTTTCATTCCGTAGAGTTTTGACATTTCATAAGTGTTGCTACTAAAAAAGTTCTCCTCCGAAATGGGAAAAAAAATTGACCCATTTGGTAATAAAAATGAAATGCTACGTATTTGTTCAGTTTTACCTACAAAAAGGTAAATCTTAATATTTACTTACTCAAGTGACTAAATACAAATATTTCAATATCACGAATAATATATAAACTTAAATTATTTTATTTTCTTTATTTGAAAAATGTGCCCGGCCAAAAAGGTTTGCCATCTCTGACATGTCAAAAATGATAACTGTCAAAATTCTATGGAATTAAATTTCAGAGTATACCATAGAAATAATTATAAGAAAATAAAGTAATAAAGAGTTTTGTAAATTTGTTAAAATAAAGTAATAAAGACTTAACACATTCGGTTTATTCATCGTTCACGATGCTTTCCTAACGAGCGCTTAACGCCCGAACTCAATAATGTATCCACAATCTCAGATTGAAAACAATCTGAGATCAGATCAGTGATACCGTTACACTCATTTTTCATAAAAAAAATACGTTTATTTTGGATCATAAGATCATCTAGGTATCACTTATTCCTCGTCATTCGAACCTGTAGGCATCCCTACTCATTGGCAAAGAAGACAGAGGGTGTAGGCCGAGAGAAAAAGCCGGCGTTAAAAACACTCGGTACTCTTTTAAAAAAGCAAATCATCAAACAATACTAAGTACAATATTTAAAACAAATATAGCAAATTAATTAGAAGTAGCCTGCCCAGCACCAGTCCCAGGCACTTTTATCAACTAGATAATCACTAACTTTATAGTAAGACTTTTTTTTAATAATCAATATAAAACAAATAAAGTAAATAAAACCGTACAATAATATTCAAATATACATGTCTATGTTTAAACATAACAAATAGCTTTTTAATTATTTTAAAAACAGGTGTAAGTAAAAATCTTAAGATAGGATATTTGAACAGTTGAACTGTCATTTTCATACCTACCATGGATAACTTGTATCGACAGATGGCTATTACAATCGATTGGTTATTGGCACACTGATCAATATTTGGATTAAGATGTATAGGTATCTCAGATTGACAAAAATGGATTGAGATAGGTTTTTGCTTTTGGGCGTGTGTGCATGGATTTCACGACCCCAGAGTTTAAGTATCCTCCCTTAACCTAGGTCATCTGCCGTTTTCTTAAACTTTAAATATAAAAAAAAATTGTCCACAGATGCTCAGTATGCCTGATGAGGTTCCGTTTGCTGCGTGAATTGAAACGTCATTACCCAATACACTATACGGAAAACAAAGAGCAAGATGTCGTATCTAAAACAGAGACAGACGGACAGATTACAATAACACTGAGCCATTTGAATAACACGCAAGACATCACTATAAATATTTCGAATGAGAAGAGTTGAGGGAGTTTTGGAAGAGAAAGAGTAATACAGTGAAATTGTGCTATCTAAAATTGGCGTGGTACTCAGAGTCGTTTATCTTTAATGGGCGATTCTAAGTAGATTAAGGGATCATTAGTGACAGTTTAGTTAGCTAAGGGGCCTTGTTTTATCTTAAAACATTACTCATTACGGAAACATATGAATAAATTTAAATAATATTTTAAATAAACGTTTGGTTCTTTTGAGAACTGTGGAATCGAGTCCCGGTGGTTCAAAGTTGGAGTCTCCCTCAAAGGCCGGCAACGCATCCATTAAAAATGAGTGCCCATGGGCTGTGATGGGCGTCCCGTAGGCTCGTTTGCAAAAAAGTTACATTTTATTTGTGTTTAATTTTGAATTAATAATATTATGTTTAATTTCAATAAGGTTGAATTTTCATAATTTTGAGAAAATTGTGCCTATTTATATTAAATAAAATTAATTAATAAAATTATTTTTTATTAAGTTGGTTTGATAATAGCAGACGTTATTAAATGTATATATAATTATACGTATATATTACTTTTTGTAATTTTTTTCGTTAGTTTTCTTAGTTCTTCTCTACTTAAGTAGAGTCGAGACTTAGGGCTATCAAACCATTGCATTTGACATATGGAAGTCATACTTAGTTCCTAGTCTCGACTCAATTTAACATCAAATCTCAATAATTGTTTTATAGTAAGTATAAACAAATAATTTATTAATTTTAGTATTAATTTAAATTGCTGTAGTAGTAATGTAATTGTAAAATTATGTTTAACCGATTGATATTTGCGTAAATAAAAGACAACATTGCTTTAAAAAAAAATTAAATTAATTTTAAATTTATATAGTAAAAACTTACATACGCCTTATTTGCTTAAAATTACTGCTAGCCATCTGATATACAGTTAGAACAACATAAATCATATTTGTCTGTCTGTCTCGCTTGCACTTACAGGTCTTATGTAGAGATGTAGTAATGTAAGTAAGAATTATACAGGTGCATATCGATAATGGTTAGAAAATAAATTCTCCACTGTGTGTATTACGTAACGAAGCGTAAGTAACGTAATGAGAGTCATAAAATATATTTATAGAAAAACAACAATCCTCACTTGTAACGACCAATAAGGAGTCCGCATGCGTGCGCAGGTATAGATAGTGCGACGCGACCCAACATGTTTATATATCCTTGAAGCAGTTATGACTAAACAAGCATACAAAATTATTCCAAACATTCAAAGAAACTGGTCTATATATATAGAGGGATCCAACACGGCTGTGGGTGCATGCATTACGATGTATGGATAAAATTGTTACGCCATGGCTATTAAACTATTTAATCATGCGGGGAGTTTCCTCCGTGCCTCAGTTGTGAACTGTCAGAGAGCATCTTTCACTTTGATCATAACTCTCTCCTGGGGGGCTAGTCAAACCGGCTTAACAGTAGTGTATGCAGAAAGTCGAAAACTAAATTTGTATGAAAATGACAGCTGTAGTTGGTACCAACTGTTGACACTAGCTGTCATTTTCATATAAATTTAGTTTTCGACTTTCTACATACACTACTGTTACGCTGTCTTGACTAGACCCCCTGATTAGTCTATTCATTGTAGTGTGCGTGTGTACCGATAACACTCACACATTAACAGAAGCTTGCACAGATATATTATAAACACGTTGGAGGAATAGTCGAGAGCGTCTTCGTGGATTGCACTATCTGTAGCTAAGTATCGATAACGGATTTCTTTACGTCCACATTGCTACTGTTTAAAGTGCGTCGACTATGGTTATAATAAATGCTATAATATAATAAAAAAACGTGAATATTTGTTTTGTAAAATCGATTGATCTAATCAAAGTTTAATATACTTAACAGCACTGATACCCTGCAACTCCCAGTAGCTATAACAATCCCGAACTTAATAATAAGTTTTAGTACTGCACAATCCTACTACTAGCAATTTAGTGCTAGGGATACTATTTCGAAATTGGGTAGATACATGTCGAAGTTGCTGATGCTATTGGAATGTACAAAATACTAATTGGGATAGCTAAAACTTGTAACTAATCAAACTCTCTAATGCCCGAATTTTAATGAATTGGCAATAAATGAAGAACTATTCAAATGTAGGCTACATTTGAATAGTTCTTCTAGTACAGAAAAGTCGTCACTCAATATAACTTCAAACGCAAAATAATTCGGCTTTAGTTGGTTCTAACCAACGTTTCTTTTCATATAATTGGGCTTCGTTATATACATTTTACATTGTTAATTCAATATCTGTTATACGACATCGAAGGGACTACTCATATTTAGTCGTAACAGCCGATGACGATGATTATTAACTTAATACAAAAGAATTCAGCCGGGATCTTTGATTTTGGTCAATATAACCGGTATGTTGTTCTAAACGAAGTCGTCATAAAAGGTATGGCTGTATATGGGAAAATACGTCGAATATTGAAAGAATATTGAGTTCAGTAATCCCTCCTATAACACGGTAGATAGGATCCGCGTTGTAGGAGTATTCTCTTAAAACGGGCTTGTGTACAATTGATTCACGTTTAACTTTTCTCGTTAAAATTTAAATCAGGTATTAAGACTATGGTATAAATATTATCATTATAAATATCACAGTACAGAAATATAACGTGTGCAATCCCCGCGTTATACGAGGGACTTTGAAATCGCGTAATGAAAATGCGTTACAAAAGTAAAATGTTATAAGGGAGTTACTGTATTTTGTAAATCCGAACATGTGCCTTGTCGTGTTTCATATTAGTTATTGTGAACAAAAATATTTTTCTACACGCTTTTTTATTAGTCTACCTTACGATCGCATTTGCCGACAATAGTTCGTCGGTAATTAGAACCCAGTATACGTATTACGTACTCTGAAACATTCACTTTCTGTGTTGGTAACTCAACTCTAAATATCGTCGGCTGTTAATGTAACATCCACAAACGAAAGTAAAATTTTATGCATTTTTGACCTACGGGAGTTACATGTAGCGTTAATTTTGTTCATAATCTGAGAATCTGATACTCTATTTCGATTAAGGTGACATTTTGTTCTCGAAATTTCGTTGGGTGAAAAAATTATTTCGATGATTTTGACAAAAAACTCTTTTATTTCATATAGTCTGTACCGAACCAGTATATTATTGATAGTGTGTTTTCTGAAAAGGACTCGTATTATTATTCTTTATAATGTGGTATAAGTGCAAAAATATGTCCCAAAAATATCTACCAATGTCCTGCCGACTCTGCCTTATTGGCCAATGCAATTAGTGTGTAGAATGCTATTCATAGTTGTTGCATTATTTGTACATAATTTCTTAATAAAGCACATTTATTAAAGTTTTATAATTTTTGTCTATCATTTTTAATCCTAACATTCGCTCGCACTAATATATGCATTTTTAAGTTAATAATTATTTTAATGGATATGCATTAAATATTAAAAAAATGGTCTTAATGTTAAAAAATATAACATCATAAGTATGCGTGAGTTTATGAGCATGTGAGTGAGAGTGTGTGTGAGTGTGAGAGTATATTTGAGAGTGCGTGCAGTCTATTTTAGTTTTCAGCGAGGAAGTATACTCTCTGCATACTTCACTTTGATATTCTTTAACCTAAGAGACAGTTGCATAAACAGTAATTGATTGTAATGATCAGTCGGGCATTATACCTACGACTTGAAATGAAAATGAAAAATATTTTATTTCTTTAACAAAAACGGTACAAAAAACATTTTATGGTTGCGACCTTCTATTAAGTGTAAAAACACCTGTGTTAGGAGGCCACGCTCTTCCGTAACAAAAAGATTTTCGTACCATAGGTATATGCTATCGTAAAATATTAGGCAGGTTTACATGCAAAAAGAAATACTTAAATACTAGATATTTAGTAGGTACATTAAATGGTAATTGGATATAACACTTTTAGATAGAATAAAGAGGAAAAGTTATATTTATAAGCAAACTACAAGAAATGTGTGGTGTGTGTGTGTGTGTGTGTGTGTGTGTGAGTATGTGTGTATGTGTGTGTGTGTGTGTAGGTAACAGTGCGGTGCGTGTAGCTTTATTCAGGGTACATTAAAAGATTTTCAGTTTCAGCATAATTTAATGACTTCAACCATTCAGTTATTCTATGTTTAACTTCATGTTTATTTAGCATGTAGATATTAAGCTTTTCATTTATTATTTTATACAGATGTTCTGTTTGTCTTTTATATTGACGCCCAGCAAAACTGGTCGAAAAACTGGTCAACATGACAACTGCATTTTTTCTTCTTTTCAAAAGATGGGCGGGATCAGGAATAATGGAACTATGTTTTCTGAGTGTTGCATGAAGAACATATAGTTTTCTAATCGACAACAAGTCACAATCTTTATACAATTGCTCAGTGGAGTACAATCTAGGTTTAAAGTAGGCAACTTTTAGAAGAGCCCTCTGTGATCTTTCTACATCCAAAAACTTGGTTTTTGCGGCACTGCCCCATACCGTAATACAATAAATTATGATTGATTGCGTAAGAGCCAAGTAAATTGAATTTAGCAGAAGCTTGGATGCCACGTGCCGTAGGTTTTTAAAGATCCAGATAAGTTTCCTTACTCTATTACCTATTGCCTCAAGATGTACATACCACGTTAGGTGCTGATCTAAGTGTATACCAAGATATTTTATAGAGAAAACTTTTTCAATTGTGGGACAAGAGCAATTATCTTCCAGGGATTGACAGCTATATTTATGTATGTATATTTTTAGCTCTGGAGGAGGTTGAGTGGATTTATTTATAGTATGGCATAAATACTTCGTCTTTTGCGTGTTTAGGGTCAGTAGATTATGGCTTAACCAAAGATCAACTTGAGAGAGTCCTGCTTGAGTGTCGCTAACTATAGATTTCCAAGTCTTACCCGTAAAAACTATAGCGGTATCATCCGCATATGAGAAAAAGTTTGCATTTTTAAGTTGAGACATTAGTAAATCGTTAATATAAATGAGAAACAGTGTAGGCCCAAGTACGCTTCCTTGGGGCACTCCAAAAGATACGTTACAATACTGACTCACCTTATTATCTATTTTGACACACTGTTGCCTATCAGATAAATAATCTTTAAAAAGAGCTAGAGGTATACCTCTTATACCTATGTGTTCCAGTTTTTTTACAAGAATCGGGACAGACACGGTGTCAAACGCCTTTTTTAAATCTAGGAAAGCTGTGAGACATTTGTTTCCTTTGTCAAGTTGTTCAACAATTAATGTACTTAGAGCTAGAACAGCATCTTCCGTTGATTTGTTTTGTCTAAATCCAAACTGATGGTCAGATATGATGTTGAATTTATTAAGATAGTTGATCAGTCTTTTATTGATAATTTTTTCTAATATTTTAGCAAAAACTGTAAGTACTGATATTGGTCTAAAGTTGCCAACATCGTCTCTGTCCCCTCCCTTGTAAACTGGTGTCACAATAGCCTTTTTCAAGGCAATGGGAAATACACCTTGATTAATACAAAGATTTATAAAATGAGTCAGCACAGGAACTAATTCATTTTTAGCAAGTTTTATAAAGCTAGTGGGAATAGCATCATAACCTGAAGCACTTGTACTCTTTAAATTCATTATCGTTAACTCTGTTCGACGGTTAACCAGTAAGCAAACCCCTTGCCAAGCTCATCTAGAATGTTCCATCATATAATTCAATCGATCGATGATGCCGTCGATTGGAAAAATGTTTTATTTGAAACAAATGTTTTCATTAATTATTTTTGCTCTCTCGTATCGAGTGGGCGTGGACGTCAAAGAAAAAGGACTACATAAAAATGACATTTTAATACAGGAAATGTAGATTTTGAGTCGTGAATAAATATTTTAATTAGTTGTGTTTTCCAACGTCAGACTCTGTTTAAGGACTTATTTTGATGTTTCATACAAGAGTTAATTTGTAATTAACTGGATGATAATTAACTTGCCGTTTGAAAGTTTAGCCCTAGGCGCCTTTGTGCATTTTCTATCTTGTTTAGTTATATTCTCGTACGAGTAATTTTGTCAAAGAGTATAATTATTTCATTACGCGATAATTTATTCGCACGATGTTTGTTATGTATTTAGTTATATTTTGTATTTGTACAATAAAAGGGGAAATTAAAATTAAATTAATGACGCTGCAACCTTTTGAGGTCTGGCCCTCAGATTTTTCTATCTGTTTCGTAATTATTTGTCAATCCAATAGGCAAGTCGTCAGCCCCCTGTGCTTGACATACGCCGTCGACTTTTTGGGGTCGAGATAAGCCAGTTTTCTCACGATATTTTCCTTCACCATTCCAGCGAATGTTAAATGCGCACATAGAAAAAGTGGTTCATTGGTGCACAACCGGGAATCGACCCCGGAAATATGAAATTTCCTAAGGTGTCAGGTATTATTCAATTAATTTATTATTTGAATTTTATTACTTACGTGTACTTATTATTCATATACATAATAAAATATATATTGTATTTAAATAATTACCTTATCCAGTTTAGTAATGTAAAATTCTATATTGTATTTCTTGCCTTACGCTTCTTCAAAACTTGTCTTTTGCAGCAAGTAATGGGATTAAAAATGAATGAACACCAACAAGTTTGAAAATTTTACTTTTAAAAGTCGCAAACGTCATTTTGAGGTCTTTATCCTTGCAGTACGTTAAACTAAATTGTGTGGCGGATCTGTTTTATAATCTATGGAAGCTTTGAAGGCTGTTGCTGAAGCTTTCGAATATAGGGCAGGGATCAGTGCGCAGCCAGAGCTCGGCCTGGGCAGAGGTGAGCTTTACTATTTCTATTTACTTCATATCTATCTACTAAGCAGTCTACAACGTAGTATGCTTAATGTCGTAGTTATTTTTCCGATAGTACACTATAATTTTCTTTGCTTGAAAAATATATTTGAGATAAATTTTATCTCTAGGATATTTTACAAAAAAACTTATTGTCTAAAAACATTAACTAACATTTAAAAATCCTACTATGTTTTTTTGGTTTAAAGGAAATAGAAAAAATGCAATTACAATCTAGATATTTGGATCAACCATTTTGAGTGCAGAATTCAGTACATTTTATCGTCAAGGAAATGGAATCATAAACAGTATGGACTCTTTTGTGATTCAAGTTCCCCTGCTTTCATTAAAGTACAAGCTATCCAAATGGTTTAGTGACTGGCGTAGAGGGGTTCCCTTTTGTCTTGGCCTCATGTCTGCACCACTGAATGGTTAGAAATTACCATATAATAGATTGCGTTGTTTTCCCGGCCATACTCTAATATATTTATGTCGTGTACATACAGCTTACTTAATATATAGAACAAAAATAAATATACATACTAAAAACATAGCTACCGATGGAATAAATAATATATAAATTTTTGAATATATTATGGTTCATTTACAACTTAGAAAGGAAAAATCAATAAAATAGATTAAATTTTACTATTTTGGGTGTGAAGAAATTTATTTCACTATATTATATACAACAACCAAATTACAGAATATAAAAATAATACCTACTTAATAACCATAAACAATATGACTAAAAAACTATATTAATAAAAGGAGTCCCTTTAGGCAAGGTTCCGAAGATACAGCGTTCCCCTTTTGAATACCTAGACTTCAGAGCTCACCTGTGATGTCGACTAACCTTTTTGCTATTAATTACTTTAAAAGCCTTATAGCCCTAGGACTACACGGACCAAGGATCTCGACACAGAATGGGACAAAATCATATTCGGAGCCTAGCCTAGACCCTTGTATTTGTTATTAGTACTAAATAACATTTGCATAACTCAGTTAGTAAATAGATTTATTTCTACTCTGTGTTTATACCTTACGTACAAAACATGAAGAAGAATAACATTTATTCATGCTATTATTAATACCACATCAATATCTAGTGCCGCCGATTTTTGTTACACTTGTTTCCCTGGATATCAAACTTCTGGCAATAAAGGGCGTGGCTAACGGAGCTATTAGATCAAAGGCACTAAGCAATCGTGATTAACCGCGTATTATGACCCTCCTAAGACATATTGGGCTTTGACATACCGGAAAATAATAAAGCGAGGATGATCTTTTGTGTGGATGACCGAAACTATTATTTTACAGTAAGTCAGGTTTTTCAGGAATAACAACATATTTATGTACTTTTTGCCTGATTTATTGATTTCGAACAAACAAATATACTACTGTTTATTTTATAAAAAAACTTATTGTCTAAAAACACTAACTAACATTTATATATGTTTAATCGTAATATATAGGAATTAAAATGTTGAAAATGTAACAAATTTAAAGATAATGATTTTAATGTAATAAACTAAACCACATTAAAAGATTTTTGAATTACCAAAAGCGTCATTTGATACTAAGTAACGGTTTGATTCGATGAAATCAATTCTGATCGAACCCATTAATCTCGTCGCCAATGTGTCGCCTTCTATCGTCGCTCCAGATAATTTGATACTATTATACGATACTGATATATCTATACTATCATTTGATACTGCCTTGGTTCTTCAAATATCTCACATAAATATATTTAGATATATATAACGTGACGTTTATAAACATTGTTTATTAAAGAACGGCGCAATTCCTTTACAATAGAATTCTTTTTATTTTAATTTTAAATTCTACATTCTTATATTATTTGCATTATAAAAGTTATCAATTTTCAAAGTTAAGTAATACGTGCATTTTTCCCCTGCTGTTTACATATATTTATTCGCAAGGTGAAAGATAAAGTGAGGAAACATAAGAATTTTAATGAAATAATCACAAGTTTGTTTAATCTGTGGATGCGCTTCCTATGAAGTAGATCATTAGTTCGAAACCTAATTACAAGTTGGATATGTCAGTGAAGATAGCTCTTTGGTAAATTAATTTTAGATTATGTAAAAGTAGGTCATGAATTGATCGACATTATTTTCTTGATAATGTTACCACATTGCAGACCGAAAATAGCTTGTAATATGTCAGAGGAAACTTTTAACAACGAAATGAATATTGTAACACTTGTGGGAACATTAAAACGGTAACTTTTATGACACTCGTATTATTAGATTCCGGCTTTACCTTTTTTTTTTAAATTTAAATTATAACATGACCTACAGAGTTACTGTGGAAATAATGTTCATAATTCAAAATCAAAAATCATTTATTATGTACGTCAAAAAAGAAATACATATACATACATTGAATGCTTCTAATTTTACATTTACTGCCAGTTCTCAAATCAAGGGCGTAGAACGGACGAGAAGAACTGGCAATAAACTCTCCGCCACTCTTTTTAATCGTCAAGTTTTTCTTTTACATAACGTTTGTAAGGAGCTGCAACCATTACACCATGTTCCATATGACATCTTGAGTAATAAAGAATAACAAAATAAATTAAAAACTTGAGTACAAGTTCAGATATAAAAATAAATTAAAGAAATAAATCAGCTACAAAGTTTTTTAGGTTTGTGCCTGAGCTTTCTGTATCTGTTTCATGATCATTTATCAATTTAATAGGCAAGTATGTACGCCTTCGCCTATTTGAATTTAAAGCAAGCCTATTTGCTCAAGATAGTTTCCTTCACCGTTCGAACGAATGTTAAATGCGCACATATAAAGAAATTGCATTGGTACGCAGCTCACAACTCAGGGGTGAGAGTCGCACGCAGAAGCTACTAGTCCAACACTACTCTGCGTTCATAGATACGATCCACAATTTTACCGCTAAATTGTTAACTAATTAAAAAAACAAAAATTTTTATTTATGCAGGTACACGCATTTTTTACGTCACAGTCCAGAAATAATTAGGAAATCGAAATGTCTATGAAAGATGATTAATTATCTTATGAAAAATGTGAAACTCGCGAGGAGTCGTAGTCATACGATTATTAACTTAAATGAAAATCGATGAACGGAACGGTTTTCGATTCAGTAACATCGTAGATATATTTATATGAGAGCAGCTTAAACCATCATATCACAAAAGATTGAGGATTATCCCACAAAGGAGCAGAACATTTTCAATATCATATGTCGACTCAGAGTCCAAACAATCCTTATTGGTTTCTTCTTTCTTTTCTCGAATAAAATTGGATCTTTATATAATTCCTGAATCATATTGGGTTCTTTGACTTCTTTTTTTTTGGCGTTTCATTTATATACTTAAAATACCTCTTTTTTTCTACGCGTTAACGCTTTTTATTTGCAAAAATAATCCTAAATGTTTTTTTGAAATCTCAATCAGAAGAGATAAAATTCGATCTAAGGACACTTGAAACCCGATTCAATTAATCTTCACGTTGAATTACACTTACTTACACCAAATTTTTCTCAGGCAACTCCAAAAGTTTATTTCAGATTTTTATCAGACACGGCGCTTATAAAACAAAAACACTATAATGGTATATGTACATATATTGTATATCCAAACTTTGAAATGTTTTGTAAAGTCCGTGGATATTTTTTACTTGTTTATTAAATTTTTGATAATAACGTGTCTATTTATTTATTAAATAAATTCTCATTCAAATTTGAATTTTCCGCCAGAAATGGACATATGTTAAGCGTGATACAAAATGTAAGTTATTAATAATGTTAATTATATATGCATGCAACATGTAAATACAATATTAAAAGTCTCAATTCTATGCAGTTAAAATTACGCTGTCTAAGAATCTAAGAAATTAAATTCTTTATGTAAGCAGAGCGCTCATTAGTGTTATTGTCTCGGCGTCCTTCGAACGACTGAAGCTGAAACACAATTTATTACGCGTCTAAGCCGGTGCAGAATGATTAATTACATTCTACCCTCGTTATGGTCCGCAATGCCTTCGATTAAGTCCAAGTTTGGTTATACTATGTTACTATTACACGACATACATTACGTTATGTATAATATATTATTGTTGTGAGAGACAACGGAGCAGTGTTGACGTAGTTGCTTCAGCATGCGACTCTTAGCCCTAAGGTCGTAGGGCCGATCCCCGGCTGTGCACCAAGGGATTTCTATCTATCTGCGCATTTAACATTCGGTACAACGGTAAAAAAAAGCATCGAAAGGAAACCGACTTGCCTTAGACAAAAAATTCGACGGCGTGACCTAATTGCCTTTTAGATTGACAAATGATCATGAAACAGATACATAAATCTGAGGCCTAGGCCCAAAAAGGTTGTAGCACCACTGATTTTTATTTGGATGAAGTGTTGTTTATTTCAATTAAAGATCTTAACTGAAAAATTACGGCTAAAGCTAGATTCCTACTTGAATAACTGATCTCAGATTTATAGGTAAAGAGAAATGGAACAAATGCGAAAAATTGTGCCCCTTTGGCAACAGATTAAGTACGTAAATGATGAGTGATGTGGGTGTCTAAATACTATACAATATATAAGTAAAGGAAACATATGTTTTTTATATGTATAGTAAATTAAGTATGTAAAAAAAAGATTTTTCTGACCTTAGTACATTTGAATCGTCATCAGTATCGTTCGAATGCTTTTACTAATAAAATGACATCTTTAAGTAAATCATAAAATCGTCTTTGTTAACGTGTCGTTATCCGTTAAATACCTAATCACAATATAGATAAAACAATAGCCCGTCCGAGCTATTGATCCCAATACGTCCTGTCACCTTGACCCCAAGCCCCGGGGTCTTCATAAATACCCCTTATCATTCACGATTTTATCGCTATTGAAATTCCTACGCCTCAAGGAATTTCTCTTTTATTTGCGCGAAATCTTCGTGAGTAATTAAATTTTAAGAATAATTTATGATTGGACTTGAATGCTTAAAAATTAACGCACATATATTACCTGTAGGATTGTACTAATCCACTTAAAGAAATCTTAATACAGTAAATGTATACAATCATGAATCATCTATTAATATCACAGAAGTTCAAATATTCACTTCTTTATTAAAATAGTTGGATGTCAGACGGGCAAGACCATTATTTTAGGAATAATGAAAAATATTTAAAGGTAAGCAAAACATATTATAATTTTACCTTCCCTTTTATTACGTCATCATATAAATATCGACTATGTTATATCATATCATATATGACTGTAGGTGAGGGTTGAAAGACTTCCACGCTCCACTTAAGACATTTTATTTTGCGAACTGTGGCATCGACTTCTTGTCATATCTGAGAGATACGACCTCAAAGACCGTTTTTTTTATAGAACAGGGGGCAAACGGATAGGAGGCTCATCTGATGTTAAATGATACCGTCAACGCAATCACTAAACTGGATGTTCATGGGGTGCGATGACAGGCCTATTTGAGTGTCCTGTAGGCGCGTTTGATCCCCTAAGGTTAAAAAAAGACATAAGGTATTATTTATCACACACTACGAGTTGTGTTGTTGTGTTGTTGGAGATAGGCACGGATTGATGTCGCAATAAAGTAGTTAAATCAGAGAGTTTATTGAATCTCTAGACAGTTAATTAAATATCGAAATTCAATTGGAGGTAGGCATCTTAGAATAACAAAAATATTATGAAGACAAAGACTTATTAGATAAGAAATAATTTATTTATTTTAATATACAAATAAACAGTATTTACAATATTCTTAACCTTCATAGTAATAATAAATAAAAAATGTATAAATAGAAAACTAAAACATATTTTAAAAGTTTGGTCCCTGTGGCAGTGTACCGTTGCCAGCATTTATTATTATTCTTGTACTTCTATTTCATTGAACTCTTACTGCCAACATACTTCTTAATGCCGGCGGGAAACAGAGAGTACCACAGCATGTTGGCTGATGTTCGCGAAATATTGTATGGTGGCTTCATCTTATTGAGAATGAATTGTAACATTACCAACATTATTGGTAGTGTATTTATAATTTAAAAGCGGATCCGATAAACGTTGTCCTTTTTTTATTATCATTAACTAAAAAATGTTTCAGAAACGAGTGGTTCATTACTCTAATGCTTTATTATAACAACATTCTTTGTTTGTTTTTCTTTGTTTTTATAAATAGTTTTGCTGATATTCCGACACTGCGACATATAGCTGGCCATGTGGAAAATATGGACTTTCAAGATTAAGGCCACAAACAATTAGACAGCCCTTGAGATTTATTTATCGACATTGTAAATGCACTGGAAAAAAATGCTGTCGTAACAAAAGTCAGGATTTAATATGGTGGTTAAGTATTCTTAAATTGCATAATTTTCTGCGCGATTTTCTTATTTTTTTTCTTTTATAAGAACCCTCTCCTGAAAATAGCAAATAAAGCAAAAGCGAAATCGGTCCAGCGGTTAACGCATGATGCCGTGACTAAGGAAAATAGCAATTGAAAAGAAAATAATTGCGAGTGAACCACTTCCCTATCGACGTACTTACTCTACTTAGACCTGAATTATCTATTCCATGACCAGCAAAATGGTGGTATTCACGCGTATAACACCTGAGATGAATGATGTGGTGTTGCAACATCTCCGTGACAGCTTCTTCGCTGATGAACCCCTCAACAAGGCCGTGGGGTTATGCGAGCGTGGACAACCACATGCTGAATTGGAGAGACTCTGCACAGCAACTATAGCGGATGGACTATCTGTTGCTGTTCTTGAGGGAGACACGGTGAGTTACCAAGCTTTAAAATATTAAATATTTTTATTCATGCTACTTCTTTGATACAAAAAGTCCCCTCGGAAGTGTGCTGCAATATTGCTGGCTACTTAATTGTAAGGAATTTTCATCCTAATATTCATAGAAAGTTATGATACGAAAGGAGACATTCCTTTTGGTCAATGATATCTATGGTTTGGTTAAAAAAATCAGTGCTTTAGTTAATTGATCAATCAATGAAAGCCAAAGCCTAAAAGATTCGAATAGAATACTCTAAAAATGTAATATTACTTGCAGCTGAGTTTTAACATCGGACGTCGAAGCAAAATGTGAAATTCCACCTATGAATTCAAAATATGAAACAATCTCGGTGATTAGGTCGTTTCACAAAAGAGTGGTATTAATTCTTAAAAGGTTGGCAGCGCATTCGCGAATCCTCTGATATTGAGTGTCTGTATCACTTACCATCAGGAGAGCCGTACTACCCGTTTGCTCCGTTCTATAAAAAAAATAACAAACCCCTTAATAATTCCAAAATAGATATAATAAATATTTTTACGAAATTACGGACGCAGAGTCACTAACATCAGCATTATTATTTGTCTCGCAGGTTTTAGGCGTGGCCCTGAATGGAATTTTGTGACCCGGAGACATTGAGAAATCGATGAGGAAAATTCATAAGTCCACCGATGAAAAGTTTAAAAAGGTATTACTTAAACTTTGTTTCTCTATTCAACGATCGATTATGAAGGAATTTTCATTTTCACATTTTCTTTATATTGAGAACAACCTACTTAATACCAATGCTAGACTAACGGTTTTTTATTAAAACGTATTTTATAATAACAATAATATTAATTCTATAAAAACATTTTCAACGAAATCCTTTTCATACGCTTGCTAGTCATCTACACATTTTCCTTTTCCGCAATTATACGCTTTTCCCAAGTTTACATTTAGTCTCTTATAATAATAATTATTATTTATGTATTGACTTTTACATTTAAATACGTTTCCATTTCATTCCTCTTTTAGCTATCTGCGTGCCATTTTTTCTTCCCTTCACAATGCCACTCTCTGCCATGTACAACCTACTGTTTCTTCAATTTGGTCTCAATTCATCTTCTTAGTTGTCTTCTCCTATTTCGTTTGCTGTTACTTGGGCATCAGATTAGTACTTTTTTGCTCCACTTCTGTTTCTATTGCTATGTGCTCCGCACTTTCTTTATTTTTATTGTAAAATCTGTTACGTTAGTTGATTTTCTTAAAGCTGTATTCTTTATTTTGTCTATTCTTTTCTTCCCTATCATACATCGTACCATCGATCTTTGCCACTCCTGTTGTTTTGTATGCGCAGCGTATGTATAATTTATTAATAATTATCTGTGTTTCGAATTACAGATCTTCACAATTCTTTACACGGTGAGCGACGACCTGGATCTGTTTAGCACTTACCAAGTGGACTGTCTTCTTGAATGTCGGATCATCTCAGTGTCGGAAAAGGCACGTGGTCGTGGACTGGCCAGGGAACTCATGAAACGGAGCATTGAGATTGCTAATGAGAACAATTTTAGGGTAAATTTTTATATCTCTAAGGAAAACGTTGTCGGTGTTTTAGCTATCGGAATCTACTTTTTTCCTGTAAAAGCAAACCAAGGCTTACCTATACTCTGTAAGAACCACTAGCTACAGCAGTATCGATCCCAACGTATTTGTATTTACAGGTTAGCACCTGGGTATTAAAGTTTCGTATAGGCGCTGATAAACAAACAAACAGGTATTATGTTACCTATAATATTATAGGTAACATAATGTACACTTATGAACGTTAAAAAAATAATAGAAATATACACAAAATGATTCTAATTTTACATTTACTGCCAGTTCTCAAATCAAGGGCGTAGAACGGAAGAGAAGAAGTGGCAATAAACTCTCCGCCACTCTTTTTAATCGCCAAGTTTTTTTTACCCGATGTTTGTAAGGAGCTGCAACCATTACACCATGTTCCATATGACATCATGAGTAATAAAGAATAATAAAATAAATTAAAACAAAGATTTGTCCTCTATCACCAGGAGGCATGGTGAAATAGGAGCACGCACTTACATACTCGTAGAACAACACGCAAATACGTAGTATAAACAACTAATATCACCGCATACACAAATTCAAGTATGACCAGCCACCACAAGTAGCACCCGTTCACGAGTATGACGCATGGCCAGCCATCGGCCCCCTCGATAAAGGCATATTATATAATAAAATAACATTATTGAATAAATAAATTGAGCGATTGAACAAGTCACACTTCTATACACTTTACATAAGAGCGGGAACTAACCAAGCTAACTAGTGATTTTATTAAGTATTGTATAGTATCTAATTATTGAAATAAAAAAAATTGGCGTTTTCTTCATTTTTGACACACTGTCTTACGCGAACTCAGGCATACGTTTGTTTCACTAGTCAATAGGTGGGGGAGACGCGCGGGAAATCATGAATCTTCATAATTATCTTAATGCGCACTATTAATTTATTTTTTTGATTTCCGTATATATCGGATTAGTGACCTCGTCCAAAACCTATTCCTTATTATTGTATGTTATATTTTAGTAACATATTATTGATATTAACGCCATCTATTGCACTTATACTTACAGTAATATTTCAAAGTAAGTAAAGTCGGTTGTAAATCAAAAGTGTACGAGTTAATACTATACTTCACAAACAGGGCCAAGAAAGGGGAAAAAATACTATACATACTTAACTTCCAATCTGATTATGTTTGACCACTGTTGGACTAGATATGGGTTTGTTCCGATATGGGACTGACAAAAAACTAAGTAAGTTACTGAAGGGTTCTTAAATCTAAGTGATATTTATATTACCTATAAAGAATATACGTAATATCCGTACATTGACATATTGTGTGGCTCATATTTTCTTCAGGTCTGCGATGATTGCAAACATTTGATTTGCAAAACTACATATTATATATATAGTATAAAAATCATTTTTCTTTTCAGGTATTCAAGGTTGATGCGACAGGAGCGTTCTCTCAACGCATTTGTAGCAGCTTGGGTCTACGCGTGCTACACAAAGTGCGCTACGCTGAGTATTTAAACGTATCCGGAAAACCCGTCTTTAGCGTCAGTCCTCCACACGATTCTCTTTGCGTTATGATCTTAGAAATACCCTAAACAATTCTGCATTTACGATTGTTAGAATACGTTTTGGAAAAACGCATCATTGTCTGATTATTACAAAGCACACATCTAGACATCACATCTTAACTGTAATAGCGATTGCAATATTAATTCTGCTCCTAAAACTAAAGGTGTCTGCCCACTATCTCGTAGCATACCATGACTGTGCTAGGAACGTATCCAGCACGGAAAGCAATCCGGTACGCTCTATTTCGCCCACTGAAGCGGGCCGACAGCCTTCTTAACCCATTTACAACCCGTATGTAACCCGTATTTAATCTGTATGATGCCCGTATGTGACACGGCAGAAATCTTTTCAATACACTCGTAAAGCATCGGTTCATTCTCGTACAAATATTAGTGTTGCGTAGACGCGTTAATGTGGTGAAATATTGAAATAGTTATGGCTATAAGGAAACTACCGATTGAACAACTGGCAATTATTGCTATCATTTTGGATGAAGAGGATGAGGAATGGGTTTGTAACGGCCATACTACCCGCTCAGTCACCGTTTAGCCGCCTGCGCGCAGCGGTGTAACAACGGCGCGTGCCATGCACGTAGCGTGTCCGCAGCTAAATATTCCCTCCGTCGAATAGTTGACGGCCCGTGGCACGTGGCACATGGCACGCTACGGTGTCGGCCGGTGACGGAACGGTCTAGTGGGCATAATCTCACACTTCTCAATACAAAGAATAGTTTTTTGTCTGAAACGGTCCTAGTACGGTCATGGTATGCTACGGGATAGTGGGCAGACACCTTAATTATTTAAAATATTAATATTAAAAACATTATTATTGGTTTTGCCACTAAAAAAATATGATTCTAACCACAAAACTGTTACATGTAGTGGTTTGTATTTACGTTTAAGAAAATTTTATTTAATTTAATTAATATTCTTGATATTATTTCTTTAAATGATCCCTTAGTTTATTCATACATAAGCCATTCATCATATTTGGTGGCACCGACCAAGAAAACTACTTAGAAGCCGTTAATAAAAAATATTATTAAATTTTCTTACTCATACATTAAGAACCTACGTATTTAGGATATGAAATCAATTGACACTTGAATGTTGACTTTTACATAATTCGTTAGATTTTCACCAAATTTTGAGAAAACTTTTAATCTTTAAAACTGAATGTAACTTTTGTAGTTTTAGGCTAAGTAATATACGTATTGATGTTCATTAAAATCTTATAAGAATGCATATTTAATCTTCAAATGACTCTCCTTAAACTGTTACAATCTAAAACGTTTACACATTTAAAACTGTGTCCAAAATGACTGGTTTTGTTAATATACGATGAGAATATGTTCAGAGAATCTATTTTAATAAGTATAAAATATTTAAGTACTCACTTTTCTAAAATATTTATACACTATTCATAAACATATAATGATTAACATATTTATCTATTTATATAAACTAAGTCATTGAGAAATCGTCCCTTTCTCCCAACTTGTGTGTTTACATAGCGTATAAAACGAGACAGATTAATTAAATTTATATGATGTATTTGCTGCTAATTAATATTTTTTTAAATAAATGGGTACTATTAGCGCTGGCCGATAAGTGGGGGGGTTTGCTGCGCATGTGTACTGTGGTGCGGGGGCCGGAATGCGACTGGAGAGCCAATCGACGCTCTTCATTCCGCTAGCCCCCCTCAGGTACCTTATTTTTCACTTCTGCGCAATAACTGTCAGCGCTAGAGTTTCGTGCCGCTACTTATAAATGTCATCAGCGAAGCATATATTATTAAATTCAACTTTTTAATAATATATATTTATCTGAATGTATATTTTATATAATTTTGGAAAGCGGTATAATATAGATCTGACTGGGACTGACGCCATCTTAATTTACTTTTAACTAATCTTTGTAGTATGTATTATTATATTTATGGTAACATAATACAGAGGAAAAATTTGTTGGAAATTCATAAATTCTGAAACTAGATATAAGATCCGAGCATTCTTGAAAAATGTTATAAAATTCAAATTAACAATTCAGTTCATATATTGAAAAACACTTCTGATTAAGGATACATGTTCTTAATATTGTAAAGTAGTACTTTGTAATGAATCTTTCATGATATATTTCTATGTGTGTTTTAATCTAAATGTACCTATTCTTATATAAATGTATACACTATGTGGTAGAAGTAGTAAAAGTGATTAAATGTGTGTTGAAAATGTATACAAATATAAATAAATACAAATTGGTTTTTCCTTTTAAAAGTAAGGTAGTGGGTTATGGGTTTAATAATGAGGTATTTCCTTATTTCTGGAACTATAAAAACATATTTTATAAAAAGAAATACCTATATTAACACAGCTAGTAGAACCTATTAAATCGGTGGTTTTTGGTATAATATATAATATTTCAACCTAATACGGGAAGTAGGCAATTAACACTTTTCTGTGAAACTATAGTGCTTGCATATGAATTGCTTCAGTATAAATAGGTAACGCGACTGAATCTCTCAGCTACATTTTCAGACTATGGGGCGATCGTCGACAACTACAACTATTTTAAATGTACAGTGGGAACAAACTGTGATTCATGTGGTATTAAATTATTTCAGTATAATTAGTATTATTACTATTTTCTTGTGTAGCCAAGTCCACATTTCAGGGATCGTCATGCTCACTTAAATTTCATTGCTTATGGCGGCGTCCATGTGTGCGTACATATAGTATTCACACATACTCAATGTCTTATATGACTTCTGTTTTAATAGCTGTAACACTAAAACTAATGAAAAAAATACTGTTTACCATGAACCACGGCATAATTGTTATCTACCCACAACACAGGGACTCTAGTGAGTGAGAATAATGGGAATTATTTAGAAAAACCTATTTCAAACAAAACTTTGACTGTAATAAACGGATCATGACTAATACTCACTTGACACTTCAATATTAATGAGTGATATATTAATATTTACATACGATACTCGCGTACCAATAACACAAAGTGACATCTGTATCACTGAATGAATCATCTCCATAAAACACCTTAGTTCTCCTTAAGTCTTAATTGATACTAATTAAGTACATAAGGATATAATAAATTAATATATTTTGTTTTTTTTTACTCTAAAAAAAACAAATTATATTTAAATTACCTTAATCAAACTATTACAATTATCGAATTTAATGTATGATAATTCAATAGTCCCGATATGAGATGCTCGATCCATAATCTATATTTAGCCTTACATATTTGAGTTTTTCACCGGTCCATATGAGGTATCCGAAATAAGGTATCAAGGTCTGCTTCCTTTTACCGTTGTGGCGTCAGAGGGGTGTAGTTATTACCAGGCAATGGGCATGAAACATACTGCTAAGTCATCATATTTTACGGATATAAAAGAATACTGTTTTGCAGTCTTTAATATATCTGAAAAAGCGCCATCTGTTTTCAAATAGAGTTATTTTATTGCCTCGAAAGTATTTGTTTCTGTAGTGTACCTTAAGTAACACTTTCATTTGTAGGTGTCACATAAACAACAAGGATAATTATTTTATTATATCCGTTATTTTCGACTAGTTTTTAACGACAAGCTTTTTTATTGGAAGTTTAAGTAGACATAATTAACAGTTATGGATGTCAAAATGTTTAAACATCTATGACTCCAAGCAGTCCCCATTGATTTTTCAGGAGTAAATCGATCATGATTGACTTAATGCCGCTTGTTCGTTTTAGCCTGTTGATGTCTACTGGACATACTGAACTACTGGACATAGCTTTTACCCTAAATTTCCAATACGACCGGTTTTCCGTGCTTCACTACTATCCCTACACCCTCAACAGGTTACCTGTCACCTAGTAGGAGGCCTCCACTCCACGACTTTTTTCCCATCAGGTATCTTTCGTTTCCGTTCTACAGGAAATGTGCCCTACCAGAGACATTAGTTCTTCTACGGTTATCTTAATTTAAATACTGTAGAGAAACACCGATAATGGCACTCTCCGTAGCTCGTGAAGCGTCGCGTCGTGGAGTTTGTGTAGCAGGCTTCAATTAATACAACAACTATAGATCACATCACTGTTCGCAGACTTGACTCAATGCCGGGGTCAACTTCGTCCGACTAGGTTACAAAAGACTAAAAAAGAGTGGACAAACAAGAATGTTTTCTTGTTGGTGCTATTAAAAGTTGTTTGTATTGATTATACATAGGGTTTCAAAGCGTTTTCAAAAATTAAAATTAATTAATTATAATTTACTGAAACTAAGATTTTGGGACACCACAGAAATATCAGAGTACGATTAGCTCTATTTGCTCCTTTCCTTATCCACTCATAGAAACAAAATCTACAAATATCTACGAGTATTTAAATAATATTTTTTTAACTACAATTACCTAAATTACAAAAAGTTTGATATAATACCCTTTATATTACTGATTATTTTTTAGAGGTTATAATAATAAAGCCAATCATGACAAAAAAAGATAATATAGAATTCTTTTTTTAGATTTTTTTATTTATCTTATTGTCCTATACCTTAGCTAAATTCAGTACTGTCGATCGGAACCCCTTCGCGGGTATAGACCTCCTCCAGCTTATTCCAACTGACTCTGTCCATGTTTTTTTTTCCATTGGCTTCCTGTTGCCGCTTCTATTTCTTCCACCTTTTTTGTCCTTTAAAGTCCATCTTTTATCTGCGTATATAGCCACGTAAGACAATTATCATTTTTGTTTTTCGTCTTATGTTTTCACTTATTATTGTATGTATTTGTAAGAGGTAGTGAACGATACCGTGTTCTTATTCTAAGTGATTTAAAAGTAAAATAATATCGTAAAAAAAGTCATCCATTTATTTCTTAGCGTTGATATTCTGGAAAGATGTATGATAAATTTTAACTGGCGCCATACAGTCGCACAAACACTGGTGACTGGGAGTCTGCCAAGAATTGATTGAAATATACGCTCCACCAATACTTTTGACTTTTGAGAACTGCACAACATGATTTATCTAAAAGCCTTTTGTAGCTTGAATATTAAAATTCAACTTACGAAAATTTTTCAGTATATGTCGATTATGTTAGTTATATTTATCCTAAGCAATAGATTGATTATATTTTTGAAATGGTCCAATAATAAACATTAAATAAGTAGTGTTGGCATAGTGCCTTCAGCGTGCGACTCTCATCCTTGAAGTTGTAGGTTCAATCACCAGTTGTGCACTTTTTCTATTGTACATTTAACATTCGCTCGAACGGTGAAGGAAAGCATCGTGAGGAAACCCGAAAAGTTGACGACGTGTGTCAGGCACTGGAGGCTGATCACCTACTTGCCTATTTGATCGACAAATGATCACGAAACAGATACTGTATTTTGATGCTGAAATCTTAAAAATATGTAGTGCCACCGATTTATTTATTGTAATAATAAAATAAGTATTAATGTAAATCTTTTTCACTTGATTTTGATGCCGCTTAGATGTCCTAAGATTCATTAGCGCGCTCCACAAATAATATTTTACATGTACATTTTCGAATTTTATCATTACGATCATTTATTTATATGAATCTAAAATTTAAAATAAATTTTGATGTATGTAGTTTTAATTTGTAAATAGCACAAAAAAGAAGAAGAAATTTTTGGATTTAAATAAATTTCAGGGAAGTAATCACACCTTTAATGTATTAAGTTTATTAACTTAATAAATAAACTTTAACGCAATTCAAGAGAAATACTAAAATAGTTCAATTAGTATCATCTCTAAAAAAAGCGAACCAATTCTTATAATGCCGTCAACGCACTCGCAAGCTTGTTGACCGTGTGCTCTTCTAAAAAACGAAACCTACACGACTTATTTTAAAATAATACATTACTAGTGCGAAACCAAGTATATACTTGTGAGTAATTTATACAAATTAGCTTTTTTAGTATCAACGCGGACTCAGTCGTGTTATTGATAAAAGACGCAAACGCGAAGAAAGTTATTTTTTTAAACCGAATTCCTAAATAATTATGATATATCTAGCGATTTGTATACGTTCCAAATGTTTTCCCAAGTTCTGATTCATCGGGAACCACCCAATTGGTATATAAAGCCTGGATTTCCCACTCCCCATTCAGTCTGACTGTAGCATCGGGAAGGGATGTCTGCGTTCCACGGGGCGAACTTTTTACGCGATCACAATTTTCCTACGTGAGCGTAAGTTTTTTTGAAATATCTATTACCCTTCACTATTTTTATAGTTTTTACTATTTTTATAGTATAACTATTTTTATAGTTTTCTAAATTCATAACTATTCTAGCTGTAGCTTCACTGTAGCCCGTAGCGCGTAGCACTCGCGTATAGTAAATATTTGTTCAGTTTAAATTAACTAAACAAATTATTAATGGCAAGGTACTATTATTTATTATTTGCCTTCAAACTTAAAAACTGTTGATTTTATGTTTTGACATAATATATAAATAATTTATTATTAAATACGATAATAAATATGACATTTGAATACCTATTTTTAAATGATTGTGCGATTTAATATGAATGTATGAATTTTATTGCAAATAAACGATTTATTTATTTAACGTATGCTAATAGACCTTTTTCGGTATATTTAGAAGAATTCATCGCCATCAAAAACACTAAAGAAATATTATAACTATCTAAATACCGGTAATTATAAAAGTGTATTATTAATTTGTATTATGTTATAAGCCATAAATATAAAGAACTAATTATTTTGTGGTTACCTATTGTTTGTGGTCCTTCAATTTAAGGGTCAAGAAAGCCTTCGAATATTCTCGAAGTGCGTTGGCCTCTATTCAGTATAAAAAATATATTTTAAGTCCAATATTATTCGTTAGTTACTTCCGGTGTATAATTACTTGAATTATAAATAAACATATTATTTGTAATAATTACAGAAACAACTTTTTATCTTGTACATTAGAGGCTTACAAAGTCGAGTTTGGTTTTGTAATTGCACATTTAAAAAGGTTACCTAAAGTAACTTTGGTTAATTAAAATTACTTTATTACTTCGATTTGGTCTCCATTGATATCTTATTCTAAACAATTCTACAATATAAGAATTGCTCTCAGCTGCAAGGCTGTCAACTTATAAATTTCTTTTTTTTATAATAATATAAAAAAGTTTTAATATGTATGTTGAACAATTTATTATCTATGAACGAAACAAAGTCGCAAACAGTACAGCTAGCTGTTTTATAATAATCTACATCATTAACATTTTATAAATTACTTGCGAGACTGACTGAATCCATAAAAATAGCCTATGTCATTCCATAGACTATCCGCCTCCGTAGTTGTAGATTAATAAGTTATGTTTAACGATAGCTAGGGTTCGAATCCTGAACACAAGATTCTTTTGAAAATGAGTTCATAATTTAAATGTTTTAATTTTCATTTAGCTTTGTGTATTTACAACATATCTTTTAAAATAAGTATTGTTTGATGATTTGCTTTTTTTAAAGAGTATCGAGATTTTTTTGCGCCGGCTTTTTCTCTCGGCCGACACCCTCTGTCTTCTTTGCCGATGAGTGGGGATGCCTATATGTTCAAAATTAATGACATGGAATAAGTGATACCTTGATGATCTTATGTTCCAAAATAAGCGTTTTTTTTATTTTAACAAGGAATAATTTGATTTTGTTATTTTTGATTAATGCGTTACTTAATTTATATTTCTCTTCTCTAGTGTTTTAACTATGATATAAACTTTCCCCATAAGTTAATGTTACCTAGAAACAAAAAAACCAATTTAGTAAGAACGATCTGTTTTAGATGTCACAAACTCCATGAACTAACAAATCCGGACATATCTAAGAACCGACGTTTTGTATTCCCGACGCTAAAACGAAAGGAGTTTTAACTTTTGTTTTCATTTTGTAGCTCCTTCCTTTACTATAAAATATCCCAAACTGTGGATACTATGCAATCCGCCACAGAGCAGGCGGAAAATAATTACTTAAAATATTTGTATTTCCTCCAACTTGGATTTGGTTCCCTTGGAGTGGAGTCCCTTGGGCCGTGAATTCAAGTGCAGAAACGCTAATTAAAGATTTAAAATCCTTCAAGAAAAGAGCGTACAAATTCTTAAAAGGCCGGCAACGCATTCACATCGTAATACAGCGAGGAAATGCTGCCAGCATTAAAGATCCGCCACACGGACCAAACGGTTTTTTTGTTTTAAGTTTATTTTTTTTAAGTAAGTTAAGAAAATTGTAAATACTGTATATTTTGATTGTTACGATTACTAATAAAATGTTTATATTTATTAATATTGTATTGTAGATGACCAAATATAGTATGTAGTGTAGTTCATTAGGCATACGAATTGCCATTTCAACCCTTTTTAGTATAGAAGTATTTAGACGATCGCGTGACGAATTCCACTAATCCACAATACTTGCCATTTAATGTCGCCAAAATGTAGGTGAATTTTTACGATACGAACTTAATGTTTTTTTTTTTAATTCGTTTAAATTAAACGCAAATTTCTACGTGAGCTTAAGTTGCATTAAATATTAATATATTTTAATAAATATATAAGACATATGAAACTTCATTATCAGGTAAATGAGGCCGTAATAAAGCCCAGCGTTTATAGATTATTTTTCTTCCTCTTCCATTATATATAGTTCGTATATGCTAATTCGTAACATGTTTTAAAACTCTTCAACAAACATTTTTCAACCATATGGTGAATCGTGACTTTTCGTGTACTTCTTATTCTTTTGTATTGCATCGCAATTCATGAATCCGTGAGATTGGCTTTTTTTAGATTAAGGTTGGTGACATTATAAGTTTTATAAGATTTTCTTAAGCACTTCTTGCACTTTACTCACCATATTTTCTTTTTGTTCCTTTTCATAACCAGGGTTGCCTGGAAAGAAGAGATCGCTTGCGCGCAATGCATCCCTTATAATGTTTATGTTATATGTTATTTGTTTTTCTTTAAATGTAACAAAGTATAAATAAATAAACATATACGCAGGGTCCTAAAAAGCTTAACGCAAGAATAGATTCGTAGCTGTAATTGGTATTGTGGGTGTTATAAGAACCTAATCAAAATGTGTAATGTCGTTTAGAGTGGGCTCAAAGCAATATTTGATTCTCTTTGGCATTTATGAAATTGTTTGAATAATGTGTGGGCTTCTTCAAGTGTTTGGTTTACTTTTGAATGCCAAGAGGTCGAGAAATTTGATGAAAGTATTACTTTCAACAAATTGTCTGTTAAAGTTTGGAAAAAGAATTTGTTAAGAAATAAAAACTGTTTTTTCATCCTTAAAAAATACTATGTTCGTATGAAATTATTTTAGGATCAACTCAAGAATCAGTATTTCTTTGTCGGTGATTATAGCTTATTTAGTAAAGATTTATAGTTCACCTTAGATTCGGAAGCTAGTCAAAAGCGTGTCATTTACTCGAGTAAATTAAAATATATTTAATCACATTTGTAAATATACACTTGCTGAAGAGACAGTATTACAAATCATGACGGACTACGGTAGGCTACGATAGGTACAACAAATGAACATTACATAGACAAACTTTAAAGAAATGTACAACTGTTTTGCTATGTGTAAATACTATTTTTGGTTGTCAAATGTTTATCATTGTATTCCTCCATCGTCTTGTCCCAGAGAATGGGAGGTGCATCCACTAGAAAAATTAAAGAGTCGATATCTTAATTTTTAGCCAATTTTTGGTAACGTGGATAGTTTCGTAAGCGCTATGCAATAGCAAAACACAAACTACCGAGTAGCGATGCACCGGGTATCGCCGTAACGTGTTGGGGTGCCGCGACTTCTGCCGGTGGCGATGCCATGGGGACGAGCTCTTATATGCTTCGGACACGTATCTCGGCGTGGATTAAACGCCTTGTCGTCCAAGGGAAGTTGGAAGGCACTAGACCGCGCGATAGCTCACCTACGCGTTGAACTGACCAGATCAAGTCTGCCGTAGGAGGTTCACTCAATGAGTGTAGCAGGATGGCCATTGATAGACAACCATGGCGAAACAACGTGAAGCGCATCACATGTGCCCTTTCTAATATACCGATCACGACCGCTCTGTTAAGAGTGTACCTGATAAAAAGATGAGATAATTTAATAATCGACGCTAAGTGCGGCGCTTCTTTCATTAAGCTTACACAAAAAACACAACATAATATATTGTGGGGTTACTAGTAGTTACACTTATATAAAGTAAGTATATATCAACTTAAATAATTCATAGTTCATTCGTAATCTTAGTAGGTCGACAGTGTAAATGTTTTACATTTGAAAATGTAAGCTTTAGTATTTCCTAGAAGGTATTTAGATGTTACATTTATCACATATGATCTCTTTGCGATAATTCTGTAAGGGTTGTAACTTTATTTGCATTTTCGATACCTCTGTGAGGCTTAGCTTTTTAATTTTCTAATGTATTATAGATAATAATTAGTAGTAGGTTATTTTATTACTCTCGTCTTAAGACAGTTAATACTTGACATGTTCTGTCAAAAACGTAATAGATTTTGACATAATGAAGACAGGTTTCGCGCCAAATTTCTACATTATAGACGACAATTCAATACTTTTATTATTAATACAATAAATACTTCACATAATCTATCAAAAACTGGATACATTTTGCGTGCTAAATTTGGACTGGGAATTGTAAGTTAAATGTTTTCTAAATTATAGACGAAAATATTTTTACAAAGTTTTTGTATTTATTATTAAAACTTAAACAAAGCTGTCCGTAGCTTTGTTTAGTAGCTTTTTCTAACTTTTAAAAAGACCTGGATGGTCTAGACTTGAAATTTTGACATCCATTGACATTACGTAAGACTGCACGTGCTAACGTTCGATCGCTGCAGTAAATAATTCAACCCTGATGCTAATTTTAAAACACCATCGCCTTCAAATGAGTGTATGGGTCACCTCAGTTTCAATGTAGGTCTCGTTTCCTCAGTTATTCGAACTTACTTAGAGTTATGTGCTCGAAGAAGGCGGAAACGTAAGTCATTGAGTCTATTTATAATTGTATAGCTTACGTGTTTATTCGTTGTATATTTTTTAAATTAAACTATTTATTATCGTTGGTCATAGACTTAGATTTTTATCACTGTTTCTCAATATTCTTTTTTTCTTGATAGGCACAGTACTTTTTAAGTCTTCAATTGTTAAGTGTCAAATTGCGCAGATAATAAACTCTATTGGTGCACAGTCGAAATTTGATGCACAACTTTGGAGTTGCACGTTCAAGCCTACACTTATTATTTAATTTTATTTAATAAATTACCATTAAATATTCGCAACAGTTGATTCCGTTTCCGCCTACGTGGTTTACGCATATGGCGTTATACATTATACCCAGTTAAACAGCCTTAAAATTTATCAAAGAAACAGGCGCAAAATTTGTTATTGCCCCAACTTCATAGGGAGTTATGGTAATTGAACCGTGGTGGATTTTAATAATACGTAAAGTTTTCTTGCAGTAACATCATGAAATAATACTCGTTTACCGCTAATAGCGTGTTTAATAGTGTAGACAACAATGTATGTCGATACATACATGTATTTTAGTTTAATTGTTTATATATTGCTTCCTTTTCTATCGCATCATTTAACAAATATCGTATATAATAATCAGCAGCATCAGAAAGTAATTGAATTTACTATTTAGCCACGAAATTTATTACTTAATTAGTTTTAATGTTTTTCAACATGGAACTTTTAATGATTTTTAAAATTTTATACGATAAGATGTGGAATACAAATTTAACAAAATTTACCTCTTGTTCGTGACTTTTTAAACTTCATGTACATTTTAATTTCACGATCACCTTATATTGTTGAAAACAGATTAGTAATTTACGAGAAATTGTTCTATCGTTTATATTTCACTCATCTGAGATATGGCATTTCTAAAAACATTTGAAAACTGGCAATGTTTCAAGATTTTTACTGCTATTTGATAAATGAAATCACAGTCATGTAATGAAACTTTTTTAATATTTAGAAATTTTTTTTTTTAATTTTAGTTTTAGTAATTTAAGTTTAATAATAACTAATGTTAGGTATGTATTATTTAGCTTATACAAAAAATATCATGTAAACGCGAAAAATATGAAGTAATTTTTAGTTCACTTGCGTAAATTTTAGTGGCACATTTGCGGTATTAGAAGAGGTATCACCAGACATGTGTAAACTAAAACCTCGGCATATTTAAAGGGTTTGCGGTGTAACTCTTGTTAAGGGCATAAACTATGAGAGTGGGACTGATATAAATTAAAAGAAAAATCTTTGAATGTATGTTCATTAAATTTGTTTTAAAAATTTTTACTCTGTATACATTTATGCCAAGTCTTGGCATAAATAGTATTTATTTTTTTACAAAAAACAATGTTTTATTAACAAATACTTTACTTTACATAGTGGGAACGACAATTGTTTTGTTGTGTTTTGAGGGTTAGGTTATATTTATCTTTAAAAGAAGGGATGATGACCCATCCCTGCAAGTACTGGACGCGATCTCCCCTAGCTATTTGTGAATGCGTATGGCCCGGTCTGTGATAGATGCTTGCTGTGTCAAGCATCCTCACAAACCAAAAATGGGCGTGAAGAGGCGGACGCAACTGCCGCATCGCATGTCGGGGAGCGCATAAGGCTCTGCTGTCCCGCATATGGCGACTTTTGGTGGCATCTTGGGGTTTTAGTGGGTATGCACAATGGCGAGTCCCACATAACCCTTCTGCACCAAGCAGACGCGCCGCGGAAGGGTATGCGCAATGCATTTCCCCAAGTAAAAAAAAGGGGTTATATTTATCTATAGAAGTATAATTTTGTCTATATCGTAATTTCGTAATTCTATTTGTCATTATGTCTACGTAACGTAATAACGATATGCTTATGACAAGTGAGAGAGGATATTTATCGGCACATTTTGTTGCAAGTTTAAACTAATATGTACCTATATGTGAAATAATTATAATAATAGCCTTTATTTCAAAAAAAAAACTTTAAAATTTAGGAATATTCATTTAGTTAGGTTTTGGTTTGTCCCCGTGGGACATATGCCTCCTCCATCCGGTTCCACTCGCGTCTGTATGGCTCGCAGATATGGACATTGGACATATCTGAAATATATACCACTTTTTTATTGAATTACTTTTCTAAAATGGAATCAAAATATTTATTAATTTGTGCCAGTCATATATACAAAGTTTACCACCTACGGTAAGCAAAACCTTTTTATGGAGAATTTTGATTAAGTAAATATGAATGTTTGAATATCTTTATATATATAATTCTTCTGTGAGTGTGTATGTCACTGAACTTCTCTCAAACGACTGGACCGATTTTGATGAAATTTTTTGTGTGTTCAAGGGGATCTGGGAATGGTTTAGATTCACAATTTTGTCCACTGGACAATGTTTTTTTAATTAATTTTTAATTTATTAGTAGTTGTTGATTTTGGAATGTTTTACATTGGATCCGACAGACGGCGCTACCATCGCAGTGTCAAATTTTAAATAATATTCGAATTTTAATTTTGTCCCGACAGTTAGCGCTGCGATCAAATTAAAAAAAAGTTTTGTTATCATTGTGTTATTGTAGACCATGTGCTGGATCAAATATTAAATTAAAAGGTACTGAGTGTTTTGAGAAGAGTTTTGAAGTGTGCCTAAAAAACTATACATTTTGCGAATTTAGTGCAGAATCGAAGTGAGTATATTTCTTATAATTTTTTTTATCAAATTTACACGTGCGTTAGTTAATAACTAACCTAACCTACAAATTTATTTGTGTACTATCGGCGCGGCGTCATTAATTTATGACTGTTTCGAGATTTAAGGGAAAATAAAATAGTATGCAAATAAAATTTAAATAATTGAATATAAATGAATAAAAAAATATGTATATGAATAAAGTAAAAAAGCATAAAATGAAATATTCGATATTATAAAAACTGTGTCGTTAAAAAATCCATCCAAATAAAACTCAGTGTTTTACAATAAATCTTTTCAGTTTATTACTTAAAATTTCATCTTTAATAATCAAAATGGTCCAGCTTATTAAAAAAAATTTGAAATTTTCAAATTAAAGACGTGTAGACAGGACAACGTCTGTCGGATCCGCTAGTATCTATATATGATTATTTTTAATTTTATATTATTATTTTTAATAAAATAAAACATTTTTCGGATCCGAGTAGACGGCATACAGCACATTTGAATACATTGAATACTCGGATCCCAGAGCTAGAGATGGCAATGCTTTAAATTATGAACGAGACGCTCGCACGGATCAGAGTGGGCTGCACCGCCACTATGGTTCCTCTCCACTCGGATCCGAGAAAACAGCACTTAATGTGTGAAACAAGTTGTAACTATGAAACGAATGAAAACATTTGATACTAGATTATACGACTCAACTCTTTGAATAAACGCAACTCCGGAGGTAGGTTATTTTTAGTCGAAAAGATTTTTTGTTATTAGAATAAATGCTATCGTTCCATTCTCGTCTGTATAGTATAGTACATATCCTCAATTAAATTTTGTAGGATGTAGAAATACACTTAAATTTACTTTCTTTTGTTACAGGTAATTGCTGAAGGCTGAGTCTACATTTGGAGCACAACGATGGACATTTCGTTTCGTTTAATTCTTAAAGATTGCTGTATCTCCTTAATATATCCAGTCAAAATAAAACTGCAATATAAACTGTAGTACACACGGTAACGCGAACTTGAATCGGCCTGTGTGTCCGACCAATAAGGGCGCATACACACGTCGAGAGAGATTGCGTAGCCTGCAGCCACGGGCGCCAAACGTGTGCACACGGACTAAAACTTTATATGTGTCGGCAGTTACAGCTTTCTTTTCGTCTGGTTCATCTTAGGATTAATATTAAACTGTTGGTATAGGACCAAACGGTTTTTGTACTAGTACTCATCAGTAGTATTTCACAGGTGAAACACTGAATGGTCAGCGTTTAATAGAATTTCGACTCGGCACGGAAGCCGAGTCAGACCAAGGTCTGTCTGTCGCTGAGGCAGAATTGATGGTCAGAGCAGAGACTGCGCCAAGAGCGCGTCGCTTGAGGTACACACTATGGGCATTCACTGTTCATGGAAATAGTACGGTTGGGGAAATGGCTGGTGCTACAGACGTAGGAGGTTAGTTCATTCGTTGTTTTGGTGTTGTTTATTGACTTAATACCGATTAAATAAATAAAACGGATAAAGATAGAACCATTATTTCCAGGGTTAACAGGTGGTGGTCGTGGTTGGCAAAGACTGGACGTAACATCAGTAGCGCGCCGATGGGCTGCAGCAGGAGCGCGGGAGCCACTGCGGCTGTTACTCGACTGCAGTGGATGCGCCGGTCGCGTGCGCCTGCGACTGGGTGGCGCGGCGTCAGCGCGACCCTTGTTGCGACTGCGACTAGCACCTCACGCTCCTCGTCGTCGCCGAGCCCTAGATTGCGATGCTGCCGCCCATGGGCGCTGTTGTCGACAGACGTACTACGTGAGCTTCCGCGCACTCGGATGGGATGACTGGATCGTTGCACCCGAGGGCTATTATGCCAATTATTGCCGCGGGGCGTGTGAGCCATTCCTCAATTATCACTCGCAGGTATAAATATAAGTTCCATCATTATTTTTACTGCAGGTAACTAATTTGTCTATCTTAGCTTGTGAAATAGTTTTAATAAAATTTTAATGATTTTAATTCAATGATAATGTGACAGGTGGTAGAAGCAGCTCGTCTGGAGCGCACCGCGTGTTGTGCGCCGGTGCGCTTCTCCGCGCTGTCGCTCATCTACTTCGGCGCCGACTCGAACATCATCAAACGCGACCTGCCCGAGATGGTTGTGGAAGAGTGCGACTGCCCATAGCGGCCTGTAAATAGCCTACGCCGCCCGCCCCGCTCCCCGCTTTGCCGCTCGAATCCGATTTAATCAGAATCGATTATAAATAATATTCTCGACTTGTGTAACATTTTGTTCCTCGCGTTCAAAGACTATATCCTAAATCAAATGGTGACACGCAGATGACTCGCGTCGGCGGATATTGTGCTTTGGACATTTATCGCGCTATTATATCGCAGGCGTGGTTCCGAGGTCCGTTGTTTGAGCTAAAGATCGACAACATGCCAAATTGCCTTGTATTCGCGTCTGTGATGTAAAGTGAGCGACGCAAGCTTTGTCACGCCGACGCGACTCGTTTGTTTCGAGCCTAAATAATTTAATACGCCGTTTTCTTTCACCGCGTTTGGTGATCGCTTGTAATTATTGTAAACTGTATTATAATAATTATTATAATTATATTAATAATAAATCAACTTTTTCATAATTACAATTGTGTTTTTGTTTACATACGTTTAAATCGTTAAGCTTAGGTACTGTTTCTTTGTTAAAACAGAAGCCCTTATTAAAAGTATCTTATGTCGAATTGTAAATGTTACATTACAATAAGTTTAATGTATTCAATACCTAACCAAAAATACACTTTCGTTTTGCCAATGTTGACTTACGCAAATGTCAAGCATATCTTGAAAATACGAATTTCTGGGTCTAGAAATACAAATGACAATATCAAAGAGGACCTTATTATATTAGGTATCGAAACGAATTTTTTTCTATCTAGAGGCCATGGCCTCAAGCATGCTGATTGCACTATCTTTGTGCACACATAACTTTACACCGCTAATACTGATAACAACATAATATGAAGTTGAAATTTGTTACAAAATTTTTACCAACACCTCGGGAATAATTTTACCTACTAGGGTTCCATGTAGAAATGCCCTCCTGATTATATAGGTATGCTATTTTGGAAATATAATTTTTAGACGAATCTGTGGTCAGGTTTACAGGATTGCGCCACTCTATTTTTATTATGTCTACGGTGTATTAGGAGTAGAACTGTATATCGATTATAGTGGTACTTGATTATAAAAATACATTACAACATTCTTAACCTACATAGCAATAAAACAGATTTAAATTTCATATATTAAAACAAAGTTTGTTCTCTGTGGCAATAAAATTGGAATTCAGCCACCTTTAACGCAAAATTTCAGTCACCGGTACTACAGTCATAGACACCAACCCAAATCTTTATTTAGCCCTGTGCACTTGAACCCCACGGCCTAAGACTTTTTCCACTCCAAATGGAACCACATTAAAGATGGAAATAAAACAATATTTTAATTTTAAAGTCAATAAACTTTTGACAAAGAAGTGTTGAATTGTCAATTAAATTATCACAGGAAGTAGTCTGAGACGAGCCGACAAGTTCTATTGCCTAGAACCTGATGTTGTCTTTGCCCAACTACAGCTACTTCTTTACTAATTAATCCCAGCACAGCACCTAAAAAATACATCTGTAGCTGATGATTGCCCTAGTATCTTGGTACCTTGGCACGAAGGCAAGTCAGAATGGGGTATTATTAACTCACGAGTCCCTTGTAATATATTATATTATAAGCACAGGCAATAATTAAAGGTTCAAGTAAGTACATACTAGTGCTGGTGCCTGGTGACGTTAGAGATTGTTTTTGGTTGGTTATGGTTTTTAGATAACATGTCAGCATCGCAGTACATCTGGGAAATACAGCTAGTAATAAAGATTTATTATACAGTAATTATTAATATGACTTTTTTAGTATATAATTTAATACTACCATACATTAAATTTCAATATTAAAATTTTAGGTAGTTACAATATTCTTAACCTACTTAGTAATAATAATGATAATTGATAAATATAGATGTAAACTAATTTCAAATATTGCCTGTTGTAGTGTACCTTTAACAATTAATTACTAATTATTATAATCGTCCAGAAGAACAATAATATATTATATTAACAATTGTTTGAAACATATTAAATAGGTGTATAATTTTTACCGTTTAAACCTACATGTTATCAACAACAAAACAACTTGTGTTGGTTAAAGTTGTGAATAAAAATAAAACAGATACGTAATGGAAAGCTCAGCACTGAAAGCTCCCGAACTATTGTATCGCAGAAGTATTGGCGCCGGTTTGTCGCGCGCTATTTGTGTGTGGTTGCCATAGTTTTAGAATTTTCCGGGTAAAAATTCAAAGACTCAGTTCTATGTATGCATAAACATAGCGCAATATAAGGTCAAAATTACATCATCACTTTTTACGTAATAGGAGGCAAACAGACAGGAAGCTCACCTGATTTAATGTAATACCGCCGCCTGTCCATCACTCACATTGCTAGAAGGCTTGTAAGTGCGTAGCAGGCCTTTAAAGAATAGGTTCGAAAATAATTCAGTGGGTAGCTGGATCTACATAGTAGTGGTGTCGACGACATCAAAGGGCCTACTCGTACTTGTTCGTAAAAACCGATAGTCGTGACTGGCGATGATGTTGTTATTAAGTACCTAATACAATAGAATTCAGCTAGATCCTTTGATTGTGGTTGTCGTAAACGGTTTTGACTGTATTTCCAACATACAAATTTCCAGTATATACAATACCGCCTGTGTACTTGAACCCCACACCTGAAGAGGCTCTACTCCAAAGGGAAAAATCTAAGTTAGGATTACGTAGCTTAAAAATTGTCTTTTATATTACCTTTCATTTATAGCATATATATTTATTATTATTTTCACGCGTATCCAAATTAGCCTGTATTATGGACACCGTATTCCTGTGCGATTCGGGTGCGTACGATCGATGTCCCCGCAGACGCCGCGACGCCTCACAGCCGAGTTCCGTTGTCCGCAAAGTTTACTATCGTAGTCTGCACTAACTTTGACGATCAGCGATCCTCAAATGATGAATTATGCAGAATATTTTGCCACATAATTGTAGGCTAAGGACACAATTAATTAGTACACATTATTTATTATTACTTTATTGATTTTTTTTTTCTTAACCTACTAATAAAAAAAAATATTTTTAAAGAAACAAATTCATTTTCTTCTTAGTCTTTCATAACTATTTTGGGTATTTTTAATGTAAATTTTTTGAAGTAAAATCACTTCTAAGTTTAGTAACTTATTTTTAAGTGTACACATAGTGTAATCTTGACTATTTTTTTATTTTGTCTGTTTTAAAAATAAAAAAGGAGTGTGGAGGATGGTAGTTGTGCCCATCCTCTGACCTCAAAGTAGGACTTGACGAGTCCAGCTACTAACTGGCTAGCTCCAATGCCCTAGTGGGTACTGCCGAAAGGCTCGAGAAGATTCGAAGGTTCTGGATTATGGTTTCAACTGAAGGATGGATTTTTGGGACATATATAATTAACATTTTATAATTACTTTCGAAACATGTTTGTGTAACGCTTAAATATTAAACGTTAAGCAGACTAAATTTAATTACGTAATTCATATTGTCTTTAAAGCCTCTATTGTGATCGTTTTTTTTTTCAAATCAAATCGTAATTTGCTAGAATAGTGGTACAATTAGTATCATAAATTACAAATATCCGCACAATCCGCCACTTATAAATAGGCAGGCAAATGTCATCTTATTTTATAATGTCTTATATAATCCAAACAATAATAGGCAAGGTATTAGGCATTTAAAATCAGTGTCAAACTTATAATCCAGATATTCCTTCACGCTATAAAACACTTTGCCTTTAAAAGTTGAATTACCTTCCGTTTGACATAATTGCAGTGATCTATAATCTGTAGGAAGGTGATTAAATACTTACAACTGATTAAATAATACTACTCTACTATGGCTTAATTTTATTATGAAAGCAAACCTACTTTAAAAATCTTGTTTTAATAAATCAAGTCAGAATACATTTTAAATATCGATGAGTGAACACAAATAAAATATTACGACAATAACAGAAGGCGCCGGTCGGCCTGTCTGCGACTGTAAACAGATAGTACCATCTTATCGTTTGTTTGACTACTTGATTGTTTCTTATCTATTGTGCGATTAATAATAAGATTTTTATCGTATTTTCTAATTAAAACGCTTGTACTCGGTATATTTAATAGACAGAATATATCATTTAAAAGCTGTAAAAAAATATTTTGAAAAAACCTTATTTTTGTTACATTCCAAAATCCGTATAAACACTTCGTTCTTTTTTCAAATTACAGTAGAACTCCAATTATCCGAACTCCGACTATCCGAATCGCCGATTATCCGAATCACAAAAAATTGTCCTAAAAAAGTCTAAGTGCGCTATTATTCTTCCGGTTAACGGTTGAAGACCGCAAAACAGCTTACATTGACGGAGATGTTTAAAAAACAATGATTTTTATTTCTAAACTTGTACATAAGTACATTTTATTTATATTTAAAAAATGTGAAAATTTCATGTTTCTTTCATTTAATTCAATAAAAAAATTGTGCAATATCAAAACGTAGCTTTTATTCTCTCCAATGGCAATTTTTTTTTTTTAATCCGATTATCCGAATATTTGATTATCCGAATCCCGGTCCCCATTAATTCGGATAATTGGAGTTCTACTGTAATCATATTGTTATAATTAACATTTTATTTGAAATTACAAATTACCAGATACGAATTTTTGGTCGTTGGTGGGCCATGAATTGGGGTGCAATCTCAACATAAACAATAACTACTATTTTAATTTTTTTATGTAATAGAAGGCAAACGAGCAGGAGGCTCACATGATCTTAAGTGATACCGTCCATGGACACTATCAATGCCAAAAGGCTCGCCTGTGCGTTGCCGGCCTTTTATAAATTGGTACGCTTTTTTCCTGAACGTCGAATCGGTTAGGAAATACTTCAGTAGGCAGCTGGTTTTGATATATTAATAACTAGTAAAGACGTTTGTCAAAATGGCACATAGATATTTAACAATAACCAAGATGACAGAAATCTAAATCTCTTTAAGTGTAAAGTAACTGAAATAGGTTATTATTATTACTATAAATAACTAGTTATACAGTCAGCCTTACGTATCTAGCGGAATAATATATATATTTATACTTACTCTGTGGACATGCCAAACAAACCTATAATACCAAAGCATTGCTTGGCTAACCGCAGGATGGTATGCGTCAAACATGTGCGAATATTATCGTTCGTATGTGAACGAATTATAACTGAAATCATGTGGTCTTTTGGCGTTTCTCAACCTTGAAGAAATAGGTTCGAACCCGTGCTCTTGCACGGGCACTCGTGCCTGATGTTTCTAGGTGCGCAATTATCTAATATATCATAGAATACTTCTGTGCCGTAATTTAACATTATCGAGTTTGTGATAGTTTTTTACTATTTGTTTACTCTACACAAGCTATATTTAAGAGCCTGTTACTCATAAAAAATAATTATCATTGTTGGCCCAGTGTCTTCAGCGTGGAAATAGGAATGCAAACATCGAGAGGAAACCTGCTTCTCTTAGACCCAAACAGTCTACGGCATGTGTCAAGTACGGAAGGCTGATCACCTACTTGTCTATTAGATTGACAAATGATCATGAAACAGATACAGAAAGCTAAGGCTCAGACCTTAAATTTGTAGCATCTCTGGTTTTATTGTTTAGTCGGCAATTTCCGTCTCTCAGGTGTTCTTTGTTCTTAATACATTTATTCTTTTTAAGTATTATTTAAATAACTATGAAAATAAACAATAGTTAAGAATTCAGAATAGGTTTTGTAACGTTTTAAAAGTTTATATTTGTATAAAATATATACTTTAATCGATTATTGTCACAGAAGGAAATAGTAAATATAAAAACAAGTTTATGATCTGTCATTTGCATATATCTTTAAGCATAGTCACGAAGTCAAGTTTTGTTTATTCCATACTATACTATGTTTACGGTAATGAAGATGTGACCTAAAATAGTAAAAAGTTCATATTACTGTTTTAGAAAGTGTATTCTGTCTCTTTCTATAGCTAAAACCTCTCTGTCTACTCACTTTCATTCGCAGCTCATATGTCAATAACATTGCTTGAGCGCAGGTTAAATCGTGAATATATTTTAAAGTTAAATTAGTAGGAACATATTTTCAACCTCTAGAAAAAGATAAGTGTAATGTAAATGGTTGATACAACGTTTTGATTATGAAGAATAAAAAGCAGGATGTAAGTGTTCTTAAATGTTTTAAAAATTCAAATTAAATCTTTTAACTCATTGAAATAATAATAATTAATAGTTATTATACAGTTTTTCAATACAATATTGCTTTCTTTATATTTTTTGGTAAACTCGCTGTTGACTTCATTGTTTAAACAATCTAAACTTCATCGGGTTTTAAGTTAAAAGGTACATAGAAGATCCTTTAACATGTTTCGATTTGATACTATTTTTTTTTAATATTAGCTGCTCTAGACCGTAATGGATATGAGCGTTTGTCGTAAAAATATTTTTTTAGGCTAAACAGGCAGAAGTAACAGATAGAAACATCAATAACAATATTATAACAAAAGAGAACAAAACAAATGACGCAAGTATTCATTTAATATTCCTTGTATGTGTGATTGGTGTGTCTCTGGGCATCGCTCTAGAAATTATCAACGTACAAAATAGAATAACCAAAGATGACAACCGAAATTACTGGGTATATTCCGCCTTCAGCGACGTAGATAATAAAAATGGCATCCTCAAACATGTACATTTGGTATTAGAACGCCTTGGTTACGAGAAGAAAACTAACAAATCATGGAACTTACTATGGTCACACGATTATCCATTTAGATCGCTATACACAATAATACAACATTTAAAACCAAACCAAAAAGTCAACCATTTTCCGGGAACAGGGTTTATAACGAACAAAGTTAATCTGGCAACATCCGATTCGAAATATATACCAAAGGCGTTTAAATTACCAAAAAGCAAAGAGGAATTTTTGAAATATGTCGAAGAGAATAGAAACGCATTGTTTTTGGAAAAGCACAATCAGCACAGAGGTGTGTACTTGAAGAACGTGAGCGAAATTGATTTGAATAATGGCGAAAGTTTTGTACAGGAATTTGTGCAAAACCCGTTTTTGGTGGATGGACATAAGTTTGATATTGGCGTGTATGTTGTTTTGACATCGGTGGATCCGCTCAGAGTGTATTGGTACAAGGGCGATGTCCTATTCAGGTATGTATTCATAATAATTAATCAGGCTATGTGGTAAAGTTTATGTATAAATATATGTATGTAACGTAAAAAAAAATATTCGTAAAAAGAGTTCTAGGCCGTGGGTTCGACTCCCGTTGTGCACCATTGAATATATTTCTTTGTGCACAAGTAACCTTTACTCGGTGACTAATAACTTCACGATGAAAGCAACAAGCAACATACCAGCAGCAAAACCAGCTGACATACATATGCCTCTACTTCCCTTTTATATGGACTTAAAACCAGATAAATCTTTATTTATGCTTTTTCTAATCATAGAAATAGACATAGCATTTATTACTAACAAAAAGCACACGCAGAAACACACAAAATAACAATAATAAAAGAAAATAAAAAAAGAATAAGAGATAACATTTTTTTTAAAAGAAAATTCCTGGCTCAGCATTATGCTGAGGAGCAGACTGTTCCACAGCGTTGGTCTTCTGCCAGAGAGCACAGCAGCTAGTTTCAGTCAGCCGCAAAAACAATAAGAATGTAATAATACTAATGCTTAGTAGAATTAAGAAGTTTTGAAGTTACGATCTAATCGATACCAAAAATATTTCTGATAAATTTATTTTAATAAATTACTGATAAGTTTATCGTTCCGATATAAATGATAGACTAGGCTAGGTCTGGATAACGATAGATGAAATCGACTTTCCTATATGTTTTATGATACTCTTTTATCTCTTCCTGTGTTCCTCAGTGGATGTCTCTGAATCCTGTATTGTATTTCTGTAAAGTACCAATTTATCTGCCAAGCATTGGTCATCGTAAATAAATAAAAAAAACGTTAAAAGATTTTTACCTAAATGCTCTTTCTAATGAAAAAACTGTATTTGTATAACGTCATATATATAATGTCAAACCCATTTACTAAACGGTTAGCATCATCCGGACATATAAGGAAGAAAAGTAATAAAATATACGTTACTATTTCTGTCTTGAATGGCTATTACTTTATGAATGGAAGATTATTATAACAGTCGTTAATATTGTGTATTTTCGACGGCAAATACATTACCAATTTAATACTTATCTTATGAAAGAATAAGATATTTTAGGTTATCTTTTACATTAAACCTTCGATGCCCCTAAGGCCTAAACTGTTTCATTCTAAGTATGTATGCGTTAACGGCTTGTACGTGCAAGGAAAATCTTGAGGAAGCCGACATGTTTTAAACCCAGATTCGGGTCAACGGTGTGTGCACACAAAGCTGATCATTTGCTTGCGTTTTAAATAAATATCATAAAACAGATAACGATATCTCAAGCCACGACCAAGGGTAACACTGCTGGTTTTTTTTACAATTACTTATTCCCCATTACATACGTAAGTTGATACAATAAAATCCCGTAACGCGACAATTACGAATTATTGCGTATTTCGTAGAACATTTTTTAGTGCGAGGATCTGACTTCTGAGTCTAACCGAAAGCAGTTACAGAAATCATAAGGGCTAATAAATTAAGTCTAGTGTTGATATTTTTGCAGATATTGTCCAGAAAAATATTACCCATTTGACCCAAAGAATGTTGATAAATACGTCATAGGGGATGATTACTTGCCTACTTGGGAGATCCCGTCTTTGGTACATCCCTATACAACTCTGGGTTTTGGCATGAAGGACGCATTTGACTACTATGCAAACTCTAAGGTACACCTACAAATACAGGTGTCTCAAAAGGAAGTTCATATTTAGTTGATCGATTAAAACAAACGTAAATCATGTATCAAAAAAGTCTTTATTCATTATTAAAAACACACTTTTTGGGAAATTATTTCTTAAAAATAATACTCGCGATCGCGGCACTCATTTAATCGAACAATAAAATTACTTATGACGGTTCGGCAAGTGAACTCAGTGACGGATCATTTCGTGACGGACCATTTCGTGACGGATATTTTCTTTCAATTGTAGCAGAGAAGTGGGCTTATTGGCGTAGACATTTGATTTAAAATAACTCCCTAAGAAAAAATCCATAGATGTTAACTCAGGACTGCGTGGAGGCCAATTTATGTCACCTATCCTGGAGATCAATTTGTCAGAGAAAATTTCATTAACTCGTGGCAGACACGTATTGGACGTGTGTAACGTTGCTCCGACCATCTGGAACTATGTTCTTTGGTTATATCCCGTAAGTTTGGAAGTTCAGTTTAAGAAGTCGTCTAACATTATCACAAAATAAATAAATCTAAACTTTCTTTTGAGACACCTGTTATTTAAAAATCTACAGACTTTAAGAACTAAAGTACAGTGTTCGTTACTTATTACTATGACAACCATTGTTAAATAGAACAATGTTGCCATGGTAAGAATCGCAATAGTATTTAGTCCACGCTTTATATAAAGGTCGCTAACCTTTTAAATTAACATAAATGTTTATTTATTAGGTGCTAATTCAGTTTTGACATATTAAGAAATATTACCGGTAACCATTTTTATAAAGTGCACCAAAATTACAAATTGTCATCAAATACATAACTAGTAAAAAATCCAATCCTGCAATGCAGTGCTTTTAACGTAAAATATTGTGAGATCCATGCAATACAACATCGGTTAATTTCAGTCCATTTCAGTAGATAACGGACCTTCTTATAGTTACCATACCATTATAAATCTTTTACGTTTAAAATAAATTTGACTTCCATAACATTTGCTCGAACGGTGAAGAGAACATCTGGAGGCAACCGGGTAGCTTGCTGCGGCCGTGTGTGTACAGGAGGCTGATCACCCACTTGCCTATAAGGGAAGTAGCGTGTGAAAACACAAGTGTCTCTTTACTGCTTACGGGGGTTGTCTCATACTCATTTATTGATCTAAAAATTTTATTATTATTATATAAGAATGACATGAAAAATTGTAGTGCATTAAATTTATTTTGCTTTAGCCAGGCAGAGTAGGCTGTCATTGCATAGAAACTTGAGAAATATTAAGTATCTTTGACATATACCTATGTTTTTGTGGAATAATTTATGCCGTAGTTATTTTCTTTATTTTAATGTGTCAATCAAAGTACTCTTACATTCTGAAGTACATTTTCAGGCGTTGATTTATACAATTATGTTTGTTTCAGGCCTTAGATACGGAAAATATGTGGAAAGAAATTCAAATAGCAATCACCGAGGTTTTCGTAAAGAATGAACATTATGTGATTGAGGCCGTAAGTACCTTGGAATCACAAAAACTCTCATTCGCCGTTTCCTGTTTGGGGTAAAGTTTTTACAAACATACTCGTTACATAGTTTCAAGCTGCTTAATTTAAAAATTATATCATATAAAAATACCATACAAAATTTTATCCCATTACAGCTAATGGCATTAAAAATTAGCCTGGCCACTGGACTGCTATGTGCACAATTTCATTTAAATCTATTCAGTAGTTAGAACGTAATTGCGTAACACACAGAAATACAGAGTTACTTTCACATTTACAACATATATGGATATTTTTTAATCTACCGATTGTTTACTTAGTTTAAGTTTCCTATTTTGTGTCTTCATCTTTGATATTAGATAAGCTTGTGTTTCCTGGACGTGGAACTTTAGCTATAAGGCCGCTCTTTGCTCTCCAAAAACTGCTGTTTGTAAAAATATAATGTCTTTTTTATTATTTCAATTAAATGTTAAATTAATCAGTAGATGAAGGCATATATAGATATGGGACGGTTGGTTCTATACACTGCCGACCAGTTGAGAATATGAACAAAAATAAAAATTACTTTTCAGTTGAAAAAATATAATTCCAAAGACAATTTCTTCGAAATGATGCGTTTCGATTTGATAGTGGATGAGAATCTTAAAGTCTACCTGCTAGAAGCTAATATGTCTCCAAACTTGAGTTCTGCACATTTCCCGCAGAACCAAATGCTTTATGAACAACTTTTATATAATTTATTCTCATTGACTGGTATTGCTAGTTATGTGGATGATATCAGGTACATAAAATTTAACATATTTAAAATAAATTTATTATATCCTTCGCAAAAAAATTTATAGGAGTAAAATAGCACTCATTTTGAAAACTGATAAACCGCACTAAACTTAAAACTATTACAATTTTACGTACGATATTTATTAGTTACAAAAAAATAGAGGATGTAACATAGTTTTGGCGGGAAACTACATTTAGTGGCAACATTTGAAGTGATCGTAAATTCAAGATATGGCTTGCATAAGCATTGAACCCTTTCGTCTTTGATAAATATTAATTTTGGGAATTATTTTGAAATACGTAGACACGAACTACACTATCAGGAGAAAGTACAGCAAAACATTTATTATGTAACATTTGAAGTATGATTTATTAATCATTCTAAATTTCTTTAGTTTTTCTATTTAGTAGTATTTTTATAGTTTAAAAGTGCACCTACACTTCAACTGGATGTCAATGGTACTATTTTTGTTGCTATGCTTACGTTTTGCATAGAAAAGACATCGTAGCTTTGGTATGGAGAAGGGTACTAATTAACTAACTTTCATCCCCTTTCTAATCAACTATCTTGGCTTGGTATTCTCTGCTAACAATATTTCTTTCTATTTCCAGCAACCAAACAGTGAAAAATATGATATCAGCACAGAAAAACATAGCAGTTTTTAGTAAGGAATGTAACACAATATGTAAAGATAACTGCGAAGCGACATCTGTCTGCGTTTTGTGCAAACCTTGCCTGACGCCTAAGCTGGAAAAGGCATTACTCAAGGCACATACAGAAAATTTACATAAAGGCGATTTTAGAAGATTATTTCCTCCAACGATGGTCAGCAAATTTTTTTTTTGTCTTCTATACATACTGGTGGTGATCATATTTCATTGTGGTTTTATTAACTAAACAATTTTTCATTTTCAGCATCAAAGTGATATAGAAAGAAACATGAACCATTTAAGCCAAATAAACAGGATACAGCATTTATGGTATCAAGGAAAATGTAATATTGACACTACTTGGTGTGTTTAAATGTAAATAAACATGAGTGCTCTAATATGATTTAATTCCAAAAATAAACATTAGCTACATCTTTTCTTATTGACTATCACTGTACCATAGACTGTAATAATCCCAAAATGTAACTGCCTAAATCTTCATCTTGATTTGTCCATGACACATAAATGTTCTTTGTACTATCATCTTCTCCTTCAACTTTGATCAGAACAGATTCAACAGATATGTTACCATCCGATATAGTTATAGACCAACCTTGCAATTTTTCAGTTAGTAAGCCTTTTAATTTCTCAGCCGTTTTGACAGCAGGACCAGGATCATCAAAACGAACAGTGCTAGTAAAGCGGATTATATGCCTATTTATACCAATTTCTTCACAAACTTCATCAATATCTAGGAAGGACAATCTGTTGTCTTTAACACAAAGTATTCCATGTACTACTCTTCTTCTTTTTGGATCTGGAGGCTGGGCATTGTATCTTACCGCTTCAGCTTTGAGTAATCTTAGGGACACATCTATAGGTATCTTCGTTGGTGTGTTAATTACTGCAGTTTCCCCATTTGCTGGCATGTAACAATTTATACTAAATTCTTTTTCAATTTTATCCTTTAAAAATTCCATTTTCTGAGCTTCTCCATGGACAAGTAGCACATTCTTTGGCTCACAATACTGTATCAACTGCATGATGCCTTTTGCATCAGCATGTGCAGAAAAAGACATGTACTCAACTGCCATCTTAACTTCTACAACTTGGCGATTTTCAAATTCAATTTTCTTTGCTCCATTTAGTATTTTATGACCAACAGTGCCTTGGACACAAAAACCAGGCATGATTAGCATGTTTTGTTCATATGGTGCCCACTTCTTGAATATATTGAGAGACAGACCAGCATGCAACATACCGGGTGTAGCAAATACTACCATTGCCCCAGGATTGTCAATGTAGGATTTATCAAAAGGTTTGATATGTTTGAAATCAAACATGTTCCTTTGAACGAAAGTTTTTCTAATCTTCTGATTTGTCCATGTAATAAACATTTTGTAATAATTATTTGCTTTTTCAGTTAAGCCTAGAGCAAAATACACTGGGTACTTTAAATTCATTCTTTCCCAGTAGGTTTCAAGTAGAATACATAATTCTTGTGCTCTTCCTAAAGCAAACACAGGTATCAAAACTTTGCCCCCCTGTTCAACACATTCATGAACTTTCTTAAGGAAATCTCTTTCACGACAACGTTTGGAATCCCTTATAGTAGTTGCATAAGTTGATTCTGATATCAATAAATCAGGGCGGCATTTGTCTATCCATGCTGCACCTAAATGCCGATCAGGAGTCATATTGTAATCACCAGTGTAAACCACAGATTGTGAGCCTACTCTGATCCAAAACATAGCAGCACCAAGAACATGTCCTGCATAATAAGCTTTAATCTCCAACTCATTATCAACCATTACAGATTGGTGAAGGGTTACTGCTGTTACTTTCTTAATACAGTCTTTAATCATTTGGGATGTAAAAAAGTTTGACTCACCCTTTCTTTCAACAGCTACCTTTCTCATATCTTCTAGAAGAATTGGAGCTATGGCTTTGGTTGGATGAGTCATATAAATAGGACCCGTGTATCCTACCATTTCTGACATATAAGGTAAAGCGCCACAGTGATCAAGGTGAAAATGCGATATAATAACACAATCTATTTGACTTGTTATTGGGCCCTCCGGAACAATATACGAAAAGTCAGGAAACCGTCGTTCGTCATTGTAGCCCATGTGCATACCACAATCCAGCATGATATTTTTACCACCCATTGACAACAAAATACAGCTTCGTCCGACATCCTGACCAGCTCCCAAAGGTGTTATTTTGATTTCGGGCATTTTTGCAGACTGCCAGATAAAAATAATAGGATGAAATTAAGGTTTACCAATAATGTTAGCTAGCATAATATAAATAAGTCGCAGTTTATTCCCTTGAAATTCAATTAAATTATTAAACAATTATAGAAATCTTAAAACTGTTCCTGTTCTTAGACTTAGTTCTTTGTAGGTCACGTAATAGTAGAAACTTAATAAATTGTTAAGAATTAAGATGTTTATCTAAAATGTTATCAAGTTATTCTTTTTCTACAGATTACAGAATAATAAGTAATATTATGGCGACTGGGGAGTGGGGATTGACAAAGTATAGATAACATATTTCGAGACACTGGCATATGCTAAATTTTGGGTTGAGTGATGTGTAATTTTTCAAAAGAAAACATTGTAGTTACTATTATAAATAGTATACAGTACCACAAATAAGGTTTGACTAATTACAGTTATACTTTATAGCTGTAATGTAGTTTGAATACTTAAAATGAATCTATGTATAATGCAAGTTATAAAATTGTAAAAAATATATAGGCCTACCGAAACCGAGTAATGACCCCATACAAAATTACAAAACATAACTCAAGACATGACAGTTATAATAACATTTCTTGTCAGCAGTCATAGAACAAAAAAATAATTGTTCTGTGGAAATGTTTATTGTTACTATGAACATAGTTTAATATTTGGAATTTTTTAAATTCCTATTTTTAAAATTATTAATGATCGATTTCAAATTACCTAAATACGCAAGAAATAGTACGGACAATTCACGACAAATAAGTGCTGAGTTGAGTAATGTTTAAAATTTGTAAACATTGCGGTTTATAAATTGGTATGACATACCAAACTTTACTTGTCGCTTTCAATAGTTGTGATATCTTATCAGTGAGTTCGCCGGTATAAAAGTGAATACGTGTTTTTGTGTTTATTAATTAAAAAAATGTCTGGAGAATCTTCTGTTTCCACTGCGAATGAAAAAGTTGCTCTCATCACAGGAATAACTGGACAGGTGATTAAACAAAATTCAATTTACTGCTAAAGCATATTATAAATACTACCACTAATAACAATTTTTATTGGTTTAATTCACAAAATAAAATTTTCTCTTGGATATTATTTAGCTCTCATTTCAACAGCTACAAATTGGCTGTGTTATATTAATTTACTATTATTACAAATGACTTTTTGTGTGTTTAACTTGATATTCAATATTTTACAGCTATTATCATAATCTGAAGTAACATATATTACATTGTATTTTACATTTTAGGATGGTTCCTATTTAGCAGAATTTTTAATTGAAAAGGGTTATGAAGTACATGGAATTTTAAGGCGCTCTTCATCTTTCAATACTGGCAGAATTCAACACTTATATGAAAAACCTGCTTGCTTTTCTGGAGGGCGTATGCACTTACATTATGGAGATCTAACTGACACCACCTGCCTTATTAGTATTATTTCAAAGGTGAGGTTTTGTTTTATTTCATTAGTAAACTTAAATTTATTTGAATATAAAAATTCTATTTGTTTGAATGTTTTGTTAGTTGTGTTACTTATCAAAATAAATACAATAGTACTTTGTACAGTACTATTGTTATTCTACCACCCTTGTTGACAAGGCACTGAAGTTGACATCATTCATATGAACATATATCGCCTCAAAATGAAGATTATATATCCTAGACTGAATTATGTATTCTATTACAAATTTATAAATGTTGAAATTTTTGTATTTTATCAGATAATTTCATAGCAATCTATATAGAACATCAAGAGTCAATTATACCAAAACTAATTTCTATGACATCATAACAGGCTAGACATATGTTAATAAAAAACACTATCTTCTATATAATACATACCAAGACAAATTCGCTACATGATCATCAGTTGTAAACAGAGTTATACAAAAGATAAATAAAATAAAGATTATTATTATTATTAGTTTCGCTTGGTAATAAGTGTAACTGCTAAATCAAAACTACTAACTATATTCTACGGTTGCGCATTGTACTGAGTTAAAGCAAGGAAAAGCTACCATTATTGATGCCCCCTTGCCCGGAATGTTGAAAACATTTTTTTGGTGATCGGCGTGTTACTGTTTACTGTTTAATTTATAGCAGAAGAAATGAAGATTTCTATGAGAAGTGTCCCACCACCATTTGGGTATGAAAAAAGCAACTCAATGAGTGCCCAGAACTGTTTCTGTTGCACAGATACAAACGAGAATGAGAATTTTACAAAGTTGTGTGGGTTTCATTTTTGGCGCGATTCATGCACCTATGAACGAAACGTTCCTCCATTACGACAAAATTGCGGTGTTTTAAGGGATCAGGAGGATTTTTATAAAAACACGTTTTTAGATATACACAGTTAACAAACGAGAAAATAATTGCTTCATAACTCAAACTGTTTTCCTAGGCATAACAATAGATAGTAAACTCCAAAGGGGCTCACACATAGAGACTCTTTCGAATAGGCTGAGCTCTGCAGCATATGCAGTAAAGAAAATCCGACAGCTTACTGAGGACACGGCTAAAATTGTGTACCATAGCTACTCTCACAGCGTTATGTCGTACGGTATTCTACTGTGGGGTGCTGCTGCAGAGGTTCAATCCATATTTGTCTTGCAGAAGCGGGCTGTTCGGGGTATTTGTTGTGTTTCCCCGAGGGAGTCGGTACGGAATAGATTTAAGGAACTAAATATTATGACATTATCCGGTCAATATATTCTTGAAGCCTTGTTGTATGTACAAAAAAACTTAAACGATTTCAAAACAAATGGTGACTTTCACCAGTATAATACGCGTAATAGAACTAATTTGAGTGTGCGACCAACCAGGCTCCAGAAGATAAACCACTCCTTATATGGAAATTGTATTCGTTTTTACAACAAACTCCCAAGCGAAATTAGAGAACTGTCACTAAATAAATTCAAAGCCCTGGTTAAAAGTAAATTAATTAATAAAGCCTTTTATAAATGCGACGAATACTTAAATGACCCTAATCCTTGGGATTGATTTGCTCCAGTTCAAACAATTTGTATTAAAAACTTGGCGATTGAAAAGAGTGGCGGAAAGTTTCTTGCCAGTTCTTCTTACCCGCTCTACGCCCTTGACTTGCGAACTGGTTGTAAATGTAAATTTACAGTTAATTTAATTTGTTTTTCTTGACGATCATAAGTTTACATGTTTACCTAATTGAATAAAGATATTTTGATTTGATTTGATACTCATTATATAAATTACACTTTCGTGTTTTCACAACCGAAAATGTCTGCAACTAAACACCTATTAATGGATATATGATACCTAAACCTAAGTAAGTATAGTTATTAACACGAATTTATCGTGGACTTAGTTTCTGCAACTAGACTCCGGTCCGTTGTGCGTAAAGTCCTGGCTAACTAAGCCAGCCCAGCTCCTTCCAGAAGTACTGAAACCTCCTGGCCACTTAGCAGGCTTCACGGAGCGACAACACTGCTCCGACGATATTGGGATTACGTGGGTGACTGATTACTGTGCGCTGAAACAGCCTCTGCACATGGGGCTGTCTGTCGCGTCTAAGGCAACAGATGTTCATTAAGTTAATAAGTTATTGTTCCGATCATTGTTTAGAGATTAGTTGTGTTGACAACACGTTATACAAAGTAATAAATTCATATTCTATAAAAAAAACGTTTGGAACTCGGGTACTCTTTTGGTAAAGCTATTTTCATTTATTGAGTTTTATTTATTTATAAAGTATTTTTTTCTCTTTGATATTAATTCAATTCTTTTCTTTGATATCAATTTAAGCTATACTTTTTGAGCGTGGTAACCGATAAGAAAACATTTATTTTTCTTATATTGAATAAATAAGAAGCTAATATCGTAAATAAAATGTTTTTAATATCATACATGTAGGTTATTCAGGAATTTATCATTAAAACTATAGGTTTATGATAACTTATATAAGAAACATAAGTTAATAAATAAAATATCTGGAAAATACCTATGGTCCCATATTTTGTAGTGTGTATTGTCTTATTCATTTCCAAATTCAATTTTTCCGAAAGAAAAGTTGTCAACCGCTTTGATTGTTAGAAAAACCTAAAATAAAACAGTGTATTACTATTTAAATGCAGTATTTTTTAGTTTTTTTTAGCTGCGCAGAGAAAGTATTTATGATATTATATTTATATAAATGTACATCGCGCTAAAATCGATGAGCAACTCTTAATACCGTTCTTTTTGATCAAATTTTTTGAATGTATATTGTTTTAATGATAATAACAGCTCGTCGCGATCCGTGCGAGCTTCGTAGTGTTGCACTATATACACACACGTTCAGCGAACGCTCGGCCGAGCTACATGGTAGGCGGAGTGGGGGTGTTAGGTTTTATTTTTATTACGGAATTTCTTGATTTGGTCGCAGCGCTCAAAGTCGACGATAAAATCTATGAAATACCCTAAAATCGCTCTGTAATAAACAATCTGAAATTAAGTAATGTCTTAAACAGCTGTGTTTAGAAATACAATTGTTACACGTGTTATTAAAACTGTGTACTTATATTTGCTCTATATAAAAATTGCACATTGGCATTTGTTCAGGATGCCTGTGGGTACCTGAATTTTGATTTGTTTTAGCAAATAAAAATCAATAAATTCTTACAGGTCAAACCAAAGGAGATATACAATCTTGGAGCTCAATCCCACGTGAAAGTGTCATTTGAGCTCAGTGAATACACAGCTCAAGTGGACGCGTTAGGAACCCTGAGGTTGTTAGAAGCAGTGAGGGTGGCTGGCCTAGAAAAACAGACCAAAATATACCAGGCATCTACATCGGAGCTCTATGGAAAAGTAGTGGAAATACCACAGACTGAAAAGACGCCGTTCTATCCTCGATCACCGTATGGTAAGTTCTATAAGGTTTGCTGACCTAGGTAACTACGTACATTCTTTTACACTTAAACTTATAATAATCCTTTCCTTTTTATTCCCTTTTTTAATTATGTAAAAGATGACACATTGGTATGGTAGCTAATCAAATACGATTTTAATATTTATAAAATAAAAATATTGCTGCTTCATGGGATGAGGTGACCCAACAATTTATAAGGAGTTTGGAAAAAGTTATGCCCACTTTTTTTTAAGCCATCTGAAAGTTCTTCATCCACAGATCAACCAAATATCGATAAAATCACAACTGACATTGTTCATTTGGCTAACCGTTTGCCTGAAATTACAGTTACTGCAGATGATATTGATGATCTGTTATGCTATAGTTTCTTTTATTATTTCTCATTGCATATTTTGATTACATACTAAAGTTTTATAATTATTATTAAAATTAATAACACACAAATACCAAAAAATAGTACTTTACTTACTTACTTTTGATAATAAAGTATGTATATCCTTTGTTCTAAATGCAGTTTCTTCTCTAAATTTCGAGTCCGTATGGAACCTAACCCTTGAGTTTTACATGTAAACATATGAAAAAATATGTCTCGACTTACGTCGTTTCGATTTACGTCGCGTATTTCGAGAACCTAACATGCCGTAAGTACGAGGAAGCAAGGAGTGTTGTAGAGTTAGCAGGCGTTTAATACCTTTGATGAGGTTGTATTGCGAAAGTTTGACAATCTCAGAGTTAATAATTCTAGAGATTTTATTGTTGAGGAACGACCCTCTCTAAAAATTAAAAATTCGTTTATACATAAATTCATAGTTCGAGTGCTTAAATGTCTGACAACTGTGTAAAAGAAACAACTTTACGATTAAAACGAGTAGCGGAGAGTTTATCGCCATTTTCTCGCGTCGTTCATGAAGCATGACACTTATGTAAAATATCCCTGATGTAAATTAGATTTAATTACTTATAATAACCATAACCTTTAAATGATGTCAGCAGTTATGTATGCAGAGACAAATTTAATTTTTTTTTTAACGAATGTTATTTTTCAACCAGATCTTTGTTGCCAAGGCTTATCATTTGCTCACTCAGGCTTTCTTAGTCTTCTAAGCGAGGCGATTACGCCCCGCGGGTAAATCCAGACGTAGGTACTCTCTTCAAGTGTACATTGCATTCAATCGTTTCATAGCAATTAACATTTCATTATTTCGCTTATATACCATTGTTGTACGCGAGTAGTTAATATAGACTAAAAATAAACCCGGCAATAAAAGGCCGGCAACGCAAGCACTAAAAATAGGTGTCTATGGGCTGCGATGACTGCCCTTTTTGGGCGCAGGCTCGTTTGCCCACAATTATATAAAAAAAAATTCAGCACCCCGATGACCCAGGAACAGTACAACCTTTTTAGAAATTATTTTATTGAATGAATAAGATTATTTAGATGTAATTTATCAAAACTAAATGATTTTTAAACAATAAATTTGTAACTTTCAGCTTGTGCCAAATTATATGGCTATTGGATTGTCGTTAACTATCGCGAGGCATACGGTATGTTCGCGTGTAACGGGCTGTTATTTAATCATGAGAGCCCGCGTAGAGGGGAGAATTTTGTGACGAGGAAGATCACGAGAGCAGTGGCTAAGATACAGCTGGGTTTGCTTGAATGTCTGGAGCTGGGGAATTTGGATAGTAAGAGAGATTGGGGACACGCCAAGGACTATGTTGAGGTAAGTTTTTTACTCTTACCTGAAATGCTTTTGTAATTTTGTATCAGTCCTGCTTTGACAGAATTATAGAATTAAACCGACAGATTTTTTTTCTTCCTCCATATGTGACTCGAGTTTCAAAAACTACTGAACCGTTGAAACTTAGATTGTTCCCTACGTAAGAATAAATTTAGTAAAAATAATATATTCTTTTAATGTAACAACTGCAGCTCAAACTGATAATCTTCTTTTTTGGAGATGGTTAAAGTTGGCAGTTGGCTACTTTTAAAAAAAAGTGGAATTTTTAATGAAAATTAATATAATTGATTTATATCATAATCAGGCAATGTGGCTGATGCTGCAGCAAGAAAAGCCAGAGGACTTTGTAGTGGCAATGGGGGAAGCGCATAGTGTTAGGGAGTTTGTCGAGAAGGCTTTCGCGCACGTGGGGAGGACTATCGAGTGGAGGGGGAGTGGGGTGGAGGAGACGGGGCACGATAAGGCATCGGGGCAACTGCTAGTGCGTGTCAACCCCAAGTATTTCAGACCTACTGAAGTGGTGAGTTAATACAAATTCTATTTAGAATTATAATTATCTGTAAAAGAGAAATTATTCGAAAGCTTTACGATACTTAATTCTATAATATGCCGATTAATTAAATCCTTACTTTAATTTTTGAAGAAATATTTGATGTGAAGACGTTTCTTTTGTGGACTGACATGAACATACATAATTTTTTTTTAGTTATACTAAAACAATACATATAATATTTTATTAGGAAAACTCGAATACAAGTTAAAAAACATTTTTTCAAGCAAAACGATTTTTGTATCTGTTTCTTGGTAATTTTGTTTTTTATAATTGACAAATAGGTGATCAGTCTCCTGTGCTTGAGTTACGCTGTCGACTTTCTGGGTCTAGTTTATGCCGAGCATGTTCGAGCTAGTGTTGGTGCACAGGCTGGCATATTTTATTTTATTTTTTTTATTTGCTGATGCCACTAGTCCAACACCAGTGGAGCAGTGTAATGTGTCAATAATTATTTTATTTTCCCCTTTGAAATATTATTTTGTTATAATAATTGTAATCAGTGTTGTAACTTTATTTTTTGTTTGGCTTTATCTATATATATATATATATATATCTATGCGAATATTAAAGAGGAAAGATTTGTATGTTCTTTTTTTATTTTTTTCATCGTTTGAATGCTACATAATCAACGATAAATATATGCTATTTTAATCGCAAGAAAAATAAGGATTCCTTCTAAAATTACAATATTGTTACCCAAAATCATATGAAATATCTTTTATCGCCTGCACAGCGAAAACTATTGATGATGAAACAAAAAATGATCCATAAATAACAAATATCTACAAATCGCGATAGCTTGTCTGACTATTGTAGTTATGTCACTATAACTACTATTAGTTAGACATAAGTAAATTTTTGTGTGTACCCTTTTTATCCACTCATGAATCCAAATCCGACATTATTTATTCTTGGTTCTGTGGGCTATAACGAGCTAAGAGTGCGACGAGAATTCGCGCTTGTGATGTACTTAATGAAGCTGTTACTGCTGTTGTGTTTGTTAAAAAATAGTAATTCGGCAGTTCTTCAGCCTAAGCTTCAATGTACCTGATGAGTACGTCAGAAAGCGACATCCTTCACCGTTACTTCATGTGCCCACAGTTAGGACTAATGGGGCACATGTTTTTTAGTTAACGAAATACATAGATTAACGGACCTTTTTCATTATTCCGTTGAGTGAGCTTGCAATAGTTCTATTATTTGTAAGAGCCTATATACTATAGAGTAGTTAGTTAATTTGTTGTATTTTTTTATTATGAATTTTTGCTTTCCTAATTAATTTCATGTTTGATTTTTTTTGTTTCGTCTGTAAATTTTATTCACTTATTGTTCAATCTTGTCAATTTAGGGTCACCTGTTAAGGCAGGAGTGTTTTTATAAATAAATAAACAAATGTTTAAAAAGTAGATATTCACCAGTGCGAGCAACCAGCGGGGCCTGCCTTGTGTAATATACAATTTAAGTTCCATTAACACTATGGGATTTTTTTAACTAAATTTTTCAGGATCTGCTGCTAGGCGACGCAAGTAAAGCCAAACAACAACTTGGCTGGTCTCCACGGATGACCTTCGATGAGCTGGTCGTTGACATGATGGATGCTGACATGGAGCTCATGAGAAAGAATCCACAGGCGTAGAAAGGAAACAGACTGTATGTTTAGGTAAACTTGTGCAATTTTCTTTTTATTTTATTAAAATTTATCTACGGTCATAAACGCAAATTTATTCTACAATATTATTGTAAAAATTCAGCGACAATGACAACATTTTAGAAGACTTTTATTTTAAAATAAAATAATTATCTTTTAGCTTATTTAATTTTCGGTTATGCAAGATAATTTTTTGGTTGTATTTTCTCAGTAATACGTAGTTCGTGAATGTTCAGATATAAACGGGGGAAGACACCCGTACAAAATACGAATTGTATTTTTTAACATGGGTAATTCTTATATACTTTAATGTTTAATTTGTAAGGCACGTTTTGTCTTGCAGTCGTAATATAGATTACTTTGTAAAAGTACTTTTTTTGGTAATTCTATTAAGAGCTATAGCACGCTATAGCAATTTTACTATCGGTGTCAAGTAGCCGCATAACGCTTTGTACATTATTGTATTATTAAATGATTGTCTGCACAAACGCCAGGTTCTGTGGCCATATCATAGACAACGGAGTGTAACCTATTATTTCATTTCCTCAGTAGAGTTTAAATTTGACAGATGTCAGATAGTTTGGTTCATGCCAATTATCTTATTAAGTTAATGTTCTTGTATCAATGTAACCGAGTATTCATCAATATCTACACGTCAAATTCATATTTCTTCATATATAATACAACTCTGAATAGGGTAAGAGTCTCAATCTAGATTTAAGTATGACTCCCGTATGTAAGAATTATGATATACCGGAGTAATATTTACGTCTCGACAAATTGAAATTTATTTTTATTACAAGTCATACATTCCAATTAAGATGGTTCTTTTAATGCATTTGTTATTAAATTACAAAGTTAAGAATTAATTTAAATACTGAAACCAACTTAACAATTTTCAAATACCTGCTCTTATATTATATATATATAAATATACAATTTAGGGTTTAAGACGCATTTCAAAGGATTCTGTATTAACTTAAAGGCGTTTTACTGTTTACTTCTATGTAAGGATATTTTTAGAGATAATCGTTGTATTTGTTCCTGTATGTATTATTGAATTTATGTGATTTTTCTATGTATTAGTGTTACTTTGTATAAACTGCTAATATAGAGTATAATTAAAATAATATATTAATTAAGTTATACAACATTTGTACTCCATCTAGGCATGGTCGTATACAAAATGAAGAATTATTTGTAAAAAGCGAATTTACTTTGAATAAATTTTGTGATCGTATCTGTTTTTTATTTATACAAGAGGGAACCCGGAAGACCGGGGCTGATAGGATGAAGTTCACAAGAACTTCGAAACAATAGATGTTTGAAGTTGGGGCTTTACAGCCATTGATTATCATGGATGTTGAATAATGATTGTGTGACCATCAACACTTTTATTTTGTTATGCTTTCTAGTATAAACATAATGCGTCATATTTCAGTCTGAAAATACACAATATTCTTTTTAGTATTTAATTCGAATTTTCGTTGTAGTTTATTTATTTATTTCAGAAATACACACATTATCTTTACAGCCTATGCCAATACGACAATATGGAGAAACATTTAATTTAATATAATAATGTACATAAAAATTAGACACATAATTTACACAATATCGCTACTGTGAATTCACACTGCGAACATCAAATATGTCGATAGTGTCGCAGATAGCATTTAATAGTAGTTGTAATAATAACGCAAGTTGCAACAAGCAATTTATTAACAAACATAACATTTTACAGCCAAATATAAAAGTAAATTAAGTTTGATTCTATACAATAAGGCACCGGACTCTAAGCAGTTCACCTTTTGAACGACATACGAAAGTATTAAACATAAGTAAAACTAAAATTATGTACACTTTAGTATTCGGCCATGCTTGACAAACTAATTTGATAGAGGCACTGACTTAACGCTCTAAAATCTGACACAGAGTATATCAATTTAGATTTTAAATCTGACATAAATGACATCTATTAAACGCTTAAGGAGACTAAATCACTTTCATTGCGTCCTTTTCTAAATTGACAGCCAATACAGAAAAAGTTTCAAGACTCCCACAATTAGTATGCGATTAATGATTTAAGAATAGAGCAATGAAAAATTATGGCACTTTAAAATATCTTAACCGTTAACTAATAATGAACAACGGCTTAGATTCATAAACCAAAATCTATTATGTAGATATACATTTCAGAAAATAATGACGTTAGATGTGACGTCACAACAAACAAATGCTAAATGACTTACAAAAAAAGGCGGGAAACAGTATTTAATATTTTTGTACTCTAAGACTAAATAATATGTTTTGTATATGTAATATGGTAAAATACAAATTGAGGACCATATACTACGTATATATTAATATCTAATTTAAACGTAAACGAACTTATGATTAATGGATTTCTAAACGATATCTGACCATCGTTTATAAATGCTTTGCATTTTTAATATTAAAATCCTTTTATAAAATTTATTTCAAAACATATATAATTGATGTCTGTATTTAAAAACAATCTGATTGAAAAATTTAATAGTGAATAATAAGTGTTCCTCATATCAATTTATGGTATAAATTCGCATGGAAATATTATTTTGATAAACGATATAAATATCTTCTCAGCCCTAATTACATGTTAACTTTAAAACAAAATGAGTTGAGAAGATCGAAAATAAATAAATATATATTTGAAATAAAAATAGAAGATATATTTAAAACTACTTCACTTTGTATAGTAAGAATATTCTTTAATCATGTTATTCTGACATTTCACATATTCAAACACTTCTATTGAACATCGCATTTTAAGTGACATTTGAGTAATTGTCAAATTTCACTAATCAACGTTCTAGACGTTCTAATATAAAGTACAATTCATAAAATCCATTATTGAAAATATTTATACCCGTCTACCACATGACATAAAAGGGTGACAGATTATCAATATCACTTGTATAAACCATTTTTTTTTTAATTTCGTCGTAGATTTTACTTGAAACATATGTTTTTTTTTTTTTAATTTGCGTTAACAATGAAGAAATATTAATTAACACCTTGTAGTTTGTTCACGTGCTTACATAGCACTTCATAACGTCTACTAGTATTTTGGTTTTTGGAATTATGAATGTTTATTTTTTTTTAAACATAACATACAACAATTCGTATAGGTCCTATGAAATATTAAAATATTGTAAAATAGCCCATTCGCTGCGCCCGCGCAATCAACCCAATCTATTCTGTTCAATTTCTAATTTCTGTTTTAAAACTCCATCGAGAATGAGTTCGTTGGAAACGATAATACCACCTTTGTCCTTGATAGCGGGCCACAAGGCCTTATCAACGGGTGTCGATACAACCAGCCATTTTGATTTGGGTGGATCTGAAACTTCTTTCCACTTGCCTCCCGAACATTCTACGATCACTGAAATTGTTACAGATGTTAAAAATTTACTTAAAAAAATACATATGTCGCTACTGCCTTTAGATTTGTTTCGGGAATTTTTTTCTTATAATAAACAACTATCAGCTTGTTCCAGGAATCGAGAAGTTCTTTATTTTAAGTGAAAATACACATTTGAGGGGTAGTTCTTTAAAACTTAAGACCACTCAACATAACACAAATTCCCTAAAGAACTTTCTCTCATACCGGGTAGTGGCCGACTGGAATAGGCTTCCGGAAAGTGTAATCAGCACACCAGCTTTGAACTCTTTTAAGAATAGAACGGATAGTTTCTCCAAATCTCGAATGCGCTCGCATCAGCTTTTTAAGCTGTTAGTGTGTTTATTTATATACATAATAATAATAAGTAGGTCAGTCCTTCCGATTCCTTTTTTTTATAGAACAGGGGGCAAACGGGCAGGAGACTCACCTGATGTTAAGTGATACCGCCGCCCATGGACACTCTCAATGCCAAAGGGCTCGCGAGTGCGTTGCCTTTTTAAGAATGACAGTCATAGTCGACTTTTTAGGTCTAATGCCGGTTTACCTTTTGCCTAGTTTTCCTTCAGAGTACGAACGAGTGTTAGGCCACAACAGGCTAAAACTGTTTGTATTGAGAATATATAGATTGAAATATTTCTAGGTCCAAATAAATACCTAGTAGAGAAAACTTTTGCGAATGATAAACTGTCAGCTGAATCATGATTTAAAGTCCCAAATGACTTTAAATAAATATACGCGAGTAATAACTCGACCACCTCTAAATTGATGATTTAAAATTGATTTTTTATGTAAATTATCTGATAAGATTAGCTTCCTAACGCCTACAGTCTTCTACATAATGTCCTCTGAATCATATCCTTTCTTTTTGTTCAATAGTGACAAACTTATGATCTATTTATTTGTATATGGCCTTATCGCTAATAAAAGATCTCTTTCAGGTCTCTTAAGGAACAATAAATATTTAGGATAACTTACATTACTAAAGCACAATTATTTACTACTCAATAATCAATCACAAATAATATTAGTGTCCAAATTACTATAAAAATAATGTAATTAGGGCGCGCACACACGATGCGGTAACGGTGCGGTGCGGCGCAAAATTAATGTAAATTTAGAATCAACTTAACATCTTTCCTGTTGACGTTCATAATTCTACTCGGTTACCTATATTCATAAAGTTTTTACATTTTAAGTTTGAGAACCTTTATCAATTAAATGACTGTCCTTCAGAAACCTACTGATCCTATCAAAATATTACCAATTAAAAATAATTTACCAAAATCGAATACTTTAATAATAGATACTTACATTTCATCTCCTGGGCGTTAGGCATGACGCTAGGTGTGGAAGAGACGTATAGGCCCTTCAGAAAGTTTCTTTTGCTATGCAACGTTCGCTCCAGTTTGAAATTGAACCTCTGTTCGGACACTTCATCCTGGATCAAGTAGTACCATGGCTCTAGAATATTCCAAATGTCATAAATTATAGAGCTAAATGGGCGAATGGATGAAATTTACATAATTGTTTCGAAGATATACTCTTATATCTTTTGGCGCGATCGTGAAATATGATGAGAGTGAATTTTTACGATGCGCGCGCACACCGATACCTGAATTTAACATCGTAAAGTTCGTTCTAGGTGGCATGAAAATCGATAACTATGTTCAAGTTGTATATTCTAGTATTTTTATATTTAGGTAACGTGTTTCGTAACAGTACAATTAAACAGTGTGAATAAATAACTATTATTTTGGTGTTTTTAAATCAATAACATATACGACGGTGATAGTATTTACTAATAATTTATAATTATATCTACATATATTTATTAGTGAAAAAACTGATTTGAATAAACTGTTTTGAGTGCATTTATAGATTTGAGGTTAATGTATGTATAATTTATTTAAATCGTAATTAAAAATTATTATGTCAAAAATATTTTTTTTTTATAATTTTAATATTTATCGTTAATCACTACTGCATTTTAGTTATTTTTTCCATACGCCAAAAAAGTATAACTTCTAACGCATGTACATAAGTACACACACTTTTTTTTTCTTTATACAGAATACGATTTCTCGGAAATCTTTAAACGCTGATAGCTTTTTTGCTAAGTTCTAGTTACCTGAAAAAACAAACACTTTTTCACTAGTGATCATACATACCGACAATAACATTGTTATCGATGCAGGCTTGAACCCACTGTCGCCCAACTACAGGCTTCCCAAGCCCCACTGCACATAATAATTTAAATGTCCGTTTTATCTGCAGCGTCAATACTACTGTACAGGCTTTTACGTCATTAACAAGAACTGCGCCTGTGAACATATTTATTAAAATTAAAAGCCGAATATCACTTTACTATAGAAAATTTTCATCCGATAAAAGTATTCCAATTTTTTATTAATTAATTCATACAGCTTTGTTCTTACTGAATTATTGTTTAAATTATTTTCTGTGTTTATGTACAGATTTATCTATTAAAGAAACCTATGAAGTGTTTTATTTTATTACCAACAACTTTCTTCAACATAGTTACAAACAGATCAAAGTTTTACAGACGCATGATTATAAACAAATTGCAATTATGAATAGCATATACAGGGTGTCCCAAAAGTCGACGTCAAGTCGAAATTTTCTCATAGGTAATGCCACACCAGTTATCAGAAAAATTAAAAAAAAAAAATTAAGTCATGTATTTTTGTAGTTATGGAAATTTTCCTTTTATTCCAGAAAATGTACACCATGTGACAGTTTTTTCATTCCTGTTGTTACAAATATTTAGTTTTTGCCAATTTTTTTTCTCTTACGTAATCCCGAATAGTGCTTTATGTTACCTATGATCCTAAACCCTGTGCCGATCACTCCAACTTGTAGGAAAATGTCATTTTATACCGTACCAAGTTTTCTAAATTAATTTTTCGCACTAGTTCAACTGATCGTCCTAAAAAAAATGTACCACTCCAGTTTGGCAAGCAGCTTAAAAAGTTCGCGCATTGAATAAGGATTCTAGCGTGGTATAACACTTACTTCATTATTTCTTAGATCGGCCATAAAAAAATTTTTTGTTAAACAAAGTCTGTTTTTAAAAATTTCTCTGGAATTACAAAAAACGATTCTAGTGTACCCAAAGCGTTCCTAATAACCACAGCGTGGTTTAAATAAGATGGAGAGAGACATTCCAAAAAATGTGAGCGAGACAGATAGTGACGTTTATGACATACGGACGAAAATAAGTAAAATAGACAGTTTTTCCATAACTTCAAAAATACATGACTTAATTTTTTTTTAATTTTTCTGATAACTGGTGTGGCATGACCTATGAGAAAATTTCGACTTGACGTCCACTTTTGGGACACCCTGTATAATTGCTTTTAACTTCAGCTACCCAGGTAAATAACGTTAAACAGAACAAATTGATAAAAAATAAAAAAGTAGCAGACTAAAAAGCACTTTTAACTTAGACTGATAAATCACTTATTTGAGACTAACAAATCACGTATCTGAGACGTATAAAGCACTTATCTGAGACTGATAAATAACTTATTTGAGACTAAGAAAGCACTTATCTACGACTGATAAATCACTTATTAGAGTCTAAGAATGCACTTATCTACGACTGATAAAGAACTTATCTTAGACAAATAAAGCACTTGACTGAGTCTAATAAATCACTTATCCATGACTAAAACTTACCTAAACTCTCCAATTGGCTTTTCACTTCATTGGCGGGAAATGCAGTGAAAAGTACATAGTGGGTTTTCTGTTTTCTCGCTGAGGCTGATCTCAATTTTGTGACCAGCCCAAGTGAAGTTGCCGGCCTATATTTTTTAGCGGGTAGTTCAACATTAGCAACCGCATTTCTTTTAAGTCCAGGTGAATTATTAGACGAACTATAAACTTCGCTCTCGTCACCATCCTTCGTACATTTTCGCCTTTGACTTCTCCTGATCGGTTCAGTTTTTACTTCATTGGATATATCATTGTATGAACTACGTCTCTTTAGTATCCCTTTAGGATTTACTTTGGAATCACTACTTCTCGTTTGTCGTGTAATAGAGCCGCCATCGTCTATTGTCTCTGGTTTTTCTTCTGCCTTATCTTTTTTTGTTCGTCCGCGCTTGGTAGGTTTAACTATTTTGACTTTAATTTTTTCACTAACTTTGTCATCTTTAGATTTTGAAGCTCTTTTTATTTTAGTTTCCTTTGAGGTAGTTGGTTCTTCGGTTTTCATTCTTGTTATCCTTTTTTCTCGTTTGGGAATTTCTTCTGGTGCCGTGGTAACATTAAGTTTTGAAGCATCTGCTGATTTTTTTGTCTTTTCACTTTTTAGGCGCAAAATATTTTCAGTAACTATGTCTGCATCAATGTTTTCCTCTTGATCTAGAATATAATGCGACTTCAGTATATTTTCATTAACACTTTTAGAACTGTTCAATATTCTATCAGTTGGTTTCTTTACTCTCATAGAAATTCTAGTAGGCAATTCGTCGGCACTGAACTTCTGCAATAGGTCTAGCTTAACTTCACTAATTTTCTTCTTCTTTTTAAATAATATTGGCGTGCCTTCCTCAGACTCTTTTTCGGATTCAGAATCACTTAATACATCTGTGATGGTCCTGCTTTGGGCAGTAATACTACTTTTTATTTCTTGACTATTTGGTAAATCAGTACACAAAAATTTAAATGGTTTAGAGGGTGTAGCTTCACAATCTGAACTGTCACTGGGAAATCTTTTAAGCTTTGAATTTTTTTCTACACCCACTATATCTCTTACTTCTTGACTGGATAAACCAGAAACCATTTCATGGATTTTAGTTTCTCCACCTGGATCATTTAAGTCTTTGGTATTGTTTTTTGGATCTGTTTGTGTACATAAATCTCCTATAATATCTTGTGTAGCTGCGTAATAGTTCGGGTCATCGTCTTCAGAAATCCCAGGTTTGTTTTTGAGGGGATTTGGATTATTTAAATATTCTGTTAGGTTCATTTGTCTTTTAACTTTTCGTGGTGAAGGTTTCGGTACTTTAAAGTTACCATTTATAGTTATAATTTGCTTTAAGACTTTGCATTTAAGTGTTGTATCTTCTTCTGGTACTATCACCTGTTGTAAAAAAATATCTAAATTTTACAAAAAATTATGTAGCACATCATATTATAAATATCGCTAGAAAAATATTAAGCGAAGTGCTTTTATATATCAAACCAACCTTGCTTATTGACAAACAAGATTAACTACAGTCAAAACCGTTTACGACGACATGCCGGTTATATTGCCCAAAATCAAAGATCCCAGCTGAATTCTATTGTATTATGTTCTTAATAACAACATGATCGGCTGTTACGACTATCGGTTTTTACGACCAAAAATTAGTAGTCCCTTCGATGTGGTAATAATAGATTTTGACTTTAGAACGAAAATAATAAAATTAATTCTGTGCACTTCTATATTTGTAAAAATCTTTTTGTTACCTGTGTTAACATATCTTCAAAATTACAGTTTGACGCATCATTGGGTTTTCCATTTTCGAGATCTTCTGGTATTATTTGTGTTTGTAAATCTTCGAATTTTGTGTCTATTGAAGACTCGTGGTTTTGATCTAAATTATCTTCACAATCGGTTATATCTTCGTCTGCATCTGTTATAATAGAAATTTCCTGGTGATTTACGTTAGTTGTATTGTTTTCTATTACAACTATTTGAGTTGGTAAAATATCTATATCATCTATGTGGTCATCATTTATTTCCGTAGATTTAGTAGTAATAATTTGTGTCGGCAAATTATCGAAATCATCAACATTCGGCACCTTTTCTGGTATGTTTGGATTAATAATGTTCTCATCAAGTACATTTAGATTACTTAAGTTATTAGCATTTAAGTTCATATTTGGACTAGATGGCAAAATAGCTTGTGAATCCAAATTATCTTCCAAGGACTGACTACTAATTTCATCAAAAAGGATTATATCATCAGAGGCTTCATGACTCTTACATTTTTCATTAACAGTTTGGTTTTCTGGTTTTGGTTCTATAAAAACTTGCTGTGTTTCTGCATTAAATATACTAACATCTTTGTTTATATCAAGTTCCATATGCAATGATGTCTCTAAAGTACAAACATTTGGTAAATGGTCTGCAACATGAACTTGGGTCTCCATGTCGTAAAAATCATCAGGTATTTTATTGTTTGCTTTAAAAACAGAGGCATTGTATTCGTAGGGGTCATTACAGGTATCAGGAATTAGCGTATCTAAATCATGAACATCTTTGTGACCATTAATGGCCTTTGTTTCATTTGTAAGATTGTAATAGTTCATTTTATCTTCATAAGGTAGTTGCGTATTAGCTTCATAAATAGACACATTGTTTTTATTACTGATAATACTTTTATCAGTAATTTGTGTATGGGGTTCATAAAATCCTTTTTGGGAGTTGATGTCTTCTGATTTAACAGAAACAATTTGTACATTTTTAAGGCCAGAATCAAATTGAAATGATTCTGATTTCTTTGAAGAATTCCAATTGACATTATCTGTACCATTAAGACCACCAGTTCGATTTAATATTTGTTTTCCAGATGGCTTAATAAAATTATTATTTGAGCGTTTACTAACTGTTTGTGGCTGTGACGGAGTAATAAAAGAATCATCCTGTAACAGATAATATACATATTTTTATGATTATAGCAGCCAGTAAAAAGTTAACAATGTTCAAGATCAATGTAAAAGTCACAATATGTTGAACAAACATAGGGCACATTGCATTCTTGCTTATATTTGCTAGAAACCTATAGTGAGTAATCAGTATACTGAATGTAACAAAATGTTTATTTCAATAATACAGGGGTATAGTGGCTCAGCTGATGTCAAGTGATCCCACCGCTCATGAATCACATTGCTATAAGGCTCGCACGTGCGTTGCCGGCCTTAAAGAATCGGTACGCAGCTCTTTTTGGTTCTACATAGTGGTTTTGTGCGGTAAACCTTCAGAATTGCTTAATCATGACTTCTTTTCTTACCCTATCACTGACTTCTGGCGATTCTGGTATTAAAGCAGTGTGATTTATTTTAGACAAATTCTTTTTTATTACAGGAGTTTCAGGGATTTCTAAAGCTTGTGTCATTGGCAAATCAGTTTCTTCTTCCAGCAATCGAAATATACCAAATACTTGACCAAACTGAACAGTATCTCCATTTTGTAATGCTTGTGGGATGTAAGGATCTAATGTTTTCTAAAATATAACAAAATCATAAGTCAGTCAATATAAAGTTTATATTCTTTTTGTGCTTTTCAGTATTGCAAAACACTGTGTTGTGGTTGGTTGGCTGCATTTTTTGGTGCTTTTATATTTAATCTATGTTTATTAATTTTTGTCTAATTTGAGAAAAAACATACACTAAATGTTAATCTTGACTTGCCTAATTTGACTTGAAGTAAATTAGTTTTGTAAAAACATTATTGTGTACACACAATGTTCAGTAATGCTATGTATGATCTTAATGCAACAAAGGATTTCGATTTAATTAATAAAGGTTTTATTATTTTTTATTTTTTAAATATATTTAATTATTTAACGTAACAATTTAAGTCTATTTTTGTTGTCTGGTTTTTATAATTTTTTTAGACTATTATTTAAACATAAGATTAACACACAATCTTTTATAAAAATTGTATTATTATATGATTTTACTTTTTAGTTTGTTTTCTGTTTTTTTATCATTATGAAATATTATAGGATGTGTATTAAAAAGTAAATAAATAAATGTAAAAAATAACTTACATCTTGTAGTTTTGTTTTATTGGCTGAATCAAGGTCCATCAGCATGAAATTATTTTTATTTAAAACATTGAGCACAGCATGTTGACGGGATATGGACTGCGAATTAAAAATAACATTAGCTAAAAGATATATTAAAACAATGGCTTTAATAGTTCAAATAAAAATCTAAAATCAGTAAATTATCATAAGTAGTAAAAGAATGTTGGTTTATTTATATGCAATTGCCTGATTGGGACACCAATGTTTTATTGTAAATTTACATAAATTTTAAAACTTATCTGTGAAACATCTCTATATGTGATGGATTTTTTAAATCATATGTATGTGTATCTCTATACATACAATAATATAATCAATCAACAGTTATAATTTTGGGATTGTTAGTGGCTGCCACATAAACAATATAATACTTTGTTACCACCCCACTAGTCAGGTTAATAAGAATAATAAAACTTTTAATTTTTAATACAGAGGCATGATAACTTCATTATAAGTATACTTACATTTAGATTTAGAACAATACTACATGTTTGGGGATCTCTACCTATTTTGTTTGGCCCTTTCAAAACGGGGTACTTAGTTCCACATATTCCTAAGAAACCAATCTGAAAAATAAATATTGAATTTTCACAAGTATTTGTGGAAATTTGCAAAGATGAGAAGAGAATCAAGCATAAGCCTAACCTGGGGATTGTTGCGATAAAACTTGAAATTATAAAAATACTATTGAAAATACAGAATGAATCTAACCTTGTTTAAACAACAATTAAATTTTTCTGTACATAGAAATCAGCTATAACCACATTAATAAAAAAAACCGAGCGGCTCTCGCGTTACGAAAAAGTGGGCTTCTTCGTTTATCACTAACAATACATGTTTCACATCAATCACAGTTTTCTAGGTTTTAAAGGCTGGGATGGCTAACGACATTTTTTAGATGTTTGAAACTTACCTGCTCAGGACACCGTACTTCAGAAGTATTTCCTAAAGTTTGTTGTGTACTTTCCAACCGTTGAGTCAACTCCATGGCGTGTTGGTGGTGTGCGGTTGTTTATGTCGATTTTAGGATAAAATTACGTCAAACACGAAAATATTAAAAAAAATATTACACGTTTGTGATAGTTATAGTGAGAAAAATTTAAATTATACTTAGATTTTTTCGAGCCTTAGTTCATAGTTGTATTGTGAAAGTATCGTATAATGTATCATTATTCCTTCAATAAACAAAAATAATGTTTACACTAGTTTAGACTTTAGAGACTGTTGTTTTAATGTAAGTCGAGTTTATCTCAGTGTTGCCAGTTGAAACATATCAATATTCAATAGGCGATAGTGTAACATGTGTGTGAAAAGTAACACAAGCTAGTTTAAAAAGTAACATATTATTCAACAGATATTAATTAACAAAGCCGTATTTCTAGGAAACTACCCTCAGTTTAATATGGTAATTGTCTAGTTTCCTTTAATCCTCTTTATAATATTCATAGACTACTTTACTTAAGTTTAGTAGACCACAGATGTGGACACTGGACAGGTCATCATATCATAGACTTACATTCTATATTGTATGATTCTCATGTGTCAACGCTGAAATAATTGTAATTTTAAATGTTTTATTTCCAAATCCAAATAAAAGGGAATAGGGATTAGTGAAACTAAACACTTGAACATTGAAAGAGAGGTAAAGAATTAAGAAATTGGTCTTTAATCAATAATTATATTATGGTGTAATATATTGGATACACTGAAGTCTGAATTAATTAATATTATAATCATTGCATTTGAGGGTAATGCTCGTGAATTTTTTTAACTAAAGGATTAGGCAAAGCGTTTATAGGTACGGAGATTAACATTGCCGATTTTAACCTCAGAATATAAACTGTGATATCAAGGAAATAAGGCACCAGGTAATTAAAACAATAGTTATTGGGTTAGAATTATAAAAGTGACATAAAGTAAGCAATAATGTCTATGAGTTAAATACATAAAATCATAAAATGTTATCACTAAAAATAATTAAAACAAATAATTTTGCTGTACTCGTACCATATTATAAAGGTATGTTCAATTAAATTGCACTAAAAACTATTAAGTAAGTAATATTTTTAATTAAGTTGCTAGATTTTATAGTAGAGTTCTAACCCAATCATATATTATACTCATTTGAAAGGACATGCTTTTATAGAAGGTGACATTTAATGTTGAGATGCCCAAAGAAGAGGGAAAAAAAGAATCTTCTGAGGGGGAAGATATTCCCAGTGACTTTTTTGATGACTTTTGCAAAGATGATTTTATGGAAGTTATTGATAGTTGGAATGATGACACAAAGGATTCCCGACCAACAGTCAATGAAAGAGCTTTTGACAATGTTGATGATTTACGGGAGCTGATACCAAACCAAAACAGGAAAAACTCACACAGCAAACAATGCACTCCACATGAAACAGAGTATGGAGAGGATCGTTTGAATGAATACATACGCCCAGGAAGTCGTCGGGATCCTAATAAGACAAAACAAGCTATAAAGAGAGACAAAGAAGTTAAAGTTAAAGAGCTTCTTGCAAAACATCTAGAATCCATGGATGATATACGACCACCAGGGACTGAATTGGATGATTATTTTGATGAAAGCAGAAACAGCGAAAAAAAGAAATTCTTTGAAGAAGTAACCAGGAGACATATGAGTGAGAAACGACCTCGGTCACCATCCCCCTTGAAACATGCAGTGGAAAGGAGAAAAGACTCACCAAGGAATCGTCGCGAATCACCTTTAAGAAAACGTAGAGATTCACCATCCAGGCATCGTCGTGACTCGCCACTTAGATTTCGTCGAGGATCACCAAGATACAATCGTGATTCACCTGTGCGGATTCGACGTGACTGGTCGCCAAAACGGCGAGAAATACGAGGTTTTCGAGACCGCGGACACAGTCGTCTCAGCCCTATTTACATCACGCGCCGACCTCATGCTTTACATCGGAGCCCACGACGAAGCCCAAAGAGATATCAGAGTCCAGATTTCAGGCGGGAACGCAGATCAAGATCACCATATAAGCGTTATAAATCGCGTTCTATTTCACAGTCCCGAAGAGAAGAAATAAAGGATCATGATGATAAATATTTACGTACTGCACCGCAATATGTGCAAAATACTGGAACATCATATCAGCAGCCTCCAGAAAGTTTTGCTGCTTACACAGAACCATACTACCCTGCTGAAGCCGTGCCACAACCAGTTCCTGCTCCAATCAACTCTATGCCACCACCTAATATGGTTCCTGCACCTTTTCAAATGTCATCTGGTAGCTTCCAAAATCCGGACACCAATTTAGCTACACAATGCGATGCTTTGGCTAAGGTATACATCATTTCTCCTTTTTGTTTGGTATGGGTTTTCTTAGTAGATATTTTAATTATATTACCTAATTATTGCAGTTGGTTGCTGATGGAAAACTTTCGCATGAAGATTATTTAAAACTAGCACCAATTAAAGGTAAACAAAAAAATATTTGTTGTTTGTAATACACATATGCTGCAATTTTGGCAAAGTATATGCATTATTTGACTCCAGACAATAGTAGTATATACAGATTTATAAGTGATTGAAATTCGAAGGGCAGTTAATTGATTACACAGATTTGTCTTAATGTTGCAGGTGCTACACCTAACATGGATCCTAAAAAAAGAGTTGCTGGTGGGTTTTACTTAATTTTTATATTATGTGTATTCCTGTTTTTTTATTATTTACTGTTATAATTTGTAGTTATTGCGTTTGAAGTGTGCCAGTGTGTAGTTGTTTAACAAGTGTTCAAGTTCTCTAAATGCAATATCAGTACCTAAAAATATCAACTTTATACTTCCAGTGCTGAACCGCTGTAGGCTAGCAATGGAAAATCTTTGTAAATTGGGACTGCCAAATCGTTTACTCATGAACACTAGGATCAAACCTCAAAAAGAGGAGAAGCAGACAACACTTGTCAAGAAGTTCTGCTCCCCTCTCAAACGACAGGGTGCAGTGGAGTATAATTTCTCTACAAGTAGTAAATCATTGATGGTTCAACGCAACAAGGAGATCATAGATTCAATCATCTCGGCATTATCTTTGGAAAAGATTGTTGCAAAGCCTAAGAAGGTGCGGAATGACATGAAGGATGCTTCAGTACAGACAACATTGCCCATTTGTGAAGTGTGTGATATTCGTGAATCAACCAAGTTTAGTGATATGAGTACATCAATAAATCCTGAATATTTTTCTTCCTCGGTTCACACTCAAGTGATTGAAGAAGACTTGTATAGCTCCAAATCATTGTTTAACCCAAGTGGCAGCAGCAGCAGCGGCGCGCCAATCTCCATTGCTCATCTGACACCTGCACAACTTGTCTCCCAGCTAGCAGCAAGAGCCAAGACCTTGAAGCATACAGACACTTCACATTCAGCTCCTAGAAGGAATTTTGATAATTACCATAGAGGTGGTAATCAGTATCAAAATTCAAACTATAATAATTATCGATATTAATAATGTATTTCGATTGTAAAAAAAAATATTTCATATATGATAATAAACAATTCTTTTTAGCAGTGTTTTTTTTCTGCTGTGTTCAATCTATTATTTTTACTGTTACATGGAGGATTGACTATGTAACTAGTGTGTGGTGCTTAATTCGACTTACACTGAAATTTAGTTAGTTAGTTTTAAGTTATATTGTTCACAACCTAAGTCCAATTCCCTGTGAAAGTTGAAAATGTGCCAGTGAAGGGGATACATGAAGTTGTGTGAATTTCAAAGACCGGGTATAGTCAAATTTTTTAAGACTGCCTGATTTGAGTACTTACCTATATTGTGTTAAGGTGCTTAAATATATATTGAAGATATAATTTTCCTTTTTAAATTAAATTAATCAAGGTATGTTTTTCATCAGATGTTGTGATTTTATTTTTGTTAGCTGTGAAGTTGACGACCTTAAGTAAATCCTCTATCAGGACTTTATGAAGACATCAAAGGAAAGACCGGAATAATGTGCTAAGTCGGGAGGCCGGAAGTTTTCTTTTATACAGTATTCTCTGTATACTGTGTTGCTTGTTTTTGCATTAAATTTACTACTAATAAACACTAAACAGCGTTGGAATTATTTTTTAAATTTCTACACAAATATTGTACTTGCTAAACAAAATCGGGGACAAGCACGTTTTTTGCTATGTCCCCCACAGGTGGGTTTTAATTTTTAGCGTTTCTATATATAAAAAACGGACGTTGCTTACTGTAGGTATATTTACTGATACCTGGCTACTCCAAAAGTTACGGATGAAATAATCGTTTTACTACATTAAATATGTTACATATGCTCAAATTTATGATAGCTATTACATAAAAATGTATTAACAACCACTTCAATTCATATTTCCAATCTATAAGTACAAACTGGACCATTACCAAAGTTAAAAAAATATAAGTGTAATGAGAGATATTACACAACACTATTATAATTCAAGTAAAAATAAACCACTTTAATGTGATCTTTGTTTTTATTCAATCTCCTTTAGTTTAATAGAAGCCTTACTACATGACATGATTTAGCTTGAAAAAACTAACCTAGAGCTTAATAAACATTAAACACTGATAAAGTTAAAATATCTCAGCCACCTACCGGCTACCACACGCTCAAATACGTACACACACATTGACATACTTATGTACTTACTCATTGCATTATTAAGGTCTTAAACAATTTTAAAATCCTTAGGAACATTTAGTTTTCCACATATTCAAATTTATTTAATTATATTATATTTTTTTACTGTCTATTTTTATAAATTAGACCCTTCCACTTCCCCAAAATGGGTTTGATGTTTGCATTGATTTTCACTTAGCTATTTAAGCTGACTTAGAAATTAGCAAACCCATTTAGGGTTTGCTAATTTCACCGAACCGGTCTCACCACTTCAAGAACAATGTAGAAACAAAAAAAATCGCTGGCATAAAAATATCTTTTTCAGGGATTACTCCAATGGTACTGGCTCAGCTCCATGTTGAATTTGAGGATTCCCGCAAAAGAGCCTGATGCTGTCGTGGGAGACTCCCGTCCCATACTCGCGATCTTTTAATAAATTATCCATGTCTTTATCATATAAGGACAATTTATTGGTTTTTCCTTTCGATGGGGTGACATAATAATTATGTTAAGTAGAATATATATATTATTTTTAAAAACTGAACATAATAATTACATATAGAAATAATTTATAGAATATAGAAATTAATTATATATTTATTATAGGCAAAAAGAAATTATCCATCTAAGAAGTCATCAAGCCATTTTTCGAGATCTTCAGGTGATTCTATGACAGGATTCTTTGGTGTCAAAGCAGTGACTGGAATAATAAAAAATCTTTGGTTTATTAAACGAAAACTTTCATGCAACATGCCGGGCACAGCATCTACATTTCTATAAAAAATGATCAAAGAAACAATTGAAATCTAAGGTCAGACACAAATAGGGAATAAAGTGGATAATTAATATAATTTTTTATATTATTGGGTTTTTTATTTCCTTTAGTAAAATGCCATGAGTCATTAAAACCATAGTAGTCCTGAAAATTTTATAAACATACCTTTACTTTCTGAACTGATCTTGACTTTACTCTCTTCAACTTCTGTATCATTTTTAATTGGTACTTTAATATTATCTTTCACATCTAAGTCATGTATCAAATTATCTTTTTCTTTCCAAATGTGTTTTTCAGTAATTTCACTAGGTTCATTTATATCATTTTCACTTAGTAATATAGCACCAGGTTCTTTAATGTTTTGTATTTTATCATTATCAGAAATATCTATTGAATTATCTGTAATAGAACTTTCTTTATTTTCTGAATTAATATCTGGTAGAACATCAATTTCCTTATCATTTGTTGCCTCTACATACTTAGTGTCATCATGTACAGTTAATTTATTTAGTATTTTTTCTTGAGCCTCCATCTCTGGTGTTATATATTTCTTATCATTGTAGTACTTTTGTTTAAACTTCATTGCACGATGGGTCATATTTTGAATATCTGTTTCACTAAAGATAGATTGATCTATATCATTTCTATCAAAAAACGGTATGCTTGAAAGGGCTGTATATAAGTTCTCCATATTGATATCAAAATACTTATCATAAGGAGATGGTCCACTATTTTCATCCCATGATTTTTCATGTTTAAATTGAAAATGACCTCCAATAGACAATGGTGTGTTGGCTAAGGTCTGAAAGATATTTTATTATTACAGATGTCTTTGTTAACAAAACATGGGGATCTAGGTATGATTGTCAAATGCAACAGTTGTGTAAAGCTTACATACGTTTTTGTGCTATCCTCATATTATAGAAAGACAGATAAAATATTCTAGGTACAATTGTTTAGGTTCCTTCCAGAAAAACTTACTTCATAATCAGCACCCAAGTTCTCTTGGTCATCAATTTCTTCATAACTCTCTATGGGCATCTCATACTTAGCCCAATTACTCAGAATTTCTTTCTTTTTATACTTTGAGTTTGCTTCCTCTGTAATCTTGAGTATTTCATCAGTTTCTTTTTTTAGATTCTTATAAAATTCAGGAGGAGGTGGATCATATGTAGGCTTCTCAGATTTCTCAGGAGCTACAAGTGTTTTCCATAGAATTAAAATAAGTATGTGTGCTTAACCCTTTTTAGTAAGTTCGAACACTGCAAAATGTGTTTAAACATATTTTTGTAATGCCTAATACCATTTTAACTACTAATATAAAAGAGCTAAGCTTGGTATAATATTACTGTACATGGTATGACTTGTGGAGGAAAAGCTTACAATAATGAAACTGGTTATATTTTATGCTTGTAACCTTCTATATAAACTAGTGTAATCAATGATTTGATTTAGTTACATATACAGCTGGCTTTGTAAGATTTTTTTCCTTTCAAACTAACAATATATAATTTATAGATTCTTAGTATACCTTTAGTTGAAGGTTTTGCTGGCTCAGACTCATTTTCTTGCTTGATTTCAGGACCAGATTGCCGGCCTCGACGTTTTCGTTGCATTTTTATTTTTACCCCTGAAGCAAAATTTAACCGGTACATTCACGAGGTATATTCATAACGATTTTACCAAGGTAACAAAAGGTGGTACCTACTGCGTCTTTTTATCTTCCGGCATATTTATTAAAATATCTAAATTTTATAGGATAATAATTTTCTGTTAACAGATAATTTGCAATTTTAATAACAACGATTTATTATATAAGTATATAAAACCAACAGTAATCGTTTATAATTTTATTTATCTGAATTAAAATATTGTATTTTATATTCACCCTAGATCTAGCATAAAGTATAAACCAGCTTTGAATTTTGAAAGTTCGGCGTTTATTATGTTCTCCATTATCACAGATATGACAGACGACAGTCCGCAGTCGACACGCGACGTCATTGACAAGTGAATTAAAAAAAAACTTTTTATTACATTTATATAACATGCACAAACATAATAATGTTTAATCATTTAAAAAAATTGGCGGGATCGGGTTATCCAACGTTAACTTGTTTTAGCCTGTTCTTCTTTCTTTAAAACTGAATGTTCCTGGTATTTAAATCTTCTAAACAAAAGAAATCTATTATTTTGGGTTAATAGGTATATAGTTTGTAAACGAACTAGGCATACCTGACTGCTTTATGACTGCAAAATAGTTTGGAATATCAAGCGCACAGCCACAATCATAATAATAACCCCAATTTAGCGTAGGACGACCCTTTTTTATGAGTACCCAAACATATTGTCTTGTATAAACATCTATTGTTCACCATAATCAACCCCGGCAAATAATACTACATCACAAAATATGATGAGGTATTGTTCTAAAGCTCAGTTGCTGTCATATTAATTAATACAAGCATAACACGTTCGATTTCATAGAAGCATAATCATTCGATTTTAGTGAGTTTATAAGTCATTTAAAATTACAAGTAAGAGTTAAGTATGAGTTTAGAAGTATGAGCTTGTAAGTGATAAGTATTTCCCGAAGTCGCTGATAAAACTAAGATTTTTTTAAGGATGGTCGACTCCGATATTGGTAAACGCAACTGCATGGTAATTATGTATTCTAAAACATCTATATTAAGAGAAAAACCAGGGTACATTGAGATAATAATACATAGTACACTTTTAAAATCTAATTTTGTTTTATTATCATATAATATTATAAATGTATAGATAACATATTCACTAGAACTGCTAATTATGTTAATTATGTTTTGCTGGCACATGCATTTTCATTGACAGTAAAAATTATAATTTATGATTTATCACAATGTAATGACATAATAACATAAATCCGGAAGTAGGAAGCGCCTCGGAAGGCGCGGGAAGGAGACGGGAGACAGGGGTAACGCACGCATGCGCCGCACGAGGGGAGGCTTGGCGCAGTCGCCACGCGCCCGTCCTAAAAACGACATGGCGTACTGCTTTCCTCAAGGACATTTGACGTCCCATAAAAACAACAGCTGTTGATTTGCTAATTGTGGTAAATTAAAATGTGTGTGCTCCATCGATTTTAGTGTTGTGACATTGTGTTTTAGGATACCGGCGAGCACAAGCAGATTTTTTACAAGGTATGAAAAACATAATTGTTGTATAAGGTAATTTTTTAAACAGTAATTTTATTTTCCAAGTAAATATTTCGTAGTTTTAACGTCCAGGATCTGGCATGCTTGCATATGTTGCAAGTTGCACCCCAGTTAGTCTACCCCTGCAGATTCGGGCTTTCGACATATTGAATCCCCAGATAAAAATTAACTTTGTGCGACTGCGGTAATACAATTACGAAACTGTTTTTCTATTTGTTATACATATCGGAGTATCAAAATTGTTGTTACGTACTCCAACTGATTTCTGGTTTTTCGTTGTAAGCATTTGGTATATAATTATTAATTTCAATAATATATAAACCTATTGGGTTTCCAAATTAGATTCCAAATATGAATCTTCTTGTTGGCATTTTATCAGACATTTCCGGATACATATACGGATATATATACATCTTAGGACCATGGTCCTTGATAAATATTTAATTTGTAACCAAATGATTACTGAAATACATATTTTTTTAAACAGTGGCTTTTAAAACCGAAAATGCATTGGAAGTAAAGTGGAGTAAAACAATTACAAATCAATTTTAAGACAGGAAGAGTAAACATAAACAATGTAAATATTCCCAATACCTGAATGAACACGCGAAACCAATAATTTCACTCGCTCATATTTCCTGTGTTCATTCAATTGAAGACATGTAGTTAATACGTATTTGATTCACTTTCTACGACATTTATTGATAGAAAACGATGATTATCGTCAATCTATGGTCCACTGGTGCTGTTTACATCATAGATTATTAAAAAAAATTACAGTAAAATCGAATCATACAATCTAATAAGTAGCGTTACGTGATATTCATTTCCCAAAACCAAAAGTCTAATTTGGAGTCAACAAAAAACCGCCAAAGAGAAGTTGTCAAATCAACGTGAATTTTGTTAAATCTGTGATCAACTAGTTATCAATTTTTAGTTAAAAAGTTATAAATAAATGTACTGAAGAAATAGTTTTCTTAAGACAATAAACAAATGTTTTATGGTTCATTTCTAGTAGAGAGAGATGAGTCTACATGTGTAATAGAAATTAAAAAAGCTATAAGTAGGTTCTTAGTAAAACAATTCGTAATTTGAGCTGAATCAGGAGTGTCATATACGGTCAGTATTATGGATTATGGTAATCTATTGTTACATTCCTTACTTGGTAATACAGGGCCGGATTTAGAGGTTTGAAGGCCTCGGGCGAACAAGAGTGGAGAAAAAAATATTATTTTCAAGTCAAGATCGTTGATTTGTATTGATATTCATTAAAATTAAATCATTTTTGTACAAAGTACTGTCAGCCAAAAACAATGGTAAAGAAAACTTGTTTACTACTCGGTATTCGTTTTTTTCCTAGTATTGTAAGTGGCCTAGTGGCATCAGCGTGCGACTCTCATACCTGAGGTCGTAGGTTCGATCCCCGGCTGTGCACCAATGGACTTTCTTTCTATGTGCGCATTTAACATTTGCTCGAACGGTGAAGGAGAACATCGTGAGGAAACGACATGTCTTAGACCCAAAAAGTTGCTTGTCTATTAGATTTAGAAATGATCATGAAACAGATTCAGAAATCTGAGGCCAAGACCTAAAGAGGTAGTAGCGCAACTGATTTATTTATTATTTATTAGAAGTTTTCCGAAGTTCTTTTCAGAAGAAATCTTGGGCCCCATTTTTGTGTCCCTGTATTTTAGTAATAGACCTCTTCCTATAAATCCCGACCTGTGTTATTAAATTAAACATGAAATCATCACAACCTACGTTTTATATATAAATTATTTTTATATGTAAATTGAAAAGAACAAAGAGCTCGGTTTAGGATCTAAGAGTAAGGTGGGGTAAGAGTTATCTCATTTAAAAGACATAAGGAATCAACTGGTGACTAGCCAAGGTTTAAACCTTGGTTATAACTTGTATGAGTAAATGTAAAGTAATAGTTACGAAATAGAATTAACATAATAATTAGAATACAACTGAATATGCAAAATGGCAAATGTTTAATGCGATTTGTTAATGAATACATAATTTTTCGCTTCACTGAATTGTTGCGGGATTTCCTACGCTACTAAGATTCGATGATGAAGTACTTGCTTGCTAGCTTACTGAAACTAGCTAGATCCTATCTCGTAAAACTAGCCTCGTGTAACTCGGACATAAGCGCCAGGACATTCGCAGGTCAAAAACGTATTGGAATTAACACTCGTGTGTAATACTTAACTTACGCCCGAACCCAATAATTCATCCACAATCTTAGTTTGTTTTCAATCCGAGATTGTGGATGAAATATCAGACCGTGACAGTCCATCGATCTCCTTTCTGGATCCCAGTAACCAAACCTAACGAAGACAATCCATTTTTGGCGAAGGATAGAATGCATGCTCTTCTCTCTTTATATATTTGATAATCAATGTGAACCAAATGAAATACATAAAACCGTACAAATAATATTAAAATATACATGTCTATGTTTAAAACATATCAAATAGCTTTTTAACTATTTTAAGAACTGGTGTAAGTTAAAATCTACAGATAGGATATTGGCACAGTTGAACTGTCATTTTCATACGAAGGTCTATCCACATACACCGATCCGACCTACCATGGCGAGCTTGTATCGAGAGATGGCAATTACAATCCGTCGATTAGTTACTGGCACACTGTTATCTATATTTTGGTTAAATCTTATCAACTAATAAAGTTAAACAGTAAAAAAAGGTGTGTGGAGTCAGTTTCCATGTTGGAGTTCAGTAGATCTTTGACGAATCCAGGTTCGATATTGCGAACTTTTAACAGGCTTAAGCGAACTGAAACAAATTTTAAATGTCATATAAATAACATTTTTAATCCATTTATTATTAGTAATTGAAATTGTCTAATAATTCAAACAAAATTTAGATTAAAGACCTATCCTTCCATATATCGTGTAGATGTAAAGGAATACTTCATAAGGATTAGTCAGGAGACATTATTAGGCCTGGCCGAGAGCCAAGTCCTTGCATAATCGTCGCCACAATCATATCCTTGTGCGCGATAAATATCGTGGGATGACGTGATTTTCTGTATCAATTTTTGTGTACATGTACAAAGTATGTGTTAATGTGACCGACTGATTCGTATATTTAGACGATAATATAGAAAAGAATGTCTCGTGTCTAACTCAAATTCAAAATAACTTTATTGGTAAAGGTAACAAAGTGTATTTATGAACGTCAACAGAAAAGATTTTAAATTGATTCTCAATTTACATTTACTATCAGTTCGCAAGTCAAGGGCGTAGAGCGGGCAAGAAACTCTCCGCTACTATTTTTAACGCCAAGCTTCAGGTTAAGTATGATTTAAATAATCGTCAAAATTATAATAGACTTTATTGATTATTTTACGTATGATGACCGTTTTGAATTTATTCAGTGGTAATTTTCTTATTCGCTTGGGAGATTATTGTAAAAACGTTTTCATACGCTTAGATTATTTCTGTTTAGAGTATTATATTGGTCAAAGTCACTATTTGTTTTGAAATCGTATACATACTTACTACTTTGTGACACCTCCCTATCACCACCTATACAGACTTGTATAGGACGACAAAAGAAAAGATAGCCAGTTGACGTTATAGAACTAGCGGCGAAAAAATGAATGTTTTTCAATACAAAGAGAAATGGAAAAATATGGAGAAGACTTTTACCCTAAAAGAGTTATACAATAATTAGACCGCTAAAAAACAAAAATATATCAGACATAGTTTTTATTAAATTTACTAACACGATTAATACTGATATTAAGAAATGTAAACTAAACAATTGTTCAATGGATACATTTATAAAGCTTTAATAATAATTATTATTAATGTGAAATTTGGCATAATAATTATTAAAAGAAATACATTTTATTATGCAATCTGATATATCCCTTATCTCTCATCTGACCGTGAATAAAGGGCGAGCAATGTGCGTGTGCGCTTCTATTGAAATACCATAATTTTGGGGCCGGTTCGCAAGGTTATTGAACCCCGAATTCTCTCTCAATCTCTAAATATAGAACTGCACATGCCAGTTATTTCAATCTAGAAAAAGTTTTGGACCTTAGTGGGTTCAGAAAGCGTTGGGAAGGATTTAGTTGATTAACTACTTTTTAATTAACGTCATTAAAAAATTAGTAAGTAAATATTGCTACAGTTGGTTTCTGTACATTAAAAAAATATTTACGGGAACAATATTAGTCCGGTCAGGTATTTAACTATGCTACATATTTAAATTAAAAATATTATATTATATAATAGTTAATAATTTGAAGCGCCTTTTTTGTATTGAATGTTAGTATGACTAATACATTCGTTTATAATTGTGGTATTTTCAATGGTATGTCCAAAAATGTAATGTTAATTTCGCTCATCGTAAGAAAATGGACATCATAATTTACATGTATGGGTAACATAGTATTTATACCTTGTTTCTGAAGAACGCGTTTTGGCCAAAACTCATTGTTATCCATTCTGATAAACGAGCTTTATATCCATAGTTGCTCTCTCACACTTTGAAAACAACTTTCCTTTAACTTTTATAATTCATTTTATTTTATTTATTTATTTGCTTGCCAATTAAATTATATATTTCGTAACTAGGAAATTTGTATCCGTCTATCTGTAAACTCCGAAATGTTCTTAAAAATATTAAATAAGAATATTTTTTTATTGAAATTGTATTACCAAGAAAGTGTTTGTTTTTATGAAAGGGTCATGAAAAATCCTATAAGGTAATGCTAATTTTTTATATAGGTCCTATTAATTAACAATAAATAGATTATTAGGAAACTAATACCTATGTGAGGCTTTTAGTCGTTATTTTTTTATTTCGCGTCGTAAAGGGAATTAGTATTTGTTTAGCGGCGCAGCTAAGAATGGTTACGACTAAGACGTCGGTATTCTTTAGTGGGTAATAAATTTAACTGAACAAAAAATGTTGCGGTTTAAGGTGACTTTGCGGTTAATTAAAATTCTTGAGGTAGGGGGGTTTATATTTCTATTGTTGTAACTTTGGTTTCGATATAGTTTCAAAACGAAATGTAATATAGTTTTAAATTTGTTAAAAGCCGTATTTAGGCTGGCAGCATACGTACGGCTTCCTCATTCGGTTTCCTGATCCGAAATTCCGATTCGGAGACGCGCAAACGTTCTTAAATTTTTCGGACGGAAAAAAACCTAACGTACGGTTCGAATCTATGGCATAAATTCCGAATACTAGAAACCTATCGTCTGCGCTAGGATCACGGAAAACCTAATCTGGAAACCTAATGAGGAAACCGTACGTATGCTGCTAGCCTTATGGTCTTGATGCTTCGGGGCAATAAAGGAGTGGAGGCCCCAAATTATTTTCCAAATAAAATGAACATTTTTTTTTCAAGTTGTTCAATCAATAATTTTTGAGAAACCGAGTAGATTCTTTTAGTATTATAAAATGTAAAAAAATATCAAAAGAAAAGTTGTTTCATACTATTCAGAATTAAAAAAATTTTTTTTTCGAAATCTGTTGTGGGGACCCCTCATTTGTGGAGGCCCCGGGTCTGTAGCCCCGTAAAACTTCCCCTAAATACGCTCTGTCGGGCACTCTTTTTCCTTCTATGTGTACAATTAACACGATATGTTGGTAAAGCGAAACATCGTGACGTAACTGACCCCATGTGTCTTCATAGAACAAATATGTAATATATAATTCTTATATGGACGTAAACAAATATATTATTTCTCATTGAGTGGGTACTCAATCTGATAGAGTAATAACGTACTACAGCTGACGTGTGCAGAGTTTATATTGGCGATGGGAAAAGTAACAGCTGGTCTGCATTTGAGGGGTTTTGATTCATCACGGATGAGTTTTACCTTTAGGTTTTATGACTTAGTTTAAAGTAAGTAATTGGTGATTTAAAAGCATATATTAAATAAACATTCTGGCTCGTAATACGCCCTTGATTGGTGTAAATTAAGATTTTGGTTTTTTAATACTGACGTTCATTAAATACTGTGGTATTGTACCGGCAAGTGCTTTGGTATGGAATCCCTTGAATGTCTACAATACGTACGGTGTAATTGACTATTTCACACCCCTTCTTCATACAATACAAGGCAAAGCCAACTATTCCAAATTCCTCGGTCTAATAAAAACTTTTTACGAAATCGATTTTAAGGACTGTTAGAATACCACATATCTTTACCGTTTTCTACATTCAGATTTATTTCCACACACTACACAGAACTACTTCCAACATAGGTTTCATTATATGATGACGTCATTGAGGTTCTAATGCCAGCCAATTGTGAACTAATGCATTCATGTACAGTTATATTTATTTGCATTATAAAGACGTAGGCCCACGCGTAAATGATTTTTGACAACCCCTTAATTAATTCACAATCGCTCTATACAATTTGAGGATAACGTCCGGTGATGCTTCCGCTGATGTCATGGCTATAATTCATCAATTACAATTCAGTAGCTTTCGCCACACGGTCTACGAATTGCTGCTTCAAATCAGGACTTGGTATCAAAAAAAATATATGAAAGTTAAATTTGGAGTCAATTTAAATCAATTTTTTATCAATAATTGTTGGCGCCTGTTAAATAGTACCGGTGGGTCCAGAGTTGGTTTTGTTCAACGTATTAGTATCGCAATACAGTGAGTTATTTTTTAGTAGTAGTCTTTTAAATTACTTATACGTAAAATTAAATATTTTATGTAGTTAAGATTCTATGTATGTAAGTTATAAATTATTGTGTCCTAGTTTTGATATAATTTTAGATATTTCCTAAACGTGTATGTGTGTGTATGCTATTTTCTCGTTGAAGAAGTCAATCTATTTCGTCAAACTTCAAATAATTCGGACGGCTCAGACTGGAATCGAACCCAGATCGTTTGGTTACGCGCCCAGAGTAAACCAGTTAAGCTATCCGGTACTCGTAGCTGAAAAACCAGCTGTATAGTTGCATTATAGGTATATGCTATATACCGACTGCAGCGCCATCTACCGGGCTGGATTGTGAATCTAAACTAGGGCGCCACCCAAACGCATACAAAATGAGAGGAGTTCAGTGACATACACACGTACATTAGGATTATACATAAAAGGATAAAATCTTAAAGTTTAAATCGCATAATTTGAAGTAACTAGGACAAATCAATGTCTCAAGTAAAGAATAAAAATTCATAACGAATGCACAATACTTTATTATCGCATTTATTACTTTTGTTCCACTTTACGTAATCTTAAAGGAATTCTGAAAAATGCTTACACAACCCAGTTTAAATACACTTTACGTGGAAATGAGTTGATCTTTCTTGGTTTTAGTTTACATTGTGGCTCATTCTTACGCTTAGTAATAGGTAGGTTTAATGATGAATAATTTCTTTAGATTATTCACAATTCAAAATCTTTTGTCTTCTCCGCTATACGACTAATTATGTTTTCACTGTATAGATGTGAATAAGGTATTTTATCCCTAAAAACGAAATGGTCACAATCTAAAAGCTCCATCTATCTTTAGAGTTTTAGTACATAAGATATCTAAGCTTTGAAAAAATTGGTCAACCTTCATGTATGTACATATTATATTTATTTATTTTCCCTTTTCTTAATGTTAAAATATCTCTTTGTAAATATCATGTATACGAATTTGGCTATATTTTAGTGTCATTTTTTTTTAGCAGTATTACTGACGATTATAATTACGAAATAAATAACTTAGTACGTAAACAATAAAACCAACTACACTACACTGCAAATAGATATAACAAGTTGTACTATGTTATAATTGTTATAGCCTAGAATATTTTCAGAGTTCAAAGACATAGTCAATATCTATACAGGTTTTGATTACAAAGCTGTGTTACAAAGGATCTAACGACAGTAAACGTGTGCGGTGTTAGTTTAGCGAGCTATACATGTGCGAGTGGGGATTAGAAGACGGCCATGCGAGCGAAAGGCGCGCAAGCGAGAGCGGTTTGATATGAATTGAAAGTGCACACATTTTGTAATCCATAAAATTTGCCAAATTGGCTTATTACTTACTTTTACACTCTTGACGTATGATCATCAGTCTCCAAAAATGTAGTATTAGTATTGAAACTGTTTGTCGAGTTGAAGTATTAATATTTTTAGTGAAAACAGCCATATCCAAATCCAAATTAACTTTCCAAGTATCAGATCTTTTTTTTTATTAAACGAGGGGAGGGGAGGGTAGCAAGCATTGTTAAGTGATACAGCCTCCCATGGACAATCCCTCGCCGGTCTTTTAAAAATTGTTACGCTATTTTCTTGAAGGATTCTACGTCAAAAAGTTCCACATGATGGTGCGCGTCAAACATGGCCTCAAAAAGTTATTTTTTGTTTTTGTAACGATTTATTTCTCTTAATTTATTAGTTTAATCATTTTTCAATAAAATGTTATTATATTGTTAAATTATTAGTTACATATAGTACTCAGTTATAACGCCAGTAAATAAGTACCTACTTGAATATAAGTTATTTATATAATCTATGCGTTAGAAACATTACTTAATAAGCTTGATTTGTGTAGAGAAATTAAAACATTTTTGTAAGCGCAAACCGTGTTAATAAATTATATAATTATATAAAAGCTCGTTTATTGTGCGTGACATAAATTTCATTGATTATGTGCAATGGTTTGTTTTATAAAAATACTTGCTGATCCAGCGAACTTAGTAGCGCCTGAATGTCGTGTTACAGATAAGCTAATTTATGATTTTATGAAAGAAAAGCAATGAAAATATCCATAATTAAGAAATTAATACAAAAAGTAAAAATTATCTTATACGCGTAAATATGAATTTTTAAGTCTAAACAACGTTGTTTAACCGTTATTTATTAACGTTATACCGTATTTCGGGACGAATATTAAATGGCAGTTACGAAACCATGAACATTTTGTATTGGAAAAGTTTTTCTCTTGTGTTTTCTCGTCAATTTTCCAATGTATTTAATGTAAATAGGTTTTCTGCTATTCGAGTCGGAGAAAAGAAAGGGTTCGAATAAACCCGACTTTATTTTATTATTAAGATTAGTTCTATTATACGCTAATAGTCCATGTAGCCGCGGTTAATTAATAATTTAAAGTTACAAACTTTGATATGAATTTTTTGACAAATGTCGTGTTAATTAACAAAGTCATTGCGGTAACAGTGATCGCTTCCAGTCGTTTTAAATATCTAAGCCCACAATATTCCTTTCGCCTTCGCTACCACCTCCGCCTCAGCGTATAATAAACGCAGTCTTATCTGCGCTCCAGCTGCGCGTGAGTGGTGAATCACAGGCCGTGTTTTTGTACCGGCAGGAAACGAGCGTCGAACTGACGTGCGAGAAACAACTCTCACTCTCAAAACCATTGCGATTTCGTTGTTTATAATACGTCTACTTTCTGTATACTATTATCGTACGTATGAGTTTGGTGGATGATATTTTTGGTACTATTTTAAATACTAACATTAGAGAGCTCTGAACACATAATTAATATTTTTTTCGTATGAAAGACATTAAAGAATTAGAGTAAGTTTCGTGTTACTATAAACGAAATGCCATGAGTTTGTAAGAGTTCTGGTTTTGGGTATGTTCAAATTAGAAATGACGCTTTAAATTAAATCATTATTTAAAAAGAAAAACGGAAATTGATCCTACACGCACACGCTACGTAATTGTTCGCTAATAAAGGGAAATATAATACAAAGACAATTATAAAAGCAGTCATTAATTAACATTCTAGTTTTATATAAGGGAACGTTTCTTTATTCTTTAATTAGAAACAATGGACGCGTAAATTTCACCTATTATGTAATTATGGGAGGTATTTTTAATAATTACGTATTACTGTATGTCAAGCGCGGACCTGTCGTGTTGTCTTCAGATTGAAAGTATGACTTCCAGCCCCAGTATTCTATCCATCTCAATGCGAGTTTTTTTATGGCAAGGAGACAAGCGGACAGGAGGCTCATCTTGAGCGGCGGTATCACTTAACAACAGGTGAGCATACTGTTAGTTTGCCATATGTAACACATAAAAAAAATAAAAGTTGGGATACATCAAGAAGTGGCTTTGAAAAGAAAATGGTATTGTAGGCATGTGATTGGCCAAGTTATTTATTTGTGATTTTTTACCTACATTTGTAAACAGTAAGGAAAACTGCATGAACGGAAAAGTTTTTACTCCAGTTTGCATATTTTTTATCAATAAAACTAAAGAGTCATAAACTCGTTAATATGCTTTCACTGTGTATAAATGGCCCATAAACAAGAATAAGTTGCCCTTCGATGTTGTTCAATTGTTATCGATAGTCGTAAAATATCGATATATCCGTTTCTGTGACCCTCATACGGTGGGCGCACGTCGCAGGTGGCCTTCGTTTGAATCTTGAATCAAAGTTAGGGATGTTAACGTTTTGCCGCTATGGAACGATTTAAAATTATGTTCCTTTGGTCTCTAGTCACAGAGAAATAAGTACTATGAGTTTGATGTTTTTATGAAACAGAAAAATGTCCTTAAATTAGTAATCACTTTTTTATGTAAGTACCTAATAGTTGTAGTACTAATGTGATCCAGAAGGCTCGCAAGTGCGTTGGCAGCCTTTCAGGAATTGAAACGCTCTTTTCTTGATTAGTTCGGAAATAGGTACTGTCGTGGGCAGCTGGTTCCAACTTCCATATAGCGGTGGTGCGAGACAAAAAAGGCCGTAAAAGTACAAGGTGATGACTTATATTTTTTGCAGCCCTTCGTCTTATTCAGCTAAAAAAATCAGTTAACATAACGCCACAGTTTTGTGTAGTATGAAATTAATTGTTATTATATAAAAATAAACGTTAAAAACAATCATAAATCACACTTCATTGGATTTACTTTCTGCAATTACATAATATGAGTGACAGAATCGTCATTATAAGACGATTACATCGCATTCTTATAATCCCCGTTCGCTTTCACCGTATGAAAGTTTATTATCGATATATCTACAAAAGATCGATAAAGTGCATGGCATCACTAGGATGTATTGTTATACTGTGGACACACGCGATGGTCTCCTTTCTCCATGATATTTGGTTCCTTTTACATTAATTAAATTTAGTGAGCTATTCATTGAAATGAAATCGAAATGTCGAGATAACATTTATAAGTCAAATTGAATTTTAGGGACTGTTTTGTTTAATTAATTATATATTTCGGATAAGTTTTCTAGAGGATGAGAGTTAGCGATCTTCGCCGATGCTAGTGACCATTTATTATTTGACTCAAAACGGGACATGGGTTTAATTTAGGTCATATAATAAGTAGTCAATGAAAAAAAAAACACTTTGTTATTTATTTAGAAAAAAGGCTTAGTTAGTCAGGCTTAAAAGTTACGAATCACAAATATAGGTACCCAAATGTTTAGTTATCAGAAGAACAAATTTGTTTTTATATAGTTGGTGACGATTTTAAATAAGTAAGAAACTCTCGGCACGTTTTTTTAAATATTCTGCTGCTTAATTCTGCGCGCGGTTTCTGAAAACGGGTCAATTTTGCGTGCCACAGTTCATTTCGGGGACACCAGAACTCGTAATTGGAAAAAGGGACAGTCCCGTTTAAAACGGGACGTCTGGTCACGTTACCCATGTCCCATATACTCCCCATTTATAATATATTATCTCTTAATCTTGGCCGAGTCTGCTAGTACATAATATATTAAAGCCACACAAAACACCGAAAACGTATTAAAGGGTTTAACCTTCGTGTCTGCAGAATTTGTAACACACATATGACTGGCTCGTAAAAAGAGAGATATATATACATATATGTCTGCTGTTATTTTCAATAGTGAAATTGGCTTAAAAGCCAAGCCTCAAGTGATCACTTAAACTTTACAAGTATGAAGATAATATATATAGCATTGTCGGAATTAATTACATAGCCAATCTTGAAAGGTACTGAGAAAGCTCATTCCAACTAAGTACTTAGTACTTTCACTGTAATCCTAAGGTGTTAGTCGTAAGTAGGTTTAATGCGAGCTTATCTTGTCTCAAGCTTCTGAAGTATCACCTGTACGATAGGACGAAAAGGTAGAAACGACGTGTTCCTGACTTTGTTTTACTAGCATTTCTTCAAGTGCGTGTTAGTATGTATAATTTTCAATTGTAATATTTTGTTCTTGGGTTTGAGAGTACGATGTATAAAAGGGACGCATTCGTACGCCACAGGGCGGGATTCATACTTTTATTTAATTATTAAGTCTACAATATCATACATATTACGAATTCTACAGATAATTTTATAAAATCTTCTATCTAATATGTACGACAATATATGTAAACATAATATATGATATGTTTGGATTCATATTACTCCGTTTTAATAGAACGCTCCATAGGCCTGAATTATTGATTATAATTTATATTTTTCTATCCGTGTTTTGTATAAAAGAATACATCGTATTAAGTTCTCACAATAAGCATTGTTCAATGCGTGCTCCGAACGAAAACAATGATGTAAATGCAACTGTAGCAAGGTCGGCATACATTTTGCAACATCAACACGTCTAGTCACTGATGGAGTTCTGATACTTTTTGATTATAATACCTAAACAAGATTTCATAATTCCGCTATGCTTCGAAGAAGATTCGAAAACTAAATACGCCTTATTAAAGTATTTTCCTTCGCCGTGAGTGTTGGAAGTGTATGGTTAGGGATTGTGTTGCTGTCAATACATTCTACATAAAATATTTATTACAAAGATTAAAATATTTATTTATTTAAAAAAGCTTGCCAACACTCGGCACACTGATACATTTGTACAAGAAAAAAATCATTTTTTATTGTGACAAGCACTTATATGTAAGCATAACATACACATTACATTTATATCTGTATGTCATATGAAAGAATAGTGCGTGCTTTCAAACTACATATGTCAGAAGTGAAACTTCTTAGTAAATAAATAATTATTAATGTAAAAGCCTCAATATATGATCATGTATATGATATGTATTTGTATATCTGTTTACACACTATATGCTAATGATAATATAAATAAAATAATATCTGCGTTTACTGCACAAGACGTTATGCGACAGAATTGCCATCTAAAGTTCTAATATGTACCTACTAAACGAATACATCAACCAATTTTTTGTCGATCCCCCTTTCTCACTCCTCTCAATCGGTCTCAATCGCTATATCCCTTTTCTTCGACAAAAACGCTGCACATCTTCGTGACGTTCCGTTTTTTTTTACTCTCATGCGCCGAAAGATGTTTCACTTCAAAAATGTGGCGCCACAATACTCAGATTTCTGTTTCTTTAAAAAATTACTTAAAAAATTAAAAGCAAGTAATAATCAGCCTTTAGTGCCTGACACAAGCCGTCGACTATTACAGGTTGACAGCCGCACTGTCGTATTAAAATGCTTCTTGAAACTATAGTGGTGATTTAACTATAGTCTTAAATATTTATTCTAAAATAAATAATCAAATAATTATTTAGTTACAGTTTTTGCGGTTTAATTAGAATGCACATAGAAGTGGTTTCTAGGAATTTGAAATGACGAAGCAAAAACACGGAGAAAAACTCGGGTGAGTGAAAAGAAAATGGCAAAGGAAATTGAATTGCCAATGAAGTGAACGCCCTTAGCTGTGTCTAGACTACTTAGGGCTGTTTCTGAGATAGGCTGTATCGTGTATATGGTCTATAAATGTTCGTTGCATAAGCATTTCTAGTCATTGAGCTGTATTGTAAAAATCCTACAGTTTTGTTGTTGTATGTATGGTATATAAAATTAACACCGTTATTGTAGTACGAGGTTTTTAAGTAAAAAGAACGGTCACCATGGTAACACAACTCACAGGCCACATTTTATGATAATACCTATGTTTCAATACATTTCAATAATTGGTATATCAAAAATGAAAAAAAATGAATATAAAAGAACTAAAATATATTCTTAAAAGAAGTCCCTTTAGGAAAAGTACTGGCAGCGTTAAACTTTGAAAAGCTAGACAAATTCTTTGTCCGAAGTAGCTGCCAGCTGGCATATTATATTTTTGTGTTATATATGCGATATTGTTGAAGTAGTATATTTGTATAGGATAATTTTATTTTTGGCTTAACTGTATTTGTCCTAATTTGTACTAAAAATAAAAAGTTATAAAGAATCATATCAATTAAGGGTCAATCCAAGTTTCGTCAAAATCGGTTAAGAAGTGTTTTAGATATTGGCACAGGAACATGTGTAGTAAGACTATTAAGGTGAATAAAATTGAAGGTTTAATTTATCTGTACTTAAGGTCCTATAACCCTATATGCGGCAGAGGGAGTCCACAGTGAGTCTCCAGGCTAAGGTTTCCCTGTGGCAGCATTGCTTTCCTTGCGGGTTTTAATCAAACGCCTGCTCAAGCATGTGATTGGAATCCCTACGGAGTGTATGGCCATTACCATTTGCGTCGCTTGATCTGCTGGCTTATTGGGGGTTTCTCGGCAATGCTCTCAAATTTGTTAGAGATCTTTTCGGGCCAGTAGAAGATGCCCGAGAAACGGCGAGAAGTCTTTGGTGACACTTTTCATGAAGCAGCACAAAATTATTTAACTAAATTACATACATTAACATAAATAAACGTTTTTGCACCTGCAAAAAGGTATTAAATTACGCAATGAATTCTTAAGAACGAAGAATTATTTAAAATAATGAGAAAGTGTATGTGCCAAATGCCAATATTATCTGCTATGTAAACGTTAAGAGACAATACAATAAATTCATTTTCTGATAATATCGCACCGACTTCAAAATGCTTTACTAAGGAGGAAGAGGAGAGGAGAAGATCTAAATGCTTACTACAAAAGTATTCAGAGTTCAAAAATTAGAAAACTGTAATTGAAGGATTATTTTAAAATTTTAAACAAGGCAACCCTATGTCCAAAGCATTGTATAAGGTGGACTAAGATTAATGTTAACAGGCTTCACTCGTTGTCTAAGGTTAGTTTTGTGGTTATTAATAAGGTGAAACGGGACACCGGTAAATGATAGGGTTTTGTTTTGGTTCCGGTCGTTATTTTGTCGAGTTCCGCTGTATTTTAAATTCAGAATGACCTTACACATTTAGAAAGATTTTATTGAATACAATGCGTAAATAAAAAAGTACATTAAGATGGCTTAGTGGATGTAGCGTACGAATCCCGTCCCTGAGGTCGTAGATTCGATCCCCAGCTGTGCACCGACTGGTTCAGCTATTTCTATGAGCGCCTTTACCATTTCGATTAGATTCACAAATTATCGTGAAACATATATACAGAAATCTGAGGCCCAGACCTAAAAAGGTTGTAGCGCCAATGATTTATCTTGTTTTATAAATAAGTACCTACACTAGAATTGAATTGAATTGAATTGAGGCGTGACCGTAGTATAATGTGAAATGACCAATTAATAACAAAAAATCTACTTACTACAAGCGTCGATAAATTATTGGGTAATTAAATACTGAGTGCAACTAGGCCATTTTAGCTGTCCACTAGAGTATAAAACCATTAGTGAAATGAGGAAGTAACTTCCGACTTATCACTCACTATCCAATCATATAAAGAAATTGTGCAATCAACAGAAGTGTAATTATCAAATCGAATTGATAAATGATCTAGTAGGCGATATTAATGAGAGGGTGTGTTGAGCACGTTCTCACTGTAAATACATAATCATGGCCTACAAATTTAATAATTAATAGCTTTGTTGTGTTACTTTTCTACAGTATAATGAGGAGAGATTTGTAAGATAATATTATAGGCTTTAAAACTGGATTGAATTTGAAAATGTTTCACCGTTAGAATCCTACATTATCCCTAATGAATCACTACATAGTATAAAACAAAGTCGCTTTCTCTGTCCCTATGTCCCTTTGTATGCTTAAATCTTTGAAACTACGCAACGGATTTTGATGCGGTTTTTTAATAGATAGAGTGATTCAAGAGGAAGGTTTATATGTATAATAACATCCATTAAATAGTGAGAAGTACTGTTATTTTTGAGGTTTCTAATGTGATGACGTAAATAATTACATTTTTTCCGCTTACATTGCAAACGCAGGCTGAACCCTACGAGTTTTATCAAAATAATGTACTAAGTATTGTACACATTGAAAAAGTCTACAGAAAAGTCCGTGATGGTATATGTCTATCTCTTATGGATAACCCACAATAACTTTTTTTGTCATTTACTTTTTCCGACAAATAATGGCTAATTTTCGAAGCGATTTTAACCAATACAGCATTAATCCTTAACCAATTAAATACCTTGAATACATTGTTCATTTAATATAGATCTATACAGCCCATTACAGCTTATTTAACAGCGATCGAACGCGTATATTATCGGAGCTTTCCAGCGACGGAAATAACAATACATAATAAAAACCTGCTTTTTATCAGCATTGCACCCGTGCGAAGCTGGTTCGGGTCACTAGTATAGATTATAAACTTATAAGCTTAAGGGCCTATTTCACAATGTATGGATAAAGTGCCAAATAGCTATGCAACACATAAATTATTCGAAAGATAAAAGTTCCGAATAAGATACTTCGCATTTTATGACAAATAGCGCTATCTGACAGTAGTGAAACGCAAAAATACTGTTTATCCTACAAATAAGTAATAAATAGCTTATTTGGAACTTATCCGGACATTGTGAAACAGACCCTTAAGCTTCAATCATATAACAGAAGGTGTGAAGAAATACCAATAATATATAAATCTGTATCCCGAATGTTGCGCAAACTGTTGACAAAAGAGCAGAGAGACTTTTTTTTTATATAATAGGGGGCAAACGGGCAGGAGGCTCACCTGATGTTAAGTGATACCGCCGCCCATGGACACTCTCAATACCAGAGGGCTCGCGAGTGCGTTGCCGGCCTTTTATTTATTTATTTAATTATAAGTAATCTTACAGCTTATACTTATACATATTATAAGACAGAACATCTTCCGGCTTCCTCGAGTACTTCTTGACATCTTTCATATCATGATACTTTTTTTTTGAGGTGGAAAATATCAATATCCAAGATGTGCTTTATAGGAGATATTATTATATAAGATACAAGAGTCCGCGTTATTGTATGTCTAACTCTAAGTATTAAAATAAATATGAAACCGTGCGAAGCTGAGAGTAAACGGCTAAATATGGTGTTTTATTGTTGGAATTTTTTTGAAATATGTTTGATATTAAACTATAAGATTGACGAGTTACCTAACGCTAGTATTTAGGAGTAGGTAGAGCTATCCCTCTGAATGACAGAAAGTTCTGAGGGCTCACCGTTCCCCCGTCAATACCAACTGTAAGGGTGCGTGAGCGCACTTGAGCGGATATAAGTCTTATTTAAAAAGAGATAACCTCTGTCTGAGCTTCATGTACAATAAGGTTTCAGTAGAATTGATTATGTTAGCAATCTCTGGTATTTATTAAATTATCTTATATTACGTTTTGAGAGCAGTCTTGGCTTAGTGACTTCAGCTAGTCTCATTCCTATGGTCGTCGTTCGATTCCCGGTTCTGCATTGGAGTTTTTCTCTATGTGCAAGTGTGTACTCGCTCGTCCAGTGATGGAAAACATCGCGTGGAAACAGGCATTCCTTAGAACCATAAAGTCGACGGTGTGAGTCAGACACAGAAGGTGAGCGACACACTCACAACTACGCGTTTTTCGAGGCAGTTTTTGCTGCGCACCACCACTTTGTGGAACCAGCTGCCCACTGAAGTATTTACGAACCAATTCGACTTAGGCTCCTTCAAGAAAAGAGCGTACCAATTCTTAATAGGCTGGAAACGCACTCGCGAGAGAGTGACGAGTAACGATGAGTGTGACGCATTGAGAGTGTTCATGGGCGGCGGTATCATTTAACATCAGGTGAGCCTCCTGCCCGTTTGCTTTTGTTCTATAAAAAAAAAATTAATAAAAAGAAAGGTTGATCACCTGCTCGCCTATTATATCACGGAACAGATTGAGAAATCTAAGGTTGTAAACCTTAAAGGTTGAAGAAGTTGTATGTATAAAGTTTAGTCATACACCAATATTAAATTGTCTGTTATTAAAATTTAAACATTTTAAGTCTGTATGTGCACCTCACACAGGCTGTATGCCTCGGAATGTTTCGCATTTTGAAAATTGGTTCAATTTGTTACAACCAATAATTTAGTGTAAATTTGGACTGATTTAAAAGAAAATTAAGAGAAAGCCGTCCTAAAGTGTAGCACCTGATTGCTAGTGACTTTCACGTGTCCTCCTCACCCAGTTATATACGTGACATGGGTTAACGATTGCTTCCTAGACAGGCCGTCGCCGCTTCTGTCGTTAAAATCAACTAATTGCATAGGGAACTGTGATTCAGTAGTTTACAGCCTTTTTCAATCTACTACCCTGCCATAGTGTTGAAGAACTCTTTTCCATGTCTCATATTTTCTTGTAAACTTGTTACTAAAAAGATAATTGTGCATAAAGTAAAATCAGTAACTCGGATTGCGCGTACGAGATACGCCTCTGCTACATTAGTATTATTATTTACAATATTTGGACGAGATGGAAATCTTTCGTACCCGTAATATATAGCTCCACTTGGTTGGAGTAAGGGATTTATCCTAGTGATTCAAAAGACTGATGCCAGGATTGAATACTAAAAAAAAAATTAACTAAATATTATTTGTTTGCCGATTATAGGAACAATTTTTTTAGAGGATTCTGTTTATGTTTTCGAATTCGACCAAGCAATCATCGGATGTTAAGGTAAAATGCGAAATTCCACCCGTATCACCCGGATGTCTACAAGATTACTCTGAGCGATTGAAGACTTTTCTGCCGCGCACCACCACTATGTGGAACTAGTGCCTACTAAAGTATTACCGAACCAATTCCACTTAGGGGCCTTCAAGAAAACAGGGTATTAATTTTTAGAGCATAGCAAAGTATTAATACTTAGCCAGGCTCCAATATAAGCAGTTCAGTCAATAATAAATGCGGGTAACTGGCGGAAAAGGCAATTTTCCGAAAGGCTGTTTAAGGCTTTTGAATTTGTTTTTGGTTTCGTTTGGTGTCTCACCTTGCCCCCGGGTTATATGGAGTTGACAGCTCAAAATTGCGATTGATTTTTAATTTATTCTTCCCCTTCTAATGTTCAATAACTAAACGTTTAATGTGGATTTCGAGTTTATAATTTTCAAGTTTCCAATCCAATTCTCTTTAGGTACGAGATTAGGTGCTTTACATAACTTTTTGTAAACAAGTTTAAGTTTCGCAAGCACTAATTTTATCTAATCATACTTGCTAATACTTCGATTTGGATAATGTTAGCTCCCACCTACATTCCTGGTACATATTAGCATAGCATTTGATTACATAGATTATTTTGCTTGAGTGAAGGCTATTTAGTTGTTGGAAAAATTATAGTAGTTTTGTTTAATGTCAGATTACTTAGACATATTAAGTTATGGAAGTAATGCATGATTATGAATGCAATGACGTTTGGACAAATTAAATTAAATCGAAGTCCCTTTTAATACAACTTATAATTGCCCAAATTTCACTTATTAAAGCTGTGGAGTTTTGATCATTAATAAATAATTACCGTAGATTTAAGATATTCACGAACAAATTCAATTGTATATTGTCACTTGGAGGTGAACTTGGTGGTACGCTAAAGGTGTACCCAAACTTAAACTCAAAAATATCTTTATTCATATAGGTAAACATGTATACTTATGAACGTAAAAAAACAAATTAAATTAATTTTCAATTTTTAATACCAAATCGCTTAGCGGCGAGCAATTGTGCTTTAAATACGACGAAAGTGTAGTGTGTAGCCAAATACTTTCACGTCTAGTGTACAAGACAGTGCACTTTAGGTACACATTGCTTAGGTGCACTTGATTGGGTAAATTGGTGAAGGTTCTCTAGTGAACCTAAATGCCTGTTAAGCGTATTTTTTCTACGAGGTCTTAAAAGTGTTTAAATTATTGTTTCCATAAAGATGCAGTTTAATATCTATGACGGTTACGGATCGTGTATTCGGGGTATTAGCATACATTTCAAATTCTGTGGTCTTTATTTTATGCTCGTCAAAAGATGCTTTTTGGAAATTCCATCCTCTCATTTGGATCTCCGCCATTAAGTTGTGGCTTGGCTTGGCCAATCGGACCAGGAGGGACCTTGGCTACCTTTCTCACATCTTTTAAAACTATTCTGCATGAACATTTTATCTTAAATATTTTATTTTATCCTGATCAATCGTGATTTTTGAAATTATTGTATTCCTTTTTTATTGCATCGCCAATCATGAATCCGTAAGAATAGCTCTTAAATTTTTATAATTATTTTTTAGTATTATTCTAGATCTTACCCGCTCTATGCCCTTGACTTGCGAACTGGTTGTAAATGTAAATTTACAGTTAATTTAATTTGTTTTTCTTGACGTTCATAAGTGTACATGAATAAAGATATTTTGATTTGATTTGAGATTAAGGTTCTTAAAACTGCACTGTATGTTTATTTTTTGTTAGTTTATTCCCTCACATGGGTTGCCTGGAAGAGGACGCTTGTTAGCGATAAGGCCACCAGTGGCATTTTTTATGTATTAATTATGTTATTTTTTTCTTTATAATATAACGAAGTAAATAAACAAAATAAATGCTCTGTCTTGAAGTTTAAACGATCTATAATCACGATTAAGTCGTGAATGGACTAAAAAAAACATCGTGAGGCGAGGCTTAGGCCCAGAAACTCGACGGCGTGGCACCGGAGTCTCATCACCTACGTGCCTATTAGATTGACAAATGATCATGAAACAGAAACAGAAGGCAAAGGTTTTAACGCTAATGATTTTTGTTAAATGTTTTGTTAAATGCATTGTAATTTTTTTTTAATTAGATGTGGATGAATAAAGGCTTATTATTATTTTTATGATAATTCGTGTTTAAATTAATAATAATAATGCTATAATATAAATTGTAATGTGATATTACTTTAAGATAAAATGATAGGAATCATAATTTTAAGTAACGCAAAAGACATCCCCATATTTTTTTCTACCAAACTGTGTGTTTCTCTTTTAGGACGCATTTATATATACTTAAAATATAAATAATATTGTAAACTTAATACTTATATTACTAATAGTGTATACACACAACCGATGGCTCACAGCACCTATTATTCCGAGAAAGTGAGAATAATAAAAAACATATAAACTTGTTTTTTGCGTAAAGAGGCTTATAAAAGTTGCATCAATTATGTGATGATAGCCATTTGGGAAGAGAAAGTTTGCACTGTTCATTATGAAGATAAATAAGTTAATGTCGTTGCGTTTTACTTCATTTGGCGCTGGGTCTGTAATTTAAGAGGATGTGAGTGTGAAAGAGATTAATAATACATACCTTTAAATTTAACGACTCCAAAATTAATTAAAATAACAATTTTTCATTGAAACATATACAAAACATTCATGCGATTAAATAAGTTTTTAAGGAATAAATTACACTTTATTAATAATATTTCGTATTTCTATTAATTAAAACATGATATATTTATTGACGGCGATTTCACATATATATATATATAAACCTAATATATTAGAATGTGTCTTGGAAATTGAAAAGATTCGGATAACTTGATCAAGCTATCCGCTCCGCTATGATCATTCAGATTGGTTCACGGATGGCGGAGATTTGCTTACACAAACACAAAACATTACATATCAAAGTGATACCCTCATCCTTTCGTTTTTTAAGCCAGTTCTTCTTATTTTTTTGTTGTCTTCATTACCGAAGGTTTTTCGGTGTCGACTTGCTGTCTCCACATCATTCTTCCCTCAGCTTATCATAGGGTAATTGGAATGTTGAGACCCATAATTGTGTTAATTTCGTCAGACCAATCGGTCGATAGGCCGACTTCTTCTACAACTCTCCTCCCTTCCATTTGTCGAGACTATCTGGTTATATCCTGGATGCGGACAAGGCTAAGCTGTTACCGTGTCCTGTCTCGGGCGATTGTTGGTGGCGCCGTGGGGTTTTAGTGGGTATGCACAGTAGCGAGTCCCACATAACCCTTCACCACCAGGCAACCGTGCCGCGGGTATGCGTAACGCAATCCCCACGGAAGAAGAAGTGTAGCTATTATCAACTATGAAGTCGTCTGTTCAAATCGGGGCAATGCAATGCATGTTTATAGCTCGTACGGTGGGACTGTAAGTCACAGAATGTAAAATATTAATGCCTAAAGAATTCATAATGAAACAGACGCAAAAATCCCATTGTGGTATTATTTCATACATTGAGACAGCAATAAATTAATAACATGAATTTCTTTTACAACTGACAAGACAATGTGAGCTTTTGTCTGCGACCAGTTAAAACTTGAACACTTACGTGTTTGCACCGAGGCACGTAATTTACGGTTATGCAGTTTTTAAAGACATCCTTATCGAGGAGAAAAAATGCAAAAGGTTTTATATTCTTAAAAGAGATAAGTGGTTCGTAAATGAAGATTTACATTTGAATGAATTCATTTTTTCTTATGATGTGAATTTTTTACCGAACAATTGCAGTTCAGGGCCTTTGTTTAAAAGCGTTCAACGCTGGTGTTTATTTTTTTGAAAATTCTTTGAGCTAAATCCACAATGTATTATATTTGTCGTGTCTATGAGTGTAATAAAAAGTTGGGAAGATGATGTGTGAAGAGGCAACGTAAAGCTAGAAACAGTAGAGTTTCAAAAAAATCTTAGAGGAGGCCTATGTCCAAGGAAAAGCTGTAAGAAAGAACTTAACCGGCTTGCTGATTAATTATTAGTATTCATTTTTAGTGTTCATTTATAAGTACTTAACATTTTTAATGTATTAGTATAAGTAATTACAGTATAAATGCTTTTCTTATTATTATTGTCTAAATATGTATACAGTCCACTACTCTTTGTCAGTTAAATAAAAAGTGTCGTACGATTTGCACGTATTATTGCAATTCTTCAAATCAAGACCCTCAATAATTGATTCACGATTAATTCCTTAACCACATTATTAGTGTAATACCTCGACGCAAATAAAACGTTGGCAATTTCAGAACGCTCAATGCTCAATACAAATCATAGATGCAATCAAACATATAAACACAATCAAAAATACAATTGATCAATGATTGAAAAAAAAATCTATTGGTACAATATTTTAGCTCCGGGCCTCAAATTTTTGTATCTGTTACATCGGTGATCAACCTTCTGTGTCTGACTCGAGCCTTCCTTTTTGTATCTAAGGAAGCATGCCGGTTTCCTCTCGATGTTTTCTTTGGAATCGCACAGATGGGCCATCGGTGCATTCCCTGGGTTCGATGCTACGATCCTATGGATGAGGTCACTCTGAAATAGTTCAATTATAAAGTACTAACCGCTATCGTAAATTAATGAAAACTTATACAAAATTTACCCAACGAGTTTCGTAGTCCCAAAAAAAAGTATTGTAACAAAAGCTCTCGAACGAAAGGCCCAAACGCCAATTGTTTTTATCGCATGTGCTCAGTAAACCACATTATTATGCAAGTAAGCCGATTACAACCTAATCTCGTGAAAGTGGTTTGAGCATTTCACATGTCGTGTTAGTAATCAACTAATCAATTTTATGAGCGGGTGCAATAAACTTTATAATGTTTTGATTGCTTTATGTAATTGCATCAAATGTGTGTTCCAAAGGAGGATTCTTTTATTATCTTTATAGAAAAGTAAGTCAATGTGGAATCTCGAATTTTTGTTTCGCCGGTATCAAACCGACAACCTTTTTGTATGTAACATCAAACTACTTTGGTGTAAATTTTGCTTCTTACAGCAGTTTAGTACCTACTAATGGGTATCAAACAAATCAAATCAAAATCATTTATGTTACACAATGTATAAACTTCAAAAATAAATACATATGAAATGGTTCTAATTTTGCATTTACTGCCAGTTAATTAAGGGTAAAGAACGGAGGAGAAAAACTGCTGCAACCATTACACTATGTTGCACATGACATCTTAAGTAATTAATAGTTCATTAATAAGAATAAATTAAATTAATGTTTAAAGAACTTTATTTCTCATTACAAAACAGAAATATTTTATTTACACGAGAAACAATATGAATATGTATATATAATACGAGCGAATTACACGTCGTCATTGGCCGTCACAATTTTAGTTAACTATGTTCATTCTAAATTGCATCTTTACTTCCTAAAAAAACAAAGATCTCCTCTATCAGCAGGAGGTATGGTGAAATAGGAGCACGCACTCTTATTCCGGTAGTTCTTTAAGAGAACCGTCTTCTGGAGAATGCATTTTTTGAATATATATGCGATTCCTACTCAGCTGGCTAATGATTCCGTAGACGGCCGTTGACTTGTTAGTGGTTTGTTAGACTTTACTAGTACGCGGAGGATAAATGTAATTGGATTAGACATGTAATGTCCTGGCGCGTGTGGTATTTTGCCAAATGTTAACATTTAGAGTTCAATGCCCCTAATTTAAACAATAACTCTATTTCGTATAACTGTGTAGCGGGTACTAATGATTATATTGGGTTATGCACGTGTTTCCCAATTTGGTTGTTAAGTATCTATTCTTAAATTTATTAAAACTATTTGCAATTAGAAATTTAGCTTTTATTTATATGTTTATCTGTGTATCGTTTACAACTAGTAATTCCTTCCTAAAAATAAAAAAGTATGAAAGGTATTATTTATTTTTCTTTAATTTAAAGTTAAATTTTTTTAATTCAAATTAATGTATGTTTCATAAGAATTTCAGTAAGAAGCTAGGGTGGCACAAAAAAGGTTGGAACACACTGGGTTACGTGGCTATTTCTCAACTTATTTTCATTCATAGGTACCTGTGAAAGATCGCGTAGTAACTTTGCGTATTTTGTCCAAAAGTTCTGTCACCGGCACATTATTAAAAAAAATAAAGCAATCTGTTTTTGAATGTTTGACCATTGTTTTAAAACAAATGGAGTGGAGATTGCAAGAAAACCTAATAGCTGTTACTGCGTTGGTGCGGGCACTGGCTGAGCAATATTTTCAAGTGAATAATTGTTATTAATAATTAGTATTATCTTAAAAAAACTAGGTTACAAACACACAGGACTCACGTCGCCACCGGGATCGAACTCTAATATTAAAACTATTACACATCAATTATTCTGAAAATGTATAACAATTATGTAATGTCTGGTTCATGCATTACATTTTTTGTAATACCACACCAATCTATTCAATTATATTAAACTATTTAAATAAATACCGTCACGATGTCAGTATGTATTAATTACGCACGATTTCACAAGATAACTAAGGAACTATAAAAAATATACATGACTTCCTTGTAAGACAGGATTGGTGATCAATAATATTTCTAGTCTCTGTAGAATATTTAGCATACAATACAATAAGTGAGTTAGTAGGCTGCTCGGATAGCGACATTACATTTACTCACAAAAATTTAATTAATTTTCTCATAATTTCATCGAATAATGACGTACTGTTGTCAACATGACAGTAACACCACGGTTGTCTGTCCGCAGACTGTGACAGATGTCGTTTTGAGGTGTAGAGTGATGACCGATTATCCTAGATGCATGGAAGTGACATAATAAGAAGAGGGTATACATTCTTTCTCTAGAATATTTAGACTACGCTGGTCGCTTTGGTTGTTGATAGTTTTTGACAATGTCCAAGAAAATGTGTGGGCAAAATCAGGAAATGCAGCTGCATGTCTTATAAATCTAATTATTTTAAACCAGCGGACCCGACAGATGTTCTCCTGCTTATTCAGGAAGCGATAAGGATATTAAACAAAGTATGAAAGTACCGATTGCAGCGCCATCTGTCTGTTAGATTTGTGAATCTAACGTCTAAACCATCGAGGGCTCCAACCAAACACATAGAAAAAAATCAGTTATAATCGGTCCAGCCATTAAAAGGAGTTCAGTTACATACACACGTACAGTAGAATTATATATAAATATGTATATTTATATATATAGATACAATAAATCAAACTGCACACGGTATGCAAATTTGATTGAAATCGGTTAAGTCGTTTAGGAGTCCATAGCGGACAAACAATGTGACGCGTTATTTATATTAATATGATATTTTAGTTACTTTAATGACGGATAAACTTGATTCTATTTTGATGGACATGTTTTATAATGTCTAGTACTTTAATAGCTAAACATATAAACGGACGGACATAATTTATGTTACGACCTTGTTTATCGATTTTGTAGCAACTAATTGGTATATGTCAAAATTGTACATATTAAATGAGTGTAGCAATATTGATTGAGTGATAATGTTGTTAATTATTCGATTCTTCTATCATGTTTATCGAATTTAAATTAATAAGCTGTTCCTGTATTAATTTATAAGTTAGCGTGTCGCTTCACATATACATATTATAGAATACACAGAATATACTAAGCCGAAACAGATGTGTTACAAAATATACGAAAGAGAAAAAGTCAGTTAAGTACATGAATAGGTAGAGAAAGACAACTGAAAACATTAAACAAAATATAAGTAAATTAAATAAACGGTAATTTGTTACTACTGCTAAATAACGTTAAGGTCCTACCGCTTCGTAAACTTATTCTCACACTCTTTTTGGTAAGATAAAACCGTCAACATTTCATAAATTGTAAAAGCTAAAGGCATTGGAGGATTACGGAGAAAATTCGTGTTCATACGAGGCACGTGGAACAAGTATGTATGTGCTTAATGGTTTCACCACCTTAAATTAATAAAAAATCTTTATATGAAGTATTCTTTTGTTTCTTTCTTTCAAATTGTATTAAAAATAAGTTACAACAACCATATGACAGTTATGAACGTGAGTGAAAAATAAATGCTTCTGAATTTATTTTACACACACGACTTAAGTAACATGGTTTAACATGTAACTCAAGCTCTAACACAAAATTACTTTATGAATATAGGTAACATAAGTACGTTTATGAACGTCAACAGAAAAATGTTAAATGGATTACAAATTTATATTTACTACCAGTTCGCAAGTCAAAGGCGAAGAGCGGGTGTACGAACTGGCAAGAAACTATCTGCCATTTTTAATCGATCGGTTTTGCAATCAATCCTAAGATTTAGGATCAAATAAATAATCTTCATATTAAAAAAAAAATACTACTAACGAATACAGGAGATAGAAAAAAATATATATGATTATTAAAGTAGGTAAACTGTTTTAAACTAAACGAAAAATGTTTCAGCTTAAATACATTGGAAAGGTAAGCCTTTTAAAAATAACGACTCAAAGTAAAGTTGTAGAATTAGTTATTTATGAATGTGACGGCCATGTTCAGTTTAAAGGGCACAAAGGATTCTTAAAACTTTTTCTTTTTGTTGAAAGTAACGATGAAAATTGGTTGCATGTTACGGGCCTTTGTTCTTGTTTTAATAACTGTTTTGATTGGTCTGTATATACCAAATTGTTTAAAGGTTCTGAGTATAACTCCGGAAGCATATCATCGGCTTACAGAACAGGCAAAGTAGCAAAAGGTTCACATGATGTTTTTTTTATTGAACAAACAGGCGGGAGGCTCACCTGATGTTAAGTGATACCGCCGCCGATGGACACTCTCAATGCCAGAGGGCTCGCTAGTGCGTTGCCGACCTTTAAAGAATTGGTACGTATTTTTCTTGAAGGACCCTAACGCGAATTGGTTCGGAAATACTTGAGTGGGCAGCTGGTTCTACGAAGTGATCAAATTTACAATTTAATTAAATGGTTAATAAAAACAATATAGATTTTCTGATCATTTACGGCTATGTAAAATTTTTCTTTTTCTAGCATAGTCAATGTGTGGGTAATATGTGTAAAAAAAGTTGAGGTAAGTAATCACCAAATAAGGAAATCAAATGTAGTTACTGAATACTTGACCGGCCCCTACGTACACCTAATTTGGATTTCTTTATTTTATAGTAAGAATTTAAAAATATTGAAACGTCTTCTAAAATAAGGGAATTGAAGCTGCCCCATTTAGATACCATATTTACACGAAGCTTAAAATAGTACGCGGAAGCTGACGCCTGAACATCGATTTGCTACGATGTAAAAAAAGAATAATGTTACGATGTCTTTATTAGGCGATTATATGAAGTTTAGGGTTTGTTTAATGTTAGTGGATGAATTAGGTGGTATGTAGGTAATTACTGGGTTTTTTATGTTCTAATATATAAAGTAAGGCTGTGAAACAATTACTATTGTGGTGCTCAGCGTACCTGTAAATGTTTTCTAAAACTCAAAATAAATGTATACATTGTACGTTGAAGATTTAATTTTGGTTGAATTAAGCAGATATTAAGTACTTCCTAGATTCGATGAGAATGTAAAAGAGACGGCACGTTTTATAAAAAAATAATATTAATTTTAAGTAGGTACATTTTCATTCCTAAGATAAAATTAAAAACCCTTTTAAGTAAAAAATACCTGTGTCAGGGTTCCCAGCTCTTCCATAAACAAACTTAATCTTAATTACTTAAAAATAATTACATTATTTAACCTTATTCTATTTATCTTTTTTCAACCGTTATCAACACGCCTGAGTGCATGATTAAGTGTGTGGGTGCACATGTGTGAGTGAGTGAATGAGTGTTTTATTTGATTGGTGAAAAGAGGTCTTTAGGTAATCATAGTATGACACCCGTATAATAAAGTTAAAACGATCTTTATCATATTTTCTTCAAGTGTTATATAATGGTTATTATAAACACGAATGTGTACAATTTGTCTAGCTTAGAATATTTACTATAGATCGGCTTCACACTTAATAAGACGTTAAGTAGACACTAAAGGTTAAGTTCAATAAATTGTATATACGACAAGTACAGTTGTATACAGAGACACGAATTCTCACGCTTTATTACAATCAACACTACACCCGGTTTTTATCGATTCAACGATTGTCAGGGCTCGCCAACGTTGGTCAAGTCTATTCTTACGACAGTTTAATTCTTTAAGGAACAGTTTTGATTCGTATCAAAATTGTTTTTTTTTATATTTTATATATTACAAGGCACAATTGATTTTACAATACTCGATCTATGTCTAGATCTAGCGATTTTTATTATAATAATTGTCATAGCTACAGTTGATTTTTTTTTTCATATTATATTGTTACTTCTTGGCAAGGACCCAGTGAGAAGATTGAAAACAAAAGATTTATATATAGATAAAATAGACAATAGTATCTTTCTCGTAATAGACACTGTTAGTAGTTTTATTAGACACTTATTTTAAAAACCTTGTTAGTAAATTAGGTAAGACTTAAATTACTCATTACTCTTAAGTAAGGTTAGATCGTCGTGTTCTCAGTGAAGACATTTGTATATAAAAAAAATTGATTGAATATTTGATCTATTAAACTAAAATAAATAAATCAGTGACGCTACAACCCTTTTACTGGGCCTCAGATTTCTGCATCTGTTTCATGATCATTTGTCAATTCATTTTCCCGGGGATCAAACCTATGACCTTAGATATGAGAATCGCACGGTGACAAAAAAGTACCGTGTAAAAGACATTTTGATTATTAACATATGTTTACAAATTTTCATATTATAATTAAAATGTCTTTATTATCACAGTTGAAAAGGCTGTCCATCCCTGCACACCATTAACCCACAATGCCCTGGATGTGCAGTTGCATTGTTGCGTGCTCCACTTTACGTAACATACGATTACTCTATTAGATTCACTTGACGCAATGAATTAGTGACGGTTGCCGGATTTGCATACATTGTACGTTGAAGAGTTTAATTGTGGTTGAATTAAGTAGATATTAAGTACTTCCGAGATTCGACGAGAATTTAAAAGAGAAGGCACGTTTTGATTGGTCAAAAGAGGTCTTTAGGTAATCATAGTATGACACCCGTATAATAAAGTTTATATAGTATAAAAAATGTCTTTGTGTATTATATAATGGTAAAATAAGCACCATACAAGTTGATTAGTTTAGATTTAAATAATCTATAGATCGGCTACTAGCCCCGGCAGAGTCTGTCTCATAGACAGAAGAAACTTCTCTTTTTGTATTCTCAGGATGTTATTTTATGTACTCTAAAATTAAATCTTATTTGTCTGGCTTAACAACTCTTATATAGTTTAAATGTTTTTCTCAAATATATATATATGATGCGTACAATTATCGCATAGGAAGGTGTATTATTTATATTTCATTAATACATAATGTTCAGTGTAGTACGAACAAATTGTTTATTAACTAAAGACAAAAACATCATACAACTTTGCACGTGTTTTGTTCTAAATAAAACAAAAAAAACAAGTTGTTTTTGTCTCTAAATGTCTTATGTGTTCACCGTACTGTTTGTCGTTTAAAAGAAAAAGTCATGGTCAGTGGTTCATACATAGAAATGCTTTCACAAATGTCGTCATTCTCTTTGTAAATGAGTTCACGGTGCAATGCCATCAGTGCATAGGGCTCTTGCATACGTAATTCGGTAGAACTGGAGCGAGTGTTACAATTTCTTTGGTAACCAATGCGAGTTATTTGGAGTATCGTGACTATGAGTTTCATTGATATATTTCCGAACCAATTTGAAAGTGTCCATGGGCGGAGGTATCACTTGACATTGGGTGAGGATTAGAGCTGTCCACACGAAGCAGTATCCATATTTAAATATAGTAAATTTTGAACTGCAGGTAAAAGCGTGTACGTTCATTCAGAACATAACTGTTATATTGACCAAAATCAAAGGTCCCGGCTGAATTCTATTGTATTAGGTTTTTAATAATAACGTCATCGGCTGTTACGACTATCAGTTTTTAAACCCAAATATGACTTGTCCCTTCCATGTCGTTGTAATAGATTTTGACTTTATGTATAAAAAAAGTTGCGCTTAGTATATACAGCTCACTCACTCTGATTCTGTTTCACGTGTAAATTAAAAAGAGAGAAAAACATTGTACATTATGAAGATTTTTCAGGTTTGTAGGACAGCTTATTTTGTTGGCATTTTGTTTAAATAATTTGAGGTTTTATAGCACTAAAGTAAAAAAACAAAATTAAGTTGTTCATATAAATTTACACTTATTAACATCAATATTAAAAATTTTGGAGGTTCTTCATTTACATTTAGAATTTATTTTTTTGTTAATGTAGCATACAAATGAGCTAGTCTGAAAGATCTCGAAGGTTATTTAAATTATGTTTTCATAATAAATACACGGAATAATAATTTATAAACTTAAAATTTGATTTAAGTTGTATTTGGTTCAAGTAAAGTGTTATCTGTAATCGTAATCCTTAATCTAGGTTGTGCAATTGCATATTTTAATAGATTACAATGAAGATGCGACCGGATCTATGCTCATGATTACCGGTCAGTACGTTATTTATATTCTCTCTCACAAATCACTTTGGAAAGGAAAGGGACATGTTTACTCTTACGATTCGTTTTTATGATTTTCGAAATTACTAATCTTATTTACCGAAAAATTTTCTTTCGTTGATTTCTTTTGTATGTGTGCAACGTATAAACTGAAAACTAGTAGTGTTTTTAACGTTCGTCATAGAATGCTACATTCCTAAGTAACATAGGTTTTATATCTTTCTTAAATATGTTTATATTGAGTTAAGTTTTATGCTTCTTAGTCAAACTATTAATTCCAATTAGATCTAATATGGCACTTGTAGTTGCCGCATCCAAAAGTTAGTTTCGTGTGAAGGAGAATGGAACTCCACATACACTTTTTAAAAATAGGTTTTAAAATATTTTGTATACATTAGTGAAATAATTATATGTGAAGAGAATATACTCCTAGAATAAAATGACTATAGTAAAATAGGCACAAAGTATTACTTACAAATTAAGCATAGATTTCAGAGCCTAACACCTGTCTTAGATTTCCTACATAAGTCTAAAGTCTCTTCACACTTCACCGTTCGGGGTAAAGTTCAATGCGCCGCCGGAATTCGAACCTATGACCTCAGAGAGGAGAATCGCACATTGGTCAGTGGCCTAGTAGCTAAAAATGGTCATAAACATACACCAAAAGAGTAGTTCTATATGAAACTGATAGACTAGTATAGCGATCGTTTACAATTTCGTAAAGCATAACGCAAACTCACGACCAACATGAATGGTATTGAATAGTAATAAATGTTCAAGGTCGACTAGTGATGAAAGAATGTATGAAATGCCATTGTGATAAGACTCCCTAATGTAATTTGTTTTGAAATTAATGTTGGACGAGTTCTCTACTAATTTTTTTTAGATTTTTGGGTGGCTCAATCGAGAGTAGGTTTTTTTTGTATTCAGGTTAATTAATTCATAAAAATAAAACCTGTGATGTTACAACCTTATCAGGTCGGGGCCTCAGGTATCTATTAAAACACGCTTGGAGGTTCAAAGACTATCAAACTTTATTTTCTCTACACAGATAACAGACTAATATTTATGAGAGTTACAAACAGTTGCCAACAGATGTCACCATTAGCTTACTAAAGAATTATTATTTGGATAATAATTTTAACAATATCTGTATCTGTTTTATGATCATTTGTCAATCTGATAGGCAAGTAGGTGATCAGCCTCCAGTGGCTGACTCACGCTGTCGACATTTTGGGTCAAAGCAAGCAGGTTTCCTCACGATGTTTTCCTTCGCGGTTCGAGCGAATGTTAAATGTGCACATAGAAAGAAAGTCCATTGGTGCACAGCAGGGATTGAATCTACGACCTCCGGGATGCGATTCGCACGCTGGAGCCACTAGGCCAACGAAACGCTGCTCTAGAATTATTTCATACCTAATTTAAAAAAATAATTTTGAATTAAAAAAAATTAAAATAATTAGTTTACGTGGGCTTGAATTGATTAATAATTTTATTAAGACTTTTAACATTTATTGCTCTCTGGTATAGCTGTGTTGTCTCAAAATTTTAAAATACTTACTGAAAGTAATTCCGATGGTTCTTTTTTTTTTATTTGGACTAACAAACAAACCAAATTGACGGACATACAAAGAGATGAAAAGCGGTGCCGTCCCTACAACATGCGTACACGACCATGATTTCATTAAAAAAACCCTTTGCGCAAAATATGTCTATATTTTCAAGTATTATTTATAAACATCCTGGCGCCATTAAGAAGAAATTAACGCTTTGAGAATAATTATACGATGAATTAAACAAACAGAGATAATGTATGCAAATGTTTAATTAGTTTGAATTGCAAAAATGTACGGCTGTTGAATTTAAACAGTTTCATTTGTTTTGAATTGGATTAACAATGATGCTTTGCATTTCGTATTTAAATTACTGATAATTGTTTGATTTCTATTTTTATTATTGACATCTTTTTTGAACATGAAACATTTGTTTGACGTATGATAAAAGAGTGTATAATATAACTTGTTTGCTATTTCGTTTTGTTTATTTACACTTAAAAAAGAGCGTACCAATTCTTAAAGGCCGGCAACGCACTTGCAAGTTCTCTGGCAACGAGAGTATCCCTGGGCGGCGGTATCACTTAACATTAGGTGAGCTACCTGCCCGTTTGCCCCCTGTTCACTACAAAAAAACTTTGTTACATTAATTCAAAATTCAAAAATTTATTTATTCATGTAGGTAACAATGTACACTTATGAACGTCAAAAAAAAAAAGAAATATTAAATGAATTTAATTTTACATTTACTGCCACTTCTCAAATCAAGGGCGTAAAACGAAATAAATAACCTAATACAATAATTATAAGGGATGCAAAAGGCGGCTTTATCGCTAAAAAGCGATCTCTTCTAGGCAATCCTAGCAAGGAAAAAGGTTATAGAATCACCAACCTTAATCTTAAAAATAATTTAAAAATGTCACGGATTCATCAATAGCGATGCAATACAAAAGAATATTTACCGAAGATTTTAGATACTACAATATAAACACTGTTATTTCTATTACTTCGTATTTAAATTAGTACTTACCTTAGTTTTCATGACTATAACTTGAGTCTTATGAAACACTAATAAAAAAAACTGCCTTCCTTCGAGAAATACTGAAAGGCCGCATCCTGCACTCTTTTGCAACTTTATTTATCTTAATTGCAAATATATAAAATTAATCATGTTTAGGTAGAGATATACGGACTGAAGCAACGATTGTATAACTACAAAAACATATTGTTTTGACGAACACTTTCTTTTGCGAACTAGCAAACTGTGGAATCGACTCCCGGTGGAAAACTTCAAATGGAGAGAGTACTTGTATCTCAAAAGCTGGCAACGCAACTACTAAAAATAAGTGTCCATGCTGCCCTTTACGGGCGTCCCGTAGGATCGTTTATCACCGGGATTTATTTTATATATGTAATTATATTATATAAAATGTTTGATTTACTTAATAATAAAAATAGTATGACGAGCTGGAACTTTTAACTTTTTTACTTAAATGTTACGTACATTAGTACAATAGTACAATACATGCAAGTGTTTGAATACTTTGTATTATCCTATTTTCTCTCTTCTGAAGTATTTATATATAAAAAATAGGAAATATATGAATTATCATTGTTCGTGACCGTGATTCTTATCATTATGCAAAACATAAGTTATCTTGATTGACTCGCTCTCGTGTTATCTCTTATCAGCGTGTTAATATTAAATATATGTAAAGGCATAATTCAGTTTTAACCAAAGCATATTGGTAAATCCTTTTTTTATAATTGTTCGATTTCATATTAGAGGCAGTTTCTGCAAATCACTCACTTGCTGGATTGACAATACTGCTGAACGCTTGCCGCACCTAGGCTCCATCAGATGCCTAGGTCTTCAGCGGTCTCATGCCCTGGAAATATTCTAGCCCTTACAAAGATTGTTAGGACTATTCATGGTGCTTAAGCTCAGCGACCAGGGAATTGGTGTGCTCAAACAGATTCTTTAGGTTATATGTATGTCCAAAGAACGGTATGACTGTCATAGATAAGTATTCATTCGATACTTATATTATTATAATATTAAATTATCGGATGAATAGTGGTAGGGCTAAATACAAGGAACTTTAAAAAAAATATAAATTACCTTCTCTGAGTACTAGGCGTAATTTGGTAGATTGTGTCACTGTAAGAAAAATATGCGTATATGAAATAAGTTGTTCAGATCTTCTTGAACTCATAACAGTTAATGTTCCTGCCAGGTCTCTACGCTCACACAGAACCTTTAACCTTCCGACTCCCAGAACCAACATTGGGTTCCGCGAGCCTCTTCACAGGATGTGTTCTTCTTTAGATTCTGTCAAAAACATCGACCCTTTTTCGCACTCCTCTACTGCTTTAATTAAAAAAAAAACCACTGTTAATGTCCTAACTCTTTCATGTACATGTGTCGTTGTCATGTTTTGTTTTGTTTGTATCATATAGTTTGTATATTAGTGAAACCTATAGTGGATAAATCCAATGGGTTTTTTTTTTAACTTTATTTTGATTGTAAAGATGTATCTGTTTTGTTTCCAAATAAATAAATAAATAATAGCCTTATTATTTTGTATAAAAATAATATATTTTAAACAAGTATATCATATTATAAATTATTGCATAGTATGTGCATCAATTAAAGAAACAGGAGGCCATAGTTATATATTATAGTACTATATTTTAATATTTACTGTGTTTTGTTACAGGTACCTAATATGTATTACAGTGGAATGTAAGCAAATGTGTGATGCATGTTCTAAACCATACGGTAATTATTAAATATTATGCAGGCAGTATTTTGTAGTGTACAAAATGTTGTATTGAATTAAATATGCGATGCGAGTTTTTATTTCAATTAAAATTTTCTTTATAATACATATAGGCTTACTTCTTCTTTTCTTTAAATTTTTTTTATTATATCATTAATCGATTTTCATTTACGCTTGAGTGAAAGATTTACGAGAGTTAATGGCCAAACCGGGAATGTATATACAAAATATTCTGTTTTTTATTATAGAACACGGATAAGAGGCTCATCTGATGTTAAGTGATACCATGGACACTCAATGCCAGAGGGCTCGCGAGTGCGTTGGCGGTCTTTTAAATATTGGTACGCTCTTTTCTAGAAAAACCCTAAGTCGAATCGGTTCGGAAATACTTCAGTGGGCAGCTGGTTCCACATAGTTGTGTTTTCACCGAATTGTATGTTAAATGTTTAATATTTATAATTCTATAGTTTCGCAGCACACCATATAAGTTTGTACCATGCATTTTCTATGTGTTTTCTCTGGCATCGCCCGGTGAATGGTTGTTTTCATTCAGTCACCTGTCTGTCTTCGCGGAGACCGCTCGCAAAGAATCGCGTGTGATGTGACCGTTATTTCGTGTTTTTGATGAAGTATGTTAATTTTTGCTGGTTGTTTGCTTATTTGATAACTCAAAAATTTATGAGTGTTGACGTCGTAGTGATAACGTGTGACAAGCGGTAAACAAAAAGGAGTAATTAATAATTCTTAATTAAACGCTTTGAATATTTAAATTTAAATTACATTTTTTGTTCCAACACGAGATTATTTGCCAAAATAATTTAATATTATTTACTAGGAATTTTACTTAACTACAAAATTAATAATTTAAAATTTACCTTAAATTGATGATAGTGTTTTTTATAATATGGAGGAGGTTTTAGATGTTAATTTAATAACTCGAAATAACGTAATTTTAACATGCCTTGCTTGTAAATGCATACTTAAATATATATTTTTTAATATTGACGTTCATCAGTTTAGTGTTTTTAATTTTATTGGACAAAAGTTACAATTATGATATGTAGGCCGGCAACGCACTTGCGAGACCTCTGGCATCACTTAATTACTTAACTTCAGATGAGCCTCCTATCCGTTTGCGCTTTGATAAGAATGTTGGGAAAATTGTGTTATTTTTTAACTGTCATTAACACACCTTAATATGTGTGTTACCATACAATATTTAATTAATATAATATATATTTATGATTTTAGTAAAGCAAAGTAATTTTACTTAAAAACGTTGGTGATTTTTTATCTTATCAGTTTTATCTGTTACTTGTTTTGAAGCTTGGTATATAAATTTTCATATTAAATAATTCAGTGACAACCTTTTTGAGGGAAAGTGCTAAATATAATTATTAAGACCTTAAACGACCTGTTTATATTGACATTAACTTACGAAATAATGAAAATAATTGTCGGTTTTCACTGTATAATTATGTAAAGTTTATCGTTTTCTTTACAGTATATTTCTTTTACACTTCGTTGCAAAACAAAAATACGGTATAAAAATAATTAAATAAAAAGGAGGACAACTTTATGAACTTGGCACTGGGTACTTAGTCTTTGACTCCAGGAAAAGAGTGAAATATAGGATTTTTTTTTTAATTTTACTACCACAAAAAGCAGGGAGCAAAGCAAAGCCATTTAAGTATATGTAGACATTGAAAGAGATAACAAAAAAATACACATGAATAGATGGCATTGGTGTCTTTGGATTAAGGATGCAGTTTGTCTATGTGTTTGTAACGACCAATTATAGGTAACTGACAATGCAAAATATATTAAAAAAAAATAGGAACGTTACGAATCACTGTCTCCTTTCTTTCCATCGTATACATAATTTGAGAGAAAGAGAAGGAGCACCTTACCCGCAATAGTGACAAAACGATTTCTTTATGTACCCTAATTAGTTCGACGTCAATTTCGTTTTCATTTAAAGTTCGCCTGTGTGATGAAAACGTGTCTTTAATATTAATGTGATATTTCTGAAGATGGTATGTAATATTGTTTTATTACTAATAATATGGATAAAGTATTTTAATGAAGTTCTCATTTTCATAACATTTAATGGGTTATTTTCTGTAATTATTAGTCGAGTAATAGTAATAATTATAACACTAGTTTGAGATTGGTTGGTTAATAGATTGATTTGATATTTATATAATGTGTGTTTAAGTTCGAATTACATACTAATTAAATGATGAAATATGAATAATATTTTTAGATCTTACCGCAATAAAATGATATTTTGTAGAAATGATTCCTAGCTAGATCGATTTATCGCCCTCGAACCCCCCGTATACTTTCATGAAAATCGTTGGAGCCGATTCCGAGATTTCAATTATATATATATATATATATTTATATATAAAATTGGAATTATTTGGATATTAGAATTGTGTTTCTAAGCTTTAGTTAACCCAGAGCGTATGTTTGTAATAGGAAATAATTTCAGGCAGTAACAGTTCACTTTATCTTCAATTTAAATCACGTAGGTATTAACATTAACTATGTCGGAAAACTTGCATGCAAACTTTTAGAACAGCTGCGATCGGAATTTTTACGAATCATTTTTAATGATATTTACACAGTACAAGTATTGACAATCCTGATGAAAGGGTCTATAATAGATCTGTAGAAGCCTGGCAGTATCAGGTCACCAGCCCTCCATCGCAGATAGAAAATGTTTAGTATTTTAGATATTAGTTTATACACCATCTAAACTAAAGTAACAAACAAAATATAGCAATGCGTAGTTAAGTGTGTGAATAGATATAAAACAATTTAATTTAAACCTCTAATGGCTTTATAATGATTAAAAGTTTTTATTAGCAATTCAATAAAAGTTATTATAACATAATCATAAGCATATATAATTAAATAAATTATGAAAAAGATGTTTATGTTGTATGAATATAATTCTAAACGTACACGATATTATACGAAATCTTCAGAATTAATAGCGAAAAGACATCAAGTTAATGGGATTTAAATCGTTACATACCGCAATTGTTATTACCAATAGTGCGGCTTACAAGTCTTTCCTCAGCCGTTTCTTAAGTTGTTGCGAAAATTTGCTGTAAAATGTTTGTTGTAATTTTTTTAATAGGCAATACGATATTACTTGCAAATATTACTAAGGTTTTAGATAATTTATTGTAGCTTTGATTGAATTGTATACGTATAAACAGTTTTTAAATACAATCGTTTTTATTTGCACGACACCGAACCGACGGATGTCATGAAAATAATTAATATAAATTTTAAGTTCCTTAAATTTAATTCTTTAACGTTCCATCAATCATGTTGCTAAAATAGATTTTTACTATTAAACCATTATGAATTGATCTCTTAAACTGTTGGTTAGATTTTTGGTGTTAGTATTTTTTTAATGATTGTGTTACATGTGTTAATATAAGTTTAAAACAATTGCAGTTAGACTTCTTTTCTGTTTTTTTGTAGTCATGCTTTTGCTCCGCTAGTTATATAACGTCATCTGTCCATCTTTTCTTTTGTCGTCGTATACATCTCTTTCCAGTAGGTCCAGTCCATTTTGTTATTTAAAGTGTCCAATTTTTAACTAGCGCTCTAGAACTGCCCATTTCTATTATTACTTTAGCTTATTTATTAAATGAAACTTTACGTTAAGGGTTTTATTAGTTTATCAAATAATTCGTTCGATCATTTGTGATTTTTACGTGTAAAAGTCGAATGAATAATTTTTTATTACGATTTAAAATTGAATTTTATAGACCGAAAGTGTTAATTACAATGGCATGGTTGTTGAAGTAATTGGTTAATGTAAGCCATGTAAATTTATAACAAGTGAAAGTACGGTTTGACCTTGATCAATTATTGGTTACCTACACTCAAGGGCGGATCCAGCTTTTGCGCCAGGAGGTGGTCACATAGTCGTGGTCAAGTTTGTCATCATACAAAGTTATATTAAATTAAAATTAAAAAAAAAATATTGAAGATATTTAATTACATAAAATCGGTGACAATATATTGGAATAAAATCAATATGTTCCACCTAAGTCCTGGAACTAGCTCAGGGTGGGGGGTCATGACCGCCCATGACCCCCCCTGGATCCGCCGTTGCCTACATTATACTACATGACTACATTGAGGGCGCAGGAAATTAATGTAAATTTAATGTATATTTTTTAGTAATACTATAATGCGAAGAGGTTATCATAAGACAGAATATAAATTATTATTATTTTGTATGGATATTAAAGATTAGTCATGTTTTGATATACATAAAAGGTAGATTGAAGTAAGACTTAAAATGACATACGACTTTATTTTGAAAAATCATAAATATTTCCAATACAAATATAATTAAAGTACATTTGTATGCACAATTATTTAAAATGTTGGAAATTGTTTTTGATAACTTTGTATTTTTTTAATAGTTTAAATACATAAATTGTAGTGAAAAATTAATAGTTGTCTTACATAATTAGGAATTAATTTTATTATGCTAAACGTAGGAAACCTACAAATGTAAAAGTACTACTTAACATAGATAATAAAAACTATGCCAAGGAGATTCCTATGTTAAGTATATTGTACGAGTTTTGTTTCTTATTTAACCAGTAATATTCAGCACAGTTCAGTTAAGCGTTCTTTCAATTTTGTCACAACCTATTTCTATCATGAACATAGTTTTTATTTAAATATTTATTTAATAAATTAATTTGGTTTAATAGTTCGAATCGATGACCTTTATTAAGAATCTTATTGACACATATTGCTAAGATACACAAGCCAAGTATTGTTGTTTTCTTTCGTTTCTTATTAATACCCAGCTGTTCTACTAAGCTCATTTTATACATTTAAATTCAAATTGAATGTTTAAAAATGTTAGCCATTCATAAATTTGCAATTACGTCGTTTTAGTTTGAGTAAAAATATTAAAAAATTGAGAAATTGCTTACGCTAAGCACTTTCGGCCAATATTTATGTAAGGTTACGTCAGGTCAAATGTGGCGGAATAAATTAAACGACGTCATAGGTGATCACATTTAATTTGAATATGTATATCTCCGTCAACAGGGTACACATATTTCTGTGTATAATATAAATGTCTGTCATAAATATTTTATAGTCCGAAAGTGTACAATAATTTCACTATTAATATTTTTTACCAATATTATGTATAAATCGTAAGTGTTAAAATATTTTTCGTGAATTAAAAAAACAGTAATTGCGAATTTATAAATAAAATTTATAAATATTCATAAACTAATGATTTAAATGTTACATGAGATAAATTCATTTATACACTACACACAAATTTATACACGTACATAATTATGTACGTACTTATATATATTTTCAATAATATAGGTACTAAAGCAGATCCGGCTTGTCTCTGGTATTGTAGCCTCATTTTTTTGAATATAATAGTAATACTTGTATTCTGCGACGCAAAATGTGTCAAATTCGAATTCCCTTTTTGTTGTTTAATAAACGGCATTCTGAAAGGTAAGACAGGCTCACAATAACAGTGTATTTATTAGACTATTTAGATGTTATCTTATTCGTGTAGCCGTCACTATAGGCTACTTATAGTTCCTAATTGTATATTGATACAATTATAATTCTATAGTCCTACTTTATTAAATGATTTTTTTTATAGAACAGGGGGCAATCGGGCATAAGGCTCACCTGATTTTAAGTGATGCCGTCGCCCATGGACATTCTCAATGCCAGAGGGCTCGCGAGTGCGTTGCCGGTCTTTTTATACCAATTCCGGTACGGAAATACTTTAGTGGGTAGCTGACTCCACAAAGTGGCGGTGCGCGGATTTTTTGGGTTTTGTATGTAATATATATATATATATTTACCTGTGTTCCTTAATCATATAGCGATCGTCGATTTCGTGCTTAGGAAATATTAATTGGGTGCAAATAGAAAAGTAGTTGTCACTTAAAGACTCTAATACAGCTGTTTAATTAAACAAAATATCACTTAAGATACTTATTTTACTACTCCGAGTACGTGATTTTAGTACGTGAGTTTACTTAAATCACGCACGAATTCGCAAGTTATATCTCTATCGCAAGTCATAGCAACTAATCTAGTTCAAATTACGATATTGCGAATTTCGATCAAAAAACCAGCGAAAACCGTTCAACCATTATGAATACGTCATTGACAAAGCAATAAAGAATGTAGAAAGGAATAGTGACACTTTCTACATTCAGACGTTTTTAATAAATAAAGTAATCGAAACAGAATATCGATCGTTAATATTTAAAAATAATGTTGTAAACTGTTCCTGATTCCGTCATCCCCTTTCAAACAATTGTCATCCCCATCCGAAAGTACACGAGTTTAATCGATTGGAATTGCTTGCCTCATACACCCTAGTCAGTTTAATATGGGATAATTTTAGCTTCGGTGAACAGGCGTGCCATCCAATTGGCTAGTTCTTATTTAACATTAGGTGGGATTGTGGCTAAACGTCTGATCAGTTCTGTATAACAAAATTTAGAAATGCGCATATAATTAAGCTTTTAACTTATTTCGTAAACAGATTAAATATGTGCAACGATTTATGAATCACATCATTTAAAATATTTGACAAGAAATTGCTACTTGTATTAGGTTTGATGCTATATGAATTTTAAAAGGTTGTATGTACCTCTTAAGAAATTAAAAAGTGAGCAGTGTCGGTGTGGTGGCAGCGTGGGACTATCATACCTAATTTGTGGGTTAATACTAGCTCGTACGTATCGGTGACGGAAAACATCGCGAAAAAACTTGCCTTACACCCAAACGTCTAAATGAAACAGATATAGACAAAAAAAAGAGTGTGTGTACTTATATACACGCGGTAAAAGTTATACTTCTTTGGCGTATGGAAAAAAAATGCAGTAGTGATTAACGATACATATTAAAAATAATCAAAAATATTTTATTTAAATATAAATAAATTATTAGTAAATTATACTATCACCGTCGTATATGAAATTGATTTAAAAACAACAAAATAATATTTATTTATTCACACTGTTTAATTGTACTGTTACGAAACACGTGTTCTAAATAAAAAATACTAGAATATACAACTTGAACATAGTTATCGATTTCCATGCCACCTAGACCTAACTTTACGATGTCGAATTTAGGTGTTGGTGTGCGCATGCATCATAGAAATTTACTCTCATCATTTTTCTCCATCGCGTCAAAAGAAGTATAACTTCAACAAGTAGCTTACATATTTCCTTTTCAAGCCATAATATCATAAAACAAAGCTTAAAAAAACAAGGAATAACGGTCGATGCTAAAGTGCCTCGTAGACTTAACGGAGTGTAAACAATAACAAATAGATATGAAAATGTGATAGAACAGTGAACAGTGAAATACAACTAAATGTGCAGCAAGGATCAGATAACACACATCCTTGGGAAGATCAATGTGGTAAGTTTATATAGTTAAGTATATATCCTGCTTTCATTATATTTAGTATTGGCTGTCCCGGCATTTATGTTTTTAATATTAAAACAAATATAATCCGAAGCCTATGTTATTTAGGCGTAATATAGTATTGTAATTGTGAAAGAATTTTCCGTGTTTATATACAAAAATAAATAATCCTTTGTGTACGTAGATAAAGTCTTGTTTTCTTCCATTTAAATATCCCAACCTAATGAATATTAGCATCTTAGATTACCCGGTCTGATAAAAAGGGAAAATTCTGTTTTGAAAATTTCTAAGTATTATTTATAAATATTAATTCGATTTATTTTATCTACTAATAAATTAGACTTTAGCGACCATTATTTTCATTAATAACGCTTGTTTTGATAAATAATTTTTTAAAATGGTTTTTTTATCTAGAGTACAAAAGTCTTATATGTGATTCCGCTAATACCTAGTTCTGAGTATTATCAACAGAACGAATTGTTGATAACATTATGTCACATTTTCCTTATTGTTTCTAGCGTGGAAATGTCGATAAGCCTTGAAATTAAGGTCTACATGTTAAATAATATTAGTAATTTCCCTTCTCGTCTTCGCCTTAGAGTACGTTCAAATATTCTATAGCGATAGTTGCCTTGAATTTCTCATTGAAATCTCATATAAGTATCACTTTTAATTTGTGTCAATAATTATTACTTATATAGAAGAAAGTTTTATATATTTGTAACTATAAACTACGTTGTAATATTTCTGATATGAAAAAGCCTCCTTTAGTAATATATCATTTGCTTGATTAAAATGCTAATGACATTAATTTATTAAATATGTTTGGGTTAAATTGATTTTTTAGAATGTCACGATGTCTAGGTCATATACTAATTATCTTAAGAAAACTAATTAAGTTTAGCAACTGTTAAGAAACCATTTTTAAATTTCGCAATATCGATATTAAATAATCTCTGGTCAACCTGGTCTCTTTATTAAGGAGCAATGTATGTTCTTTATTTATTATTGTTTAAATATATAAACTATAACTGTGTAAATATATAAACTAAAGGTACAGAAAACACCAAGGCTGTTGCCTGAAGGACTACACCACAATGCCAATTTTAGTCCCTTATAAACTAATTAGTAAAGAAATGCAATCAATACCAAAAAAAACGAATCGAAAATGTTACAACAAACAGAAAAAAAAATACAATATCTTACATTTTTCTAAAACTTTTGGTGCCAAGCAGTCGCACTCCAATTCTCAATACCCTTGCTATTTCAGGTATATATGTGTTTGTGGCATAGTGTATATTAAGTGGAAAGCATTTGTTGTTTGAAGCCTTACAACTCTGAAGTCCAGAGTTGTACAGAGTTGAATACGATTTTGACTGTTTAACGATATTGTTTTGTAGGAGAGGCTATTACAAAATTGTTTTATTAATTAGGTATACTAATTATATGCTAATGCTATGTGTTTTAACTTTGAAAAAATATATTACGTATGTAGCGATAACCGTCGATTCTGAACCTAATATTTCATTAAGTAACTCGGGGAATCCAAGCCTAGAATAGCCATGAAACAGAAAGATCAGAATTCAAAAATGTATAATTTAATCTCGAGTTACAAAACAATAGCGACTAAAAGATTGCAGGAAGAATACATCAGTTTCACACAGTTGAGTAAATTGAGCGGTTATCAGCTTAGGTGTTAAAATAAATTTACGATTTCTTCATTAGTTTTCTTAGTTCTGTAATGAAATTTTATATTTTGTGTGCAGTGCGTTTCCATCCGCATGAATTAAGTTGTAGCACGATCTATAGACTACAGATTTATATCGTCTATAAATGAGTTTGCACTTTTGTCAATAGTTTCTGCGACGCGTTGTAGGTATTATTATTTCACTTTTTTCATCATGGGTTACGCTATTGAAATAAGAACACTAACTTTTTTGCAAATATCAGTGTTCATCAGGGCTAACTCTATTAGTATAAATAAGTAAAGGTGTTGTATATTTGACAATTATTAATAATGTATGAATAATGTCTGTCTGGTAGTAAAATGTTCTAATAATAATAATTCAGCCCCTTCGCCACTTCGCCATCGCAATCATTCCAGTGCTTCCCCCGTCCAACTTCGAACCCCTATTTCTTCGAGATCCTTGACAGCGCCATCCCACCAACGCAGCGTCGCAGTAAGGACCTTGGGGATTCTGGCGTCCGCCATTCGGTGCACATGGCCCAGCCACTTAAGAACTTCTCGCATTGGACAATGTTGGCGTCGTCAAGAATGTTATAAAGATCTTCCCTGTACCGAATGCGCCAATCACCGTGGTCGCAAACAGGACCAAAGATTCTTCGAAGAATCTTCCGCTCTATAATAAGGAGTTAATTAAATCTCTTAAATTATTACTCAATTATTATAACACTGAAATGCCGTCTCGATCACATCTCCAAACTCTTTATAGTTATAATTGTATATGATCCTCATTATGACGAATAAAGATGTATCACCTCGTTAGAAATGCGTATATAAAAATAATAATAAAATATTTGAAATTGCGCGTGCGCTTGCCTTGCATTCCTTCTTAATGTGTAAGTTTGCCAATGACGTCACTGCCTCCTGGCCGCGACTCCTGACCTCGCAGATCAAATCGCTACTTTCTGTAGAAAGCTGTTTTTCCAGTATAAAAGGAAAAGTTAATTTGCTTAGCTAATTTTAAGTTGACGAAGATTTTATCTAAATGTATGAATTTGTAAAGGAAGTCATTTTAAGTGGGCGGAGTAATGGCAAAAAGATTTATCGTGTTTGTTTATACCATTAATGATTTAATCATGAGAAATATTAATTTTATTGTGATATTAGAATACAAATTATTTTAATATAAACTGATATTTAAACGTATGCTTATTAAAATAATTTACAGAATATTACTATTATTTATAGAACAGGGGGCAAACGGGCAGGAGGCTCATGATGTTAAGTGATACCGCCGCCCATGGACACTCTCAATGCCAGAGGGCTCGCGAGTGCGTTGCAATTTTAAACTAAACCATAGTATAAATCCACAGGCGTTACGTTTTGAAATTTCTGTATCTGTTTTATTAGTTATTTAGTTCGTGTAAAGATATTGAACGTGATCTGTGATAATTTGATTGTTGAGTGATCGGGAATCTGAAACACTTGATTTGTATGTAATTAAATAGCTTCTATTTTCTGATTATGTATATGTATGCATGAATTTATTTTATAGATGAAATAGATAATACATAACGCAGTAGATACTAACGGATGCAATGTTCTAGTTAAATGTCGTGTCTGTCCATCTTGTGTGGGTGATGATTGACATCTCAAACACTCTGCCGTTCACTGTTTGGCCTTACTTGTCTTTTCGACTTACGGCTATATTAACTTGAAGAATGTCTAAAGGTCTGAAACGAGATATATTGTAATTAATAATAGCTTCGCACGGGAAGTACAACATGATGCCTACAAATGTAACCTTAAATTGTTAAGTATAATCTGTAGTTTGCTTTTCTTAACAATAGAAATAATTTACAGATAACTGTAACTTTTCTCATAATCGTAATATGATAAAACTCTGTGCAGTAGTTTTTAAGTTTTTTTTTTAAATAGGCAAGATCAGTGATGTAGTGCCATGTCCCTTTCTAAAATTCCTATGCGCCCCGAATCTAACATAATATTTAGTGTTTGTTATTGTTTACTTAAGAAATTCAAATGATAGATTTTAGGAAATCACTGGGAATTAGTTTACGAAACACAGTAAGTTCAAATTTCGAATAATTTTACTAAACTTTTGTAAAGCCCCCAATTAACAATTACATTTCCCACCTGTGAAGCGTAGGCCCTACGTTGGGAAACACGGGGCTACAGACTCACCTACCGCTGATACCGCTATACTCAGTGGCACAGGGTTCGAGAGTGTGTTGCCGAACTTAAAAGTAGGTACGATATGTTCTTGATGTTTATAGCGAACAGATATACGCGGCAGAGGAGTTTGTTTTGTAATATCTAATAATAAGTTTTATGCTGTCGTAAGATTCCTCAAAATGTTAAGAAAATGGCTTGTAAACATACGAACTGATCCTATTCCGGAATTATTAATAAAATATTTGTAGGAATAGAATGTTTAGTGTGTTGAAATTGGATTTCGACCCATCAAAAGCCTGCGTTCTTTGTTGTTAAACATTCGATGACATCTTTTATGTTCTCAGGAATGGTCTCACGCGCGTGAATGTAGTTCGTTCGTGATTGTGGCTACAGCTTCCGCATGCTTGTGCACTTGTCTCGTTCGTGAAGGATTAGACTTCTATACTTTATTTTATTCGTGATAATTACGTAAAAGTTATGCTTGTGTCTCTCTTCGTCAAACTGCGTTTACGCTGTGATTAAGAGAGATAGATAAGATGATGATGGTGACTCTTTGGATTAAAGGGTATTTTAATATTAATTATAAATATTATATAAAAAACTTTAATTATTTTCCTACTATGTACTAAAATTCTACCGTACGTGTGTATGTCACGGAACTCCTCTTAAACGGCTTTACCGATTTGAATAAATGTTTTTGTATGCGTTTGGGTGGCGCCCTGGCGATTAACAAAACAGTCTGGCAGATGGCGCTGCAGCCGGTATCAAGGTTATTTATGTATACAGCAAATAAACAGCAGGTGTATATATTCGATAAGATAAGAATTCTGTGTATCGTAATTAAACTCCTAATCGGCTTGACAGATTTTGATGAAATTTTTTGTGTTGCAAGTGGAGTCGATGATTTACATTATGATAGATTTTTTATACGCAAGACATGTGTACAGGACATCGTCTGTAAACGATAGGAAATGTGCATTAGAAATCAGACAAAAAACAAGACGTAATAGATAATATGGCGTCGTTACCTCGTGATCATGGTTCATACACCAAATCGTATAGTGATAAAAGTATTCAGAAACCTCACAATGACTACAGAGCGATACCACCGTTTTTTAATGATTATGACCCTGACATTGAAATTACGTTAAACCTGACCATATGATTGATGTGTTAATCGCCTAACTACCAGTATTACTTCCCCTACATGAGAATGCGTTAAATTGCATTGTCGTGTTATTTTAATGTGTACCGATCGTTTCCGTGAAGGAAAATAGCGTGTATGTCCTTACTATAATAGAAAATTGTTAGCGTAAGTAATAGTTGCTTAATTAGCGGTGTCATTTCTCACACATCACAGCACAGTTGTATAAATCGAATTTTTGAACATTATATATGTTCAGAAATAATTATATTTCCTCAGCGTTTCGTTAATTAGATTATTAGTTATCTATTTTGTTTTTACACTAAGTTTCGTTTGTTAGTCTGTGGAATAAACACTAGTTTTGCTTGTCTATGTATGTGTCAGTCATTCTTAATTTGAATATGTAGTGTTTGTTATGAATACATTTTGGATTGATTATAAAAGAAATAGGATAAAAGTGATTTTTAACTGAAATAGCAAACTTTAAATGTTGTTTCTTAAAATAAAATTTGCAACACATTTGAGTTTAACTTATATATATATAATGATATAAGTCTTTGTTGCAAGTTATATTTAATAAAATACATGACCGTGATAGTAAATTACACAATTATTTTTTAAATTAAAATAGATTTAGCGTGACTTGATGTCTTGGCGTTGTGTAGTGATGTGTTTTGTTTCAACCTTTTTGCCGCGCAACATGACTAAAAACCTAGAAATATCGGCCCACGGAAGTATTTGTGACCCAATTTAACTCAGGATCCTTCCAGAAAAGAGCGTGCCAATTCTTGAAAGGCCGGCAGCGCACTTGCGAGCCTTCTAGCAATGTGAGTGTGAGTGGCGGCCCGCGGCGGAATCGGTTTATGTAAGAATCAAACATAATATAATTTTATGTCCTCTTGATTTTAAATATTGTGTACGGCTTAGGCTTATTGCAGTTTAATTTATGACTACTATATCGTTCGTTACTTAAACCCCTGTTCAGTCAAATTCAATTTAACGTTTCTGTCCATTGTGTACCTGAATTGAATGATGTTTACAACGCATTGTCGATTATACAAATTGTTGGCCGCTGCAAACATGCGTGACTAAGTGTAAGAAAGTAAATATCATTGTTTCTATACAATACATTATTGATGAGATGCGAGACTTTGCGTTATGTTTTTAGGGTTTTACTTTAGAACTTTTTAATTGTATGAAAATCTGAAATCGTAGACAAAGGCTTCGTCGCTGTCATTTGTTTTTTTAGGTTAAGATTCACAAATCAACCCGGTAGATGGCGCTGCAGTCGGTACTTTAATACTTTATTGAATATCCTAGTCGCATGAAATATCATGCAGGTGTCGGATCCGCTATTATTAGTAGGTAACATATAGTATAGAACACATAGTATGATGTATAGAATACAACCAAAAACTTTCTCATGTGAGAAATCAGTGAATTGAAAGCTTATGACCTCCGCCCTAGCCCTCAGTGAACGAAATCCCTTCACTTAAAATATCATCGTTCAAATATCGTGATCAATCAAGAGCAATTGAAACAAGATCGATTAATTAACGGTATTCAATAAATTCAAGGCGAATTACGGAACTATTAACCTCAACGCATCTCACTTTCTATTCAATAATACGGTCACCTAAATTTACGACGAATTACACGAAAAGAATTCTAAATTGTGTTGGTATTTTGTATTCTTATGGTCATGCCTTATGGTATATGGTGGAATTATCCCGGTAAAATCGTTTTAATATGTAATCTACAACAATATGTAATATGTTTTTATAAATTTGACGAATATTTATGGTTCTAATCGTTGGGATGGATTTGCTCCAGTTCAAATAATTTGTATGACTCAAAACTTGGCGATTAAAAAGAATGGCGTTTTTGCCAGATCTGCAAGCCCGCTCTACGCCCTTGACTTGCGAACTGGTAGTAAATGTTAATTTAGAATCAATTTAACATCTTTTCTGTTGACGTTCATAATTGTATATAGTTACATGAATTATTTTGAGTTTGAAGAATAGATGTATACGAAATATTAGTATATAGTATACAAATCGTACCAAATCTTTCAGATTCAAAAATTTCGTTTGTGCGTCACATGACTATACAACAATATTGCTTTATTATTGTTTTTAATGTAACTATTAAAATAACGAAATGTGTTCATTAGTGAAATACTAATATTATATTTTTTTATATATAACAGGGGGCAAACAGAAAAATGATACCGCCGCTCATAGACACTCATGTTGCCAGAGGGCTCGTGTGTTGCCAGCCTTTTAAAAATTGGTTCGTTTTTTTCTTGAAGAACTCTTAGTTGGATTGATTCGGAAATACTTTAGTGGGCAGTTGGTTCTACATAGTGGTGGTGCGCGGGAAAAACTGCCTTAAGAAACACCCAGTTGTGAATTGCTAATAATTTTAGCCACCAATTTAAGATTTTCGACTCAATCACGCATTTATATAATTGTATACTATTTGTTCAGTGAACAAAAAACTATACATAACATGTGTTACATAATGTTAGGTGCAAATTTGAAAACAAACTTTATCGGTCATTCTTTTGTTAACACTTTGAACTTTCGAATAAATTGTAACGGTAGTATTTTGTTGTGTAATGTGGACCCGTTTGGTTAGTTAATGATTAGTTTCATTTTAAGCATAATCATTTAAACAGATTGTTTTAAATGCGAGTTTTATATGGTAAGTTTTTGGAGTAAGACAGCTTTAATTATTAAATTAATATTATATTTAATTAATCCACCGTAAATGTTTCGTTAAACGTATCATAACGTACATATATGAGTTACAAGCGCACATATCGTATTGCACTAGAGCTGTTTTTTGATCCCTGGCGAATTCCATTTTCTTGCCCCGGGACTACAGTCAAACAGTTAAACGAGCCACGCCCTGATATATCAATCGCGTTATTTCGCTTTGGCCAAACAATTATGTGATATAACCTATGTTCATTTAAACAAACAAATAAACACTTCACTTTCGTAATATTAGGTATTATCGAATTAATACACTATTAACATTGTGTTTACAATAACTGTATTTTGACAAGTGTGATTGACAAAGGGGAGCGAAGGTCACGCTTATTTGTCTATTGTAAGGTTATTTGGGACCCATGTTTACATTCAATTACGACCATTCATGAACTTCGGCGTGTCAAGGATTTTTATTGTATAGTAAATACCACATCGATTGAATTACCCTTTGTTAATTTATTTATCGCTTGATATCAGTTATACATATATCGATGCATACAGCTGTTGTGTGGCCGTGCCTTATTGCAGCTCTAAGCTGACCATTTTATTGGAAGAGGTTTTGATTTCACTACAGAGTTTGCATACCACGTAATTAATCATATTCGATCTTCTTAGTCTTTATAACAGATTCCACTCCATTATCAGCTTGTATTAGTGCATTAGAAATGTTGAGACCCAATATTCCCATAATATGGTCAGACCATCGGGTAGGCGATCCCAACTTCTCCTGCCATCACTCCTCCCTACCATTATATTCGTTAAGCGTATATTAAATGACCTATATTGAAATTGGTTAAACGCTAAGGACTCATGAAGCGATTTGCACCAGCGTCCGCCGCGGTGGCGGTTTGGAGTTTTATTTTCAAAACTCACGAGACCGGAGTTTAGTGCCGCCGCGGTTGCGTTTAACGCCCGCAAACTTGGCGGCTGATTATCGCAATACGGGCGGTTACTAATAACTGCCCACTGCGGTCGCCCGCCAACCGATCGCGGAGCGCGCGGGCGCAAATCCGTCGCGGCTGCGGGACCGCAACCGCGCCCGTCGGTACAAGATGACCGCCGGTGCAGCGGGACCCGCAAACAATCGCACACGCCGCGGGTGTAAGTTTGGCGTAGAGTTGAAGCCTTTCAGCCAAGTAAAATGGAATTTTTGTTCATTTATAAATCAAGAACCCCCCTCATACTATATGTAAGAGTCATGGCTGTACATTTTGCTGAGTCAGGCTGGCTGTTTTAGTTTTATAAGCCTGGCGATATTAGCCTCTGAATTACGCCCAGAGAATAAGCCAGACGTAGACATCGCATTCATTCGTTACATAGCAATTAACATTTCATTATTTCGCTATATTCTATTGTAATACGCGAGTAAATAAATAAAATCTTCCAGTAGCATCCTCATGGCTCAGGACCGTACATATCTCAATTAGCAATATATGAGTGTACATATTTGTTTTTAATTGTATCGTTCGGCTCGCACTATCTAGAATCAACAGGCTCCTATTCCTCCGTTACTTTGGCTGCTTAATGGGTTTCTCGACTCTTCACCGGAGAGCGATTTATAATTGGTATATATTGGTAAGCGTATGGGGGGGGGGGGGAGGTAGATTTGAGGGTACTTGGAGGGGATTAGAGGATGGCATTTATTGGCAATTTTGTAGTTTAATTGTATTTTATGTCATTTTATATTTATATATTTTAATACGTTTTTACTCTGAGTTTGGACACGTATGGGCTGTAAATAAATAAAAACCTGTATACCCATTATTTTTTAAATGTGACTTAATCACTTTTGAGAGCTGCCACTATGTTTGTAATATTCTTAATGTAACGGGTGTGTTAAGGTCGAAGATACTTGAAGTATGAAGAAGGCTTCATGTACCATTGTTTAAACTTTTCCTCACCGAAACAAGCGAAGGCTGTGTTTATTGTTAGTATTCTGTGCGTTCACGGGTCAAATAGTTGGCGATGGCCATTGAAATGTGTGCCAGGTAGTGAAATTGAATGTTTGCTCTAGGTTTATTGTGCCCTCAGGGAATGTAAATATTAATGATGCTATGGAAATTTTTAAGTACCTACGGTCAGATTTGGCGAATGTTTTAAGTATTGAGGCTTTACATCTTTCATTTTAAATACCGTAAATTGTACTTATCTTACTAATATTATAAACGCGAAAGTTTGTAAGTATGGATGGATGTTTGTTACTCTTTCACGTAAAAACTGCTGCAGGGATTTTAATGAAACTTAAAAATAATTCAGCTTACATATTAAAATAACACATGGGCAATGTATAAAGATATTGTGTGAATTGTCTAAAATATCATTTAAGTAGGATAATATCTACCATCTGCGAGTTACTATGGTGTGCGCTGCAAAACAGATAGTTACATATATTATGTTAGTCATGTAAATATTTATCTTAAATAGTCCTTCAAAACAGGCGGCCACAGTATATATTTATATCGTATGCACTGGTAGTAAAAAAGTTATTCCTAAATAAAAATATGTATATAAGTACTTTTAAAGTAGATTATTTCTTTTACGCTATATAATATTTAAAAAACATATTTTAAACGAAGTCGCCGGAACATATAACAATTACATATATTATTTTATAACTCCCAAACCATATATTATATAAACCAAACCAAATTAGATGGAATTTGGTTTTCAGTGAATTAATTCGGGAAAACTTGATTGTTTCCCGATCCATTGTTTGTTTTATATATTTTACTTAAGTAAGGATACGATCTCCATCTTAGTCATCGTCAAGTAACAAGATTAAAGGTTTTTAATCAAGGAAATATTTATTTGTAAAAAACACGATCCTGTCCAGGCATGTGACATTAATGACATATTGAATGACAAGAATGAATGAAAAAAATTAAACACGAATCAAAGAAACATTAGAAATTAATTAAACAAAACAAAATTAAGAATTCTCTCAAAGGAAAAAGTTACGTAAATCTATGTGATTCGTTAACTAAGGAAATACAGCAAATTCTACATGCTCTTCTCAGAAGTTTAATCCTAGCTGTGGGCACATGAAGTTACGGCGGTCGATGTTACCTTCTGACGTATCCGTTAGGCACAGTCTAAGGCACTGTAGTAGTCAGTGCCGGATTAGCCACGTAGCAAGTATACCAATGCTAAGGGCCCGCGGTGGACCCCCCAAGGTGTATTTAGGGGCACCGCGCGCCAACGTACCCGTAAAAAAAATATTAATTACATAGCAATGTTATATATCTTGCCTCACTTCCACTTAAAAATCTAATACTTGATTTCGTCACGTTAAATCGTAATAATAAGTAGGTATTTTGCAAACTTCTTACCGTAATGTTCTAATGTTTAATTATAATCTAATGTTAAATTATAATATATTGAAACTAGAATCTACCACATCTACCTTTCAAGCGGTCAGATTTTTATTTTTTTAATAAATCTTAATCATCTCACTTTGTTGAATATGATGATTTGCTTAAATAAGTTTAATTGAAAGTGTTAGTATCTCTATATTTGCCGATATTGAATACAAAAAAAATCTTGAAAAGGTTTTTAAACTTGAGGATGAGGCCCTTGGTGGAATTTGCTACAGGCCTGCGTTGTCTTGATCCGGCACTGATAGTATTGCCTAATTAGTTCTTTGCGATGTAAGAATTGATTAAGTAAAAGGCGCATCTCGGCGTACTCTAAGCCCACAACACCATATATGATTTCTCTAACACACTTGTATTGAAGTAGATACTCTTAGAATGTCCATGAAAGTATTATTTTATGATGTCCATGTAATCGTTCCGCATGTACCAACAATACTTATAGAGGAGAAAATCTCGGACATCTAAAACCATATTCAAATTTTATGATTGATTTAAATTGATAACTATCAACGCTTACACAATATAGAAATCATATTTGCATGAAAATGGCAAATATTTTAGACATTTAAAGCTTAGCGAATCGTAAAGCAAATTGCGTGTCTAATAAAAATAGCGATTATAATTTGCATATTGGCCAAAACTTGTTACTGTTTTATTTATTAGCTCTAATCGGTATTAGGAAATCTAGTTTAACCTAGATTTAATTACAATTTGAATTGAATTTAAATTAATTTGTGCTATTGAAAGGTTACTGTGTAATTTATTGTCTTCAAATGTTTAATTTTAAATAAACTAATAATTATCTACTGGTATGAATAAAAAGCCTTTTTTATCGAGGAAGGCAATACAATATTATGCTATAATCGATGAACAATTCTGCTGAAATGGAGAAACTATTCCTTTTTAGCTAACATTGCGTGAGCTACCTAAACGGCAAGTTACGCAAAAATCATGTAATTTTCTATAAAAATATTCTTGTAATTCATGAAATATTTTCGTATGACTAAATATATGACATTTTTGTGTACATTATTGTTCGCACACCAATACACCGTAGTTATTTGTAACAATACCTTTCATCTTGGTTCAATTAACTCGATGATCGGGGTCATCGTCTCATTATGTAAGTGTCAGATCCGGCTTCTTTGTCTATACTTTTACTGATTACGCGTACGTGACTTGGCGTGATGGATTATGTTGGACATCTAATAGCATTATATCATTTGGCCTTCTATTCGGACATGCCTCTGATTATTTGTAGGACAGGTTGTATTTCCACAAGGCATTGCCACCCATTTTAACGACTTTGATAAAGGATCCTAATTTGCTATCGATATCTAAAGGCGCCTCATTGTTGGTGTCAATATAATAATAGTAATAAAAGCCTTTACTCACTAACCAAATACCTATATATTTTTTTAATTTATTGTTGAATCATCCAGTTGGTCCAGTCGTCTTCCAACATAGGCCTCACCTGTTGTTGCCCCTTGACTAGCCGTTTTACGATCTCCTCCATCCGGCAGATCGTCTTCACATCTCTTTATTTGACAGCCTTCTTTTCTTTCTCCCATCCTCTCGGATTACATTCCATTGGTGGCGTTATACGATAACCTTGAAAAAAAATTTGTTTCTAGAAGTTATACTTTCAGCGTTATTTTTTAAGATCGTATCATATATCAATATCTCTGAATATTTTTACTCATATTTGGCTAACATAAAGTTATACAGTTCAAGTGAAGCATTATTTGGACTGGACATCGCAAATCCAGGGTATAAAATCAAAAACTATTCCTAGAATATAAAGTATTTGTGATTTAATTTATTAATGTAAATAATAATATTAAAATGATATCCAATGTTCAAAGCGGGATTATTTCAGCTTTTCTTTAGTATTCATTTCAACGAAAGCATTTTCCTCTATGAACGAGACGGGTACATAAATCGTTATATGTAGAACTACCAAGTCCGTGTTTGTACATGAATAATGCATTACCAATCCTGCGCAGCCAATTTATCGTTTGTCTCAAACCTACCGGATTCTTGTAGTTTTTCTTTTGCGCTAGATTTTCACTAAAAACTAGGTTTGATATCTCTTACCTGGTTATCTACTTTATTGGTTAGTTAAACAATAACTGCTTCTAAAACAAGTGTTAAAATCCTTGAAGGTTTTGTTTGAAGCATTGTATTCGTTAGTTATTTATAAGAATTCATATTGCTTGGATCAAAAAATATATTGTAAATCAATTTCAGTGATTGGACACATGTTTCAGGGGAGTTTTTGTAACGCTGTTAATTAATTGGTATATTTGAATAAAGTTAATTATATAAGTGGTTACAGTTTTAACTTAATTAGTCCCAAAATACGTATCTATCACATGTTATTCCTTAGTTAAAATATATGAGATGCCAGTTTTACTTCTTTTGCTACGAATAATCTTTGTGAATTGTAAAAGGAAGTAAAGATTAGTTTTACATTTTTAATTTCTACGTAAACAGGAAATCTTAGTCTGCCCTTTGCCAAATTTGGGAGTAGGTAAACGTTGTCGGTTCTTGAATAACTCAAATTCAATTTATGCGCATAAGCAAAGGAATGTTTGACGTGTTTGGTAATAATGCTTATATAATATAGAAAATTACTGTTAAAGTATCGAATCACTGACCTGTCACTGTTGCTGATAAATTACATTTGGCAGATAATCACGTTCTGAATGACGATGTCAAAGATGTCAAGGAGGCAATCACTGGAGTGTAATTAAATTTTACTTCAATTATGGCTTACATAGTTTGTATTATATGCGTTTTAAATGGTTTATTTATGTTATATAGTGTGAGAGACGTTATATAAGTTCAAATGTTAGTTTTATATTCTGGTAACTGAAATTTTTGTTTATATACGTTTGGAGAGAAAGTTTTAAAAACTGTTTAATTATGACAATCGGAGCGATAACATTGTTACCATAAAGAAGGTATACAAACATTTACTTTATGGTGACCAAGAATTTAATTAATTAATTAATTAATTTTATAAATTAGTAAAAAAATAATTAGTGTTTTTGAAAGATAGAAAATGTAGTAATTAGGTTCGAATATACCTCCCTGTGGAAAGCCTTATATTAATATCTAAACATGCCAAAAGCTATCTGCATAATCACGGTCGTTCACTTTCACTGCACCTCATGGCTATACGTGATGGCCATGGCAATCGCAACCTCATGACATACTGAAGCATACGTTCGAAAGTTAGTGTTCCGTGATTAAGCATTATTAAAACTTCCGTTCTCGAAATGTTACGGATCCATATGAAAACTTCGATACGGTAACTCAAGGTGAGAAATATATACCGTTAAAATTCATGTACAATAGCGTACGCTTCGGAAGCTATAAGCAAAATTATAAGTTATACATGTATACCAAAAGTACCTAAAGCATATATAATCTATAGTACAATTCGGTACTAGCGTCAAACAGTCTTTAGTTTTTTTAGAAATAAAATATTGTCACGATAATTGAACGAAAATAATTCGTGAATTAACAAACTGAGCTGTGCTGAGAATTTGTAGATTGTCATGGTAATGACCTCATGACACAATGCACCTTTTGGTCACGGCCAACGAAAGCCAAAGTACATTGTCAGATATTGTTCTCTATACTTTCGCTGAACAGGCGAATAGTTTCAAAAAAACCTTTACATTGTCGAGTATTCAGATTCATAGGTTTTTGATGTGAAACATCTATCCCGCCGCACGTAAAACCGATTTCTGGCGTGGCGACGCATGCCGTGGCGACGCATCGCCACGCTATATGATGGTGTATACATACAATCTATATGCAGTAGTAAATATTTGTATTTAATGAAAGTAAATGTTTATTCAATAAATAGTCATCGTTATCCGGAAAACAAAATCGTAATATTTTATTTCATCATTATGACATATTTAGTTCCTATCACAATCTGTTCTTTTCTGCATATATTACTTCACAAAATAATTTCGATGTTTCACATCTGCCAGGCGTCCCGTGACGGCTCACATTTTTTAAGTGCTAGGGATCAATATTTAAAGAAACAAGACATCAATTGTATCTTTTGAGCATACACGTTACTTAAAAAAGTTAAACTAACAAGGAAAAAAATAAACAAGAAGCAAAGGTCTAAAACTAAATAGAAACTTAAACCTTATTAAAAGTAATGAAGTTGCGGTAACTACTAAGATTGCCTAAATCTAAACGTAGGAGATTAGAAGGAATGGTTGCCTGGAAGAGGTCCCTTGATGTAAAATAAAAATAAAATAAAATACGTTTATTTTGGAACATAAGATCATCGTGGTATCACTTATTCCACGTCAGTAAATTCGAGCCTGTTGCCTTACTCATCGGCAAAGAAGACAGGGTGTTGGCCGAGAGAAAAAGCCGGCGTAAAAAACTCTCGGTACTCTTTTTAAAAAAAGGCGAATGAAATGAAGATGAAGCCGGATATCGCCCGCTTTGCATTTAATTATATTAATTATATCATTAATGTAGCGATTGTCTATTGAGAAAAATAGACAACATTATTTTTTTGAATTTGATATGCGGCAGTCGTTTTTTAGCGAAGAGAGGCTACCATTAATTTATAGGTTATATATGTAAATAGTTATCAATATTTATATTTCAAATATAATAACTAATAATTATAAATGAAATCATATATAAATTAATGCCCAACTAATAATGATGTAAGCAAACACAATAAAATACCTCTAAGATTAATAACAATTGCCTCTTAATTAACTATTCTAAGTCTTACTTAATTAAAATCCTCTCACTTTGGTGTTATTTAAGTTCGATGATTTGTATCTCGCGTTAATCACAAGCGAACAAATCAATTATCCTAACACAAAGTACGTCTACCCACATTTGAGGTAAACAGGTGGAACTATTTCCTATCGGTTCCGATCTTGCAATAGTTAAATGTCGACTTAAAAGTTCAAGCTAACAATGGAGTTGCTCTTGTGAAATTAGTTGCTGACGTATTACCTTTGGGCGGAATATATGAGTTTTGTAATATTAAATTCGTTCTGGAGCAGAGATATGGATGTATGACGAAAAATATGGTGATACGAATGGATGATATATGTCGTAGTTAAATGTAAATTAATATAGGATGCTAATTAATGTGCCTGTATGTGCTAATAAAAGATAGACTTGATTACTGGAAAGAGATGTATTGGGTGATAGAAGATGGACAGAACTAGCGGGAAAAATCATTATGAATGTTGCTTAATACAAAAAGAAATTAAAAAGAATTGAGACTTTTTCCGCAAATGGGCCTATACAAATATAAATACTGGAACACTAACAAAACTAACTAAAAATGATTAATATCGCTTTTTAAATTTTACATTCAAATAAAACATCCAATAGTTGCGTCACTGCAGAAAGTCGATCGAAAATATACCTGTTTTCGTCGATTATTAGCTAATCATTTCACTTTTAGCACAACGTGACAGGCCACTTACACGTCATTTATGTTTTTCAACTATACGGAGTTGAAGAGATATTAAAACGAAAATGTATAATACAATAATAAGATAAATACATTTTGCAGGTTTTATAACTCTATCTTCATATTAATAATTAAATTGAGAATTAAAAAAAATTTATTTAATAAACATGTACTCTTAACCAACTGTTAAAACTATGTTATCACGTTTAAGTTAACAGTCAAAATCGTTTACGGCGATATCGTTTAAAACATAGTTCCCCAAACATTTTTGTGTCGTAGACCGCTTGTCATGTTTTTCCGTGTTGGGTAGACCCCCTACTTATTATATTGATTTCCTGTAAATTTCTCACTGTAGTGAAGATTAGTCTTAAATACTTAAAGTGAAAATGTTAATTTATTCATTTATTTATTGAATAGATTTTTTTTTTGTTTTTACAAGTATAAAATGTATTGCGACCACAAAGCGAATACCAACATCCTACAACTTACACAATTTTATAAATATATGTAATATTTTTTTTACTTCATTTATAAATAATGTATATGTTTTGATATTATAAGATAGTATGATGTAAGTAAATAGGTACTATCAGTATATGTGTTGAGATCCACTACCGTGGATTTTCGCTGACGTAGACTCCTTGCAGGTTGTCATAGACCCCTAGGGGTCGATATAGACCACTTTGGGAATTATTGGCTTAGAACAACATATATAACGAGTATATTGACCAAAATCAAAGGTCCCAGCTCAATTCAATTGTATTAGGTTCTCAATAACAACGTTTTTGGCTGTTATGACTATCAGTTTTTACGGCCAAATATGAATAATCCCTTTGATGTTGTTTTAATATTGTCATGTAGCGTTCAAACAATTTAGCGTGATTTCATAGTTTATTTGGATTATTATTTACTCCTAAAACACTGCCTAAGATGAAACATTTTCTCTCTGTATGCATATAAATAAATTTATTAATAAACTATCTCGGTATAAAAGGATAAGAAACCATAGTTAAATATACTTTTTACTCTACTTTGGGTTGGTTTTTTTATTAATTCAGAAACTGTATTTCAGCTACACATCTTGTTAAAAACAATATTCATTTACATATATAAAATAGTAAACCGATTACACTAATCGATTTAGTTTAGGTAAATATATAAGATTGTTTTATTTCGATCGGTTCATTTGATTATTAAAATGTCCAATGACAACGGAATGTAATTTCTTGGTGAACTTTTTTTACATTATTTAAACTTTTAAATTTTCGCCAACGCGAAACAAACGAGTCCTTGACGAGTTGTTGACGAAGAAGACGTTGATGATGATAAACATTGAAAGCTAAATTTAGATCAGGTTTTAATAGGTGTCAAAAGAGGTCGTTAACATGCAAAGTGCATTTCGCGTTGGCGATTAAAATTTAACCTTGAGCTTTGTTACGAGTTGCGTGATGGAACGGTATTTAGTTTTTAGTGAATATCTGTGATATTAATATTATAAATTGTAAAAGGTATAGCAGTGTTGGTCTAGTGGCTTCAGCGTGTGACTCTCATCCCTGAGGTCGTAGGTTCGATCCCCGGGCACCAATGGACTTTGTTTCTATGTGCGTATTTAACATGCGCTCGAATGGTTAAGGAAAGCATCATGAGGAAACCGGCCTGTCTTAGGCCCAAAAAGTCGACGCCGTGTGACAGGCACTGGAGGTTGATCACCTACTTGTCTATTAGATTGAAAAATGAATGAATCATGAAACAGATTCAAAATCACACCTAAAGCGGTGAATACCACTGATTTATTTATTTTATTTAAATAAATTCATTTATTATCTATATCCTTTATATATAATAATTAAATCGTCTAATTCTACGTATAAATTGTTTTATAACGACCGTTGTTGTATTAATTATAACTTTTGCAATATTTAATATCCATATTCCCAAGATCGGCGATCGTTCAGGGTTGAGAAAAATATCTATTGGCTTGGCTCTCTAAATAAAACGTGTAGTACAACCGGATGTAAAAAAACTCGTTAAATAGAAGTCATATTTGGCGCCTTCGAAGCTTCCTTTTCGGAAGGTTCAGATAATCTACAAAACAGTCACTTAAAAGGTTATGCCCTATAGCTCCTAAATAAACCTTAAACAATTTCTTTCGCCAACAGGGTCTTCCATCTTGGTCCCGCGGTCTGGAGGCGGCCGAGGCAGCGCGCGCGCGGCTCGTGCGCTGGGCGTGCGGCGAGCCGGCGCCAGAACCTGACCCGCCACGGAAGAAGATGCCGCACGCCCTACGACGCAGGTGGCCTATGTGCCCCTGTCTACAGGTTAGTTGTATAAATATTATTAAAAAAAACGGTGAAACCAGAAGAAGAATATCTTATCAGTTCACGATCAGACCGACCGAAAATGCTAGCGACTTGATTGCAAATCGATCTTTAATTGACTGTCTAGAGATACAATTGACTCTCTGATTTATATACACTTAAAGTGTATATGTCGCTTGAGTTTAAAGTCTTTGTCATCATTTTTGATATCTCATATAACAGTTTAAATGACTAACAAGTCACAATTCACTTTTCATTGACATTTGACAAAAGGCAGACACAATCTTAATTGTGTATTTTATGAGTAACTATCGTAAATGAGACTAAACAGAAACAACGTCAAAATATTTTTAAGGGTAAAGATCAATTGTTCCTTACGTAGTGATATACCAATTTGCAGTATTCATGAAAGTAAATATGTTAATACTTACAAGTACATATATAATTTTAATTATTGTTTCATACAAGACTTTCGGAAATAATCTTTATGAAAATATAATATATATTAATGTATATTTATAAAAAGCTAGGTGAGATTTTGCAGAATGAAGACCCCGATAATCGTATATACAGTATAGAAAACAAAAGGCGATACATACACTAAAATAGTGTAATGATAAAGTGTGTCTGATGTCCCAGGGTTGGACGCAAACACATGGCCTCGATTTCTTTGATTTAAAGGAATCGAACTTGAGTTACATGCTTTAACAACTCAGCCAAGCGGCTATATTAGACTAGGATTCAGACTATAAAATTATCTAGCGGTGTTTGAAACGTCTAGAAAATAACCATACTTATATTGTTACACCAATTTTACGTCTAATTTGAATACAATATTGCAAATGTATTTCGTATTCGCAACTGCAATAATTATTGTTGCATTTGGTCGCAAATCTTGTATAAATTGCGTTATTCTTCAGTTTAGTTAGACACTAATTAAGTTGAATAAGTAGCGGCGTACTCAATGGGAGTTTATTTATGTATTTACTTTATCACGCATTTTTCCCTAAGGCAGAGACTACACTGGTACCTCCTAGATTTGGTACCTCTTTGAAGGCCTACCCAACCTGATTTTACCATCCACGGTTGTCTTGTGTATCCTATAGAAGGTTTTATTTTTTATACCTATTATGTGGAGGAAATGTGAACAATAGAAAAACGTAAATTAATCAGTAACCCTTTTTGTTTGACTCAAAACTTGGCGATTAAAAAGATTAGGGAGGTTTTTGCAAATTCTTCTTGCGAGCTCTACGCCCTTAACTTGCGAACTGGTACAAACATAATCCCTACATGTAGTAACAAATAATTGCTTTTTGTAGTACTTTATAATTATCAGTCTCTCGTATTAGTGATTCGGATATTCAATTGCATTTTCATAAATGTCCTTCCGGAAATTAATTGATTAAACCAATGATTGAGGTGGCTAGAAGTGATGTAAGCTTGGAGGATCTGTTGAATCCTCTCAGCACAGAATTGTTACAAATATATTATTTAAATAACAAGTAAATGCAGTTGCAGTTGTCCGGAACGTGTCGTATGTCTCGATGGTCACGTTCAACCGAGGCCGGATATCGTGTGTCGGAGGTTCGATTCGCGTGACACTTTCACATCACATTAACTGTATTAGTTTCTGTATCAATGAGTTATAGATATTTAGATAATGTATTGCTTAAAATAAAGTTTTAATCAAAATACTAATTTTTATTTAAATTACTATTTTTTTAATTCTTGTTTCTTATTGTAGGAAAGAGAGATGGAGAGTTTATTGCCTGCTTTTTTTGACCGCTCTTGATTTGAGAACTGACATATTTCTTCTATACTAGCATATATTTTTACTGACATTCTATGTATTTATACAGTTTCTTACTTGGCTTTATTTTAAATTTACGGTATTAGTTGTTTCGTGTATAAATATAATATTACCTATATGAATAAATAACATTTCTTCTTTTAAATTTGATTCGGTGGACTTCTTAAATATTTGATTACCATGTTTGTTACCATGGCTACCATTATAAATGCATAAAAGATAATAAATCTACATTTGATTGTCTCTTTTAGATTAATAATCGTATTTTGTGCTGACAAATAAATGGAATAGATATGTATATATATATATATATGCGATACGGTGAAGTGTTAACATGAAAACACTCATGCACAGACGACGGAGCTGACAATTTTTCAGTATAATTAGGAGGGGATTTGAAACTGGGGGTCGTGAAAATGAAAGGTTGCAATTAGAAGTAGACTAACATTTAAAGTGCACTCAACTGTTGTGTGTGTGTGTGTGTGTGTTGTAGTGAATCCATCAGAGATATCCATTTCTATGTTTGAGATTTTTATTTTTATATATAACATTTTATTGATATTCCACAACCTTGATCTAATATTTACATTTAAAAAAAATACACAGTCGCAGTAAAGTAGTTAAATCAGAAAGTTAATTGAATCTCTAGACAGTTAATTAAAGATCGATATTCCATAAACGTATACATAGATTACTTGTATTTTAGCACATTACTATTTATTTAAAAAAAATGATTTTCTGTAAACATTCAAAAATAAAAAAATAAACAAAAATAAATTCGTATGGAATAAAACAGTTTAGTTTTTTAGAAATCGAAAATATAATTTGTATACATAGTATTGTACGTACCTACCTACTCTATTCGAATGAGTCTTCGTGCTTCCGTTTACTGCATAATACGAATACGCACTTCAAGTTATTCATAAAAAACAATGAGGAATAAAGAAGTACCCTCTTCCTCTAACCTGAAGGACCAGACCAGTTTAACCACTGAGGTCAAGAAGGCTAAGGTCAAGACATTGTGTATTTAGCCGTATAGCATTGTTAGCGCGTTTCAGCGTGTCATTGTGATTGGAGTCGATACTATACGATACGTTTCTATTACAATAACTTAGTGTATGTACTGTTGACGACATATATAAGACGTCATATATGATACTTGAATGATCGTCAATCAACTAGATTAATTATATCTTCCTTTAGTGCGTCTCCATAACTGGAGTATGGCTGTAAGTCTCTTGTCGTGTCTTGTTCTGTGTCAGATGCAACAACCCTTCGGCAGTTGTAATACCCGTCCACTCCCTAACGTTGTGAAACTATGATTTCTTCTATACCACGTTTATCCTTGATTTTACCAATTATTATTAATTGAAGGAGGTGGTAGCGGTCCTGGCGTAACACATGGCCCAAGTACGCAACTATCCGTTGACTAATTTAACGGATAGGTAATAATCTAGTATCGATAATTCAAGTGATTGTGATATGTAATAATATCGCGTGCTTCGCGTTTTTTTTACAGTTCATTGGTCTGATACGTCTGTAATGGTTCTTTGGCGTGAGTCTTATCTGGAATTTGAATTTTTCTTCATAATTAATTGATATAATATGTAGTCTGTGAAGTTTCTAAATGAAAAATGTAAGGGTTTAGGAGAAATACGCACTGCTACCCTTATTTAATTATTTCATTTTGCCTACGAACCTAACGTTAAAATCTTACAGCTCGAATTAATTATCTAATTGCAAATGCTTTAAGGTAAACATAACATGCTTATTATTTACTATTCATAACAAAATACTTTAAAAAATACTGAAAGTAAAGTGTATAAGATACAATAATACTTAAGTGCACAGACTACTATCAATGCAAGACTGACACAAACTTGTACCATAGATAAATAACATTTCGATTACTAAAGATAAACACTTTTTTAACGGATTGAAACGTTTACAGCGTAAAACACGCGAAGTAATTATAAGTTTTCAATAATACATAACTTCAATCCGTTAAAAAAGTGTTTTTCTTTAAATTTGTAAAAGTTATGTTAATAAAAGACAATACTATTTCTATGACCAGTTTAACATAAAATAATAATTTTTATGTTGAGTCGGCGGAATCTTCCCGGCTATATTACCCACATGCAAGCATTATCTTTGTGTAGAAGTATAGGAAGCGAAATTAAGAAATCTATCAGTCTTTGATGTTGTTAAGAAAACGTAATACTTTTAAGTAATGGGAAAGTCGGTCAAGTGGTTCGGTGTGAAATATTGAGGGCTCATGACACCTGCGCACGCACATACAAATTATAATAATAATAGTATGTATTCTCTATTATATTTTCTTTACGCGGGTTCTACTGGTATATACTGTACTATTACGACTACAATTTCTGAAAAGCACGCAACATATTTAATAACCTCTCTTTCATTTAATGTGCTTAATATCGTTTATTAAGGAAATTTATTAACTCCCTCCGTTGCCTTTGCGATCCAAAAAGTGTCTTGGTCTCTTCAACGAGAAATTTGACGCATTTCCTGTTTGCCACCTTCCGACAATAGCTGGCTTCTAGAGGCAGCAGGTCCTCCACTCTGTTGATCCAGCAGTACCTAGAACAAACGCTTGGTAGGTTCAAGTTAACTTTCTTCACCCATGTGCTAAAGGTGTGTTTTGAGATATTATTTGTAAAATGAATATTAATTGCTTGAACAGATACAGTTAATCACTTGTTCTTGAAAAGACTATATAATATGTCAACAATCTCAACTGAAAAGTGTTGGTGTTATGTATAATAAACTAAACCGATTTAAAAATTCGAAGAAAGAATTTATCGAATTAATGTGTATATAAAAAAAATGGTTAATAAAAAAAACCACCATGTTAAATAATGTTATTAAATACTTTTGAGTATGTTTTGGAGTTGCTTTTTATATTAAAAGTTCAGTATGTTAAATTGTTTACGCACATTTGTGGCTATTGATTTATGCGTTATCAAGATTGAAATTCATTGTCGAAGTAAGGTCAACGTGTAATGTGAGATAGGTCAGCGTGGGCGGTCAGTATTGAGAAAATGGATTTAGTTTAAATCAAATTGTTGTATACGAGTCAGTCTATTGCTTTAATTAACAGAGTATATAATTTAAAAATAAAATAATAATTCAATGTACTGTTTATCTTCTATATATAAAAATGAATTGTTATTCGTTAGTCTCGCTAAATCTCGAGAACGGCTAGACTGATTTGGCCAAATTTGGTCTTGACTTATTTGTGGAAGTTCAAACAAGATTTAAACCGTTGGTAACATAAATAATAAGTAAAAAAACATACTAAAACAATTGAATTCCCCAATAAAATCCATTCCTTTTGTACACATAGTGTGTCCTCCTAGTAGTCTTTTTAGAAATTAAGAAATGTCACTTGACTGTCATATATTTATAGGTGCTTTCAGAAATGTGTGTTGAAGTTATCTTTGGTATGTTTTAAAAATGTTGTATTACTTTAAGACACAAATATATATAGGTGATAGAAATTTACAGTTCATCTAGTGTATTTATATTTATAAAATGCATAACCAACAAAATATATACGAAACAAAAACAATCATAAAAAATTAGAAAAAAAACTAAAAACAGTAATAAAAAAACATAATCCTGCCCTTACAGGTGACCCCAATCGACAAAATGTAAACATAATCAATGAAAAAACTGAACACAGGAAACAAAAAAAAAACGTTAAAAAAATAATTCAACAAGCCCTTAAGATGAGCCCTCGGGGTTCGCTAGGCATTCTACCCAAGGATTCATAGTTAACACAGGACAACGTCTGTCGGGTCCGCTAGTGATAAATAGTTAAATATAGATGATTTGAGGAAAACATTGTTTTCCTTTTACATATGTTCGTACTTTTGTACGATGTAGACTCTACTAACGTGTTTTATATTACGAATTAAATTAAATCGAAATTCCTTGTGTTTGTGATAAGTGATATTTTTATAATTAATTTCACGCCACAGGAATGCCTAAACGACGCAACGCGAGTTTCAGAATAAAACATATTTTTAAGAATGTAAGTAATACAGCATTCCGTTTAAAAATAAAAATGTGTTTATTAATTTAAAAATGCTTCACATTTTGTGTGTGTGTAAAAGATTTGTCAAGTCAATCCAAAATAATTTATTCATATATGTAGTATAATGTACACTTATGAACGTCAAAAAAAAAAAGAGAAATCTACAATAAATGAATCTAATTTTACATTTAATGCCAGTTCTCAAATTAAGGGCGTAGAACGGAAGAGAAGAACTGGCAATAAAGAGTAAGTAAGACCAAGGTTTTTATATTTACAGTAAAATAAAGTGTTGAAAAGTGTAAAATTGCATTGGTTTTTGGGATTTTCATGAACGTCCGCAGGATAGTTGCTTAAAAGTTGTTAAAAATACAGTCTATTATGCTAAATAAAGAAAAATATAATTTATACTCGATCGTGAACAAAGCATTCAATCATTGAATTAACAATCAACTGAGGGTACTTCTAAAAGAGAGCGAACTAATTCTTCATAAGGGTGCAGATTAATAAGCTGATCGTCTGCAGAACCACGGACTTGGAGAAATTATGTAGTCGTTTTTAAATGAAAACATGATCCATTACTACACTTTCTGAACGTTCCTTAGATACTTCTCGGTTTGGGATAATCTTGTTTTTGTGTTTAATACATACGTATTTGTGTTTATTTGATAGAAACTCTTAAACTCTTATAGTTTTAATCACTTTAAAAATATATTTTTTTATAATTATTATGACAACTACAATTGATACAACTCAAGGTTATAGGGCATAATAAAATATAGTTTTTTTAAGTTTAGCACCAAATCCTATACATCGCAGTGACGAACCTGCCAGATCCCAAAGAATAGTTTTTCTACGGACCTGCAATTTAAATCAAAATATTTACCGAACTAATAAAAATTTTACAGTAATAAATCTATTTACAATATTAAAAAAAGGAAGTTAAATTTACTACCAGTTCCTAAATCAACGGCGTAAAGCCGGCGAGAACTACTGGTTGAATTGAAGAACTAGAACCTGTAGACAGTGATTCTTTATTTTCGTTTTTTTTTAATGAATAACACTTAGTAAAATTTAAATCTGCAAGTCAGTATTTAATTCAAAGTAAATTTTAAAATTATGACAAGTGAACCCAGTCTCCGTAACTGTTTGAGGGCTGTCTTAATAGAGAATATCTCAAAACAGTCAGTACACTGTCATCTTATCGTCCGGTTAGGAAAGTCTCCATCATTAAACCTGATAAACAGTAATTAGTCTGACTCGTTCGTCGGGCGTTCGGGAGTGGTGACGTGTGTGTCCTTGTAATGTTCGCTAGGAGGAGTAAAAGGAAGAAACGTAATTCTATCGTTAAAGTGAGTAAATTTTAATTATAAAAAAAAAAGATATAATTTGTGAATTCAATAAAAGAAAATTCAGTTCAAATTCAGTCTTTTGGTGGATATTAAATGAAAAAAATATAGTAAATAGTTTCTGTTCAGAAACTACAAGACAAAGGCTCTGACGATCAATCATTTAAAATTTTTCTAAATCCATTAAAAAATAAGCAAATAAAGTAAATTTAGATATTCCCAAGATTATGTTATATCGAACATAATGTATATTTACTTTTCCGCGTAATTCTTTTGAACTTGGACGCAATGCATTTCCTGGTTTTTAATTAACGCATAAATATTTATGACCTGTCAAATATGTGATATATACGGCTTTTATCCGATATATACGAGTATGACGTCCCGTCCCTTTCAGACATTTCTATGTCTGGTTCATTGATCGCTTATATATTATTTAAATAACGATTTTACAGTCAGATATTTCGTAATGAGGGCTTTGGAGTTGTGACCTTGTCTTATTGAGTCCAATTAATTTTAATTTAGTAGCATTGTTCACACCTTATGGTGTTACCAACTTTAGTCAATTAGATATTGCGATATTGCAAGTATGTTTTTTTATCTCGCTGCCTGCCGTGAGATATTGCCTATGGTGAGATGGTTCAAAGTGATAGTTTACTGAAAAGATAGAAGTGAAGATCAGTTAGGTCTATGCGCCTTAGTGGTTGTCACAAAGTTGGTTCGACTGGACAGATCTGATGTGTTTCATGTGGATTTCTTTTGAATTCATTTATTTATTCGTTTTTTTTATTACTTTATTATATTATATTATTCTTATGGTCCTATGGTTTCACCATGACCTTCACTTCAACCCCGCTTTAATTACTTAATAAATAAATAATTCTGTTTTAAGCTACTTAAAGATAATAAATGTTAAATTAAGTCATAAATGAGTGAAAAATGTACCAGGAGGTAATAAAAATAGTAGAATAGATTTAAAAATCACGGTACAGCTGTTTAACGTCAACTAACAATGTAGTATACATAAATAGATTGGGTGCGCTGGCGCAGGACATTCGGTGAAGTCATCGATGAAAATAGTGCAGGATCGTAGGGCTGTGTTTTATTTTGGGCAATTATTTTTCTGATTTATTATCGTGACTCATAGAATGTGAATCGGGTTTATAATATGTGGATTATGGTTGGCACTTATGGGATTAAAAATGTTTAAGTTGTTTGGTGAAACGGATGTATCTCTCGTGTCGCGTCTGTGATTGGACAGAATCCGTTGACCAATCACAATCAAACGAAACGCGTTATCTTTCTGTCGTTTGTTTGAATTTTTGCCGAAGCCTATAATATTGATTATAATAAAAATAAGTCGTCCAGAGTACGGTGGAAGGCACTAGACCGCGCGGCAGGTTACCTACGCGTTGGACTGATCAGATCAAGTCTGTCGTAGGAGGTTCACTCAATCAGTGCAGCAGGGTGACCTCTAGGCTACGATGGCGGAACGTAGTAAAGCGCATCACATCTACCCCTTTTATTACCACTACTACATAACGATCATCTGCTCCTTTTATTACCACTACTACATAGGGATCATCTGCCCTTTTATTACCACTACTACATAGGGATCATCTGCCCCTTTTATTACTACTACTACGCTACCTCTCCGTCAAGATAAGAAGAGTCATAATATATTTAGATATATACGATTTTTTTTCGAGTAAACAGAACGAAACAAGCTAGATGCAATAGAAATTTTCCTAAATGTCCATGAACTTGTGTTTGTATTCCGCCTTGTGTTAGTAATGTACACATCACTTATCTTAATTAACGTGTCATGAGTTATAATTGTTTTCAAAACACACTGTCAAGTGCAATCTTTGCTCAATATTTGTTCATATTAATTTTATTGTATTCTTCCTTTGACGTGTAAATTCTCGTGATACTGTGTTATAAACACAATTAAACTCCTCCGAAATTACTCGATCGACCATTTTTGTGCCAGCAAGTATTTCATTAAACATTAGATAATGTAGTCAAACACAGTGATAACCTATTTTAAAAAAGGTAAAAATTCTATTTTGGATGCATATAACGCCAGAACATAGTTTAATAATTTCCATAATTTGATATATTTAAATTAATAATACATATATGATTTAGTTAACGAAGGACGTAGCAATAAACATTATAATATTAGAGGCACTACATTCACTCACTAAACACCTTTTTATAAAATCTCAAAGTCTAATAAAAGCTTTAATCTTGTACAGTTTTTTGTTATTGAACAGGGGGTAAACGGGCAGGAGGCATATATTAAATATGTCGGAGCAGTGGGCATGGTAACTGCCATTTTCATTATAATTTAATAACAATAAAGTCAAATCAAATCAAACCACTTGACGGTAATTGATTAATTTGACTTTGGTGTTATTAAATTTTAATGACCTTGGCAAGAGATACTAGCGCCATTGCCCCGACATGTATGATAAATATTACGTTGAAATTTTGTATAATCTTTGATATAAATAATGATCTTGTGTTTTAACGCGGTAACCCTTGCCCGAATGAATGGAAGTGCGCCAGAGACAGTTCACAGAAATGATCGCAGGCGCCAAGCAAGTTCAGAATATGATTCATCGTTAATAGCCTTATTGGCGAGAGTTATCCATTATTCAATTAATGATTGTAAAGCTTTAAAATAAACGGCGCCATTGTCTTTTAAGGTCAAGGTTTTAATACTCATTGTATCAAATAAGTGGTCCAGGCGGATAAGTAGCCCAAATGATCAGCTGTTCTTACTTCCGATTATCTTCTTCCTTCTTCTGAATCCTTTTGATTCTCTAGTGCTGACTGCTGATCAACAGATACAAGTCAGTGGTAGTACGACTTCTTACGGCATCCAACTCACAGTCGTGGTTTAACGAAATTTTACTAGTTATTGATTAGTTTCCTCATATTTATTACTCGAAAAGTAAAATATGTTATTGTCATTAATAACGTAGGATGTCTTGAAAAGACTTCAAGAATTTATCTTACGAATGTTTTCATTGAAATATATACAATCTGTATTGCAGCTAGTATGGTTGTGAATAGCTATACAATTTAAATTACTTTTTCCATCCTTCCGTGTTGCCTTATCCGACATCTTGTCCACGCCAAGTATGGCACACGTTTCTTACTTGCAATTTTATTCCAATGTTTCTTGATACTGTCTTAAAGGGATTTCTACTAACAATATTTTTTTATTAAACGGCATCTTAAGGATCGCCGCGTGAATGTTGACTTCAATTTCAATTTCAAAGATTATTATGTTGCACAACAATTAATAGTGATACATATGCAGTGTATATTAATTTCCTGGAATGTAACAAACTTATAACTAAACAAGTTATTAAAGCCTTTTTGCTTTTTTAAAAACTTATAAAAACACATAAGACTAAAGTTATAATTTTTCAAAAGGTTTAACAATAACAAGCTAAGTTTAACAAGGAGGTGTTTAGCTACATAATAAAGAATCTTTGAAATTGAAGTCAATGTTCAAGCGGCGAGGTCTTTAAGATACCTTTAAATAAAAAAAATATTGTTAGTAGAAATCTTTACGACTTTTTAGACTTTAAGACCTAGGAACGATGCAATCTTTAGACGAGATTTGTATTTTTGACATGGCTAGATTGGATAACTAAAAATAAACAGGGTAGCACCGAGAAGTTGACTGATAAAATTACGATTACTACGAAATTATTACGAATACGTATTACTTGAACATCTTCTATTAAAAACCTAATGTCATTGTAACCTACTCATTGTTTCATTGTTACTTTGTAAATCATGTTAATTGTAATGTTATTATTATTTCGTTGAGTTAAATTTTACAAAGCTTGAACATCGTTGTTTTTTTAATATACAAAGGCCGCTGTGTGACCAGTTAGTTTTAAATTTTACCAAGTATTTATCACAAATAGGATCCTCTTGATCTATGGAAAGTTTGTATACAGGAATCTGGTGATTATTCACTTCTATGTCAACTATTTTGTTGACTTTATTTATCGAAATTCCCTTAACGATGATTTGTCTTGCTATATTGTGACTGTGTTAAATTTTTTATTGAGATTCATGATTCTGCTGTCACTTTTTGCACGTCTCAAACTTTCGTCTGTCTCAGTACCCTTTTATGAATACATTCAATGTTAATGGTATGATGAAATATTTGAGTGATATTATAACGATTGATTTTAATGTTTTGTGATTTAAAGTAATCATTAAAACCCAGGCGTACAATGTTACACCCACCAGTAAGAAATAGGGTAGACGAGTTTTGGCATCTGTTGTATTTATTATAATTCATTGTATTGATGAAGGGTGAATGTGTGCCAAAGCGATGAACATTATTCTCATCCTAACTAAACACACAGCAATACTCAGACTAAATGATACCATATAAACTATACATACAGTTCGGCTCTGTACATCGAGAGCAAACATTATATGGCGAGAGAACGTTGAGGTATTTGCTACCGCGGCTCATAAATGGACAATACCTGAAACAGATATTAGATAGCCTAACGCCAACCAACATTAACTCTAAATTAAAAAAACTACTTTTTTAAGCATTTGTCGCGCTCCTAAACAAGACTGCTATAGTTACATTAATACAAACCTCCTCGGTTCTAATGTAACATGCTGTGATATAATAAAAGTTGTTTAAATACAGAAGCTAAAATCCTTTCGATGATTGGCGATATGTTTGTATTTCTATATTGGAAAATTTGTGGTATAAAACGACTATGCGTGCTGATAAGTGACTATAAAAAATATTTGTTTTTCAGAATGATGAACCACCAGAGATCACATATTGCGTGGTGGGCGGGGAGGGCGGCCTGGCGCTGCAGGCGGTCACTCCCACGCACCCCATGCCCTCACAGGACGAGCTGGACGCCAAGTTCGCTGAACTTGTAGTAAGTAAAGCCTTTTTTCTTGATTTACCTATACATATTTATTATGAGGCGAACGACGAGCTACGATCTTTGCATTATATTTTCGAGATATAAAAATTACGCCTTCATTCGTAATCTCTTCCAAACGGATTTAAAAATCGTAACCCTGATGACCTACACCTTCGTTTCTGATTGAGTTATGAGATGTGAGGTATAAACCCACATCAAGAGTCTTTCTCGCCTTATTCATAATAATTGTACCAACTTTGTCACAACAGCTGTCATGTCTTTGTATCGGTATTTTTCCCGCTATATGTAGTACGTGTAAGAATTTCACTCACCTAAAATTATCCATAGGAACAACCAAACGGGTTCTCGACGTTTTAATGATTACAATTAAAACAGTAATAGTAATGATAGATCACAATTTTCCACTGTAATTGGTCATAATTAAACTTATTTAGATAAATTATAGAATACACAACGATTAGCCTAAATTCAACAGTTATTATCACATTTTAACGGCCCAGGACAAGGTAGACACGATTAGTTCTTTAAATATAATAATTATTTACCATTAGACATATTTCTAAGTGTGGCGGTCTGCCTAATTCTAGTGGTTATTAACAAGTTTCTCGTACTACTGGTATTTAATAGAATGTCAATCGTGACTTTCAGTTGAGACTGAATGAGTGGAACTAATTGATCATTTTAAGCTGGCGTTGATATGTACTCTACGGGAACATAATGTGAGAGATTAGCGGATGCACAATCGTGAACCTGGAATCATTCTAGAAATTAGTGAAAACTGCAATATATTCCTTGCAGTAGCATGTAGATTTTTGACTTAAATTTTTTAATAATACACAAGTACGCGTATGGTATATGATTTCCTTTTTTATGCCATGCTCCAACATTAGCTATTCTAATATTCTTATTTACCCCATGTTATGTTCATACATTTTATATAAATTATTCAATTGTTCACTTAAGACACTTAAATTATAGGTTTTAGGAAGAAATAGGATGTTCATGAAAAACTGCTAGTAGTTCTCCCTTTAAGGCCCGCAATGCACCCACTAAAAATGCTCGTTTGCCCCCCCCCCCCATTATATAAAAAAAAGAAAATTTAAAAAAACATTTAATGAAAAAGTTTAAATAAATTTTTGAATAGCCACCTCAACAGTAGAATTGCCCCCCTGTGGGGTTTGGGCATCAGGTTGGGAAACACTAATATATGCAGTCACTTAGTTTTTGTAGACATTAACAAGTTCCACAACTTTTACTATCGTTAAGGCAGCGTTCGTAAGAAACCTTTTCTTTCGTTCGTTCTCCCATTTCACAAAGACAAAGTCAAACACTTTTTAATTTTTTGTGTTAATATACACACACATAACATGCGTAAATAGCTTTTAATACGCAGAAATTACTTCATTTTGTTTACAAGGTAGATTAGCATCTTGGTTTTTATACGTGTGCAGTAAAAAGTGCTTTTTAATGATTGCAATAAAATATGTTATTAAAATTAAATGTTATCTCAATTAAAACATTCTGTCGCTATTATGTTATTAAGGCATAAAACGTTAAATGTAATTGGCAGTTAAAGCTTGTTTTAAAAACTTATCTTCGTGTAAAGTTAAGAGTGCTTTTTACTTACAACCAGCAACATGTACTTTATTACTAACCAGGTGACCCGGCTTACTTCGTTTAACAGTCTAATAATATCGTTTTAACTTTTGTTTATAATAACTAAACGTTTAACTTAATGTAAGAGCAATGTTGGCCTAGTGGCTTAAGCGTGCGACTCTCATACCTAAGGTCGTAGGGTTGATCCCCGGCTGTGCAATGGACTTTCTTTCTATGTGCGCATTTAATATTTGCTCGAACGGTGAAGGAAAACATCGTGAGGAAACCGACATGTCTTAGACCCAAAAAGTCGACGTGTGTCAGGCACTGGAGGCTGATCACCTACTTGCCTATTAGATTTAAAAATGATCATGAAACAGATTGAAAAATCTGAGGCCAAGATCTAAAAAGGTTGTAGCGCCACTGTTTTTTTTTAACTTAATGTAGGATTTCTTTTAGGTAATAACATCAATACAATACTGTTTCTGCAAAAACAGAAATGTTTTTCTTATTATCAAGAGATAACTAACTTGTTCCAGCCGATCTTGAGTTAGAAATAGTGTAACTAACACGACTTTGTTTTATATATTTAGATGGGACATGCATTTCACGTCTGGCTGTCAGGTTTCTGTATCTGTTACGTAGTCAAGTAGGCGGTCAGGCTTCTGTGCTAGGCACTCGATTTCTTCAATCTGTACATCGGGTACCGTCAACCGGATAAATAACATGAGGATATTTCCGTAGTAGTTGTCGCTAGGACCCGACGGGAGATGCCACGCCCACCAGACCCAAGAAAAAAAAGTAAATAAAGTCCCCTTAGCAAAGAGGAGATTTGACATTATCCTGCTGGTTTGCTTCTCGGTCACAGATCTGCCAGCAGCTGCTTGCGTGATAGGCTGCCAGGAGGCTTATGTCTTTTATATCATATATTTTATAAAAGATAGCTTATTAATAAAAACTTACAAACAATTTGTATGACTCAAGAATTTGCAATTAAAAAGAGTGCCGGAGTGTTTCATACCAGTTATTTTTGCCCTCTATACACCCTTGAACTGGGTTTAGTTTTTGTTTCAGATACTGAATAAAAATACTAATTTTAAACTATGGTAATTAAACAACTTGGCTATCATGGGTAATGTAGTCGCTATTTAATACAAATGTAAACATATACTGGAATTCTTACATAATAGGACTATGTATATTTATAGCTTTACTTTCTCTTGACCGATTAGTAGATCGCGTGCGATTAAGTGCGAAGTGCCTTTACAATTGACGATACCCATATTGTATTCAAATAGAATTTTTTTATTTGGATCTCGAAGTTAGGAGTAATACGTGATACAAACAAACAAATGTACGTACAAAAAATGTAAGAACGGCACCGCTTCTTACTTATAATACGCGGTGTCCGCAAATGATTTTTTACTAACGAAGTTTTAGTAAGTTGAATCACCACTTTTAATTTTACTTGGCACTGGGAGTAATATAATATTAATAAATTAGTTTTATTGCGACTGTTTTAAATTAAATGCATATATTGCTCATTAAAAAATTTTAGACAACGTCTAATAAATCGATGAACGCCGGCTGCACGCATGAAAAGTCATTATTTATTGTCCCGATACTCATTGTATGCTTGCGCCATATCGCTATCTCTTCCACTCGATTGGCCTCTTTTGTATCCGTACAAAAAGTGACAATTCAATAAAATTGATACAATTTTCTATATAAAAGTATGCAATCATTTAATCAATGTTTGGCTATGACGTTGTCACATTAAACTATAGTCCGTAAAACGACTTTTTTTTTTAATCATTGTGTCGTATGTCGTGATCGTTTCGTATAAAGGCTCGAGTAACGGATGCCACTATTACGTGTCTGCGCATTTGATAGGATTATGCGTCGCGTCGTCTTCGGGGTCAACTTTTGACCTCTGTAGTACTGTCAAATACCTCGGACCATCTTTATATAGTGATTGATTGATTACAATATTTTTTTCGAGCTTAAAGTAAATTGAGAGTGAAATATAAAATCACGTCTGTATATAGAGTCCAATGGCAACGATTTAATTAAAGTATTCTCGTAGTAAAATAGTTATGTTTGGTAACTAAAGATTATTATAGAATAAATTGTTATTGATAGTAATATGTATATATGTCTTTAAAATCCATTAAACTAACCTGTAAATAATCATCATGTTGGCCTAGCGTGGCCTAGCGTGCTACTCTCATCCCTGAGGTCGATTTCGATCCAAGATTGTACACCAATGGAGGTTCTTTCTATGTGCGCTTTGAACGTTCACTCGAACGGTGAAGGATCGTGAGGAAACGACTTGCCTTAGACCGAAAAAGTTGAGGGCGTGTCTTTCATTTTTCCCCATTTCTTGGCCCGCACGGTTTGTGCGTGAGCCATAAACACGTCTTTATAGGTCAGCCATTTTATTAAAATCCAATTTCATATTAAAAATATTGATTTTCGCATGTCGCCTGACACGAAAGGTTACAGATTAGTCGATCAGACGCTAACGCAGCATGAGTAAATAGTATGTCTTCGTCTGTCTAATCCTATTACAGTCTCGGAGTTTAATTTTTGTCGGAGACTTTTTGCTTGTTTCAAACAAATTTGAATTTTACAAATATGCATATTTGAAAAATTCAAAAATGATAATTAATACGTAAACATGAAGAGTGTGTATGTCTTTACAGGCATGGTACAACCCCTTCTTGCGTAAAGAAATGTATTGGCGGGTTCATGAATTTGAGAATTTTATAAAGCCATCTCCTTTTGAAGGTTGCTGATCATCTTGCCTACTTTGATTTTAGATGTCGCGCTTTTAAAACCATTGCCTAAGTTTTTCAACCAAGACGTGAGTCTATGGTTTTCTTCCTGCCACTTTGTCTTGTATGATGAGTTTAAGGAGCTCGGAAACTTTGTGTCATTAAGATTACAGCTATTAACAGTTATAAAATAACGGTTTGTATTGTTTTTTGAAATCTAGACCAATAAAGGGAACTCATTTTAGCAGCCTAGGAGTAAACGAATTCTAAAATTCATAAACATCGCATGACATGTACATGTTATGCAACACCAAATTCCCCAGCCTTCGTTAGGAGAAATCATTAATAACTTCGAGTTCGTAACACTATTGCCAATCAGTGTCCAAGAGAAAGTGCTCGAAGCCCCATTGGACTCCATTGATTGATATATTTACGGAATTGACGTTGACACGACACTACAGTTTACGTTTAGATTTATTCAAAAATTAAAAAAAAAAACTTTATTCTTTCTTTAATATCTATTCAACTTCTTTCCGCGGCCTGTTAATATTAAGTGCTAGACAGTGAATGTAAAAATATGATCACGAGAACAGAGTGTCTTCCCTTTAATAGAGACTGTAAGCAGTGTTATTGGACACTTTCTTATGTTAAATATCTTTATTAGTAAATTAGCAAAGACTTAAATTACTTAAAGTTAGGTTGAATCGTTATGTTCCATGATGTCTTGGGGATGGAATGGGGATTCAATAACGAGTTACATTGTTTTAGCAGATATTGGAGCCCAGGAACTAAGTCTAGGGATATCTGTACATCAAGGTACTACGCTCCAACAGATTAATGAGAGTTCTTTTTGATGTGAAACATCTATAGCCGCACGTAAAACCGATTTCTGGCGTGGCGACGCATGCCGTGGCGACCCATCGCCACGCTATATGATGGTATATACATACAATCTATATGCAGTTGTAAATTTTTGTAATTAATGAAAATAAATGTTTATTCAATAAATAGTCATAGTTATCTGGAAAACAAAATCGTAAAATTTTATTTTATCATTATGACATATTTAGTTCCTATCACAATCTGTTCTTTTCTGCATATTACTTCACAAAATAATTTCGATGTTTCACATCTGCCAGGCGTCCCGTGACGGCTCACATTTTTAATTCTTTTTTTATAGAACAGGGGGCAAACAGGCAAAAAAGTTCTTAAATAAAAGCAATATGTTGGAAATATTATTCTTCACAAATTTTAGGCTTAGGAAAGTTGCAAGCGGTTTACAATGTAGGTAGTGCTAATATCGTAATAATGACGAGATGTTTTGCGATTATGTACGTTTAATGTGACATAAACAGTAATATGTTGCGATAATGTATTCAATCAGGTTTTTTCTTGAACCTTGTAATGTTCGTTTCTTATTCTCATTTTATTAAGTTGTCAGATATTTTAAGGCTTTGTGAAAATTCATTTAGATTTGGACCTTTGATAAAGCGTTTAAGGTGTTTAACATTCGCTCGAACGGTGGAGAAAATGTTTTCCTTCGTGAAAAAACCGACTTGCCTTAGACCCAAAGGATTGACGCCGTGTGGTAAGCACAGGTGGCTTACCTATTTGCGAATTAAATTGAAAAATGATCATAACACTGATACAAAATTCTGATGACATCTTCTGCTAAAAATGCTCAAACAAATGTTTCTTCTTAAAGAATATTTCATCTAAGTATGCATTGCGAACTGCTGTCAGTACATATACAGTGAAGTCGTGATTTCTTCATTTCATCATCATCAGCAATGGCTATACAACACCCAATCCTACTAATGCAACCTCGGTCTACCAGGTTTTCTCTTGCCACCAGCTTGTAAGTCTAGAATATAATTTCAGATTAGTATACATGTTAAACGTAGATACAAAGTTTCTGTATTGAACGAAGACTTGGTTAACCTTGATAGACTTGAAGTCACGATCGTATTTAATTTTATAGTTTATAAATTGTGCGTGGTTGTCAAGTGACTTGGTTTTATACACCAGTGGCAAGTGCAACTAAGAGATATAACCTGTCTTTTGAAGGTTATGGCTAACTAAAAATCTAATTAATTTAATGTTAGTAGCACCATCTAAGTTTAAAAAATTAAATGTTCAAGATAAATAAACTATTTTAAAATAAATGGTGACTCACCAGTATGAAACCCGAAACAAAACTAATCTAAGCGTACGACTTTTCCGGCTCTAGAAGATAAACCACTACATATGGAAATTGTAATCGTTTTTACAACAACTCCCAAGTGAAATTATCAATGAATAAATTTAAAACTCTTTTTAAACGTAAATGATAATTATCTAAATGATCCTAATCCTTGGGATTGATTTGCTCCAGTTCAATCAATTTGTATGACTCAAAACTTGGCGATTAAAAAGAGTGACAGAGTAATTCTTGACAGTTCTTCTCGCCCGCTCTACGCCCTTGACTTGTGAACTGGTAGTAAATTTAGTATCAATTTAATATCTTTTCTGTTGACGTTCATATCTGTAGGCGATTAACTATGTGAATAAAGTTATTTTGAGTTTAAGGGTCTGTTTCACAATGTCCGGATAAGTTGTAAATAAGCTATTTATTACTTATTGGTAGGATAAACACTATTGTTGCGTTTCACGACTGTCAGGTAGCGCGAAATTTCTTCGGAAATTTTATCTTCCGAATAATACATGTGATGCATAGCTATTTGGTACTTTATCCACTCAATTGTTCAATATTTAAAAAAGTTGTGTAGATTATCACCCTTACTCGCTCTCTCTCAATCGGTCTTAATCGCTCTCTCCCTTTTCTTCGACATAAAAGGCTGCACATCTTCGTGACGTTCCGTTAATCAAAAATCTATAAAAAAAGTTATGGATATTTTTTCTTATAATTTTAAATGTGTGGATAAATGCGAAAGCTTGATTGATCCGCGATCCATAATTTATAATAATTATTATATATATAAAATTATAATTATCTTGACCTTAAAATTAACACTGTAACGATCTTGTTAGTGGTTTTTCACATACTATATTCAGTAGAATCCAGGAGTCTCGTGCTACGAGAAGATTTTTTGTAATTCTAAAAATAATTTTAATTATAGTGTTTAAGAACAATCACATTTTACTGCACATAATGACTGCGAGAAATTATGCGACCTTTACGTTCTTTGAGCTCGTTCAAGGAATTAGAGAAAACCAGTTTATGTGACGTGGAAAATTCTTAGGAGCCCAGATATTTATTTTATTGCTATTAATGTTTACAAAGACAAGTTATTAATTTTTATTCCTCTGTAGCTTTGTGTATATCTGGCATTCTTGGGTGGATAGATTTTTCTTTTCTTTAGTTTTTTTTATTGATAAAGCTTGCCAACGCTCGGCACAACACAATATACAATTTTTAATGTGACAAGCACTTAAAGGCAAACATGACATACATTTAGAGCTCATATCAATCAAAACAACTTTAAAAAAAAACAAACATTACAAAAATGAAACAATTACAAAAAACTAAACAAAAATCGATTTTAAAGTGTGAGGGGAGCAACTATGGATATCCAGACCTAGCTCGTTTATCAGAATGTTTAATCTGGACATCGATGAGCTTTGACCAAAACGCGTTCTTCGGAAAGAAGTTCCTTTAGAAAATATTCGATTGTAATATATTTCAGCTTTTATGTGAGTTTATATTTACACTCATCTGATAATAATTCTATAGTTTGTATGGAAAATCTCAGTTGAAAAAAACTATGAACACGTTTACACACTTAAAATGTGCCTTATCCCTTTTTGATGTGAAACATCTATAGCCGCACGTAAAACCGATTTCTGGCGTGGCGACGCATGCCGTGGCGACACATCGCCACGCTATATGATGGTATATACATACAATCTATATGCAGTAGTAAATTTTTGTATTTAATGAAAATAAATGTTTATTCAATAAATAGTCATCGTTATCTGGAAAACAAAATCGTAAAATTTTATTTTATCATTATGACATATTTAGTTCCTATCACAATCTTTTCTTTTCTGCATATTACTTCACAAAATAATTTCGATGTTTCACATCTGCCAGGCGTCCCGTGACGGCTCACATTTTTTCTTTCCATACATTTTTTATTCATTATTATTTTTATATATGTGTTTCGTTAGTAATAAATGTTAGGTCTATGACTAGTTGTGGGTATCATAATTACAGATGTTTTTAAGTTATCGCCTGTAAAAACGTAAATTTAATATTAGTTAGACTTTACTAATGTTACATAAATTGTTGAGTGTAACGAAGCAATTAAACTACCAACAACTTTCTTCTGTATCTCAGGTTTCGTATACATTTCAATACTGAATAATGCCACTGAGTTTCACCAGCTTTGATTGGAATTTATTGGAGAAAAGCTACACGTTATTGAAAGCCTTGTAGATAAAATGATTATTTTACTGCTAACTAGCTTGGAGGTAATACTGATAAAATTGTTTCTTCAAAACTCTTTCTCTTAACTCAAGTTAGATGTCCTTGGTGTTGGAGAGTGTATCATTTTGTTTTTAGGTTTAGAACCACACAAAAAAGTTTCGCTTCAGTCTAGGCTGCCTCAGTTGTACTTGTTGTCAGTGGCGCTATAACCTTTTTTAGGTCTGGACCTCATATTTCTGTATCTGTTACGTGATCATTTCCCAATCTTCGGCAAGATCACCCTCCTGTGCCTGACACGCGCCGTCGACTTTTTGGTACTAAGACGAGTTTTCTCACGACGTTCGAGAGAATGTTAAATGCGCACATAGTAAGAAAGTCCATTGGTGCACAGCCGGGAATCGAATCCATAACCTGAGCCATGAAAGCCGCACGTTAAACCCATAAGGCCAACACTGGTCGTTTCCTTACGTATATGTCTCCTCAAAATATACGTCGATTGTCCATCTCCAGTGTTTTACTGGTCGGCAGTACTGTCTCTACCCAGAGGCATTGCCTCTCTATGCGTTTATTTCTGAGTATATTATGAATATAATACCTCCTGCCTCGTTTCATCACCGTATGAGCCATAACTCAAAACTTTATCAGCATAGTCTTCATGGTTGTTCTACGATCCGCTTCACTAGACATGTTGTTTTTCTACTAGCTAAGTGTGTATCGATAGGGGTCTTCCTTGGGGGATACAACCTCCAATTGTTTTAAGAGCATAATCCTCCCTCAAAGGCCGGCAACGCGCCCAGTAGAAAGAGTGTCCATGGGCTGCTGACTGACTTTTTTGGCGTCCCTTTGGCTCGTTTGCCCCCATATTATATAAAAAAGTATTCCTATAAATATTATAGATATAATTTTAGTTTATTGTGGGTTAAAGTGCGTATGGAAAACAATTACTTGTTATATAATCTGAACATTACATATTCCTATGTATTTCAGTAAATTCCAGTGTGATTTCGTTTCCCGTTTTTCGAAATTTGAAATTATTTTATCTGAAGATCTGTAAGTCAATCTATAACTAGCAGCCTGTCTAATGTTCGCATGTCTCAGGGATATTGTATTTTTATATAAGTAGTTGAAATTTTGAAAATCCCAAAAGGGATTCTCAATAAACTTACAAAAATACAAATATTTCAAATTTCGAATACATTAGTATAGTGAGTGGAACTTTAGGTTGGCTTATGTAGAAATTTTATGGAAAGCACTGAGTGTTTATTACTAGGGCTGAGCTTTCGTGCCTTTAGTGATAGAAAGTTCTCGAAAGCTGTTTCAGCTTACACATTGTTTAAAGTACACACGTTATAATCGTGTTTTCACTAGTGAATTTAATTAGTTATTTTAGTTAACAACCTTCGGAACGATATATATTTAGTTTTGTAATTTATACTCAAAATAATTTGGAAATTGATTTAATTTTACCTACATTATCAGGGAAGGTACGTAATTAAGAGTACACATAATTAAATTATACAATTAATAAATACCCGGATCTAATAACATGTGAATAATGTAACAAGATTAGAAGATATGTCTTCATCATTGGAGTGAATGAAACTATATGAAACTGGGATTTGTTATATCATGAACAATACATCGAAATAACTTTAATGTTTTTATTATATTATTTAGCTGGAACACTTCTATTAATTTCAGGTTTCGTAAACCTTTAAAAAAATATATAATGTTTTCTTTAAACCGATACTTAGGGTTTAATTCAGAAAACTGATGCTACATACGATGTTAAATTTCAGCAGTCATTGTAACCTTAATTTACTCGGAAAATCGAGCCGAATATTTATTTATTTATTTATTTATTCAGAAGATTCACAGCAAAATACAAAAATAGATGAATATATACATAACAATATGGGCCAATTATAAATCTTCACAAATAGTTAATAACATAATATTATACACATAACGAGGAATCCGGCTCATCTTAGACAAATATTTATAATGTGTCTCGTATACATAAGAATATTCCTACTTTTCTATAATATCGATATCGAATCGATGATACGTTAAGTAATCTGATCTAAAATTATAGTGATCATTGAATTGTATCATTTTCATGTGTCCTTGGGGTTGCAGTAGTTATTAAGGCAAATCCTAAAATTTTGATATTTTGTGTATCTTTTTTATCAGCGAGTTATGTTACGAGTTATGTTGAACGCGATAATCTCAGGAACCAGTAGGGTTCGAAAAATACTGTAAAAGTATTTTTTAACTCGACTTTTTTGGTCTATGACATGTCGGTTTCCTCAAGATGTTTTTCTTCACATAGAAAGAAAGGCTATTTATGAACAGCCGGGAAACGAACCTGAGACCTCAAGGATGAGAGTAACTAAGCCACTACGCGCTACAAATGGTCTAAAATAAAATTCGTCTTCTAGATTTTCTTAAATATATTTAATGTGATGTAATTGTTAAAACCTTGAAGTGCGAGTGTTGGAATGAGGCTGGTCTAATGACTCAAATTTTAACCTTTATAAATTTGTCTAATTCATTACTGTAAGGCGTGCACAGCCTTCATATTTTAAGTAACTAATTGTAGTTTAGTTGACTTTTATAGTTAATTTTGTCTCATTATAGAGTCATTTTTAGAAATAGTTCCAGTATATTTGGTTTTCATTGTTGGAAATAGACCCTGTTCCACAATGTATGGATAAAGTAACAAATAGCTATGCAAGACATAAATTATTCGAAAGATAAAAGTTCCAAATAAGATACTTCGCGTTTCATGACGAATAGCGCTATCTGACAGTCGTGAAACGCAACAAACACTTGAATACCCTACCAATAAGTAATAAATAGCTTATTTGGAACTTATCTGGACATTGTGAAACAGGCCTTTAGTTTCTAAATGTTGTAAAATTATGTTCTGTATTGCAGCCAGCCTTGTTTTTAGTCTTGATCTTGCAATTTTTTTTTGTTGTGCTAAATTTAAAAATAATCGTTTTGAAATATCCTACTTTTATTAGTAAGGAAGTTTATGGATTTATGTCAGTAGTAAAATAAAATAATACCTCACCTATTTGTCAAAATAACTTAATAATAAGAGGATATAGGAATTCTTAAAAGACCGGCAACACACTCGCGAGCCCTCTGGGATTGGGTTTTCTATGTAGTAATATTAACAATTATTATTACTACATAGAAAATCTAAACAAATTTAAAAGGTTTAGTTGTAGCAGTAGACGGTTATTCTTGGCAGAATTTCCTCGCTGAATTGCGTCCTTTAACAACTAACAATTTTTCTATTATCTGAATATAAAAACGTTCGTTCCTGTGTTTCTGTGTGTGTGTTAGCAGTACGTGCTCACGTCTTTAACAACGATTAGCTTCTGTAATTGTTTCTTCTTAATGTGATTTTATTTAGTCTTCCTTTTTATTATATACCAACATGAAAGATGCTACCCCAGAGACTGTTCGGTTTTCCGGAATATAAACTTTTAGGTTTTGCTGTGAGTTCAAATCAAATCAAATCAAATCAAAATATCTTTATTCGTTTAGGTAAACATGTACACTTATGAACGTATAAAGTCAAAAGTCAAAAGTATGAATTAACAAATCAAAGGGTTGCTCGTGAAAATTTAGGGTTGTATGTATTTTTGTGTGATGACCAAAAAATGTCTAAAAAATAATAAATAAAATTAGGGTTTACACCAAGGTTAGTAATATTAGGGGAGTGAAAAATAGATGATGTCTGATTCGCACCTAAACGATGTGCTCACAAAATTTCGAGACATTTCGGGATAGTTGAATTACACATGAACACCGAATTACATGAATTTTATATGTTATATATTAAAATCCAGCACAAAATTTACAAGGAGATCACCTAAACTGCATTCCACCAGCGTTCCTTATTGCATTTGGATGACCAATTTTACGACTTTAAACATTCGTCGCGGAATTCGTGTGAAGGTCTCAATTTTTTGTTGTGTTTCCTTTTTTGTATGATGGAATCGTGTTTGGGAAATTGCTCGCTTGATTAGTTCTACGTATTAATTGCGTAGAAACGATTAGCGTGGTTTTAAGTTAGTTAACTGGGTCACGTTAGTTTATTTGTAATAACATCTACGTTTTTAATTCGTTTGTAAGTTAAATAGTTTGATATGATTATATATTAACTTAATACAATCTTTTAACAATCTATAGTACACATATCAACTTGCCACCTGATTTGGTGATAATAACACTTGGCGAGGTGCCTACTTATCTTATGCGTGTAGTAGTTCACATTTTTAAGTCGGAAAGCATAATTCATTGTATTTTAGATTTCATCTAGGTTTTGTTGTTCTTTTGAGAAAATGTTAATTAATTCGTTTGTATGATTGACATTCCATGGAAAGTGTAGGTTTACTATTATATATACTTTATATGATAAATCGTATAATATTTTGACAAAAATTATAATTAAATGCCCATAATTTCAGGAGGAACTAGACCTAACAGCAGTGAACAAGGCGTTGATGATGGAGCTCCCAGCCGCCAAGAAGTGGCAGATATACTGCAGTCGCCGCCCGCCCCCGGGACAACCTTCCGCCCTAGCGACGGCGCCCCAAGTTGAGGAATACATCAAGGCACTTAATGAGATAGCCGATGTAAGGTTTATAAAATATAAAAGTTATAATAACCACTCTATTTCAGATTACATAAGATATACATATGTATAAGGTAATCTTTATTACAAATCAAGCAAAACCAAGTCATGTTAAAACAGTTTTGTTAATTTAGGGCTTTTTTAAATTTATTAACTATATTCACAAATAATTAGGGCTGGCAATGAACTCATTAAAATTGTTGTCTATGGCTGCGAGTGCTGCTGTCCGTGGGCTCGTTTGTCTCTCTATTCGATAAGAAAAATAAACTATACTATTTAAGACATATATGTAACTAAAAAGCAGACGCGGCCTTACCCATTGCGAGGCTCCGGGCGGCTGGTCTTTACGAGGCCCTTTGTCCTACGTGAAAAGTATGTGATGCGAAAGTAGGTCTGGTTTACACCTATTTGTCACTACTTAAAGAATGTTTCAATTATACTTTGAGTGAATGAATTAGTTGACTGACTTTATTTTAATTTACCATGATGTTTATAACCTTAATAAGTAATTAAGGATCAAATTCTATAGTTCTAAATTAAATAAAAATTAAGTAGTTGTTAAAAAAATCGATATTTTTTAATTTGTTTGGGTTGCTTTTTGCGAATTTGCGAGGCCCCGGGCTTTTGCCTTGTTAGCCACCCTCTGAGACGCTGCTGCTAATAAGTGTCAAATGGCTAAATATATATTTTCGCTCCTCAAACTTACTCCTATTGAAAACTTTATTTAGTTTAAATTACCTTTTAGATTAGACCGACTCCAAAAACCATTTCGAGGAATGCAATTAATTACCCCCAACTAAATGTATTAATTCTTTTTTCAGGCCTTTGCATCATCAGACAGTGGTTCACCAACTGACGCCTGTGCCCTAGTCGATGGCCTGAAAACTGCCTTACGCACAAGAGCCCATAGTTTTGTCCTCCGATTCATCAAGCAAGGAGGTCTCACCTCACTCCTTGAAGCCTTGCAGAAAGCACCACGAGATGCTGCAATGACGAGGCATAATCTAATCGCTGGGATTAAGGCGCTCATGAATAATTCTGTAAGTATTTTTTACTTGATTTTATCTCAATTTTTTGATATGAATTTCGGCTAAATAAAAGTTAAAAGTATCATTTAAAAATGATGTAAATTTCTTTTCGAATAGCAATGTTTAGATGATAATGATTTGAAATTATTTGTCAGGCGCTTTTTTTTGGCCATTCAAAACACATTAAATTTCTCAAAATGCAATATATAATATATGTAATGTTACTCGCAGTTGTTCTTTAGTAATAATATCGGGTAGTAACATATATTGATTTTGCAAAACGTTTAATTAGTTTACCAAAAAAAACCCACTTCAAGATCCTGCGTCAGGTTTTATAAAATGTTCAGAGATAGAATTACCAAAAAATCCCAAGGATATCTTTATCTCTATCTCTGTATTATTTAAGTAGATATACTAATGGGAAAGGATAAAAATAAATTACATAATAATATACAATTTTATTTTAGCATGAATTTTATATGAAACAATTTATAATTTTTTTAAATTATTTTTAGACTGGCCGTGCACACGTCTTGGCCCATCCGACCAGTATCGACTTAATAGCTCAATCGCTGGACACAGAAAATGTTAAAACCAAAGTGGCAGCCCTTGAAATCCTTGGCGCAGTTTGTCTTGTACCAGGAGGACATAAGAAGGTAAGAGAATTTTATTTCGAGATCTCAGATAGTGTTAGAGATTTCAAGATAAGTGGTTTACTATAATCACATTTTATTAATAAAAACTGTATTTTCATCAAATAACAAACGAGTAAAAAATGTACAAATAAGCGGTGTTACTGCAAAAGCAGTTTCTTTCAGAGAATGCAACTGTAAATAAACTAAATTAATGAGTATTTATATTATTTTTAATGTACGCATAATTTCTATTCTTTACATGGGAATCAACTAAAAATAGTACATAAAAAAGTAACAAAACTAAGTTATTTTACATTGTGACTAACAGCAGAATCCAATTATAAATTAAAGAAACTTCTAGAAACGTAATAAAGTAAATTAAGTACTGAATATAATTTTTGTGGGGAAGGGTAGTGAGGAACAATATTTTGACCAATCAGAGAGCTTCGCGAAGACGTGAGCCTGATTAGATTGTAATTACACTAGGTATTATTATAAATGAACCTAATAATAAACATTATAATCTAAACCAATCATACTTATTATATTAGAAATAAGAAAGCAAAATGGCGGTCGGAAAATATTTTTCCTTACATATCCTATACCTATCTTTAGCATTATCATACCTAACGTCGATATTTAATGTCTCTGAATAAATATATTTTTTTTATCTGTATTGCGCACTTGGCGTTACTATGGGTCCTTAAAATACTCATATTCCAAAACAAAAAAATACTAAAAATAGTACGTCCGTCCCTGTTTATATGGACTACCCTCAAAATATTTTTTTTTTAACTTAAGGTACTTGAAGCAATGATCCATTACCAAAAATACGCGGGTGAAAGAGCTAGATTTCAAGGCATCGTGAATGAGCTAGACCGTAGTACGGGTGCCTACCGGGACGACCTAGGTCTTAAAACCGCCATCATGTCCTTTGTAAATGCCGTACTGAATTATGGCCCTGGAGAGGAAAGCCTGGAGTTCAGACTACATTTGCGGTACGAGCTGCTTATGTTGGGAATACAACCAGGTGAGTTGTAAGGTTTTTACTGGATTGAAATAAAATAAGAACTTTAGTTCTTAATCTTGATAAAAAAAATTTTAAGTTGGTTAAAAATACATTTTATTATCAAGTGTTTGTTCGTAGCTTAATATATATAGCGTATATATTTCTTTTTTGGGTTCTATTTTGAGTAAAAACCCAGATGGTATGGTAAATGGAATATCTTGGAGCTGGGTAAAAACTGACTTTAATGGTTAAAAAGATAAGTTTTTAACTAACAAAGTTGTGACGCTCACAAGAACTAACCTGGCTTATCTAAGGGTTCATAAAGTGACAATTCAGTACAAGGGTAGACGACCTATTTGGACATTATCGGAAATCCACACTTATAAATTATCGGAAATTTATAAGTGTGGAAAAATCTAAAAGATTAATTTTGGCCTCAACTGTTTGAAGATTTGTTTACGCATCTAATTAACTAATGTTAGATTACATAACTACCTACGTGACTAAAAATTATTATAGAACGATCTCTTGAATGTCACTGTCCCATTACCCACTTACTTTTAAACTTTATTAATACATTCATTTTTCAGTTTCATATGTGTATAAGGTTATATAAGCGTAAATAAGGTTTCCCATAATTAAAGATATAATCTTTAAATGAGAAATCTCCCCACACGGGTTTTAAATATTATCATTATTCAGACTCATAATATTATTTTTCTTTACGCAAATTGTTTTGTACTAAACTGAGTAATACAATTTTATAAATTTTTCAGTTATTGAGAAATTGCGTAAATATGAGAATGAGACCCTCGACCGTCATATCGAGTTCTTCGAGATGGTCCGGACGGAGGACGAGAGGGAGTTATCTCGACGCTACGACAAGCAGCACGTCGACACGAAGAGTGCGACGGAAATGTTCGACTTGTTGCGAAATAAGTTGAGCCATACCGCCGCGTACCCGCATCTACTGTCTATGCTCAGGCACATGTTGTTGCTGCCATGTGAGTATTATTTAATTAGTAATATTGTATACCTAAATATATATATTATAGATATAATTAATGTATTATATCTTTATTCATGAAGGTAATTAAATAAAATTTACTACCAGTTCGCAGCGGCGTAGAGCGGGAAAGATCATTTCATTTCTTTTATAATAAATCCAAAATGTACTAATAAAAAAATTCGTATTCAAATTTAAACGACTATCACAAACAAAACTAGCGTCTCTTCCATATATATATATATATATATATATATATAATTCTACTGTACGTGTGTATGTCACTGAACTCCCCTTAAACGCTGGACCGATTTGGATGGTCCCCTGGATGCTTTAGATTCACAAATTAGCCCGGCAGATGGCGCTGCAGTTGATATTTAGCTTATTTATCCATACAGCAAATAAACAGGTGGTATATTTTTAAATCTTCTGTGCCTGTGTACGTAATTAAACTCCTTAACGGCTGGTCCGATTTTGATGAAATTTTTATGTGTTCAATATGTGTGTGGAGTCGTGAATGTGTTACATTATTATATTTATGTCTTCAAGACGTCTGTCGACTTCGCTAGTTTAGTTATAACGTTTCAATTTTTTTAAGTTTACTGGTACGTTTGAGATGACCGAGGATTATGGTTTATTATTTCGTAGGAATTAAAATATCTAGATTTAAAACCTTATTTTGTTTGTCATACTAACATAAAAATCTATATTAACACGGAGTTTATAGTGGATAATCTATTTCCAGTGGAGTATAACCCTCACGCTCAACACTGGTTGCTGCTGGACCGAGTGGTACAGCAGGTGGTGCTTCAGCAGCCATCCGCTGGCAGCCGAGCAAGCAGCCATCAGGGAGACCACCCTGAAGAAAATCCCAAGGTACCTTGCATTTTTTTGTGTTTCGTATTTGATCTTTACAGGCTTATTAGTTCTTCTTCAAGCTTCCATAGGTTTTTTTTTATTTTACCAAAAAAAGCTCTTAATTAGAAATTATTTCATACGATAAATGTAGCTTATAAAACCTTTGAAACGTAATCAGCGCAATTTTCGGAACTATTTTATTAATAATAAAACTAAACTAAACTAAAAACTCAAACCTTTTAACTTACGTTACTGTCTCTGTTTATCACATCATGAATACTATTTGATAGAAAGAGACGAAAGGAAATTATAGTTTGAAAATTTGAGTGATTTCGTTTTTATTAATAAGAGGATTATGATTCAAAATTGTTATTTTTAAACACAATAATTCCTAATATAGAATTCACTTTGCAGGTTAAATAAAATGAGAAATTGAATTTTTGTTATAATTTTTTCCAGCACTATGACCCAGATGTAGCTCCGTTGGAAATAAATGTTGCCGAAATCGTACATTTGCTCGCTAAAGAAGAGGAACTCGTAGCTGCTCGGACCAAAGCCGAAAATCTGGAAAAGGAAAATGTGGACCTGGCAACGGAACTGGCTAAGAAGGTAAGATTACAATTTTTAATTTTCGTGTTTATCCATTATAGTGGTGGAATTGTGGTTTTAACAACTTTTGCAATTAAAAATCAAACAATCAATACACCAAATTTAATTCAATACCAAATATCAAGAAATCCAAATTTCTTAGCGTTATAAAAAAATCTCCTATCTGTAAACACCAACTTAAAATTGATTTTTTTTTATCGTTAGTTAATAATAACAGACCTTTTTTATCGTCCGTTGAGTGAACTGACAAAAGTTTAATTGTAAAATATTTGTAAGTGCTTATACGAGTAGTTACTTAATTTTTTTTATTATGAAGCTTTTTTCTCTTTTGTTTATATTTTGTTTCTTGTGTAAAATTTTTTTCATTAGTTATGTATTTTGTCGATTTAGTCACAGTATTTGGTCATCTGTCAGAACGGGTTTGAAAAAATGTAATTTTTTTTACACATTTTTAATAGTTGGGTATTTTTATTTAAATATTAATTAAAGTTTACCACATCATTACAAACTCTTTCATCATATATGATAATTTAGGTAAAGATAAATCTTACAAAACAGAATTAAAAGTATACAAAAGTAAATAAAAATACCATATTTTATAAAGCAGATTTGTTTTTTTCCAAATAGACCAATTTGCCTATTACCAATAATAAACATCATTATTTTTATGGAAATAACCCATCGGTTATGGAAATCATTATTTCCATCCATTAATAAAATACCATAAAGCAATCCAAGAATTGTTGGTAAAATGTTAATCATATTCATATCATGTGTGGGTGAAGATATCTTTGCAATCGACCATAACATATATATATATCTGTATATTCCATACAAACAAGAATTTAAGTGGTTTTAAAGATTTTTTTTTATGCTTAAAATAATATTGAAAAATTCCTTAAATTTTGACATAAAAGTTGTTACGTTTATAACAATGCAATAAAGCCTCTTCACCCACGTGTCATATAACCCCTCACCTGCATGTGAACTAACAGGAGAAGCAAGTGGACCAGCAGAGCCAGGAGCGAGAAGAGCTGGAAGGTGTGGTCTGCCGCCTCAAAGACCGCCTCGAGAGAGAAACAGCGGCCCACATGGAGTGTACCGAAAGGGCCCGAGCCAGTGCTTGTAGGGCACATCAGTTGGAACAGCAGGTAGGGTTGACTTAGCTTTTTATAAAACAGGTGCAAACGGGCTGGAGGCTCACCTTCTGCAGCTTTTTACTTCTGTTTAGAATATAATAGTCGCATTGTGAACTGAGGCTTCGGGTCATAATTTATATTTATCAGTCTGTCTCGCTCGCACATACAGGTTTTATGGTGCGTTCAAGAATTACGTCACGTAATTTCCCTCCAAAAAATTCGTTACGTAATTATTGAACGCTCCCTTATGGAAAGGTGCATATCGATAACGGATAGGTACGATCGGTATGCTAAATTATGATAATATTAATAGGAATAATTATTTGCTATCTGAAAATAAAAGTTTTTAATTTCTTAGATATATGACACAAAATAAATTATCCGAGTGTCATAACAAAAGAACGCATATTGATAGAAAAACAACAACTCTTTCTCGTGACCAATCAGGTGTCAGAGTGCGTGCGCAGGTGTGCACGTATCGATAATGGGTTGCTTTGCGTGCACATTGCTACTATCAGTGACATTTACTGCCCGACGACTCAGTTTAAAATGAGTCGACTTAAGCAACTTTTTAATTTAATATTTTAAAAACAATATAAATATTGGACTGGAGGCTTAGTTAAGATGCCTTAAGAGAAAGTATGCAGAAAATCGAAAACTAAATTTGTATGAAAATGACAGTTCGTGTCGACGAATTTTCATAGAAATCAAATTTTTCGACTTTCTACATACACTACTGTTACGGTATCTTCCCTGAAAACCCTGGAAAATGAAGTTACGTCTGTAGCTTTTAAATAAATATTAGCAGATTGCAGATCTTTTAAGTGTGAAGGAAGTCAGAAGGAAAATAAACAAATTGTGTTTTAAATGAAATGTCAGATGTTGAAAATCATCAAATTTGGTCTTTAGTTTCTCGTCTATTCCCGTGTGGGTGCAAATGTTGATATGAATTTGTATAGAGGTTTTGATTATAATTTTACAGTTGAACCAAGAGAGAACAGAACGTGCGAGATTTGAAAAACTAGTCAGCGAAGGAAGCATACCTGATGATGCTAAGGTAGGCCAAAGTCATGGGAGTTTGTAACGAATAATCTCAAAAATATAATCGATATGCAATATTTTGGGTAATAATGTAGTACTTATTTGAAGTACAAAAATTATATTTATAAAAAAAATATTACCAATCACAAAATCTCAATATAAAGCAAAGTAGTATTTTTTCTCTGCACCTACAACGCCAGCGTACACATGCGTTGTCGGCCTTTGAAGGAGCACTGTCCGAGAGCGGAGACAGTATTTTCGAATACTAATAATTTTTATGTTTAGCCAGTTTTCTATAACTGAACTAATGACCAAAATGCTAATCTATTCTAAAGATTGCATAGTTCCCAGTTTACCTCATTAATAATGTTAAACTTCGCAACATTATAACATTAGTTTTTATCAGTTTTTTATAAGTTACATTCCAGGAAATAATGTACACTGGACATGTAGCACTTTTAATTGTTGTTGAACATTGAATAAAGAATTTTTGAAATTGAATAACTGAACTGAATCATGTCTAATGTGGTACCTCTCTTCAGGTCAGCAACCTCAAAAGCGCAGTGATCACTTGCTCAATCCCACCTCCTCCCCCACCCCCAATAATTTCCATTCCCCCTCCTTCCGCACCCGCCCCGCCGCCTGCTCCCCTTGCCCCCATGGCCCCGGCCGCTCCGAGGCCCAAGAAGAATGTGCCCACACCAGGAAATCCCTTGAAGAGCTTCAACTGGAGCAAACTTCCCGATACGAAGTTACACGGAACGATTTGGCAGGAGTTGGACGATACGAAGTTGTACAACGCGATTGATTTGCACGCCATCGACAAGATGTTCTGCGCTTATCAGAAGAATGGAGTGCAGGTAGGGTGTTTCGTATTCTCTTTTTTGCATGGTAATTCTTCTCTTATTTATGTATGTGTGATATTGACTGCAAAACATATGTGACACTTATTTCGGATATGGAATCTTTGATAGATACAGAAATTATTAGATTAATCATACTTTAAAAAACACATCATTCAAATGTTTTTCCTGTTTCATTAGAGTAAGTTTCTAGTTGTATTTAAAGTTCGTTACATTTATAGAAAAACCAAAAGCATAATACATAAAAGTTATAAGGGAAGCAATTGGCGCATAATCGCTAAGAAACCATCTCTTCTCATCAAAGCATGAATTCCAAATCTTATAAAAAAATAAAATCAACTAACCTTAATCTAAAATAATACAAAAAATCTTAAAAGCTAATCTCACAGATTCTTGAATTGCGATGCAATACAAAAAAATAAGAAATACAAGAATTACCAAAGTGAGCAGGATAGGATATGGTTAAGAAATGAATTGAAGTTTCTTCTAAATGCCTGTTAAAAATCAATTAAACTTTTATTAAATTTGTGTTTGTCTGAAATTCAGAACGAGGGCTCTGTCGAAGATCTGAGACAACTGGGTTCTAAACCGAGAACGAAGATTTTGTCAGTGATAGACGGAAGACGTGCTCAGAACTGCACCATACTGCTGTCCAAACTGAAGATGTCCGATGAAGAAATATGCCGGTAGGTTACGTAATGTTCTACATACACATTGCTTTGTCTTTTCAGTTTGAAAATATAAATTTCAGGAAGCATTTATTCGTCCCGCCGTCCATGGACAATGAGGTCGAGTGCATATTATATGTTTATATAACGATTTTAACTTAGTTATACAAAAGCATTAGTTCAATGTTATCTATGGGGCGAATATTAGTAATAGACTTACCTATACTTTTGGGTTTAGGGCGAATTTGTTTTTATTGAAACAAAGATTATACTTCGCATCTTTGTATCTTCTAGAAATGTACCTTATAAAAAATACCCAAACCAATGCATCGAGATTCCCTACTCTATCAGTCAAACCCCTATTATCCATCAAATTTAAGGCAATGAATGACAGCTCTTTCGAACGCCTACATATCTTCTCTTCTTAATGGCAGAAATATCCGCCCAGTTGTGCATTATTATGTTTACTAGATTTTTCTATACATCAGTGAAACAAAACGACTACATTATGTCTAAAAACCCGTTAAGTTACAGGCATTTTAATAAAATCACCGTATTTTTGCATGTGTTTTAACTTTCAGAGCAATCCTCCGAATGGACAGTTCAGAACAGTTACCCATCGATATGGTTGAGCAGTTATTGAAGTTCACGCCCAGTGCTGAAGAAGCCGCCTTGCTGGAGGAGCACCAGGACGAACTGGACAGCATGGCGAGAGCTGATCGGTTTCTTTATGAGATTTCCAAGTGAGTCAAATTCTAGATTTACATTTAAAGGAAAGAATCACAGCAAAACACAGTTCTCTTATGATAGATTAAATATAGGCTGATTTAGAGTGAAAAAAATATATTTTCCTAGCTTTTGATTTAATCTATGGTTAATAGGCACTGTTTTTATAACAGCATATTTTTTTACTTTCTTATGTTACCATGTAATATTTATGTATTTTAAAACCCGTACTTAACGATTAATTTACCTTTATATACACACTACAAAAATATATAAAACCAAACTATATAAAAAAAATTGCGGCTTTATTATTTTTATTTTTATTTTATCGAAATGTGATGCCAAGATAAAAGTTATTTGCATTTTTAGAAAAGTATTTATTATACATCACCTGTTTACCGCGATACGAAATTTAAAATATATAATCATATATGTACACACTCATACGTTCACTTTTAATCAATACTGAATTATTAAATTTGGCAATCACGAATGCATAAGAGAAACGAATCCTATGCGAATAAACTATATATGTTTGTCACTTTACTAAGCTATTATGTGATATTGTATTATTTGCTGATGACACGTCATTGATTTTTAAAGTAAATAGATATAAGACAAATTGTGACGATGTGAACAACGCACTTTCTAAAATATTGTCCTGGTTTTCTGCAAATAATTTACAATTAAATGCCACAAAAACAAAATGCATAAGATTTACTTTACCTAATGTTAAAACTACAACCATGGAGCTTAAACTAAACAATGAAAAACTAAATTTAGTTGATTCTACGGTATTTCTAGGCATTACAATAGACCAAAAACTTCAATGGCGTCAGCATATCACTAAACTTTCAGACAAGCTTAGTTCTGCGACATACGCTATTAGAAAAATTAGGCAACTCACAGACGAGGAAACTGCCCGAATAGTATATTTTAGTTACTTTCACAGCGTTATGTCGTATGGAATTCTTTTATGGGGCAAGGCAGCAGATATTCAATCTATTTTTATCTTGCAAAAACATGCTATTAGGTCAATCTATTGCTTGAAACCAGGCACTTCACTTAGAAACTTATTCAAGGAAATCAGTATTTTGACGGTACCGTCACAATATATCTACAACAGTATAGTTTTTGTGCGTAGTAATATTAGTTCTCTTTTAAAGAACAGTGACATTCACAATAGGAATACAAGAAATAAGGGAAAACTTTTCCAGCCGTCTTACAGGTTGCAGAAAATAAACACTTCATTTATAGGCCTAAGTGTACGCTGCTATAACATGATTCCTAGTGAAATATTGGAACTGCCTCTCAACAGATTCAAAACACATATTAAAAAAACCTTAATGCGTAAAGGTTACTACACAGTTAATGCTTACCTAGAAGATAAAAACGCTTGGCAATAGGTATAATTATATTGTTATAATTTGCTTTGTTCTCTTGGAAGTGTTGTGAATGTAATGTAATGGAATGTAATGTAATGGTGAATGTGGTAAATCACAGAACAGATTTTATTTTATTTTTACTTATGTAACTTAAATGACGTTGTGGTTTATGACATTTTCTTTTGAATTATTGTATGTAAAGGGAGGATAAAACTTGCTGAGTTTCTTGCCCGTTCTTCTCAGAACAAGACCTCCTGGTAGTCTTGCGAACGGATGGCGTAGTTTTGCTCTTTCGCGAATTTTGTAAACGTTTTTGACATTCATAAGCATGCGTTAAGTCGCATCTAAACTGAATAAATAAATTTTGATTTGATTTGATTTGATTTGATTTACCATTCCAGAATCCCTCATTATCACCAACGCGTCCGAACATTACTATTCAAGAAGAAGTTCTCGGCTGCGGTGGCCGAAGCCAGCGCACGCGCATCTGTTGTTCTTCGTGCTGCTAGGGATCTGACTCGTTCTAGAAGACTTAGGACTCTTTTGGAAATCGTTTTAGCTTTGGGAAATTATATGAACCGGTGAGTAACAATGGTTTTGGATTGGACATTGAATATATTCGTTTCTCGACTACCTCATAGTAGGTAAGATAAGTAAGAAAGAAATCCTTACGTTACCTTAATAGGATCAGGGGTCTTTTAGGCTTGGGCCTCACATTTCTGTCTCTTAAATGATCATGGAACAGATACAGAAGTCTGAGGGGTAGCATTTTTCATTTCATTTGAAATATATTTTTAACAAATGTTTGACAGCGGTGCTCGTGGCAATGCATCCGGTTTCCGGTTGTCTTCTCTGAACAAGTTAGCTGATACCAAGTCCAGTGTGACGAGAAACACCACGCTCCTTCACTACCTTGTCGAAATGCTGGAGACACAGGTAATGCATACATAAACGTTATTCTTTAAAAAAAATGTTATCTTCCTTTTTTTTTTTCTTTTTTTTTATGTGTTTCTGGTGTGTTTTGTTAGTAATAAATGTTATGTCTATGTCTACTAAATTGTATTAAGTATTTAACGATAACTTTTCTTTTGCTTGTGGTTTTGAAATATTTTTAATTTTTTTTTATCTAAGCGAGTCTTTCTAAATATGGTTATCAAACAAATATTGGTTCTCTTGAACACGATGATGCTAAAGACATACAGTATTGATGAATATCGAACCTCACACTTCAGAGTACTTTAATAGAAATGTTGTTTGAGATAGGAAATTGAAATCGCCTTAGAATTTCATAGAGCAGTGTTGGTCTAGTGGCTTCAGCGTGCGACTCTCATACCTGAGGTCGTAGGTTCTAGGTCGTAGGTCGATCCCCGGCTGTGCACCAATGGAGTTTCTTTCTATGTGCGCATTTAACATTTGCTCGAACGGTGAAGGAAAACATCGTGAGGAAACCCACATGTCTTCGACACAAAAAGTCGACGACGTGACGTGGCACTGAAAGCTGATCACCTACTTGCCTATTTGATTTTAAAAAAAAAGATCGTTAAACAGATTCAGACATCTGAGGCCAAGACCTAAAGATGTTGTAGCGCCATTGATTTTTTTTTAGAATTTCGAATCATATTGGATTTCTCTTTCTAAAAAGATTTTTAATAAAAACAAATACTTGCAGTTCAAAGATGTCCTCCTCCTTGAAGAAGACTTACCCCATGTTAGAGCTGCAGCCAAAGTCTGCATCGAGCAGTTGGAGAAGGATGTCAGTGCTCTAAGGACAGGTCTTCGCGAAGTTTCCCGTGAATTGGAGTACCACGCTTCGTTGCCTGCGCCTGCGCAGTCCCACGACGCGTTTTTGTCTGTCATGAGGGACTTCCACGCGCACGCTGTATGCTCGTTTACGCAACTTGAGGATCTTTTCCAGGTATTGTCTTATTTTACAGAATTTTTTTTAAAATATTGAATTGAGAAAATCCTTATACAACTTCCGTGGATTTGTATATTAGTGCTCTATCAATGAATCAACACAAAAATTGGTTGACATTTTCAGGACATGAAGAGCCGTTTAGAAGCGTGTGCGCACGCGTTTGGCGAAGAGCCATCAGCGTCGCCTGAATTGTTGTTCGGAGCTTTGGACAGCTTTTTAACACAGCTGGTGGAAGCAAGGGCTGAATGTGATGCTACCAGGAGGAGACGGGATGAAGAGGAGAGGAGAACTCGACATGAACAGGAGGTAAGTTAAGGGAGATAAAAAAAGATTTCATATAATCATGATTATATACTTGATTATTTAATATATTATATGAATAAAAAAAAATACAAATATTTTATGTAAAATAGGGAAAAGCTTAGGTACTGTACTTTATTGGTAAAAGTTTTGAGACTAGAGAAAAAAATATATATTTTCTAATTTTAATATTTTCAGCTTAAAAAACGTACAATGGAGCGTAAACAGGGCTCGAGCCTGCTCGGTTCTGTCGGAAAATCCCTAGGTAAGGACTGCAACGGACACGCGAACGGCGACACCTCACGTGACGGAACCCTCACAAATGGCCAAAAGGGTGAGTTCGATGACCTCATCTCAGCTTTGAGGACCGGTGACGTATTCGGAGATGACGTAGCGAAGTTCAAAAGGTCCAGGAAGACCTCAAAAGCTAGTCACAAAGGACGGGATTCCCCACCTAGAGGCATTTGTAGGGAAGACTCGAGAGAACGGCAAAAACGCTAAGACTGTATTGTATTATTCTGGAATGTATTATCGACGTATTCTGCATTGTTTTACCACATATCGTATAGATCTTGACTAAGGCAGTCTTGTAATTTGCCTGAGATCTGCATTGTAAAACGAAGTATTACAATATTTGTAATTGTTTTAACACACTCTGTATTGTATTATTCTGGAATGTATTATGGACGTATTCTGTATTGTATTATCGCATATCGTATGGGAGTTCCATAAGACAGTCTTAATTTGAGAGAGATCTGCATTGTTAAACGAAGTATTGCAATATTCGGAATTGATTCAACACATTCTGTAATGTATTATTATGGAATGTATTATCGACGTATTCTGTATTGTATTAGACATTGACTAAGATGGTTGGAATTGAATAAATGCATGTTTTGTATATATAAAGGTATTCTCATAATGGAATTAATGCTGAGTAGACTGATTTGAATGGTGACCAAAAGGCGGCCTATTACCAGCATTATGACAGATACATAAAAGGCTTTTCATTAATTTGACGTAAAATTACACCAGTGACGTAATATATATTTCGATTATAATATATGTGAGGAAATTTTTGATCGTAGAGTTTAGGAATTTTGTAATGGATTTGAATTTACCTTTTGGGATCAGTGTAATCTTATACAAGTGATATATTAGATTAATCTTTTGTTTGTGTTGGCGGAATTTTTAATCGTCACGAAATACGAAATTGACGATTGGAAACTTCGTTATCAGTGCCAATATTTTAATTGGGAGAGTTAATTTTCGTGGATACATCAACCAAAACCAGACCGTTTTATACGTTTTTTATAAATTTTCATACTGACTGAACAATTATTAAGACTGTATTTATTCCATTGATTCATTTTGCTCATTAACAAAGAAAAAGTTTTTATATAGAATTTTTTTTATTGGTATTTGCTCATGTTGACTTCGCATAACATAGACGAGTTTTATTGACAAGTGAAAGAGGGAATAATATCCATAGAGATTTGAAGTAATATCCATAGTTTTAAAAGAAATAAAATATACCTTGACATGAGGTAATGAATATGCCGTTTTAATTAATATCATTAAAATGTGTTGTTGATCTATAAGTTTGACAATGATTTTAACGCTAGGACTAAAAGATATTACATTCAATAGTTCACTTTTGGCACCGTACAGCCAACAGGTCTGACGTAAAAGATAGATTTAAAGAGTGAGCTTTCTCTCTCTATACCAAGAGTATCTCTAACCGAAATCCAAAATCGAAGAAGGAATCAATTTGTCGTCTAAAAAAACGTGTTTATCGGATAAGCATGAGATTCGTCAAACTTACGGAGTGTCCTCTTTCAACCTGTCAATGTCAGTGATACATTCTACTATCTATGCTTGTTGACACATCGAATATAACTCGCATAAACCCGTAAAGGTTTTATATAATTGATTAATAAAAATAGGACAATTGCTAGTCTAGGCTGTAGATTGATAATTGTTTCTTATATTGAGTGTTATTGACAATAGATATTGGAATATCTTTATTAAAATGGCCAATCACGGAGAGATGATGATGACTTGGGATATATTCTCGTGTGAGTTATGAAGGTTTAGAATAAAATCCTTCGCCTAACGGTGGCATAATTTTTAATATTAACTTCGAAGTTTTTGATATAATTATACAATATTTTTAATCTTACGTCATGAGATTAATAGTGATTCTGTTTAGTTTTTAATGTAAATATTAATTAATAATCTGTTACCGTGACATGGAAATCAATTATTTATTAAAATAACTATAGTTTTGTCATGTAAATGTTTATTATTTTGTTCAGTATTGCTTAAGCGTATAATATATAATACAGTGAATAGATTATTTAAATAAAATTGAAAAATATTGTGTGTTTTATTTGATTTATTACGACAGCTATATTCCTCTTAGTTTATTTTTATATATATATATAAATACGATTGTGTATATGTGCGTCGCCATGGCGACCAGGCTGGTCAATAGACTGAAGTCTATTTAACATACCTACAATTGGACAAAGATACTTGTCACTTACGTCTTGAACTTTATATTCAAATCAACATTTACCAATTCTTTCTCTAGGCTAACACTCGAAAGGATACGTCATGTTGCTTCCGTTTATTTCGCAGTCGAACCCAACAATTCCCGTGTCTTTCATTATATATTCAGCCATTACACTCAATATTTTAAAATACAGCCGAAATTTTCTATATTATATAGTTCTAATAGTCGACACACATTCATTCCGGAAAGAGTTTCTGGAAAGAGGTCAGTTGGCTTAAGTACCCAGGATTCTACGCATAACTGAGTAAATAGGCGTCTAGGGCGGAATTTTGGTCACTGGATACATGGACCTATAGTAAGATAGTACCCGACGGATCAGCAATGTGCTTGAAAAGTCACTGAGTAATTTAGTTTGCCTTCAACAAGCTATTTATGTGTCGCCCGAATATTAATTAAGAAAGGCGTGGCCCGAACGCACGATCTTGATAATACATATAACTACAATGTCAACATTGCTCTTTCATACAGCAGTTTTTCACCCGGAAGTCAAATGCAAACATAACATTTCGTAAAATAATAGAATTCATGTAATTCTAAAACGTTGTATTGTTTATTACGAAATACAAGCTAACATTCATTATGACGGATTCGGCGTCGTGTTTCTGTTTTAATGAAACGAAACAATTTTTTCCTAATTGTAATTAAAGGGCGTAATGATATTTGAAGGACGCGAGCTTCGTTACGCGATTTAATCCCCGACGCAAAGGAAGCCACGTCTCTGAGATCTTTTTTATTTAAGTCACTTTATGGTATCAAATAATCCTATTATGTGCCCTATATGTCATGTAATTATTACGATCAAAATAACCTCTTTACAGCTCTTTGTTAAATTATGTTAATTTATTTCTTATACAGAAATATATCTCTTTTTTATATTATAAACTTCTTAACCTCCCCGAAGCTTTAGGTGCGCGTCCTTGTTTTATTCACTTCTACCAGTAATAGTCCTATATATTTATAGGCGATTGAGACTGACGAGACCGGCTCCTACGTTTTTGTTGCAGTGAAATCAAATCGAATCAAAAATCATTTATTCATATAGGTTACATAATGTACACTTATGAACGTCAAAAAAATTCTCAGGTCTTGGCCAAACTAATGTGCTGTAGGTCAAATTTTTTTGACTTTTTAGTACTCGTCATGATTGGATAAAAATAAAATTTACCCAAAAGTTAGGGGTGTCTGTTTTGTATGCTGTTTTTAATTGGAGTCAACCATTGAAATTATGGTTAAGAATCAACACATATTTATTGATTTAAAATCAAACATCACATACATAGATCTACGGTAAGTGATTTTGGTATTTATTTTATATTTTCTACTCTTTAAAAGATATTTTATATAAACGCTATGACCTCGTCAAAATGTATATTTTCGGTTTGCCAAGAAACTCGCCTAAGTTTCGTTAAGAACAAGGAAGTTTTATAAGATGTCATGTTTGGTTATTTCCGGCTTAATTTCTTAGGACAACCAAGAAAGGAAGGATGGATCAACCCAATGAAATAATTAATATTACTTAAAATGGATATTACTAACTAAACATATTATTATTCATATGTTCTTTAATATTATAGCCTATATCAGTGATTGTAGCATTCAAATGAGGAAAGATTTTTTTTTTTAATACGACATACTTACATACAAATCTTTCTAATAATATTAGTATGCACAAATAGCTTCTACTATGTGAAAAATAAAAAAGAGCCAGTAGCAAAAATGCTTTATTTATAGTTTCAAGAATATTTCTAGCTGGACACAATTAGTTTAACAAACTTACTTAATTATAAAATTGATTTATTTAAGCCTCACAAAGTATCGAAGAAATAGACAAATATTTTATAAAACTTACAAAATTTAATTATTATAATTCACGAAAAGATTTTTTTTAAGTACTAATTGATTTAAGCGAATCTATTCTTTTTGTAACGAAATAAAAAGAACATTACAAATTTTCTTAAATTGAACCCATCAAATAACCTTAGTAACCTTAAAAATCCGTTAGATTCCTGTCTTTTTTCCATGAGCTCACGCCACACCCTTTTATTAAATTGTCGTAATCCGCCGTTATGCCGTTATATTGTTGAGTACATAGATGAATTCAATATAACAGATTATGGACGGATTATATAAGTTCAGATACTCTTTTGACGAAATTAGGTATAAGTTTATAACAAATATCCGAAAGTGACTTATAAAAGGATCTTATATCTTTAAACGAGCAATTCTTGTATATATATATATATATATATATATATATAATTGGAATCTCGGAGTCGGCTCCAAAGATTTTCATGAAATTTAGTATACCTACAGGGGGTTTCGGGGGCGATAAATCGATTCAGGAATCATTTCTAGAAAATGTCATTTTATTCATATTTTATTAGTATGTAATTCGTACTTAAATATAAAAAAAAACACAACTTATAAAAAAAAATTCCCGAGCAAGGCTCGGTCATCCAGGTACTATATTCAAATACAATATATATATGTCGCAGCCAAGAAGCCTAGCCGTTTAACTAAATGTTTTTCGGCGTCGGGACGTGACGACCCCATCGCCCACTGGTGAAATAACCTGTGGCAGAGGTTATTTCATCAGCGCAATCAGTCAACCCCTTCCTAGTGGGAGTGCCATACTGTTGCCTTCGGGCTTCAGCCAAATGGGCAGGCACGACCGGGGCAGTACCACTGTCTCTCAGAAAACCGGCGTCAAGTGATGCAATGGGTTCGCCTTATTGTACTCGCGTTTCGTCCGGTGAGAGAGATTCCCGGAGCCCATCCATCCATTCCAAATTGGAACATTCATTTGTGCCGCGGGCGGGAGTTTGCGTGTACGTCAGAGAGGATATCTGTTCTCGTCGCCTTGGGACGCTTGAAGGAAGGGACCTATCTAACCTTTGGCTCCGCGTAGACTGCGATGACCATCCGCGATTCTATGCGTGCCTGTATAGGTCCCATAGCGGAAATGATGAAACTGACCGACTCATTGAGCACATCCAAATGGCTACAGATTCCCTGCTCGAAAGGGTTCCTACCGCTGAAATCGTGATACTTGGCGATTTTAACGCCCACCATGCCGATTGGCTCGGCTCTGAAACCACCGATCACGCGGGAAGATCCTTTCACGACTTTGCTTTAGCCTACGACCTGACACAAATGGTCCCTGCGATTACGCGAATACCAGATGTGGTTGGTCATAAACCCTCTTTGTTGGACCTTCTGCTGACTTCGCATCCGGAGAACTATCAAGTCTCTGTTGACCCGCCATTGGGTTCATCGGATCATTGTGTGGTCCGGAGTACTGTGCCATCTACGCGCCCTTCGCGGCCCCGCTTTTTGGGTTGTCGCCGTATTTGGCACTATAAGTCAGCAGATTGGGACGGGATGCGGTCTTTCTTTGCGTCCTACCCTTGGGGGCCTATTTGCTTTTCGTTGGATGCTCCAGATTCCGTCGCTGCCTCTGTCACCGAAGTGGTTCTGCAGGGCATGGAACTCTTTATTCCATTTTCTGCGGTGCCGATCGGTGGCAAGTCTCAGCCCTGGTTTAAACGTTCTTGCAAGGCGGCCTCGCGTCGAAAGCGAGAATGCTTTAAGGCATGGGCGGAAGCGGCGAAATCTCGTGATGCTAATACCAGCGAACTCAAAAAAGCATATAACTCAGCCTCCAGGTCCTTCAAACGGGAAATCACTAAGGCAAAGTCAGAGCACATTGCCAGATTTGGCGAGAGATTGGCCCAACTCCCTTCGGGGACTCGAGCCTTCTGGTCTCTCGCCAAAGCTGTCCAAGGGAATTTTTGTCAGCCCTCCATACCACCATTGCACAGGGAGGATGACTCGCTGGCCCACACTGCGAAGGAGAAGGCCGACCTTTTAGGCTGTCTCTTCGCATCCAGCTCGACTTTGGATGACCGAGGGAGATCACCACCGATCATTTCAAGGTGTGATTCTTCGATGCCGGAAGTTACATTCCGGCAACGTGCTGTCCGCAAAGCATTATCTTCCTTGGACATACATAAGTCGAGCGGGCCGGATGGTATTCCTCCAATTGTGCTGCGTACTTGTGCTCCTGAGTTGGCTCCGGTCTTAACGCGCCTTTTCCGGTACCTGTACTCGCTTGGCACTGTCCCGGAGTGCTGGAAGATCGCTTCGATACATCCGATCCCTAAAAAAGGCGATCGCTCTGATCCGTCCAACTATCGCCCAATAGCGATAACCTCCTTGTTCTCCAAAATAATGGAATCCATTATTAATGGCCAGCTCTTGAGGTATCTGGAGGGCCACCAGCTGATAAGTGACTCTCAGTACGGCTTTCGTCGTGGTCGTTCGGCTGGTGACCTTCTTGTATACCTTACGCATAGATGGGCGGAGGCAATTGAGTCCAAGGGGGAGGCTCTAGCGGTTAGTTTGGACATAGCGAAAGCCTTCGATCGGGTGTGGCACAGAGCACTGCTCTCGAAGCTTCCAGCTTATGGGCTTCCCGAGAAATTATGCGATTGGATCTCCAGCTTTCTGGCCGATCGGAGCATCAAGGTCGTCATTGACGGAGCTTGTTCCGACCTTAAACCCGTGAACGCTGGGGTCCCACAAGGCTGTGTTTTATCCCCGACCCTGTTTCTTCTGCATATCAATGATATGTTGCAACTTAGCAACATTCATTGCTATGCGGATGACAGCACTGGGGATACTCTTTACATTGGCCGGGCAGGTATTTCTCGGGCAGATGTCGATGAGTACCGGAACAAACTTGTGTCTGAAGTAGAAACTCTACTATGTGGAGTCTCCGACTGGGGCAGACTAAATCTAGTCCAATTTAACCCCAAGAAGACACAAGTTTGCGCGTTTTCCGCTAAAAAAACACCCTTTGTCGCTACTCCTCTTTTCGAAAACACTCTTCTTAAAGCCGCAGCCAGCATTGGAATACTTGGCGTTGACATATCGAACGACGTTCAGTTTCGCGGTCACTTGGAGGGAAAGGCTAAATTAGCCTCCAAAAAGCTTGGTGTGCTCAACAAGGCGAGACGGTACTTCACTCCGGGCCACCGCTTGCAACTATATAAAGCGCAAATTCGGCCCCACATGGAGTACTGTTCTCACCTCTGGGCGGGGGCTCCCCAGTACCAACTCCTTCCACTTGACCGTGTTCAACGAAGAGCGGTTCGAATCGTCGACGACCAATCTCTCTCCGAGCGGCTTGATCCTTTGGCGTTGCGTAGAGATGTGGGGTCACTCTGCATCTTCTACCGCATTTACCATGGAGAGTGTTCAGAGGAGTTGTTCGGATTAATACCTGCAGCTGAGTTTCATCATCGGACGTCGAGGCAGAATACGAAATTCCATCCGTATCACCTCGACGTCCGCCGTTCCACAACTGCGCGATTTTCAAGGCAGTTTTTGCCGCGCACCACCACTTTGTGGAACCAGTTGCCCACTGAAGTATTTCCGAACCAATTCGACTTAGGGTCCTTCAAGAAAAGAGCGTACAAATTCTTAAAAGGCCGGCAACGCACTCGCGAGCCCTCTAGCATCGAGAGTGTCCATGGGCGGCGGTATCACTTAACATCAGGTGAGCCTCCTGCCCGTTTGCCCCCTATTATATAAAAAAAAAAAAAAAAAATGTCGCCGTTTAACTAACGGCTTAAAATATGTTCAGCCAGTTGATCTAACAGCTAATGAAATGACTTGGGTCGATGACATTTCATTACTTACCTAGCTTCTCGACTCTTATTTTAAATATAGTTCTACCACTCTCAAACTCGAAATTAAATTCTTCAAACTCTCAATATGGCGTCGGCAAACCACAACTCTGATGTTGTTTTCCAAACGTTCATCAAATAATAATGTGAATTTAATTTAAGCAATTTCATTTAAAAAAAAGGCGTATGTTTCATCTTTTTTATATGTGCCAAATAATGGCTGTATCGTACGAATGGCCTAAGCGTTACACAGGCAGTTTATTAAATGTTGTAACAAACGCTAAACCTGAATATCTTTCAGGCCGTTAGTTAAACGGCGACGTTTAGTTAAAAGACTAGGCTGTTAATTGAACGGCTTATTAAGCTAGTTGGCTGCGACATATATATATGGTAGGATAACAGCCTTAACTTGATAGATTTTTATATTGGATTCCGGTAGTGCTCGCAGCACCCTTAAACCGCTTAATTGATTACATGAAGTAATGGAGCAAATATTGGAAATTCCATTCTATTTATAATCGAGCACCTAATCTGAATAATATGATAATTCATAAAATTTATTATTTATTAGATTATTTGTAATATTTGTATTTCGTTTGTTAGGCCTAGATATTTATGTATATATACGTATTGTATAGTAATGAAAATATGTATTACATTCTTAACATAGTTGGTAATTCCGATTTTAACAAAAAAACAAATAAGATTTTCTACAATAAAAAATTATCAAAAAGAGTTTATTACATTCTATTGAAGAAAGTTTATAGCGTAACGTTCAGTTAGATATGCTCATTACTTTAATTTTTGATATTTATGTGACATAAAAAAAAGTATGATTTCTCTCTTTAACTGTGTGTAATTTTAATGTCTCTAAATTGAGTATCATATAATTTATGTTACATTTGTCCTTAACCTACGCATAAATTCGTTATTAGAAAAATACTATACACGTCGTTTAAATTGGCACTGTTAACTTCTATCACAGATCCTTCATTCATTTAAAAATACTCTTTCGTTCATGCAAACTTCTCTAAACATAACAATATTTATATTTTAACTACAGCATATAATTGTGCTAAATCTTTGTTCCCTCGTAACGATATTAATCATCTAGCTACACGTTAAAATTTCTCTCCAGTTTAACACTGTCTTTATCTATATATTGGCAAACTATTGTCTCCTTAAATAGCCCCTTTGACGACGAGCTGTCATCGCTTGAAACAATATTATCATTTTTTCTTTTACTAAATATCAGACGTTCTTTATCTATTGTTAGAATAGGTGACTGGTCAGAGTCCATCTTCTTACTGCTGTCCTCATCGTATGCCGTGTCAGCTGATTTTTCGCAGTCAGAGATAGTTTTTCTTTCTTGTATTGTTCCTAGTTCACCCATTTTATTCGGGAAACGGTTGAACTCATTTGACATATCTGGTTCTTCATTGCTGTGTGCTCTATCTTTGAGTTTTTTGGGAGTGCTGGGCAAATTAGTCTCTGAAGTATTGAATCGAACCGTAATATCATTAAAAGCGGATAATTTATGCGCCGGTGTCATAGCAGTGTTGTATCCTTTGGTAGCTGGAGATTGACATTTCGAATGAACGCCAAATATTTTCTTGATTGATTGCCGAAACTGTAAATTAACTGACATTAACAAGACGTAGTTAAATTGATTTAGTAAGAGGACTAAACTTACTTGAGTATTCATGCCGACGTATATGAGGGGGTCGTAACAGATAGAGCTTTTGGCTACTAGTGCTGGTATCACTCCTGCCCCGGGAGAAATCTGAACATTTTAAATGATATTCAATTACCAAGACTTTAACGGATTCAGTAAAACTATGGTTATACTTACAATGCCTTCAGATGCAAATTGCTCAATAAGAGCAAATAGTGAATAAGGTGTCCAAGCAACAGTAAATGAGATGATCATTATGAAAACCATTGCCGTCGCTCGTGCTTCGGCGCGACTCACGCGCACTCGGCCGAGCCTTTGCGAATTCTGTGGAAAAAAAAGTCAATAAAAAAAATAGAATACGTTTATTTTGGAACATAAGATCATCATGGTATCACTTATTCCACGTTATTAAATTCGAACCTGTTGGCATCCCTACTCATCGGCAAAGACAGAGGGTGTTGGCCGAGAGAAAAAGCCGGCGTAAAAAACTCTCGGTACTCGTTTAATCAATGCAATAGTAGCGTATTTTCATAATGTATAATAAATAATAGATAGAAAGTTCTCGTAATTCTTACACAAAACATTAATCAGAGGCGCTACAACTTTTTAGGTCTGGGCATCAGATTTCTGTATCTGTTTCATGATCTTTTGTCAATTTAATAGGCAAGTAGGTGATCAGTCTCTTATACGCCGTCGACTTTTAGCGTCTTAGGCAAGCCAATGCCTCACCATGTTAACCTTCACAGTTCCAGTGAATGTTAATTGCGCACATAAAAAAATCCAATGGAAAAATGGGGATCGAACCTACGACCTTAAGCAAAAAAGGCTTAACACAAATATTAACTACATATTTATAAATTTGACAGGGATATGACAGCTGATTCGGCGTTCATATTCAAATTGGTAAGTAAATACTTAGAATGTTTTCAAAGATACGTTAACATTGTGTGTCAGACTTGGGGTCTGTTTCACAATGTCCGGATAAGTTCCAAATAAGCTATTTATTACTTATTGGTAGGATAAACAGTATTATTGCGTTTCACGATTTGTCAGATAGCGCTATTCGCCATGAATCGTATCTTATTCGGATCTTTCGAATAATTTAATATTCATAAGTTAACATAAAATTCGTTTTAAGCTAAGGTTTCTTATACAAAGTAAAATTAAGTTAATTGTAGATTTTATTTAGAGTATCACTTTCTATATAATTTTAACTGACTACAACAATAAAAGAACGAATAATTATACTTTTAGGGCCTGTTTCACAATGTATGGATAAAGTACCAAATAGCTATGCAACACATAAATTATTCGAAAGATAAAAGTTCCGAATAAGATACTTCGCATTTCATGACGAATAGCGCTGATCTGACAGTCGTGAAACGCAAAAATACTGTTTATCCTACAAATAAGTAATAAATAGCATATTTGGAACTTATCCGGACATTGTGAAACAGACCCTTAGTATAACACCTCTATTATTTATGTGACATTGAATGTTTGTATTGTACTTATTAAGAAATGTATTTTATTCAGATCGAAGCTGGCGAATAAGAAAAGAAGTAATTGCTATATTATTTTGTTAGATACTCCAAATATAGAATATTTTAAAGCTCCAATCAATTTGTTTTCTACGACGGCTTTTTAGTTTTTTTTCAAATGAATTCCACTTATCAGCGGATATTATAGCGTAGCAAAAATTCCAGTTATTTCAAATTTGTTCTGCGTGAAATAATAAATCTGGTTAAAACTGGAATCATTTCAATTAAAAGAAAATGTACGTATAGTTTTTGATTATTCTGACGCATGATTTAGTGCGGGATATTCGTTTTTAACGAATCCGTTTTTACATTGTATGTACGTACCTTGTTAAGGGTCATACATTACCACAGCACATGTCTGTTTGCGCAATACACTGATGTTTATATATATATATAACAGGCACGTTTTAAATCCATAAATTGCCTGTAACGTTAAATTAAAAAAATGATGGGGTGTGTTACATGTTTTCCTATTATGAATTTTTTGTTATCTGTACTTAATTGATAAGAGACATTAATATTTTTGTAAAAAAATAACTCAAAATACTGAACTAATTCCGAAATCCCCAGGAATTTTTTTATAGATGATAGTAATTATTTCGTTCGCTTATTAATCTATTAAACAATGTCATAGTGTATATGTCAGTACTGGATTAGTATATTATATAATTTAATAATTTAAATCCGTTTGACGTCGTGGACAGAAAAACTGTGTCCAGTTTGTGTTTCTACCACATCAACTATTTAAGATTTAACATTATGTATACAATACATAAATAAAAACAGTAATTAATAACTTAATTGTGTAACAATGTCATTATAATAAGAACAGTTATTTATTTGTATGTCTAACTGTTCGGTTTTTATAATATATTTTCGTTGTGACATTGTAAGGTATTGTTTTTATTGTTCTTTTATTTGTATTTATTACTTTTTTTTTACCACAAAATTAGGACAAACACATGTCACCATTAACTTACATACGAAAATATAAAAAGCGGTGTCGTCCCTAAAACATGTGGACAGGACCAGCGAAATGAGGCAAATACAATAAACAGTGTTAATACAAAAACAACCATAAATTTAAAAATAAAAGCTATAAAGAATTAAAATAATAAATAAATTATTACATAAGCATTATTTTGTTTCAAATCAAATCAAAATTTATTTATTCAGTTTAGATGCCACATAAGGCATGCTTATGAATGTCAAAAACGTTTACAAAGAGCAAAACTACGCCATCCGTTCGCAAGACTACCAGGAGGTCTTGTTCTGAGACTGTGTTTATCTATGTAATCTGTTTTGGCTTTGTATATCGAAAGTTTGAGTCAAGTTGTCAGATTATTCTCAAATAAATTGGTACATTCAGATTGATTAACAAAAACTATACATGTTTTTTCGTGTACATTTAAAAACGTTAAACATTGAAATACATGGATTGACTATATTTAAATACTAGTGTTACTTGATGTTAATTTTGTTTTTGAGTCAAAGACATAATTTATACAGCAGCTCTGTCAGTATTTATCTTAGTATATTTCACACTTACACCGTGAGTGTTTAGAACGAGAGTTCAAGTTATCTAGTGCCATTTGGCAGTAGATTAATTGCACATATTTTTCAGTGCCAGTCAAACAATACGTAATAATTTTATAAATATAAATAAGCTGTGATTTCTTATAGACAAGTGTAATATCTTTCCCATTATAATATCACTACCTATCTGCGTTTTTGCTGAGCAAGTTCGAATCAATCACATGAGCTGCGGAAAGGGGAATCGGAAATTTACTTTGTACTAAATTTTATCAGGGATAGACTGACAGACTGCTATGCATGCTTTTAATCTTTAAATCATCATCTTTAAATCATCAATTTATTATTGATATAGATCTACTTAATATTAGTAGTAAAGAAAGAAATAAAAACTTTATTATACACGATAACAGGATATTTAGGAAAATAAAGTGCTCACACAAGGATTCCCTTTGTTGTAGGCAGCCAGTCTCTTCCTTTTGATTTGTTAAGTGTACTTTACTTTACGATTTCTTCATTACACACATTTATGATTAAAAATATCAAAAAACAACAACTTAACTCATAATATAATAACTAAAATATATTAGAGGTTTAAGATGGAAGAGAAAAAGCTTTGGGCGTAGAAAGTGCGTTATGTGGGTTGCTTATAGATTGCGTTGTACTTGATATGGTGTGGTCAATAATTTTTCAAGAAATATGCTTAAGAATAGTAATAGCTAAGATCGAGAAATCCCTCCAATATTGTGGCTTATCACTGTTTAACATGCCGCGAAATTCTGCAAAACGAAATGTTTCTGTTTTGACACAAATATAATTCCATATATTCTTATCAAAACCAACCATTACAACGTATTTGGATAGAATTTAACATGTGTTTAAAGGGCTTTAATTAATGGAGAAAACTGTTTAAATTGCTTCGGATCGTGATACAGTATGAACCAAATCTAAATTACGTCGGTAAATTAGCTGGAATCTCAGTAGTCTGTGTGTTTAGTTGAGTCTAAGTCTATTAATTAGGGTTAGTTTCATCTACATTCAGAATTTCCTATTAAAACCTTATTAAAGGACATCACAACTTTTATCACATCACAACTACAAAACTTATTTTAAAGACGAAAAAATGTTTAAAATATTGAGGAAAAATGTAGCGAAGTGGTATCCAAGGACTAGAAAGAAGTGCAAGGAAAGAAAGCTGACTAGTACATAATAGTTAGAACAAAACGCAAACATCAAAGTGAATCACGGTTGCAATTAATAATCATAGAATACATGAATTCTTGTCGTACCAGCCACCACAAGTAGCGTAGTAGGCACCAAAACCAGTCGCAGGTACAACTTCACTGTTCAGAAACTATATACTTAGATAATACAATCTCCAGTTGAGTTAGTTAATTCGAGATCTGGCGGGATTGGTTTGTTGACTCAGTTTTCACACTTAGTCAATAGGTCCGTTGTGTATTAGATTGTAATTCTTAATCTGGTGGGATTCAGAATTACAATCTCGTAAGATCTCAGTATTTGCGAGATCTCAAGTAGTCGAAAACACAACAATAAAGCAGGCACAATAAATGTGTTTTTGTATTAATTATCATACGAAATTTTCGTTCGGAGTTAGCGCGGTTTAATACCTGCAGCTGAGTTTCAATATCGGACGTCGAGGCAGAATACGAAATTCCACCCGTATCACCTCGACGTCCACCGTTCCACACCTTCGCGTTTTTCAATGCAGTTTTTACCGCGCACTACCACTTTGTGGAACCAGCCACACTGAAGTATTTCCGAACCAAGTCGACTTAGGGTCCTTCAACAAAAGAGCGTACCAAAAGTCCGCCGTCTTAAAAGGCCGGCAACGCACTCGCGAGCCCTTTGCCATTGTATCATTTAACATAAGGTGAGCCTCCTGCCGTTTGTTCTATATAAAAAAAGACATATTTTAAAGAGAAAATTATAAATACGTATACGAGATATTTGGGAATGATTTTTACATAACTTCTTAAGGAGCAAAAAGTATGAAGAGTGCTGTCTGATAAGCCGCATCTTATGTCAGAAAATACCCACTCAGTCTTAACACTTGTTGGCAACGAGAGTAAGCTTTATTAAAGCTCAGAGAACTGAAAACCTCCACTTACATAGCCTCGTCTCTCTTTTATTTTTCTATCTATTTAATTTATCTATACTCCTAGAGACATGTGAAGCACTTTTAGCTGATTCTCGCCTAATGCCTCTCGAAAGGCCGTGATGTTTTTATACCAGTTGCACTTAAATTTAAAGCCTCTGCGATCATTGATATATGCAATTTATCTAAATTTTCAAGATACCACTACTAATACTAATCACGCTAATCCTACGAGATCTTCTCATGTTATGCCGGGATTAATCTCGAAAATGGCACGCGAGATCGGGATCTTGTGAGATTGGAATTGCATTCCCTATTAATACGCATGCTTTTACAATAATTAACTGTATACTAACAATAACTAGGTTATTTTTTTGCAATTGTTACATTTAATTGTTATGGTAATGTGTAAATTTCTCCGTATCGTTCTTGCGCGTGGATACGGATGAACAAGTGAACTGTTTCGACACAAAGCTACAATATTATGGTCTCTAATAATAATAATTTATTTATTTAATTATAAGTAAATAATCATATACAGCTTATACTTGTTTGTATATATTATTTAAATAAATATTGATTGAGAAACTTCAACAAAATTCTTATAAATTCTATATGTATATTTATGCATTATATTTATTATTATAAATCGTAATTAGGTTATCTATTCGTTACCACTAAAGCTAAAGGTACAAATATAATACATATTTAAATTATTTATTACATAAATTAAACCTAAGAAATAACATAATACATCAAAATATACCTAATAACTAACCTTAAAATTTAATTATTAAAAAAGATTATTTATTATTATTTTATAAGACAATACAGAAAGTCAAAACAGATTACATAGATAAACAATATATGTATATGAAACAGAAAACAAGCAAGTACATTAATAGACAAACAAAGACGAACTGAAATTTAATTTTTTAATCAACAAATGATAAGAATTTAAAATTACTACTTAAACAAAATCAGAGTCTTCCCACTTCTTCAAGTAATTCTTGACATGTTTTGTTTGAGGTGGAAAGATCAATATCCTGATAATGGATGTTATAGTTCGATTAAACCCGAATCATAGGACATCATAACATAATCTATCAAAAAGAAAAACCCTAAATAGCGAGGAGTAATTGTAGTTGTAGTTGGCAAGGGTCCTACCCCATCAGTCACCCTTTCATTGAACACTTTAAATAACAGTTCTAATTCATTTAATATTTTAAATAACAGTTCCTGTTGTTTTGCGTAATTATATTGGAAATTATACTTGATTGATTGCAAGAATATCAAATGAGACTTTGTCATTCGGATTAATAAAGTAGGCTTTTATTGGCACCAAATGTATATAGTATTAAATGCATAATTTGCATGGAACTATAAGTCACGAATTCCACTAAGAGTCGTGTTATATATCCAAACTTCACTACTAAACCAAACAAGAAAGTTGAAACTAAACTCCTTAGACTGAATATTTCACTCACCACGATTTCGATAAAGGTTTCGCAATGTATAATTTCTGGAATTAATTGTTGTTTATAAAAAAAATGTTAAATTAAGCTTCCGATATACGCTGAGATTATTAAAATACTTAGTTATCAGTGTCTTTATTAAATAACCCTTAAGCTAATACAGTTAATTATTTCGCTGTTTTTATTTAAACTATTAATAACATAAAAATCAAGCCATCTAAAAGCACGAAATACCAAGTATTTACGTAATTGAACTTTTTTGAAAATTATTTGAAAACGAGGGCTAATTAAACGCTATTTTTTTTACGCTTATAATTCGATGCTGCAATTCGTGTTCTATTCATGGATCAACAGCCTTTATGTACCCAATTTATTAGCCATTGTATAAGGGTTTGCAGCTGTCTTTCATCATCGGACGTCAAGACAGAATACGATATACGTTTTTTAAGTATTTTTTGTCAAGTACCATGGGCGTACTATACATATCACTTGTCATCAGATTAGCCTACGTTTGCTGTTATTTAAATAGTCTAATAATGTCGTAAGATTTCTTTATCCAGGCATTTATCGATTAAGCGATAAAAACATTCGAATAACACATACCCTCTTCATGGTCCTGATGATATTGACGTAGCTAAAGGTGATGACAGTCAACGGTACGATCTGGCCCATTGCGAACAGAAACAGTATGTATGTCAGTGTGTTCCTCGATTGCTCGTGCCAGTTCACGGAGCAGCTGAAACAAATAATGTTTTGGTTAAATACCTTCAGTACAAAAGACTCCCCTCCTAAAAGACTCATCTTTTAACGAAAAACTAGACAGACAAAAACTATAAAATAAAGTAAATTTACAACGTTAACCTTAAATTATCTTTTCATCCAAGAAACATTGAAGCCAGTCGTTTATAAAGAAGCTCCACTGAATTAAACTAATGTATTGTAAAACTACAGTAACCTTCATAGATAAGTGCTTTAATTTAATAATTTAAATAAAAATCAAGTACACAACTACACGCAATACTCGCCGAGCGAGTTTGCTTATCTTGCCGAAGCCGCGTACAAATTATTTGAAGAAGTCTATTAGGGATGAGGGTGTGCAATTATTTAATTTATTACCATCTGAAAGTCGCAATATTGGTGCTTTTGACAAATTCAAAAAGGCATTAAACATGCATGTAAGAATGAACAAATAATATGACTAAAATTGAGACAGCTAATGGTGACGTGTATCTCGCTCGTATATATATATATACTATATTAATATTTAGTAAATAAAATATTTTTTTTGTAATGAGAAATAAAGTCTTTTCTTAACATTAATTGCTAAATAATCTTATCCAGAGCAGTGACCTCTTACAGGATTTAAAAATTGTCGTCCCTTATTCATTTCCTAAGTCTATAATCAGCAATTTTTTCCTAATTCCTTCTGCCAAAACCAACCCAGAAGTTCAGGCACCTCTCGTTTGAATTCTTCGCGATTTTAACAGATTGAACACAGCTTATCCGGACCATATATTCGGTAGTGGGCTGATCAGTTTTAGAGAAAGCGTTGTTGGGTACCTTTCTCGAACCTCATTTGCTGTTTTGCTGAAGATTTTTTTTTTGCATTATGTACCAATAATTTCTGGTAATTTTATTATATTTTATTGTATGCTTATCTTATCTTATACGTGTTTTAATTGTATTTTTTAATTTGCTTCTCTCTCTCATGAGAGAGTCATGTCCTATATCCCCTAGATGGGGCAGAGGGCGTCTACAGCGAGTCTCCATCGCGTTCAGTCTTGGGCCTCGTATTTCACCTCGCTCCAAGTCTTATCAGCCCTCTTTGCCTCGTCTGCTACAGTACGGCGCCAGGTTTGCTTGGGACGGCCACGCTTTCGCTTTCCTTGCGGGTTCCAATCAAGCGCCTGCTTGGGAATATGATTGGGATCCCTTCGAAGTGTATGGCCTATTTAATTTGTTTATTTTTTGTAAAACTTATGTTTACTGTTATTGTCATACATTTTAGATGGGACTAAATAATCAGTGGACTTATTACTTGATTCCTTACATCGCACCTAATAGTATTAAAAACTCCAGACACATTACGCATTGAGCTATTTGCGATAGTAAATATATCCAATCAATCATTTGAAAATATTCCTTGAACAAAGTGATTGAAACAGGTTATTTCGCGATGAGCGATATGATTTTAAAACAACATTGAAATGTAATTCCCGTTTCACTTGACTTTTCATTTGTGAAGAAAACTGAATAGCTTTTGTATCCCGAGGGTAATGCAAGACTAGAGCTAATGTGAAACAAATCCTTTATGTAAAGTACAATGTCACGTTTGTACTGCGATGTTTGTCAACGTTGCATAATATGTTTGGTACATTAATATAAGAGTGAATAAGTACGGAATAGTATATTTTTAGTAAAATTATGAAAAAAACTTTAAAGTATGATATTTCGAAATTGTAGATAAGACAAAATGACATGAAAACGTTTTGTATTTTGCGGATTGAACATTATTTTTCAAAATCTGTTTTTAATTTTTAATTAAAGATTAAACCATTCAAATTAATGTCTTCTTTATCCGTTTATCTTTTTTCGTTTTTGTGCATGATTACCGAAAAATAAACTACTTGATTTTTTTTATTGACATGTATACATACATTGTAATAAGTTGATTATATTTTTATTTTACCTTTGCTTCTTGCCATTTGATCACAATAATAATAATCCTAGTATGATTCCTGGGAAATAAATCTTAAAATTATGTATATTTAATCTACATTTCAATTCTATATATGCCAGCGAGACACTGTTCATGTAAAACAAAGAGGTAAAGTTGGAAAATGAGTTTTCCTTCGATTTGAAAATTTAACAACTCTGTTTCTTGCATCACCTTTACATATGTACACATATAATATCTACAAATGATATATAAAAACACTATTCACTTATGTAGAAATGAATCACAAAGAGCTATTTTAATTAATGCTTAGTATTACTAATTAAGAGAACTCAAGATGAATGCGGAAATGGTAATTTACTCACTTAACTTGCAGAAAGCTAATAAAACTTAAAAACGAAGCTTACATTTCCCAAAGCAGTTTAAAAGTGTCTGGTTGATTATTTTATCCACCAACCTTCAACACAAAATTTCGTGTTTTGAGTATTACGGTATATTTATTAATTCATTATTGATTTATTTTTTATTGTCCTATATCAGAATATACGCTATAGCTATTGTTTTTGTTAATCTACGATAACTAATTCTCTATGCCCACGGGCAAAGGCCATTTTCCTCCACTTTTCCTTATTGTATATCAATCTCGTCGTGGTATTTCCAGTCATTTCCACGATTTCGTCGGCCCATCTTTTAAATTGCCTACCTCGGTGTCTTTTATTAATTCATTATTAAAAATGTTATAATTTCCGCATCGAATTAATCGATTTTATACACACGAATTACCGATTTGATTACGAGAACTACTTTGAAAAGTTATTGCGTTTAATGTTTCGTAAAAAAATTCACAAACATTATACAATTATTATTTAGGTTTATAAGTCATTTTTTTAAATATCCATGTTCAGTAATACATTCCGCGGAACGCAATTTTCTTAGACATTCTGTATAAGACTTTATTAGCAAATTATACTTTCCCCGGGTTCAAAATTAGGTAACCTAAATACAAATCACGTATGAGGCTTGAACAACTTCTAGATATATACGATGCATACATTTTCCAAAGCATCTTTAAAGTGTCTGGTTATTCGTTTTTTCGTATATTCGTTAAAGTTAGGATAGCCTTTCGTTTACCTGTTCCTCACATAACTTTAAAATATGTGCTTAAAAGTTATTTGTGTGATCTGGCTACAGATTAAATTCGAGTCATTAACAGCCAACCTTTAGTCATAAAGTGGAACTTGACGAAATACACATTAAAAAATCCTTTACCGGATTTAAACTTGATTGATTACATTATTCCTAATTCTTACATATACGTAACGTCAAGTTATATGGTGTAATTAATTCGCGTGTACATCATTTAATTTCCATTCGTATGTCAATTAAATTATGCTCGGGTCAGTAGAAGGTATTAATTAATTTCGGAATCCTACACCCGACGGCTCTTTGTGTGTAGATATTTTCTAATATTGTGATTGAACGCTGAAAACAAAAGACAATTATTGTCCATTGTGTTCCCCTTGTTTTAATCAACTGGTGAATGATTGTTTTACACTAGAATATCCACGTGTACTGGCCTGAGTAATGTTTCAACGTGCGAACATCTCTGAGGTCGTTGGATTTTCAGTGCACCAATGGACTCTCTATCTATATGCGCATTTGCACTCGCTTGTATGGTGAAAAAAAAATTGTGAAGAAACCGAAAAAAGACTAAAGACCCAAAAATCGACGGTGTGTCTCTGGCATACTTGCCAAATAGATACGGTCACCGAAACGATACAGAAATCAGGGGTAGTATTAAAGCGTATGCTGGTAGAACTAATATTAGATTTTTTTATCATCAAGCAAGGTTCATTTACAAATTCTGGCCGAAAAAAAGGAGAATGGCTTTATTATTGATAGCATAGAGTATTAGTATTGGATAAAACAAAAATACATCATCAGGTTACTTTATGATAATTTTATAAACTTTCAAATTACATTTCAATACATTTATGTTCTGTGTTTAGAAAATCAATGACACAATACTCTTACTGGTTATTATAATTATGATGTCAAAAATAAAAGCAAAATGATTGTAAATATATGCAAACGAAGGTTTTCATTTTATCCATATTACGGTGGATGAAAACAGAAATAATTGCAGCGTTCGTGGTTTATCCATACTTGAACAGCGCGATGGATTACGGGCTGAAAGATGAAAGCCCACTCTTTCAGAAGACAATAATACCCTCTTAAACAGTGATCCTAATCCGATCTTATGATCTAAGTTCCGAAAAGATCTTTATAAAGTTGTAAAAGTTTCGCAATATTGTCTGTAATTTGCTTTTATCTGTGTGTGCGAGGGACTATCTAATTCAATAACTTTAGGTTAATAGTTAATTATGAATGCACGATTTTATTTACGTTTAGTCAGTACAAGGCCTTTACACACAAGGGATCCTGCAAAACACAAAGAAACTGATAATTATTAACGTAGACTACGAGTATAACAAATCACCCCATTTGATATGAAATTTTTACATTATGGAATTAAAGTGGTTTCATTATTATTATTAAGTGAAAAGTAAAAAATATTTCGCAGTTTCAAACGACTTATTTGTGTATGTAAGCGACTGGATTAAAATTAAATGCACGTTTTTTTTTTAATAGAACAGGGGGCAAACGGGCAGGAGGCTCGCCTGATGTTAAGTGATACCGCCGCCCATAAACACTCTCAATGCCAGAGGGCTCGCGAGTGCGTTGCCGGCCTTTTAAGAATTGGTACGCTCTTTATTGTATGTGGCGGAATATGCGAACTTTTAATTGTACCACCATAATAAATTGATATTATTATAACCATGGGTCCATCAAAGTTTTATTTAGCAGTTACAACCTTTTTGTATGTAAGCGACTAGATTTAATTAAATGCACGTAAGAATAATTATGTAACTTTCAGCTGTACGTATAACATTTTCGTACCATATTCTTGCAATAAATTATTTTTGCAAATTGGTTTTTCAATATGTCGTATAAACATCCAATCTAAATCAATATGGCCTCTTACAGTTCCAATGAAACATGTATTATCAACATCCTGACAGACGACACTTGTTATTAGTTTAGTGACATACGAGTATCTTGTAGGGGACAGATATTTGTCAGCCTTTGTTTATATTAACCATTTTGAGTTAAACAATCTGAGACTGTGTTTAAATATCTCATTAGAATTGTAACATTATGTGAATGAAACTTGTTCAACGGATTACAACGCGAAACGACAGTTGTATTTTAAAAAAAATAGTGGACTTTCATACAAAAATCTTGGCCTTAGATTTTTGTTTCGATCATGTTCGTCTTTTGGGCATCTGTGCTAGAATTCCTCACGATGTTTTCCTTCATACGAGCTAGTACTAAATGCGATGATTCCCATTTAAATCTGTACAAATATTCTTCCATTCACATTTTTCTTCGGCGGGAATGAGGAAGTAAATCTGGTTCCTGAGATGATAGAATACTTAACTAATATTACTTCTAAAACTAGGTGAATACAAAGATACCAATGTGCTACAAACTATTAGGTCTGGGCCTCAAATTTCTGTTTCATGATCAGAGATGAATAATCTTCTGTGACTGACACACAACGTGATTTGGGTCTAAAGCATGCCGGCTTCCTCACGATGTTTCCTTTACTATACAAGCGAGTGTTAAATGCGAGTTGGGGATCGAACCTGCGACTTCAGGGATAAGTATAGTGTTCGAGCTATAGTTATAGCCAACGCTGTTAGAACGGTCAATCGACGTAATATATGTATACGTTTATTTAAATGTATGCATAAACCAAGGAAAATAACAATTACTTTGTTGGGTAATAAAACTTAAAAATTTCAAAGATACGGCATGATAATGAGCGATGTATGAAAATAATAACGTATTCAATAATGTAAAATTGCCGATTATAAGTTAGGAAAATGTCGAATATTGTGCCAAATTATATTTGCATAAAAAATATATGGGTAGATAAGATGTGGGATCAAATTAATATTTCATGTATACCATTAAACCTTTTTGTACAGCTTGCTAGTCACTGGACTGTAAAATATGTACACTAGAATCGTTTTTTGTAATTCCAGAGAAATTTTTAAAAACAGACTTTGTTTAACAAAAAAATTTTTTATGGCCGATCTAAGAAATAATTAAGTAAGTGTTATACCACGTTAGAATCCTTATTAAATGCGCAAAGCTGCTTGCCAAACTGGAGTGGTACATTTTTTTTTCAGGACGATCAGTTGAACTAGTGCGAAAAATTACTTTTGAAAACTTGGTACGGTATAAAATGACATTTTCCTACAAGTTGGGGTGATCGGCACAGGGTTTAGGATCATAGGTTACATAAAGCACTATTCGGGATGACGTAAGAGAAAAAAAATTGGCAAAAAGTAAATATTTGTAACAACGGGAATGAAAAAACTGTCACATGGTGTACATTTTCTGGAATAAAAGGAAAATTTCCATAACTTCAAAAATACATGACTTAATTTTTTTTTTAATTTTTCTGATAACTGGTGTGGCATTACCTATGAGAAAATTTCGACTTGACGTCGACTTTTGGGACACCCTGTATGTATTGAATGTCAGGAGTATCTACATAGTATATGTAACGTATATGAGATAAATATATGAGAGGGTGCGACGAAAGAACCTAACAACCCTACGGATCGCTAAGCCTAACAGATAAATAGTGAATATATATATGAGTACGGGTTGTCTCCACGACACCTTAAATAACAGACGGAGCCCTACGGGTATGATCAAAGGTTCGAGGTGGTGGGATTATCTTAAAGCTACCGGGCAGGCTTACCACGATAATTAAGCGCCTGAAGTAGGCTACGCCACTTTGAGAGGAAGCGAGAAATAATAAGGACAGAACAATATTTAAATCCAATTAATTATTCACTGACAGTATTAAATACTAATTACACCCATTCACATAATATAATTCTAGTAAACTGTTTGTGTATCAGCCTTCAGACTTCAGCTATTAAGATTTGTAATACTCGTGATCTGTGTCAGCAGATGGTCAATGTTCAATTGAAATCTGAATACATTTTATAAGCAACTAGCAATGACTCACGGTTTCACTCGCGTAGAAACCGAACTTGTGGTAGTTGAAAGTCTACTAAGTCGGACTATAAATATATGTTTAATAACACAAAACTTTTACTTATATAATATATCTTATAAAACAGATATAAATATAATTGTAGTTAATTTTAATATACCTAATAACTAACCTTAAAATTTAATAATTAAAATATATTATTAAAAGGAGTCCCTTCAGGCAAGGTTCCGAAGATACTGGCAGCGTTCCCCCTTTGAATAGCTGGACTAATTCTTTGTGCGAGGTAGCTGCCAGCTCTTCGTTCTCCTGTGATGTCGACTAACCTTTTTGATATTTCCAAAATTTATTTTACTTAAAATTCCCAACAACATTTACCTAGAATGTAAATTAAAAAAAATGATTTAAAGCAGATAATGAAAGAATTGTTTTAATCAGTCCACAAAACTTTAAAAGTCGACGCCGTGTGTCAGGCACAGAAGACAGTTTACATTCTAGTCTATTATAAACCTGAATCCCACATCTTTAAGGTTTAACCGCTGGTAGATAAACCTGCTTAGAAGAGTAATGGAATCATAAAATTATCGTTCTCAGAAACCTTCAACTCCTTCATTCAACCTCCTGAATTCAATGAAATCCTATTTACATCCAAACAACAAATGATGGTGATGACAAATTATTCGGTCCATCAGAGCTATGCTGCGAATGACACAACAATTTATTACGTAAATACCAGCATTATTTTGTTAAATCATTGAAATGTACATTACAATACAATTCCATATTAAAATCTCATTTATTATAATCAGTAGAAGTATGGAAGCAGTTCAACTGGTAAACTAATACTTCTGGTTCGCCAAAATAAATTAATTAAAATTCTACTTCCACTAACAAACTTCACCTGGACACTTAATTAATTAACAATAATTACACATGGATTTAAGATACAAAAAATTAAATAATAATTCGGTAAATACACACAAGAATTAAAATTAACTTAAATCCGACACATTTCTGGCGTAGCACTAATCGAATACGGTCGCAAATATGAACCTTATTTCGAAACAAATGTATTCATCAGCTTTTGTTTTCGGAGGTACGGAAAATAAGAGCTGTGGATCCGTTCTGAGTACGCCTGAGAAGTTTTTTTGGTGGACTTTGATGACAGTGTACAGTGGTTACGTGATATATATGACGGAGTGAGTAGTGACAGGAATGACGACAGCACCTAAATAATGGAGCAAGACTCGTAGGATACGCGTGAAGAAAGAACGGTTTCATATATCATATATCAAACATTAACCATATGTATTTTTAAACATTGTCATTTAACGACAACAATTATGGAGAAGACAGAGACTGGTGGTGGCAAAGCAACAAATTACAAGAAAATCAAGTACAGAGGCAAACGGCAATTAAAGAAACAAGTGTCAAACATTACTTCAATGATCGTCATTATGTTTCAAACGTTTAAAATTATTATAAAAAGTAAATTTTGATGTTAGTGACGTCGATTTTTAATTAAACTAAACTTATTTTCTAAAAATAACAATTGAAAACGTGACAAAAACGCTTATCTTTAAAAAATCGCTTAGTTTTCAGCCTATCAAATGGTCTATTAATTTGTAGATTTATAAATAGTGGCAAATCAAAAAAAAATCGTTTGAACTAATTTGATTTGTATGTTTTTGAGTTATGTTGACAATGACAGCCAGCGCCATTGCACCGACATATACTTTTTTTGTTTTTAACATATTTTTATCTCATATATCGATGTTTTTTAATAAGAATAAACATTTCTTTTAATAAATAAAATAAATTTGTTTTTGAGAACGTGTCATATAAGCTTTGTTCTAACAACTCAAATGTACAACTAAAATACAAGTGTAATTTTTGACAGTGGAATTTTATGTTTTCAAGATTACGAAGATGTAATTTTGCACTTATGACAAGTTGTTATCGACATATTCTATTTAAAAAAAAATGTGAGCCGTCACGGGACGCCTGGCAGATGTGAAACATCGAAATTATTCTGTGAAGTAATATGCAGAAAAGAACAGATTGTGATAGGAACTAAATATGTCATAATGATAAAATAAAATATTACGATTTTGTTTTCCATATAACGATGACTATTTATTGAACAGACATTTATTTTCATTAAATACAAAAATTTACTACTGCATATAGATTGTATGTATATACCATCATATAGCGTGGCGACGCATCGCCACGCCAGAAATCGGTTTTACGTGCGGCTATAGATGTTTCACATCAAAAAAACTGAGATCTTTATGTAAACACTGTTCTAAGAACAGTACCTTGCTAACAAATTTAATCTATTATAAAAGTGCTCCTCCCTGATAAGTAGATTGAAAAGTATTGAAATTACATGGCAGCGTAAAATTACTAAGAGTTCGGCTGAGAAAAAATATTAATTTATTCATAATAAGATCATAAGATTCCTTACAATCATAAGATTCTTTAAAATGATAGATTATATTTATAGGTCTTCGAAAATATTTCTATTTTCAATTATAATTTATGTGAAAACCTTACCTGATATTTGCTGCTTCGTTCACGTAGTTGCCCCAACCCATTAAAGGCGGTGTGGTAAGTGCAAGAGAGTACATCCATATGAAGATCACAGAGAAAGCGGCACTCTTTGAACTGAGGTGCCTTGATCGAAGAGGCCGTGTCACCATCAAGTAACGTTCAAATGAAATAACTGTGAGGGTTGTTATTGATGTAATTCCTGGAACAAATTAAGTGTTACACAACAGGTGATAGATTTGTGGCCACTGTCTTTCACATAAGAGTCATTAATATAAAGTAGGAGATATACAGTTAAAATAGGTAATATGAATTCCTCATGTCTGACACAGCCGGTGTTTTCTAACAAGATCCGGACAAATTTGCATGCACATCCGGGTTATTAATAAAAATGGAGAGAAATATCACGATAAATTATGTGGATTAGTTAGCTTTGTTATGTATTAAAGGGGCCGCTGGTTGAGATGTAAAAATAAAAACACATAATTACAATGCGACTACAATAACATAATTTATAAATATATATTGTATACTCTGCCATTTTCGTATTAAAGCCTCACATTAATACACCTCTATTACCCCAATAGCATAAATACATAATTCTCTTGCCACACTAATTGCATATTTCTAATTAACTCGACCATATTAACTTTTCAAGCATGTTGCAGAGGAAAATTAAGCGCGAATCATGTGGTTCAATCAGTTTGTATACTGGAAAGATTTCCAGTATACAAACTCACACACATATAGTTATAATCTTAATGATGTCATATTTAAAAAGATTCTAAATTCAAAATAGACTTTCATTACCTGAGGAATTTTCTAAGAATTTAAAAAGGTATTATAAAAAGTAAATCGTATAATGTATAATGGCACTATTTTAACTGAGATAATATTTTTTTCTGTTTCTGTCAAATTTTGTTTACGCTAGTATGTAAACAGACAGACGAGTTAATTCAATTAATTCTAAATTCATAACTATTTTAACACATTGTTAATAAGATTACAAATATGATTTGAAGACAGTATTACCTAATAAAGCCATAAAAAATCCATAGAGCACACACATAGTCTTCCCGAAAACCCAGCGGTGGAATAGCGCAGAAATTAAGGTAAGAGGATTCCCCAGCACTGACACAGAGAAATCCGAACACACCAAGTTGAAGAGAATTATGTTTAATGGTGTCCATAACTGAAAAAAATAAAATAATAGTTAATTTTGGTTGGATTGGTAATATAATCGCAACTGATGTGTACAGTATGTAGTAAAATTTTGTAGACCTGACCTGGATTAAGTTGGCTTCGCCGGGATTCTTTAGTTTCATCTCAACCAAAATTACAAGCACTAAGACAAGCTATGAGCAGTGTTGGCTTAGTGGCTTTAGCGTGCGACTCTCTTCCCTCAGGTTGTAAATTCGATCCCCGGCTGTGCACCAATGGACTTTCTTTCTATGAGCGCATTTAACGTTTGCTCGAACGGTGAAGGAAAACATCGTGAGGAAACCGACATGTCTGACTGATCATCTACTTGCCTATTAGATTTCAAATATGATCATGAAACAGATTCAGTAATCTGAGGCCAAGACCTAAAAGTGGTTGTAGCGTCTCTGATTTATTTATTTTAAGATAAGCTATGTAGCCAAGTGGCTAGGGTGACTCTGAGCTCGTGCTGTGAAATCAGATTTTTCTACTGAAACAGATGCTTCCAAATAGATCGCGAAAAACCATTTCAAGACTCGATAGCTGGTTTCAGGCGAAGAAAGTGACAAGCTACCACTTGTATTATACGTACATTTATATAATATTTTAAAAATATGTGAAGATTATATTTATTTTAGATTGGTAATTATGTTATGTGTCAAAACTGACGTTTCAATTAAATGTATTACTGTTATTTAGTCTATGTAAAACAACGCGAGTTTGGCTTTTCATTTCTACTTTTTACAAGATTTCTATTTTCGGATCTGAATAAGAGAATAGATAAAAATAATTGTTTTGAAGCGCTTTTATAAAATAAGAAACTCTTAATATTGTTTTAATAATATTTCAGGTAATTTATTTTACTTGTATATTTCGTTAAGATTTTTTGTTTGGTAAAATTATTAGATGTATAAGTTTCAGTTATCATATATGTCTACCAAATATTGATGTTATAGTAATATTAATTATATAGCAACTTTAATTCCATACTGTTAAAAATTAGATATCAAATGGTGTAGTTCTGTTATTATAATCTTGATCTATGTTTTGTTATTTCAAAGCCCTCGTTAAAAGTAAATTAATCAAAAAAGCTTTTTATAAATGTAACGAATACTTAAATGATCCTAATACTTGGGATTGATTTAGTCCAGTTCAAACAACTTGTAATAAAAACTTGCGATTGAAAAGAATGGCGGAAAGTTTTTTGCCAGTTCTTATTGTCCGGTCTACGCCCTTGACTTGTGAACTGGTCATAAGTGTTCTTGTTTACCTATATGAATAAAGATATTTTTGTTTGTTGGTTCCATTTTTTGTATACAGTAGTATCGACTCCTTTTTGGTAAAAGCCTCCTCCTGAACTTGATTCTGTTCTTGGCTTCCTCCTAGCTACATCAACAAATCTGTTTTGTAGTAAAAAAATATCACTGGAGTTACAAACACTTTATCTGGTCTGGGCCTCAGATCTCTGTATCCGTTTGATGATCATTTTTCAATCTAATCGGCAAGTAGATCAGCTTTCTATGCCTGACATACAGTGTCAATTTTTTGGGTCTAAGTCATGTCGGTTTCCCCACGATGTTTTCCTTCACCGTTCGAGCGAATGTTAAATGCGCATATAGAAAGGAAATCCATTGGTGCACAGCCGGGGATCGAACCTACAACCTCAGGAATGAGAGTCACACGTAGAAGACCCTAGGACACCACTGCTACCTGCTGTTATGGTTATGCAATGCTAATCCTGATGTTAATTCTATGAAAATTAATCTTCATTTGCTAGTGCACACAAAAATAATTGACGCAAATTCAAAACAAAACAAAGCCGCGAATATTTTCTCATTAATAATCTAACTTTCTACATTAACTAATAAAAAATAAATATTCGCTCAACCGCATACCTAATCTTTGGCATTAAAGTTATTCGGTATTAACTAAATTAGCAAGAAATTACTTTTATGCAGTTCAAATAAGACCAGGGGATATGATTCAATTTGTGAACCATTGCGACGAGTGAAATTATTTGTTGGCAACAAATTAGGGAATCTCATCTGGGCCAAACTAGTGTTTTTAAGTTAATTAGGTACCTACTTTATGGCCGTAGAGTACATCAAAGGCAATTGTTAAATATAGTCATTAGCCTCGACAACTTTGGGATTGTTAAATTCTTAATTAGATGTTTGAGAGTGCTCACTGATTGTGTATTCCAACTTTTTGATTTTGTGCACAAGATTCATGAAATTTTAAAGTGAATTTTGCAGTTTTAGGTTATTCAATTGTTTTTATATCTTTTGTTTAATTATTTTAAGTATCACAATAAATAAAAACCTTCATTGTAAAAAATAGTTATAAACTATATGTTCTGAATTATCGTGGAACTTCTCACTGAAAGCCAATTCTTTATTAATTTATATTTCATAAACAAGATTTTTTTTAACTTTCAATGCATGACACTCGCTGTCGGCTCTATAGTTGGTGTCCACACGATGTTGTCTACCCCGAACGAGTGATCATGCGCAGCTAAACAAAAAAATTAAGCTTCGAGCCTACGACCTCTATTAAATATAGAATAATCTTTGAATTCGTGACCTCCGGAAATGTTACAAACCCCTACAGCATTAAATAAGCAAAAAATTCTTATAATATAACATATTTAGATACAATCTTTTACTAAACGACAATGTAGTGAAGTGGATAAGGAATGTTTCTTTAAATTTGTTAGGCAAAATTGACTGAAGTATAAAAATTTGAATGAAAAACAAAATTAAATAATTAAAAGCGTTACTCATGATTTAGAAAAACGTTAATACTACGTAATCTTATCATTACGAACATAATTCTTAAATAGAAGTATTTTTGGATGGAGAAGGAATATATATTATGTATGTGTGTATGTACAGACTTAGGATTAGAGTTTTAGGAGACTTCTGTGCTTCTGGAAGGAGCTGGGCTGGCTTAAGTAGCCAGGGCTTCACGCAAAACGGACCAATTTCGAGTCTAGTTGCGGAAACTGAGCCCACCTACCTTACCTTACCTTACCTTATGTACAGGAAGATAACGTTATTTCGAGTCTTTTTCCTACAATCGTCCTTCACTGGCCAAGACCATCAATTTGTTATTTAAATTTTTCATTAATATAAAAAAGTATTTTGAATTTTGTAAATTATCATTCAAACGAAAAAACTAAAGAATCAGTGCCGCTACATTCTTTTTAGGACTGGGCTTCAGTTTTTCGTATTTATTTGATGATGTGTCAATCTAAGAGGTGATCAACCTCAAGTGCCTGACACACATCGTCAACTTTTTAGGTTTAAGGAGGTTTTCATCACCCTTCAAGCGAATGTTTAATGCGCACATAGAAAGTCCATCGGTGCACAGCCGGGAATCGAACCTACGGAAATGAGTCTACGGTCAGGGTTGAGAGTCGCACGCTACAAGGCCAACACTGTTGCTAAGACACTTAATGAAATACAATCCTCAAGATGTATTTTTAATAAATGAAATATAAAAAGAAACAGAAATTGCCCAAAAAGCAATTACTTCTGTAATTAAATACATTTGGTTCTCACAAATAAATTCAGTCCTATTTAATTACTTGACTTTTGGAATACCATCTATCAAAGAGTTGAATAGTCAGTTGATTGATTTAAATTCGTAATATAACCTTAACGTTAATAGCCAACGAATGTTTAATAAAATTAAAATTTAATTCTTATTATTATAGAAGTTTGAAATATTCTTCGATAAATATTTGTATTTTTTTTTCTTTTTCACTTAAAACCCTTAACATAACAATCTAATATGCAATATTTACAATTGTATTCTACATAGTCATAATAGAAAAAATTTAAACAAATTTAAAAAGTTAGGTTCCTGTGGCAGTGCACTAATTATATTTAACTCTGGCAGCATTTCTTCACTACATTGCGTTACTTTCTCGCTGCATCAGCTGTGGGGTTACCAGAACGAAATAAAGCCCATCTTCCAAGGGATCAATCGATATTTTTTTATTAACAATACACTTAAAAACGGTGCATCAGACACCTCTATTACTAACATATATCTTCCTGATTCAGATTCCTGAGATAAATAATTGTGAAGCAGTGCCAATACTAATTTATATTTTTGGGAAAAAGGATACTTTTCTTTAATAAATTCCTAGAGGCTCTGTTATTTCTGTCTTTTACCAAATTTAAGAAATTTGTTAAAGAAAAGCTGTGTAAAAGCCTTATTATTAAGTTAACAATTATCTAGTTGATAGACGGGTCTGGGACTAGAGCTACACAGGCTAATTTACTTGCGATATTTGTTTTAAAATAACTGTTGTTTGCGATCGTGATTTCGTACTATGATTTGCTATTTTAAAAGAGCACCGAGAGTTTTTGACGCCGGCTTTTTCTCTCGGCCTACACCCTCTGTCTTTTTTGCCGATGATTAGGGCTGTCTGCTATACAAATTTAATAACGTGGAATAAGTGATACCTATATCTTATTTTCCACAGTAAATTGACTTCAAAAAAGTTTAAAGACTTTTTTCAGTATTCATAAAAACTTATTTTATTCATTAAAACTTTACCGCATAGTATCATCATAATTAATTAGAAGCTAACCGGAGTTGAGCATTAAAATAATCTGATAAACATTTTTACCACAATACATCTATTACAGTTCCTCGTACACCAACTTACAATATGATGTTGTTTTTGTTGATTTAGTTCTGATTATTTTCCAGAGATTTCATGAACAGTTACTGGTTTGACCTGTAAACGACCTGCAGCGACCTGTATGCTATAATTAGTAAGTGATCGAGAATTTTCGAAATCTAAAATTCACATCGAAGTGATCGTTTGATTTCAAGCAGGTAAAATTCAACTAACAGAAATAGTTTTAAGGTATAAAAAAATCAGTTGCAATACAACCTCTTTAGGTCACAGCCTCATTCACTAAGTCAACTGGGTAGGCACTGCTATAAATCTGCAACTTCGCTGACCTTACTATGATACAATATTCGGATGACAATTAAAAGCAGCTGCATAAATTAAAATCAGTCTTTTAATTAAGCCGGGAATTGAAACTACGATCTCAGGGATGGTTCGCAGAGATTAATTAATATGTTCAATCATAGCGATCGTAATTTTCTAAGAGTCATATGAATTGAAATTAAATTAAAACCATTGAAACCTAAAGTTATTTATTTGATCATAAACTAATGAATTTTATATTTTCTAAAATATTTAAAATGACAATTACTCAAAGCCAAAAATTAAACCCATGAGAAGAGTACTACAAAGCCACAGGATTATTAAATTAGGCATTATTAAAATTAGCAATAATACTTGACTTAATATAGCAAATTTCAATAAACTAAAATGAATATAATTAAATAAGGAAGAGAACCACATTCACAAACGCTATAAGTTTTATATTATATATATTTTAAAAAGAGTATTTGTTTATTGGAAAGCATGAGATTTAATCTGACTTAATTGTTCTTTTATTATTTTTTGTGCACTATACTCGTAGCAGACCTGTAGTCTACATCGCTACGGCGTAGCAAAAACGTAACTAATTAGGGCAATTAGAAATAGTTCGTTATTGTTCTAAGAGCTTCCTAAGCTGAAAATAACGATCCAAAGCCTTTTATAGTGCACATTATAATATACCCAACTATTATATCAATTTCTTTATTTATATAATGTTTTATATCTAGCTCTCAACTACATTTCACAGTCGTGCACATCATATATACGTCCATGGTTAAAGATATGCAGGTTTCGGTCAAATTTAGATAGAAGATAGAAGCAAACAAATTTAATTATTATAGAAAGGCTGACTACGTTGAAATGTTAGCACACTAATTGCACCATTACATGTGTTCATCCAAAGCATACGAAAATATAAAAGTTGTTGTTGCAACAATTTTTACAGTGGAGTAATATAGTCATTTTCAATCAATGGATTATCGAACAAAACATGTTTACTTATTCACTTCTCTTCAGTTTTATAATATATAATATTGTTTAGGCTTCGACAAGTTTGAATTGATGACTAATAATTAATTATAGCCAAAGTTTTGTACAGAGAAGAACTTTTTTTTTTTTTTTTTTTTTTCAAGAGCGCATCGTGCAATCAGTCTTCTGACTATGAGCAGATAAGTTGTAGGAGGACTGACGGGTGGAGACATTTCTCAATAGGAATATCTACCATAATAATATTAGCTCAGACAATGTTGCCGAGCTCCAGGGTTCTTCGTCTTTTGAGACGGCTTATACACTCGGGTAGGGTGAGTTGAACAGCTAGGTGGTTAGGATGATTTTCCAGCCTAGTCTTGTACTTCTGGGCGTACAATTTTATTTCCGCTTTAACTGTAGGTATGCCCAGGTGTTCATGTACTTCAGCGTTTTTAATAAACCACGGCGAGTTGCTTATTTGTTTAAGGATGTAATTTTGTGTTCTTTGAATTTTAGTTTTGTTAGAGTCGCATGTTGCTCCCCACAATTGTATTCCGTAGGTCCACACGGGTTTTATAACAGAATTGTAAATAAGGAGTTTGTTGTCGATGGACAATTTCGAGTTTCTACCCAATAACCAGTGCAGCCTCTTGTATTTCAAGTTTATTTCAAGCCGTTTTGTCTCGATGTGCCTTTGCCATGTCAACCTACGTTCCAGGTGCAGTCCAAGATATTTGACTGTATCACTTTGAGGCAGCTCCCTTCCTCCTAGGTTGACAGGCGGGCATGTCCTTCTTCCCAGAGCGAATGTCACCTGCACTGACTTGCCCGTGTTTACCCCGATTCTCCATTTATCGAACCAGTTGCTTATTTCATTTAGGCTTCGCTGCAGCTTTAACGTGGCTTCTTCCGGTTGTTTACTCGAAGCCAGGATTGCGGTATCGTCTGCATAGGTTGCAATATTGACGCCAGGGGTACATGGTAGATCTGAGGTATATATGGTGTACAGCACTGGACCAAGTACAGAGCCTTGAGGTACCCCCGCAAGTATATCATGAAAGCCTGATGTACAATCCATCTCTTTCACTTGGAATATTCTATCGGTGATATAAGACTCTAGGATTCCATAGAAACTATGAGGCAGAAGTGACTTGATCTTGCATAAGAGCCCCTTGTGCCATACCCGATCGAATGCCTGATGAACGTCCAGAAAAGCTGAGGAGCAGTACTCTTTTAGCTCGAGGCTATTGCTTATGAATTTACACACCCTGTGAGTTTGTTCGATGGTGCCGTGTTGTGCTCTAAATCCGAATTGGTGATCTGGAGTTACAGAATTTTCATTCATAGCTTGCAAGAGCCGTCGTAGTAATACCTTTTCTAGTAATTTAGAGACAATCGGGAGAAGACTTATAGGGCGGTAAGAAGAGACTTCATGTGGCGATTTCCCGGGCTTATGGACCATAATCACTTGAGAAACCTTCCATAGCGCTGGAAAGTATCCAACACTTATAATCCGGTTGAAAAGGGTTGTCAAGTAAGTTATAGCCTTACGAGGCAATTCGGAAAGAACCTTTTTGTCAATGAGGTCGAAACCTGGTGCCTTTCTATTCTCCATTTGTTGTATAGTTCTTTGTACCTCCCTTGGTGTTACAGTCTTCAAGGGCAAATCCAATTGGAAATCCTGCTGGAGAATATCATCTATTTCTGCTTCATCCGACCCTGGAGTGGCTTCGTTTGGTACAAATACTTTAGCTAGATTTAGGTCAGCAAAAGCATTTGCTTTTTCTAGTTTAGATCTAGCCCACTTGCTTCTATCTAGACGTATAGGTGGTTTAGGGTTTGTTGGTTGATTTAGATTTTTGCATGCCTTCCAGAGAGAGTGGTCGGTGTCTGTTGTAGCTGTTAACGACTTCAGGTTTTCCTCAATAGTAGCATCTAGATTATCTTTTATAGCCTGTTTAAGGTGTTTAGCGTAGATGTTTAGTGCTGTTTTGTCAGCGGAATGACGACTATTGTGCCACACTCTACGTAATCTTCTCTTCTCTAGGATCATGCCCTGAATTTCGTGGGGTACAGAGAGCTGTCTGGTGTTTTTCTGACCCACTTCCTCAGAACTCCTCCAGCATGCATCCTGCACCACCCTCGTAAATGCCAAGACTGCCTCATCTATTTCCTCCTCGTTCTTTAGTGAAATCCGCAGAAGTAGGGCGTCCTCAACGAGGTCACGAAACATTTGCCAATTTGTTCTATTGTTATACAGTACTAGTTTCCGTTGGCACTCCAGGACGTTGGTACTAATAGTTAATATCACTGGGATATGAGCTGAAGAGCCATCGAGAAAGCAATCAATGTGATGAAAGAGTCGTGAGAGACCCTTCATTAGAAAGAAGTCCAGGACATCAGGCAATCTTCCAGGGTCGCTTGGCCAGTGGGTAGGCTCGGGGGTGGAGATTGTTGTTAAGTGGTTTTTATCAACGCATTTTTTAAGTTCTCTACCTCGCGTGGTAATCAATCTCGACCCCCAATGCAGATGCTTTGAATTCCAATCTCCACCTGCTATGAACCTTGGACCGAGACTGTTTATATATGTGGTGAAGTGTTTCTCAGTTATAGCGTGCTTTGGAGGACAATAAGCCGAGGAGATACAGAAATTCCCATTTTCATCCTGTATTTTTACTGAGGTGGCTTGAATGAATTCCGATCGAAATTGTGGGAGTTCATAATGTTCTATGGATGATCTAATTATAATAGCAGTGCCTCCATGTGCAGTGCCATCGGGATGATTTGTTGAATACACGTTATAGTTTTGTATATGAATTTGGCTGTTCGATGTAAGGTGCGCCTCAGAAATAAGCAAGACATCCAGATTATGCATTTTTAGTAGGATTTCAGCTTCACTTTTCTTAGGCGATAGACCATCTATGTTCCAGGTAGCAATTTTGAGTTTATTTATTTTTGTGATAAGTTGGTAACTAGTGTAGTCAAGAGCCCCAGTATGGTGCTCATTTGTTGTAGGATTGTATCAATTTTTTGTGATTGCTTTATAAATATTTCCTCAATTCTGTTATTCAGTGATTGATGATTGACTTCCAGTACAGATTGTTGGTTTGTGCATCGATCTAAAGGATTACTTTTAGCCACTTCATTATACCTCTTAAGTGTATTACTTGTTGGTGGGTTCGAGGGTTGGTTTGTAGGTTGTGAGTTTGGGCTTATAACATTATTGGGAGAGCGAGACGTAGCTGTTTTTCTCGTGCTTACAGACAAACGCTGTGTTTTTCTGGCTAGGATTTCTTTATATACCTCGCAACCTTTATAATTCGCAGGGTGAGGGCCGAGACATAGTGCACATTTTGCAGGGGTACTGCGGTCCACTTTAGGACAATCTTTAGTTAAGTGTGATTCTGCACACTTGAGGCATCGACCTGGTCTCATGCAGTAGTTTTTGGTGTGACCATACTGCTGGCATCTTTGACACTGAACTATAGTGGTCCTCTTTTTTGGGTCTTCTATAGTAACAATTTGGTGGAAAATATGTCTAATTTCCTTGGCTGCTTTATTATGCTGACTAGGCTTCAGATTAACAAAGAAAGTTGAGGTAGGTTTTTTATCAGGCCCAAATCTGGCATTGATAATCTCTCCAACTACTATGTTTCCCGTTTTCTCAAATTCAGTTTTTATAACATCAAGTGGAGTAGTGTGGTGCAAGTTTCTTACTACTAGTCTGTAATTTCTATCTTCTTTTCGGTTGAATGTATGGCCAATGAGACCCTTCTCTCTTACAGCTGTAATAAGTTTTTTGTAAACATCTATATCTTCACTAATAATTCTAATTTGTGTTTTGTTTACTATCTTAAACTTGAATGAGGTTCTTTCAGTTGCAGATTCAAGAAATTCCGTTAGTTTATTGACATCTTGGACTCCATATAATATGATTGGAGGCGGATTGCTGGGCTTCTTTCCTTTAGTTTGAATAGGATCTTCAACTAGAGGTAGTCCGTCGAACATATTCGAAGTAGCTACACTTTCGGGGGACTGATTTGAGAGTTTCCTTTTTTTATTCGGCTTTCTATTCACTGGAGCTGTTTGCCATTCAGGCAAGTTGGTATCGCAGGCTACTTCTTGAGAGTTCTGTGGTGCCTTCTCCTCATTTCTGGTAGGCAGTAAATTCCCAACCGATACACTTCTCTGTCTTATAAACAGGCTTGGATGGAAGGCTTGTTGTACATATTTCTTACTTTGACCAGTTGCATTCACTGTCACGGGGGCCTGAGTACCCACCCTCGTGTTGTCTTCCAGCCCGGGTGGAAGGCACCGGGGGTTAGCCGGATCGCAAGACAGATCACATTCGCTTTCATTATACATTTGGTGTGGCAAAATTTTTGCCTCCCCAGAATACGAGGGGTAGCCTGGGGATTGCTTTGAGATGTCGATTTTCGAAGATTTAGGTGGTGTTCTTTGCATGATGTTCCCACGAGTAGGGTCGAATAAACTGGTCACTTCTAGGGTGACGCCCTTTTTCCCAGAAGAAGGCACATTACGACAACGTTTGCCAGGTTCGTTGAAGTTGGACGCTAGAGACTGAATTATCCCATCAGCCATATACACCCCATGTAGGGGCATACACATCCCTTGGCACGTTTCCCACCGTAGGATAGGGGTAATTTATTATAGAGGTTTTCTTCCTCGCGGCCCAGATGATGAAGTCCAGACTCCCGTTCCCGTAGGTTTACGGTTTGAGGTGACTCTTTCGAGACACACTTGATGCTTGATCGGTTTTGAGGCGCCGATGACTCGCCTTCGCCCGTCACAGTCAGCAGTACAGACCCCGAGGAGGATGTTTTGTGTGAAACCCGTTAACAGATCTGTACAGTACCCAGGGGAGGCGACGAGGACGCCCGTGAATCGGGCTTTCGGGTGCGCGCAATATAGCCAAGCTACACACTCGCAAGGCGTACGCTAGCAAACACAGCATTTTTTAAGCATGCATCCAGCATCGATGCACACCACCGTGTACTTGATACCCTTTCCCCCCCACAGAGAAGAACTTAGTAAATGTTTTAAAATTCTCTTATAAATTTTACTTAGTTGAGTTAATACTAATTAGAGTGCAAATATTTTAACGAAATATAAATTTTAAATTTATACATTTGCAGAATAATTGTTATAAAGTATGAGAGCTTTTTATTAAATTGCGTTGCTATTAACAGTATTATTTTAATTAATGGTTACTTCAAACTGAGCTGGGTTCATTAAATCATCAAAGGTTAAATTTCTGTGTTTATTTTTCATCTTGTCAAAAAAGTATTCATAATATTATTTTATATTGTAATATATTCTCGCCTTTGGAAATTTTACTAGGGATATTCTGTTTTGTTTAATTTATGTTGCAATTTAAAATTCACTCAACCGTCATTCGTCGCTTCACAGCTACACGTGAAATGCATGCATTTAAATCGTTGCATTTCAATTTATGAAGCTTAAGTCTAATTAATACAGAAATAATCAAAGAATCTAGAAATGTAAAGAAAATTACATACACAGACTAAAAAGTTTTGTTTCGTAAACTATTTGATATCTTTAATTAAATTTACACATCTTTGTACTCGTTTGTTCTATTCCGCAACACTATTCGCCCTCTCTGCTCCTTGATTTGGCAGCTTTTTGACATAAAATTCAATATAACCAAATTTTCATTTATTTTTGAAGCTTATTCAATAAATGATATAAATGTTGAAAAGGTTGCGAACATGGGTTCACCGATTGCTCACAGGTCATTAACTCTACTAAACTGCCGTAGCCACTTGTGAAATAATTTTCATATGGAGAATTTTATTGAAATATCTGGTATATATTACTTTCTTTGTATTTGTATTTTTATGGGTTAGTTTATTCATTGACATTTTTATAGAAAAACTATTAACCTATTACATAAAAATATAAGAGATGGAACGATGCCTTATCGCTAACAAGTAATCTTTTTTAGGCAAGGGAAAAAACTTTTAAAAAATGTGATGGGTATAGTGAAGGTTACTGCGTATTCAAATTTTATAAAAATATAGAATCACCAACCTTTAAATAACAGTGCTGGCCTTGTAGTGTTAAATGATTCTTCACACAAAGATCGTAATAACTTTTTGAACTTAGTGCACAATTCATATTTGTAAAGTCATTTTTTAGGAACAAAAAATACGGTCTGTCTAAATAAAGGCTTTATATTCTGCAATAAAGGCTTAGCACTAATCTCTTTATAGTAAAAGTAATAACTTACTTAAAAATAAAAATAAAAAATGATTGGGTTAGTTAGTATTGATAAGTAAACTAAGAAAATACTTCTATAGTTGGCATAGGCAGCTCATATTTTAATATATGCGTGTTATTTTACACACATTTAGGATACCATTAGTGCTATGCCTAAAACGATGCATCAAAGATGCCACCATTTTCCGAACGATATCTAAATCTGATCGATTAATCTGTTTTGATGTTTTCTGAATGTATCGGTAATTATACTTTAAATTTAATCCCAGAGTGTGGTTAATGGACACGTATAAGACAAAATTTCTATTTTAAAATACCTTTGTACATACAGAAAAAATACAAAACCCAAACAACTCGTTAGCTTGAACAAACAATGTAAAATAATTAACAAAAACCTAACATGTATCCGTAAAAATACTGTGTGAATTGAAACTGTTATTTCATTTAGCATTTCTACGAATTCTGCTAGTATTTCTTTAGTGTTTTTCTATTGCTTATATATCTCATTTGTAATGAATTTTCTGTACGGTTAGAGATGTTTTTCTTTTTGACTCATAGCTTCAAAAGGCAGGCTAGGTGGGATACGCATGGGACCTTTATACGCCCTTTATTCGATAAGAGGCTGTTCATGTAAATATAAAGATTTTTTAAATTTCTGACATTCATATGAATAATAATAGGTTAATTTATCTGGCAAAAATAGTATCGTAGTATATTATAAGTGCGGGCTGCACTTGCAATGCTTCAATTTAAAAAAAAATCCTTTTTGGGTCTGGGCTCGATATCTATTTAATGATCATCTGTAATCTAATAGGCAAGTAGATCAGCCTCTAGAGCCTCCCATTGCCGGTTTTCTTACGATGTTTTCTTTCACCGTTTGAGCGAGTGTTAAATGCGCACATAGAAATAAATTCCGCTGGTGTGCAGCCGGGGATGACAATTAATCTGGAATTGTAAGAGACGATGGCAAGAGACCGGACGGTATGAGTTTGATTCCATGGAAGATGGGCCGGGCGTTGCTTATGGGATGCCACCTGTTCAGACACAGACCCCTTCCCATCTTCATGGAAAAAACAAGAGAGCTGGTGCGTCTTGTGATGCGGCTGAAAAAGCTTAAGCCTGCAAATACAGGGGTCTAGGCTCTGAATAAGTTTTTGTCCCATTCGGTATCGAGACCCTTGGTCCGTGGGGTCCTTGCGCTATAAGGCTTTTTAAGGATATCAAAAAGGTTAGTCGACATCACAGGAGAAAAAAGAGCTGGCAGCTACCTCACACAAAGAATTAGTTTAGCTATTCAAAGGGGGAACGCTGCCAGCATCTTCGGAACCTTGCCTAAAATATTATTAAAAGGAGTCCCTCCTTTTAATAATATATTTTAATTATTAAATTTTAAGGTTAGTTATTAGGTATATTAGAATTTTTTTTTAACTATATTTGTTTTGTGTCCTCAATAAATAAATATTTATCTATTAAAAGCAGTTGCATGAATTATTAAAACCTGTCTAAAAGTTTAAAAGTTTACATTTCACAGTTTGACAGGTTCACAGTTGAGTATCCGAATCGAAAACATTTGAAGGTTCAAAGTTCAAACTGGCCAATTAGAATCAAAAAGTCAAATGAATGGAAGTCAGTCTTTGAAGTCAACGTCAAGTCTTGACCACAACCCTTTGAATACTGAATAGTGAATACCTGTCATTTTAATATACGCGTTTATGATCGAGGCTGTAAACAATTCGAAATTTGAATTTTATGTTTAAGGTCTTTGTATCTAAAAAGGTAAAACAAAATTTTAATATATGCGTATCTACTGTTAAATAATTTATAGAATATATTTTATATATTATAATATATTCTATAATAAATAAATAATTTTTATATTTTTATATTATTTATGTATTATAATATATTACAGGTATTCAGTATTCAAAGGGTTGTGGTCAAGACTTGACGTTGACTTCAAAGACTGACTTCCATTCATTTGACTTTTTGATTCTAATTGGCCAGTTAGAACTTAGAACCTTCAAATTTTTTCCATTCGGGTACTCAACTGTGTACCTGTCAAACTGTGAACTAGAATATATTATAATATATAAAATATATTCTATATATTATTTAACAATAGATATTTATTTTAATATATCTCAAAATATATGATATATAGAAATATATCATTTATTTTGAGATATATTAATTTTTTTTTGTTGTACGAATATCTACAATATACAATATCTCATATATAATAAGGGTCTCTGGTAGATGGTTCCGGTGGCCCTAGAGCTGGTGCTTTCCCCGCTCAAGCTAGCTAATGCAATACAGCGAGGAAATACTGCAAGGACCGCCAAAGCGACCAAACTTTTTTAATATGTTTTAATTATTACTATAAGATTTAGTTTATTTGAATATTATACATACTAATAATATTAGGTTTTTATTATGTTACTATAGAGTATATTTGTTAGATGTTATTACTTGCTTTATTCACAGTTACTATTTCTATTTTATTATTAAAATATGTTTAAACATGAAATACAATTTTAGGAAAAATGTGATCCGTTATTACAGTTTTCTTTAAAAAAAACCGCAAGATGTTAAAACATATACCTATTTGGGGATAGACGACTTGAAGTTATAGAGACGATTTTACATTACTATTATGTCGGTACCTCAACTACAAATAAAAATAAATAGAAAAATCTGGTCAAATAAAAAAGAGTTATTTTTAGTTCCTCCTTTTCTACGACATTTATTTGAGAACATGCAGTAGATGACAATTTTGATTCCGTTTATGGAAGGTCATTGTGTGACCTATATTAATAACAAGTAGTAGTAACTGATATTAGAAACGTCTTTATCATCGTAGGTCGTTGCGAGCGACGTTGCGTTTTTGGACCATAAACAAACTCGCAAAAGCGCGCTTAAATTTTTAAAGTAAAACTTCTTTAGGCGCCTGAGATTAAAAGATTTACGGATATTTTTCTGTTGCATCTGTGCAGTAAACACAGATTTTTTATCTATTTATATCATCATAAGCACGTACACAGTGTGTAAACTGTGAGAATACAGATATAACAATACATAGAGTGATCATATGATGGTACATTATCATCTCTTGAGGCTTTTAACTTAGTAATAATTAATTTACAAATAAGTTTCATTTCTGACATGTGTACTTTTCACACTTTTTTATTTAATAATGATATTCTTACTTGTCGATCCTTGAACATCAGCAAAATCACCATCAGATTCAGGAAGAATCCGAAAAATCCAATAAGGAAGAGCACAAACGCCGATGCAACATATCCCCAGCGAGGCATTAGAAGTGGGAACCCCTCATCATACGCCCACATCACTGTGTCATTTACTTCATGTGACGTCATTTTTCATCACACACTATATATCTACACTAGTCTACATTTTATGTGTCACAGTTTCATTCAGGCTTTTGACATTATAATACGGTCTCATATACAAGTGCTTCCTCTTTAATTCCTGAAACAAGAAAATAAGTAATAAGTCATCATTGATTTAAGTATTTTAATTTAACACATTAAGTGCCCTTTTCTCGGCTCCAAGTGGAGCGGGACCGTTTATTTTTATAAACCATTGCTATCCCTAGCTCTCAGATCCGAGTATTCGGCCCCCCATGTATCTTATGCCGACTACTCGGATCCGAAAAATGTTTTTTTTTTATAAAAATAATAATATACATTCAAACATATTTTCAAATATTCATATAGTTTCCGGCTATTGTTTTGAATTAATTGTTTAAGCATTCAATGTGAATAATTTTCGCGCAACGCACTCGCGAGCCCTATAGCATCGAGAGTGTCCATGGGCGGCGGTATCACTTAACATCAGGTGAGCCTCCTGCCCGGTAATTCAATTTGTGGATCTTAAAGTCATATCTACCTATTTATTAAAAAATAAACGTGTATCTATAGAGTGGGGCTATATGTCAACAGCAATGTTTTACACGTATATCGTCAAACTGATCTACGTGATCCACGGTAAGTGTTGCACAAGACAATATACGGGTCGTATTGTAAACCTGGTTCGTTATTTTTCCAATTAAATACAAGTCCTAAGGATGGACTTTTAGTAAAGTATAGAGTAGGCCGTGTTTCATTCCCCGGCTATGCACCTGCCTTTCTACGTGTTAAAAATCGTGAGGAAACCGCCACGTCTTAACCAGAAATCGACGAACAAGAAAAAATCGTGTTTAATCATTAATATTATCCCTATTTTAGTATAGTAATATAATATTTTTTGAATACGGTATGTCAAGGGATAATACTTTCCTTTTTAAGCATTTTACGCTTAACATTAAAAATACAAAAAGGAAATTATCGCTTTTTTTTAATTCTCTTAAAGAGCAATTGAGCTAAAACGCCTAATAGATGTCTTTGACTGGGGCTTCTTGACAATTGTTTCTTTTTAATTATTGATTAATAGTCATCAGTATAGCATTAATCGCACATTTAAAAAAATCCTCCCAAGCTTTTTTTTCTACTGAAGTGGTTTTACCTTAGTATTTTATGGTAGTTTTTATTCTATATCCTACTCTATTGCGAAGGCTGCCGTTGAAGGCCCCAGAGAGACCCAAGATATACAAGGTTATACCTTGCAAATTTGTTACATATCTATTAGTCAAAATCATTTATTCATATAGGTAATACAATGTACACCTGTGAACGTAAAAAAACAAATACATAATAAATGCTTTAAATTTTATATTTACTGTCAGTTCTCAATGGCGTTGAACGGAAGAGAAGAACTGGCAATAAACTCTGTGCCACTCTTTTTAATCGTCAAGTTTTTTGTTATACACAATGTTTGTGAGGAGCTCCAACAATTACACCATGTTCCACATGACTTCTCAATTAATTCATAGTAATAAAAACAAAGATTTGTCCTGTATCAGCAGGAGCCATGGTGAAAAAGGTGCACGCACTTAAACTCTCATGGGAAAAACTAGCAAATACATAGTCAAAATAACTAATATCACTGCTATTTTTTACATAAGTATATATATATTTATATATTATATTATAAACTATAAGAACGGGATAATTTGGTTATATTTAGGGCATTTTAACGAACGATCTTGAGACATCTCGAAATAACGAGTTGGTTTTGTGTTAAACATTTTTGTGATATTTTATTTCTAGAACTTTGCCACGGGTCAGATAATAGTTCCTAGTAAAAAAAACTATTGAATTTTCAATGTTCGTTGTATGTGTTAACTTACGTACGTGTGTGTGAGTACCAACAATAGTTTGTTCCTTGCTACATTTTGTAATTACTCTAACAGAATATCTTAAATATTTGTACTGTCGTTTATTAACATTTACAAATTAATGGGTTTCTTTCTATCCAACCTGTTTAGTTATATCCTTAGACGATACGCTTAGAGAATCTGTTAAATGTTTTAGCTGACGCTTATCTTTTTGTTAAGCTAAGAAATTCAAGAAATTGTAACAATTTATCCAAATGATAATGGTATGTTTCCCTGAAATATAATTATTATTGTAAAGATGTCTGTCCCCCTGAAATAGTTGTCATTTGTTGGGTTATGGTAAATAAAAACTGTTAATGAAAAGTTATAAAATGTGCTTTTGAATATAAGTTTTTTTACTGTTACTCACATTCAAGTTGCTTCTTTGCCAGTTCAAGAACAGGGTTGTACGGTTAACAATTTATCACAAAAGAATTAGAATCTTCACAATATTTATATGTAGACATGGACATAGACATATCATTTATGACAAACAAAAAGCACACAAAATAACAATAATCAAAGAGAAAAATTAAATACAACATATAATGCGAGATAAATAATTTTCAAAAAAATAAAGTCTCAAGTATGTATTAATGCTTGTGTTCTGTGGCTGTAATTGGCCCTGACCAGAAGTTCCACAGCGCTGGTCATTCTGCAAGAGACCAGATCAGATAGTCTGCGCCTCAGTCGCAAAAAAAAAGAATATATTAACACTAAGTAGGAAATGATAATAACAATATTAATAAAAAATAGCAATATCAGAAATGATGTCTTGTGTAATGTGGTGTGAAGTAAATAAAATAAAATAAAAGGTAAAAAATAAGAATATTTTTTTTTATTTTTTAATATTAAGAATTAGATTTTTTTGGGAGGATTAATTGGATTCGTGGGTTTTTTGTTGAGTTAATAGATTAACTTTGTAGTTGCGACTATAATTAGACTTTAATTTATGACTCTTCAGCGGAGGAGGGATATCATTCCAACACTTCGTCGCGCTATATTTAAAACTCCCACGAAATAAAGCCGTCCGATGCTGGGGAATGGCGAGCTCCTGAGTACAACTCCTTACTTGGTGCTTGTTAAGCCTCATTTATAATTATCTGACGTGTTGTGTTGTGATGCATCAGAACGGTATCAGTTTCATACATTTAATGTGGAAGCATTCACATTTATTCAATGTGGTGTGTTATGACGGCTTCTGATGTGTCGTGTCACAGGCGATCCCGGTCCGCGTCAGAAAGGGTGAGGTGCGGGGGGCGGTGCCTTGAGACGTCATACCGCATGAGACTAGTGTGCACGCGCCAGTGTTGTGTTATTACGCGTCAGAAATGGAGAATACTGTAGACTGTGTACTGTTTTTCTTCATCACTCTCAAGCTCTTAAACGAGACAATGAAACTCGCCTCTGCTCTCTCTTTTTCTATTTACGGGATGTATCCAATATCTTCTTCTTTTTCTTTGTTTAGTTAGAAGCGTTGCCAACGCCAATAATTGCAACTCTTCTTCAAAATCTGAATCTGAATCGGATGATTCTTGAAAAAAACATTGCAAATGTGTGAACTCTCCGGGAGTCAAGGCGGAACTGATACAAAAAACCGTCATAATGCATCTTATCACGTCATATCAATGTGAACAGTAGCCATCACGCTGTCGTCATTTATCTGACATGTTGTGTTGAGAGCATCATAACACAACATGTCAGATAAATATAAATGCGGCTTTATACTACGCCAGAGGAGCTTTTTGTACAAATACTGAGGTAGTTCAGTATTTACCACATAAAATAAAAAACATGCCAAATACAATTTTTGTCGACCTGTCATTGTATGAATGTATAAGTTGTTTAAATATGGGGTGTCATGTGAGCGAGGTTGTATGATAACACAAAACTGGGCACATGCATTTTGTAACCTCTGGATCAACCATTGTGCTTTAGCAGTTAGACTAGGCCCGTACACATAGCGTAGGTAAGTTTTGAAAGCACAATTTTAAGAGCTTTCACAAAGTCTAATACAAAGATCGACACTTATTGTATGATATTGTATAAAACCTTGAGACGAAAAAAGCAATTACGAACTATATGTAACATAATCTTCGAACCTCAAATGACTATCGGATTCAACACCCAGATTTCTAGCCATTTGGACCTGAGCTATAGGCGAAGAATTAACTGGAAAAGTGGGACTTAGTCTTGTGATATCAGAATCTCTGAGAGATAAATTTAAGGAAATTAATATACTTACCTTTCCCTCGCAATATATTTATGAAAATATTATGTATATATACAAAAATAGTGATAAGTATACTAGAATAGAACATACGCACAATGTTAATACTCGGAACAAACGCAGGCTGCAATTTCCCCGTACTAGACTGTGTAAAGTTAGTAATTATTTTTTGGGAAAAGGGATAGTCTTCTTTAATAAAATCCCAGAGGCTGTTTTATCTCTGCCTTTTATTAAATTTAAGAAATGTGTTAAAGAAAAGCTGTGTAAAAAGGCTTACTATAAAGTTAGTGATTATCTAGTTGATAAAAGGGCCTGGGACTAGTGCTGGGCAGGCTACTTCTAATTAATTTGCTATATTTGTTTTAAATATTGTAGAATTGTTTGATGATTTGCTTTTTTTTTAAAAGAGTACCGAGAGTTTTTTATGCCGGCTTTTTCTCTCGGCCAACACCTTCTGTCTTCTTTGCCGATGAGTAGGGATGCCAACAGGCTCGAATTTAATGACGTGGAATAAGTGATACTCTTATGATCCTATGTTCCAAAATAAACGTATTTTATTTTTTTTTATTTTTTTTAATGCACTCCAAGTCCTCATTTATATTTCGGGTGCAGTCATTGACACAAGCCCTATCAACAGGAAGATATATTTGCAGGTCATCAGCGTATAAATGATAGTGACAATTTTAAATACATAAAGTTATAAATAGTGTAGGTTAGGTTAGGCATTTTAAATAGTGTAGGTTACTATTTAAAATGCATATTATTTTTCTTTAGGAATATTTATACACTATATTAAATGATTGCTTACACTAATCTCGAAAATAAGGTAAATAGTTTGTTTATAAGATGAACGATAAAACCATTAAGATTTTTAATAAATAAAATCGATTAATTGTCACGATATTTGTACGAGCCAAGGCTGTACATTTTGCTCACTCAGGCTTCTTAGTTTTATAAGCGTGATATTTCTCTATGTACGTGCCAAGGCTCGTACATTTTGCTAATTTACAGTCGTAATAATTTCCTATGTATGGACGTACCTGGTTGTACACTTGGATCGCTTATAAGCATGACGATTTTCTAAATCGTCGGAGTCACGCCCCGAGAGTATAGCCGGCCGCAGGCAGTCTCTTAATCTGCAATTAACTAAGTCATGGGAGTTACACCCCGAGAGCATAGCCAGACGTAGGCACTATCTTCGATTGTTTAATTATCATTTTATTATATCGCTCATATTCTAATGTAATACGTAAGTGGTGAATATAAGGTAATGTAAAAATATTCTATTATTTCAAACACCTGATGACCCAGGAACCGTACAATATTCATAGAGACACACACATTCACCTCCAAACTAAACTTTCACTTAACAAGACGTAAAATGATATTGTCTGACAGAATGCCATGACATTCCAAAAATGAGGTGGGTGATGAAAGCAGTTCTGTAAGTGGATTGTGTTGCGAGTTGAAATCACGAATTACTGAATGCCAGTTCTGGCACGACGGATGTCGAGGTGATACGCATAGAATTTCGTATTCTGCCTCGACGTCCTCGATGAAAATCAGCCATTTTCTATGAAACTTACGTTTTAAATAGAATAGATTGTTTTGTCTAACAAATAAATGTAAATAATCTAAAATTATGCACAATGCTATTATTAACAAATTAATTTTTGGTAAAAAGAACTAATTAATATAAATATTATAAAATTAATATTTTGTAGACTGTATCTTCGGTTTAAGTGTATTACTGATTAAAATTACATTTTCACGGATACAGACGTTAATTTATTATATTAACTTAAGGTTTCAATGCTTTTCAGCAATCTTAGTTATTGGAACGAAGTTCCTTATCGCGCGTTGTGAAAGGGGGCTAGACGGAAAAAATTCTCACGAAAAGTTGTCACGACACTTTTTGCTATAGTTGTTGTAATACACCGGTTCTCGACCGATTACTGACGTTAAGCAACGTCGGGCGAGGTCAGTACTTGGATGGGTGACCGCCTGGGAACACCTCGTGATGTTGTCTTTTTTTCTTTTCTTAGGGATAAGAAATGAAAACAACAAAATAAAATAGTACCATCGATGCAGTTTTTCCAAGACATATAAATAAAACAGAATCCCAAACATATGTTTCCTTCTACAATTACCACAAGCCAATCATTACTAAAGCCTACTACTGATTAAGTTTAAATAACATTATATTTGTTAATAATAAAAAAATATTATAACTTAAAAAAAAAAATTGTTACAATTCCTTCACTAATTATTCTAAAGGAACTTCATTCCATCCGGGTGTCCCTTGACACCTCTCAAGTTTTTTTTGTATATAATAGGAGGCAAAAAGGCAGGAGGTGCCCCTGTTTAGTGAAAACGCCGCCCATAGACATATTGCCAAAAAGCTCACAAGTACGTTTCCGGCCTTAGTGCCACATTAATATATCTATTTTATTTAATTAGCATATTAATGCCACCTATTGCCGCAAAGTATACAAAGTTTGATGAAAAAAACGGGTACTCAAGGACATTTACGTTATTAAGCCAATTTCAGTAAATTAGATGAAATTTAATAGTTTGATGTAGGCTACATTTATAATGTAAATCCGTAAATCTTCTTGTCTTTCTTGATCATTTCTTGTTGTTTGATATCTACGTCAAAATTCAAGAATTCATTAAAAAATATTAAAGAAATTGACGGAATTCAGTTCACGCGTAGTTTATACGTTTATAGGTAAATAGACAATTAAATTTCATTTACCTGAAATCGGTCTTAAATCGTAATTTTTCTTAGGTCTATGTTTTTGTAAAAAATAATAAATATTCTCTATATTTAAAAAAATCAATTAGATTTCTACAAAACGAATGCCTATAAGTATTTCACAGGAGATACTTGATATTTAAGATATCTGTAATTAATTCCTAAACGTATCCCAATACCAAATTTCCATAGTAAATTAATTTTTACGATCGACCTCAATAAAAATTGAATGCAAATTAAATTATTTTCCAGCCCACGGCATATAAAAGATCGGAGTGTTTTAGTTTAATATAATTAAAATATAAGGGTTTTCCTCTAAGTTTAATTTTGATCTCGTGGGGTTTGAGTGCATACTAATTTAAGATTAGTGTTTGCGCGTGGTAGCTCTATGAATAAGTATCGCAGTACAGCGAAAATGCTTCCTGCATTAAGGGTATGCCACAGGGACCAAACTAAAATAAAAAAACTTTTTTTTTTCTTTTATCTATCATTTTTTTTATTATTATTACTCTGGTTAAGAATTGGTTAAGATGGTATATGCGGTTAAGAATTGAGAAATTGTATTTACAATATTCATGTGTTACCAATAAACATTAAAATAATTAATTTAAATGTGAAAAGTAATGCAATGGTGAAAAATTATAGCTTATTATCTTTCAATGTTATCTGACAATTTGTTTACGCTGACCACAAAAAAGTACTGGTACCATAATTTTACGAAATTTAAATATGTACAAATTATTTTAACTACGCAAAAACAGGTGTATAACGCGTCAATTTTAACGCAAGTTTCCCAAGTCTATTAATTGACTTGTTGATCGAAAAAAGGCGCTAATCACGGTCATAGGAATCCAATTAACACTTCAGAAACTCGGCGCAAATGAAGCGAGAAATGAGAAGGTTCGCCTATAAAATTTAAAAAATCTTGGTACCTAAAAAGGTTGCGTAAAAACTCAAGTGATATAATAAAAGTGTCCAAACCTTTACATTGTGCGTCATTATGAGCTCGTGTTACTTTTAAAAGCGAAGCTGAAGAGAGAAATAAAATGTCATAAACGCGCTCTTAACAAAGTTTACCCGTGTCATTCTTAAATTATTTCCCAAATAGCTTTTTTTTATTTTTTTCCCAAAAACCCAAGACTCATGGACTACTTGTCATAGTGTCTCTGATTATTTGGACCTCTTTGCCTATAAGTAAACTGATCAAAGACAACACAGACAAACCAATATACTAAAGGTTGAATTGACATAAATAAAATACGAATGCAATTTCGATGATAAAATTATTTCCTAAATAACTCTGATTTAAACCCAAGATATCATCGAATACTTTTTGTAGTTTCTCTAATAACTTGGACCGAATTTTAAAACAACCTTAAGTAACACCGTTTATAGGTAAAATAACATAAACAATATTAATAACAGCAAGCAGCAATAGGTAATAAATGTACTTGAACACAACCAATTCTCTCAAAACGATTTTGATAATTTAGCATTGAAATTTAATTCCTATTTTGTTTATGTTCATTTCCTAATCAACCTTTAGTATACTTGTTGGTCTGTATGTATGTCCTTGATCAGTTTATTTATAGGCAAAGACGTTAGCCTTTTTGTCTCTGGTCCGGACGTATTGGTTTCCTTACTTTTTTTCATCGTATTCAAACACGTAATCCATCAAAAAAGTTCATTGTTGGTGGAGTTGAAAAAGATTGAGAGTATTGTTGTTTATGTATAAGGAGGCAAACAGGCAAGAAACTAACCTGCTTTTAAATGATACCGCCGCCCATACACATTGCCAGAAAGCTCGCAAGTGCATTGCTGCCTTTTAAGCATTGGTACGACCTTTTTTTGAAGGATCGTAAGTCGAATTGGTTCGGAAATACTTCAGTGGGCAGTTGGTTCCATAAAGTGGTGGTGCACGGCATAAACTGCTAAGAAAAACGCTTGGTTGTGGAACGATGGATTGGTGATATGGATGGTATTTTGTATTCTGCCTTGACAGCCTATTATGAAACTCAGCTGCTGGAACTAGTCCGAACCACCGGTAGAAGATGCAGAGAGATATCACATCTCTACGCAACGCCATTCAAGGCATCAATCAAGCCGCACGGAAAGTGACTGACGCTTCCAATCGCTATTCGTTGAATACGGTCAACCCTAAGAAGCTGTGTTAGAGATTCGTACACCTAACTTCTCATCTCAATACGAGAATATAAGTGCGTGCTCCTATTTCACCATGTCTCCTGCTGATAGATGACAAATCTTTGATTTTTATTTATTTTACTAGCTGCTCCCGCGAACTTCGTTTCTCCTTAATGAGATTTTACTGAGCCTACCTGTTTAGTACATACCAACATGGAACATTTTGCTATGCTAGCCCAGAGACTGTTCGGTTTTTCGGAATGAAATCTTTTTAGGTTGTTCTGTGAATTTTTCTCTGTATAAACCTCAGAGTTCACAACATAAGTTTTTAATAATGAAATAAAAAATAGGGGTTGATTGTAAAGGGTTGAAAAATCATATGTGTTTACTAATGCTGTATCATTTATTTTTAAATCTAAAATTGAAAACAAAAAAATTAGGCCTGGATTGCCCTTAACATTTAGGGGGATGAAAAATAGATGTTGTCCGATTCTCAGACCTATCCAATATGCACACAAAATTTCATGAGAATCGGTAAAGCCGTTTCGAAGGAGTTTAACCACAAACACCGCGATACGAGAATTATATATATAAGATTATTCTTTATTATTTAATATGCCATATGGAACATGGTGTAATGGTTGCAGCTTCTTACAAACGTTGTGTATAAGGAAAAACTTGGCGATTAATACGAGTGGCGGAGAGTTGGTTCCCAGTCTCTTCCATTATACGCTCTTGATTTGAAAACTGGCAGTAAATGTAAAATAAGAAGCATACAATGTATTTTTCTTATTTGACGTTCATAAGTGTACATTATGTTACCTACAATAATAAATGATTTTTGATTTTTTTTTTATTTGTACTTTGGTAACTATAACATATATGGAATACGTTTAAATCAAAGTATAGATATTTGTGTATATAAAATCAAATAAGGTATAATAAAAGTGCAACAAACTTTCAACAATAATGTTATTCCTTGGATGATTTCACATTTCAGTTGTCAGAAATGAACATTCCTAACATAAATTCCCTGTATACGAACATGATAATATTTTCCTAAGTAAAACATAAACATTTTCAAATGTATACTAATATGAATATCTAAATTTTAACGATAATATTTTCTTTTTGTATCCTTTGTGTTTAGGTCGAATCTTACTAAGTAATCACCGCGAATGTTTTCTTAAAAGGCCGGCAACGCACATGCGAGCCCTCTGGCATTGAGAGTGTCCGTGGGCGGCGGTATCACTTAACATCAGGTGATCCGTCTGCCCGTTTGCCTCCTGTACTATAACAAAAAATGTGAGCCGTCACGGGACGCCTGGCAGGTGTGAAACATCGAAATTATTTTGTGAAGTAATATGCAGGAGAGAACAGATTGTGATAGGAACTAAATATGTCATAATGATAAAATAAAATTTTACGATTTTGTTTTCCAGATAACGATGACTATTTATTGAATAAACATTTATTTTCATTAAATACAAAAATTTACAACTGCATATAGATTGTATGTATATACCATCATATAGCGTGGCGATGCGTCGCCACGCCAGAAATCGGTTTTACGTGCGGCTATAGATGTTTCACATCAAAAAAAAATCGGAGCAAACAAGCAAGCGGGTTACTTAGAATTAAGTTTAACTCACCTACTGACATCTGCAATGCAGGTGTTTGATGCCAGCTTTTATTAGTAATGTAAACCTGTATGTTTAAAAACTGTTGGATTTTTTAGAAATAACCGAAACATATGTCACTCTGTCTAACCAATAGAATTTGTATAGCAAAACTAACGTTGTTTTCTTATAAGTTATGTTATCTCGCATACCTGTATATAAATGATACTTGAGTTAATAATGGGACAATTCTTTGTGTGCAGACCACGAGTATTAAATTACGAATGCCCTAAATATTAAACAAGATATATTAGTGTTTGTTTCATGATAACGGTGTACCGTTCTTAACAAATTTTTTTTATTCCAATCCAATGGTAATGATAATGTCGGAAAAAATAAAAATATAATAAAATTTATAACATTAAATAAATAATATACCCTTACTGTGAATTCTACTTACGAACTCATAAAGATTTCCATAGTGTCGAGATACAGCATTATTGCTTGTGATGGTATTTTACGCATTCTATAAGGGATTAGCGTGAGAGTGAATCTACACCAGTGTCGAAATTCCTAATGCATTTGAAAAAATGAGAATAGATGCCACAGAGAAACAGAGAACGGTAGCAACTAGCAACCAAACATTGGCAATAAGGATACAAAAAATAAATAAAACCGATAAACAAAATCAAACAAATAAACAATTAAACATAATCAAACAAAAGAGGCATTCCCCAACCCGGCTTGTCCCCGTGGGGAATTAGACCACAACCCCCCAAATGTACAACCTTAAATGTAATAATGGAGGAGGCCTTTGCCAGTGGGCACACAGAATCAGCTATCATAGACAACAAAAATAATAGCAATAATGTATATACTGATTCTGATATAAGGCTATAAATAAATAATAAGGGATTAGCAACAAGAGTCAGCCTTGTATAATAATTAACGGGACACAAAATAAACCCTAAAATGTTCAATTAAACTCCAGAACCTTGAAACTAACCTATTCGCTAATATAAACAGATAAACTTAGAGCGTATTAATTATTATTCATTATGTATAAAGTTTGTATTTCTGTATGAATTGGGATGTTTGACGCTTACATACAGTCTTCATATACCTATGTATATGAACATAATATAAACACCTCTCTTTTTGAATTACCATTCATTTGATTAAAATCCCCTGGAGCCTAGGGACGAGCGAAGCCGGCATTTCCTAGACTCAGAAATCGCTAACGCGTCGATCAAGTATAGTGTAGTTTTTATTTATCGTATTGATAGTTAGATGAGACGCTCATTGTAACCATTGGTTTGTACAACTGGACAATTAAAATATTCTGTTACGATAGAAACATCGTCGCTATATGCTTGTCATAAAATTAATTATTAAATACCGTAATTGCATGGATGTTATTAATAAAATAACAAAAGGCCATGCAAACTTTAGTTCACCTAATTATCGACAGATGTATGTATAAAATATTTTCATATTCTTGCTAACAGAAGCAATCTCTGTAGATTGTTCTAGAGACATTTTATCTTACGAAGCTTTTCCACTGTTGAATATTATGTTGTAACGGGTAGTGGTTTCTATATTTTCTCTATGTCTATGAGTTTCCACGTGGAGGCTCCTGAAATAAAGTTCTACCCACATTCTGTGTTACTGTTTTATGAAATTAGTTTTTGTATTTTTTTCCATTTTTTTTTTCAGCCGATACACACAGTTCGTCGTGGCCAAGAGGCCCGAAGCTAGGGAGTTGACGTGTTGCTGAAAGTCTCCTTGTACGGTTGATCTTTTAATGTCTTCCTTGACAGTGGCAATTCTCAAATATTTATGGACGTGTTAACCACGGACAGCTCATTTCGCAGTGTTTTGTTTTGAATCCGCTGTAGGATTTCGATTTAAGAGCCGTTTGCTGACCCCCAGAGCTGTATCCTATAGGACCATTGGTTTTACTACAGTTTTGTAGATGGGAGTTTATTTTCCAGACGCCGGCGGTTTTTCTGCCTAATAGCCAGTTCAGGCTACGAAGCCTTGCAATATTGTTTTATTAAAAATATTTTTATATTTAAGAAGTACAAAAACCTAGGTCGCAGATAAAAACATTGATTGGTATTTGTAGTCGATTTCAGACCCGTGCATTGAGAGACCGTACCGCCGAGTTGATATTAAAAAAAAATTTCACTCGCATAATATTAAATATTGTGAGAGTGAGTATTATACTTTTCTAAAAGAGAAAATAAAATGAAGATCGGATTACAATTTTACTTTTCCATATTCCACGAAGGATTATATTAAGCTGTACGTATATAATATATTTTTCTTTATATGTCTTATTGAACTTTATTAAAATATGATGATATCCTGTTATATATTTTAATTAAAACACAATTTATATCTGCATTTGCACTTTTATTTTGGCACAACTACATAAAATTAATCTAGTTGTATCATCAAATATTAGGTATTTTGTAATATATTACCAATTCTAGGATTGTGTCTCCCTGATGTAATAACTAGTAATTTTTTGCGACCTCTTCGTCGTCTTCATCTTTCTATCCCCAACATCTATTTGTAAAAGCCTTTACCTCGTTAATACAAACATACGCAACCGGAGAACCCCTTTAAGGATAAGTCATTCGTATTGTTAATTGAAGCATATTAAAAGACAAAAATAAGAAATAGCTCGATACTAGATAATAAAAAGTAGCATACAGTGTGAACCAGTTAATATAGCGATTGGCGTGCCATATGATAAGAGATAATACAGGTAAATGGACTAAAGATATTATAGAATGCTATACAAGACAAGGAAAAAGTAACCGTGGAAGACCAGCGATCTGATGGGAAGAAATCTTAAAAAAGTAGCAGGCCCACTATGGAGAAGGACTGCCCAGGACAGACTACAATGGAAAATTATGGAGATATGTCGCAAGACCAGAAAACACCGACTAATATTGAGTAGATTAGTTTTAATATTAATATCAAAATATGTCAAATCATAGTTAGTTAGGTTTGAGAAGTTTAGGCTTAGTTATGTGTAAGAACTTGGTTGTTAAAATAAGGGCTTCAGTCATTCATACATATTGTCTCTATTTCATAGCTTTCTTTTGTGTTTGCAGGTATTCTGTAGATTACAATAGCCATCCAAAAAAATGTTTACAGTTATTTCTTCTAGACTCTTTAAAAATAGATTTAATATACTTACTGAACTTTAGGAAAAAAATATTATTTAACTAAATGATTATTTTCGAAATATTATAAATAATATTTATTTGAAAGGAAAGACTGGCTTAGACGGGAGGCTGCCTTAAGTCTGACACAATAGTATTAGCACCTACTTGTGTATTGACAAATCATAAAACAGTTTTGAAAAGCTGAGGATCAGACCCAAAAAGGTATATTGTTTTCCAAATCACTATTACTATTACGCGGTAAAAGTCTTTTCTCGTAATAACCAGTCAATTGAGTGCTCCACTTTTTAATAATTCGCTGAATTTCATTGCTTGTCAGTTAACTGTCAGATAGAGAACATTACTGAGACATGATTAATTCTATAGGTTTATTATCGCTGGGAGTATATCAGTGTTGGCCTAGTGGCTTCAGCGTGAGAGTCTCATACCTGAGATCGTAAGTTCGATCCCCAGCTGTGCACCAATGGAGTTTCTTTCTATGTGCGCATTAATTGCTCGAACGGTGAAGGAAAACATCGTGAGGAAACCGACATGTCTTAGACCCAAAAAGTCGACGGCGTGTGTCAGACACTGGAGGCTGATCACCTACCTATTATGAATAACCTCTTTTTATAACTAGGTACTATATAACGTAACGTTATGTTGAATATAGTTGTAGCCAATAAATTGAAAAACGTCAGTTTTAGTTGTAATAAATGAGCGCATTTTTCTCTTTTCCGACAATGTCCAATAGGTCGACTACACTTATATTCTTCTCTCCATCCAGTGTCGCAACCCCTTATTTTATGTTAGTTATAAGGTCATGTTTTAAGTGATTAACGACAGTGGACATTTGGCTTCGAATAAAGTGTTTCATTTTTTTTAATACGAGGGCAAACGAGCTTACAGTACGCCTATAAAAGGCTTTCGTCGCATCCCATGGTCATCCATTTCTAGTCTATCGAGGTTGCTGGCCTTTGAGCGAAGCGAACTCGATTTATTTTTTACAAATAGCATACATGTATATGACGAATAGATGAATCAACTTCGTGATATCTTAGAAACATTTAGTTAGTAGAATGTTTTTCCCCTTTTGTTTAATTTCCTCGAAGTGCTTTTATTTATAATAATAATATATAATAATAGTTCAAAATATATTAATAATAGTTGCTTGATTTTTTTTTATAGAACAGTGGGCAAACGGGCAGGAGGCTCACCTGATGTTAAGTGATACCGCCGCCCATGGACACTCTCAATGCCAGAGGGCTCGCGAGTGCGTTGCCGGCCTTTAAAGATAGATTACTAAATAAAGAAATCGGATGGTTTTAGCAGGTATGTATTTTATATTATGTACGTAGGAAATACGTTCGAGGACTTCTCCCACGAGTCCTTTGTTCTTGTCCCAGCGAAGTTATAATAATCATGGGTCTGGAATGTCTCCAAGCAAGGATTTGTATACAAATTGTTCAACGAATAGCTTCGTTATACAGTAACAAAGGGCGTCTGAATATTTTACAGGTCATTTATAATTGGGGAATAAAGAAGAACACATGTTGGACGGGAAAAACGGAAATGTTAAAAAGTCGATAGTAGTAAGAAATGAGCCGTTTAGTTTTTCATAAATTCATATTTTTCAAGATTTAATCAATTTCAATCACGATTTCGGATTTCATGTTTATTTTACAAAGACGGTAACACTGCGTGTTTATTGTATAATATGTGTGTGTTATATAATGTAATTGATGACTTATGAATTGGAAAAAATGTTTTCGGTTAAAATTGGTATTTAACGAGTTTTGAAAACAAATATAAATAACTTAACTGCTCTTATTATTATGACATTCGCAAGCCTATTTTATATGTCTGATTGCACGGCTTTTATTAATAAATGAAACTGAATATAGAAATTATTAAATATTAACAAACATAAAATTTTCGATCCAAAAAATCAAGAATCACTTCTTGACATGACGTAATAATCTTGTTAGCCGAAATCTCGAATGTATTGTACAACTTTACAGCTATCGATGTGAGCCTGGCTCAGAATGTTCTGGCGGATAGCCTACTAGGGTTACACATACAATTGTTTTGAGAAAAACTTATACAGATCGAAACTTAACTGAACTCGGTCGTATATAGTTTACTTGTTGTATTTTTGTCCTTTCAGAAATTGGCCATTGGTGTGTATACGACCTATCTGCGCTGGGTGATGTAAGTTCACAAACTAACGCGCCAATCTAGATTAACAGAATATGAAGATTGGAATAAAATACATTTTAGTTTAATAAAGGTACTTATGTATTAAAATGATTATAGCTTAAAACCCGTAGAGCAGCCTACTGGCAAAAAATAATTCTATTCACAATTTGTTAAGGTAAATTGAAATCAACTTCTAATGTATGATTGTTTAATTTATTCTTTATTAACCTTGAAATATCAATTAACTTTAATTTAAGCCCTGCGAGCTTTTCTTCTTACTCTTCGGTTTAAAGCCTTATAAATTATCAAATAAAACAGCTATTCATTCTTTTCCTTTTTATAAGAACTATATAAGCTTGTGATAATTTAAATAGCTAAAAGAAAACTTGAAAACAGAGTAATTGATTAAGTGTAAATTGAATAAATAATTTATTTAATCAGAAATTAAAAGGTCTTCTGTCATTTCATCTGAATCTTGTTTGCAGAAATCTATGGATATTATAAGTAAAAATGTATCTTATAATTTTTAAGATAATTAAGTATCACCGTAACAGATTTTAATTAATTCGTAAAATGTTGTTTTTTGCGATACGAAGGCGTGGTCATCCTCAAAATGTAATAAATAATCTCGTAATATTAATGTAATAAACAACAGATATTGTGTCGCCCGATTCCGTTTATGGAATCACAAACGATATTAAAATCATTTATAGAAAAATAATACTGTATTTTTTTAAAAAGTGTTTTTATTTGTAATTAAATTAAGAAAGTTTTAATCATTCATTTATTCAATAAATTTCATTGCCTTACAGAAATTTTGTTATTTATACTTAGATACTGGTTAAGCCTTAATAATTATTATGTGTCATAAAAAAATATTACATTCGCTTTACCATAGACGATAGCTAGTATATAAATTAATTTAGTTTTCAATACGATTCGCTTCGTTGTCGCTACGAAGCTACGCCGTAGCCATAAATTATTTACCCTGTTTGAGTAGACATTTTTAGTGCTTCAACTTTATTCTTGAAACGGAAACTGAAAGTCTTAAAGAAAGCGTTTTTAAAAAGATATACTTGTGCTGAACAGAACATAACCCGTGTCTTTATGAAGGTGGCGTGAAACGTTAGATTTAAATACCACATATGATGTATCTAAAGTATTAGATAGTTTTAATAATTGAAAATATATAGTATTTATTTCTTTTCTTTTTATTATTTATTAAAGTTTACCACATCATACATAGTTAAGCTAAGGTATGCGTTACAAACTCTTTTAACTAAAATATATGACAATTTAGGTTCAAAAATTGAAAATATATACAAGATAAATTAAAAAAAAAAGAATGGAAATACCAGAAATTTTTGTTAAGAAAAAAATTACCAGCTAAACAGGCATATAACAATGCTGTCTTTAAAATCGATCAGCCTACTACCGAGTATTTTCAGCTCCGAATAAGTACTGTTTAATCCGTTATAATCGCCAAGAAATATATGTTTTATTATGTGAATCTACTAAATGAAACAATATCGTCTTACATCTCACCGTATCGTCAAAGACGATACAATTTTTTACTCACCATCGTGAATTAATATATATTTAATTTAATTTTTACTTTATTGTACTTAGAACCATCTTGTTCTTGTATCAGCGGTACAGGCGGCAATAATCTTTTCGTCTAATTTGCGCTATTAATATATTGTCCAAGTCCTTAAAACATCCCTAAAAATGTGTCTGCCACGTTTTCTCGGTGGGGACTTTACAAAGCGAAATCAAAAACAATTGACTTTAAGTTTTCTAAAAAAAATTGTGGACAAACATGAAAAGAATTCCTTAACTTAAAATTAATTGTAGAGTTGTAATAAACACAATTTAGTAATAAAAACGCTTTCTTAAGGACTATTTTATCAAATGTTACAAGGCAGGACACGTTCCATCTAATGAGTTTTATTGAGTAAAACAAATTCGATTTTGTAAGCCGTTTTTAGAACAGGAAGCAAAGGAATCGTTCTCTCTACACGAACATTCCATTGAATAATAAATTATTAAGATTTTATAAACCAGCTGGGTTGCCTCGGTTGCTTTTATACTGAATTATGAATGCCTTTTCATTTTTGCCGAATAAGACACCACTAAACTAAATATATAGATGCACTAAAAGTTTGCTGTAGCTCGTAAACTTGAATTTAATATCTTCTTAAAATCATATAAATTTGAAAAATAGCTTTACATGGGCAGAGTGAGCTTGCTTCGTAAGTGTATTTATTTAAAATGCTTACGAGTCAAGTTCATAATCTGCCTATAATGCACGCGGTCTGGTCTACGAGTAAGTCTTAGTTTTTGGATATACTGAGTCCACATTAACTTGGTGAGCGAACTGCTACTCACGGGAGCAATACATAGAATTTCCATAGAGGTTCCAATTAGACATTAAATGGCAATTTTGAACGTTAAATAAAATATAAAGGTGATTCTATTTGCCCCTTCCAAAAGGTTTCGTGGAGAAGAATGGACAATAAACTCCACACTTAGGGCCTGTTTCACAATGTATGGATAAAGTGCCAAATAGCTATGCAACACATAAATTATTTGAAATATAAAAGTTCCGAATAGATACTTTGCATTTGATGACAAATAGCGTTATCTGACAGTCGTGAAACGAAAAAATACTGTTTATCCTACAAATAAGTAATAAATAGCTTATTTGGAACTTATCCGGACATTGTGAAATAGACCCTTAGTCTATTAAAATAGGATTTACAATATTTGTATACATTAGTTAAATGATATGTGAAGACAATGTACTCATAGAATAAAATAACTATACAGGTCAATTATTGTATTGTTAGTAGGTTAATCACATATTTACAAATATCAAAACCGTAAAATACATTAAAGAGTTATCAATAAAAAGGTGTGTTAGATATAAATAAGATAATTACAGTTTTTAGTAGTATAAAATAAAAACTAACAAAAATGTGTGAAATTAGATCAGCAACCAATTTGATTTTCACAGGGCTCTATGATTCGTATCTATAATATAATCCTATATTATTATTATTATTTAAGCTTTATTAATCCATATAACAATATGTTTGTTAACATTCCTTAATATTTTTAGTAAGTTAGTATAATAAAGAAAAAGTAAGTAATATTTTTATTTTTATTATTTAGCGGTCTAGTTTTTATATGGCCCCTGTAAGGGCAAAAGCCTCCTCCATTCCCATTTCTTTTTGTCTTGAGCAACATTTAACCAGTTTTTTTTTTGTCTTCCTAAAAACAGTACGAGAGTTTTTTACCCCGGCTTTTTCTCTCGGCCAACACCCTCTGTCTTTGCCGATGAGTAGGGATGCTAACAGGCTCAAATTTAATGACGTGGAATAAATGATACCATGAAGATCTTATGTTCCAAAATAAACGGATTTTCTTTTCTTGTCTTTTCTATACATCACTTTCCAGTAGGTGGACAAGATGGACACTAGTAATAACGAAATGGCGGGTTCATCTTTATGCCGCGCTCTAGCAATATGACCTGCCTGCATTTGCATTTCTGTCTTAGAGCGCAAGTGCATGTGACAGTTTTGTTTTTTACAGATGTCAACATTTTTTTATCTTAATTCTCCTCAACTTTAAGATGATTCTTTCCATTGCATGCTGGCAAACAAGATTTTTCTAGTTGTTTGTAGCTGAAAACCCCCTAATATTTATATTGTGTAGGTATATATTTATTTTTATTGTTTTTAATTGTGGGATTATCGGTGTAGGTATTATTGTGTATATATACCGCTTTAGTAGCAACTGTTAAGAGAATAATTATATCGAAATAAATAAACATTTCTAAAGCGATTCTTGAAAAATCGTATAATACTTGAATACAATACTTCTTTAAAGTATCAGTTGTCTTGTGAAAAGAATGTACATTTGTTAGCAAATTTAGTTTTATCTTAGATTGCGCTCTGACTAGGCGCTACACGGTAATTTACAAACATCGTCGGTCTGTTATTATTTCTTCGGAAGATGAAACATTCGTAATATTTATGTTGCTTATATTGTACATATCTATAAATTCAAATTTAAAATTATTTATTCATACAATAACATAATGTACTCTTATGAACGTCTATAAAGAATTATATATTAAAAGCTTTAAGAATTTCTCGTTCGCAAATCAAGGACGCACGGACGAGAAGGCAATAAACTCACCAACACACCTTTTTTTAATCGCCACGTTTTTTGTTTTATAAAATGTTTGCACATTACATCTTATCAGCAGCATGATGAAATACCAGCACCCACTTACATTCTCGTGGGAACAACACAGGTTTAGTACTCAAAATTTTATCATTCGTATGTACCAAATATTACGTATATTAAGTTCAGTTGAAAATACTTAATATAATATTTGGAGACATAAATGTTACTTTTCTCTTTAATTTGAAACACACAATGAAAATAGTGTCTCAACTTCGAAAACTAATACTTATAAAGGCATATACTCTACAATTTTTTATACTTTAAATAATAAAGAAGTTGCGGACACCAATGATTATACCGCGGAATATGAATAAACTCCTTTATATTAAGTAACTACCTGCATACATAGCGAATGCTTGCATCTATGGACATTCATAAAGGTCAAATAAGAAAGTCGATTATTTATTCTTCAAACATGACAATAGGCAGTGCATAGACTAAAAACCAAGCCTATCTAGTGTAATAGGAATACTTCCTATTTGTAGTACAATTAAGTCTGGAAAGTTTAAGTGCTGTGAACATGGCTAGATTTATATGACAGTTCGGATATTTATTTATTTATTTCAAACATACACATTATCTTTACAGCCTATGCCAATACGACAATGTGGAAACATTTAATAAAAATATAATAATGTACATAAAAATTAGACACATAATTTACACAATATCGCTACTGAATACGTGAATTGAGTATACTATAACAATTTATTAGCTTATGTAAATTACAATAGAATAAATTTTACAAAAGAGATGAATAATTAATGAATAATAGCAATAGTAGTACGTTGGTAACACTGAAATGTTTAGAACTGGCCAGTTAGAAACATTGCTATTGAAAACCATTTTTGAATTTCAATTTAGAACTCTTTGGTAACCTAATGTAAAGTATTATTCATTTGACATTTATTGTTGTGAATTCGCGGCAAATCTAAAAATCTTGTTACACGTGAAAATTAACCTAACGCGAAAAATTTTCGGTCAATGATTTATTATGACTTTTGTTTTGCGATTACTCAGCAACAAAGCTAAGATAGGCTGCGATAAGTATTTCTTAATGAAGTGCCATCTCAAGCCACTATTTACAATTGGCTTAACGTAGTTAAGCGTGGACGTAGAAATCTCAATGATGGTGTGACACAGGTGATGAAATCTGGATTTATTGCTACGAACCCGAAACCAAAAGACAATCAGCTCATTTGGTGTTTCCTTTCGAAGATCACCAACTAAGCTAACGAAAGGAAGAAGTCAAGGAAAAAAGATGACTGCCTCATTCTTTAGAAGGACAATTACAGCAGACTGGAATGTCAATCGCTGTTTGCCTACTGTCTTGGAAAAAAATCGACGGCAGCGCCCTGGAAGGATCCTCCTTCACCACGACTACTCTTAAACGCACTCCGCAAAACGAATTGATGAATATTTGACTATGGCAGGTGTCGATATAATGAGTCATCCATCGTACAGTCCTGACCTGGCGCTCTGCGACTTCATTTATTCCGAAGAACTTAAGATAAAATTCTAGGTATTTACTTTACGAGCCCTGAAGATGCGGTGAAAGCGTAAGAAAATTCCATAGAAGAGACCCCACATGAAGAATGGGCCAATTGCTTTTCTCAGTGGTTTCATCGAAAGCGATGATATGCTAAGAGGAACGGAGATTACTTAAAAAAATAATAAAAGCTTTTAAATTTTCTACATTAAGCCATTTTTCATTTTCTAAATATTTTCAGTGTTACCGAGGTATTCTAGAATATCTGTACTTAGACGCTCATTAGATCCGTTGTGTGTAAAGTCAGGGTTTACAAAGCCAGCTTCTTCCAAAAGGAAGTTTCCTGGGTACTTCGCATGATTCATGCCTCCATGCTCCGAGGATTTCTTTTCGTTGGGAAGTCACAGCCAGACATTTCTGGTCGTGCGTGATTTCCACGCTACACGTCATTAGTAAGCATTACGTCCAGGGAAAATGCCAAAATAATTCTATCAAATTGTTCACTTCCCTAACATTACGCGTGATTTAATGTTTGGAAGTTTCAGCAACGCAATCTCTGACAAGGACGCCAATAAATGTGATTTACTATCTTTGATAAGTTCGAATTGAGTCTTATTTCTTTTTTATGGTAATTTGAGTTTAAGTGTAAGGGCATAGACACCTGCGGAACCTGCAGCTCGGTTACGCACTTATTTTTGAAGCTTACCATATTGCTAGTTATGTAGCGTTAGTTATATATATTGTTACGTGTTAGGGTATCAGATAGAATTATATACCTAATTTGTCTTTAGCTTAATTAAATTAATTCAATTGTATATTATATACATTAAGTGATCAAGCGCGTGATTTATTGACGTTAAATGCCATGTAAAACTAAAGTAGCAGCCATGAATTTATCCGTGCATATTTTAGTAATCGGTCAGTCGTAGTATACTCTAGATTAATTCATTTCGTTATAATCGTAAACGTATTTAGTTACATTTATTTCGTACGGCCTATGATTATGTTACGAATATGTTATTCTCTTATCTTATACTATAATTCATAAAAATAAATTCGTCTGTTGTGTTAACACTGTGAGAAGAGACAGATGATACCAATTATTTGGTCATAACAAAAAATAACACCGATTTATTTCTTATGATCAATCATGGCGAGTCTCCTCAAGGAGGCAATTTAAAACTCCACTTCGAAACAAAAACCATTTGTGAAAGAAAGCTATCTTAGTGATAGCTTTCACTAGTAGCACTTTCCCTGTTTAACATATCATAAACTCTATGGACTAATAAATTATGTATAATATTTAATTCTTGCCGCCAAAACGACGGACTTATTTCCTTTCGCTCCGTTATAAAAACTTTGCCTTACTCATTTCATAAAAGTTATGCTAGCTGATTTGGATTTTAATTGTCTATAAGTTTTACTACTTCTTTTAACAATTCAGATACACCGTAGGTTATAAAAACTCTCAGTTACTCTCAAATACACGAGTGTGCGTGACACGCACACACACTCACATACTAGTACACTAACGCATACGTCAGCTCTTATAGTACGAGATATGGCAGCAGGATTACTTCGCTCCTCGGTCATTTGCTAAAAATCAATTTTTTATGTATATTTATAATTAGGAGAATGTATTTCTTCCAAGTTGCCTATCAAAATTTATCCGCTAGTATTTATAGTGAAATTATTTTGAATTGATTTCTTGGACTTCGTTTACTTGTTATTTAATTAAAAAATCGTCTACATGACGGCAATTTACATAAAGATTAAAAAAACTGGTACGGTAAGCGTTAGATCAATTGTTTCTAAGATTTTTTTATCAAACAAGTTTACATAATGCAAAACAAAAATTACAATTTCGACTTCTAACACTACCATTGATTTAGAAATACAGTATTAATTATGTAAATGTATAGTTTTCTACTATAGCTCTTAACGTACTGAGTAACTTAAAAAGTTGTAAAGTTATCATCTGTTTTGTTTGGCTTGAATGTCTCACAATGACGAAAACATTGGTATCACCCTTTTATTTATTCACCATAAAATATGAAATGGAAGCGATGTCATATTATATTTTTGTTTCTGACAAGTGATCCGCTTCGTATATCATAAATTTTTGATGCTATGGAATAGCCCCAATTTGCCTTTGAGAATATAATATGTAAAAATAGTTTTGCAGTTGTGTTTATGATCGATTGATTCAAGAAGGAAATATATCAGTTACATCGACTATGCCTGATTTATGAAAACAAATTATAATTAGAAAAGTGTTCTTAACTTTTACACGATAACACAACACGGCCGAATTAGGTATAACTAAGTTAAATGATTTTAACCATTTTTATTGATCTTTTTCTTTTGAAAATGATTAAACCTTTTTGTTAATATTATATTTTTATATATTTTGATTTAGATACCCACACATCTAATAAAATAAGTCGCAAAATATGTTGATAAGCACAAAACTTGAAGACGCCTGGACCATTTTTTTTCATTTGTGTCCTTGAACTCTACAGCTTATGAAGGAGAAATTGAAGGATTTTTTTGATAGAATTTAGGTTTTTATACCAGAAAAACAAACTGTATATATTGCAAAGTTTCATATGCTGTTATATAGTTACTAAAAAGGTTGGCTAAATTTTAAGGCGAAACGAAGTTCGCGAGCGCATCTAGTGATATACAAAAAAATAATAACATGAAAATAGAACATAAAAGAAACTTATATCTCTTAAAAAGTAAAAATTACAGCGACATAGTCAGTTTATACATTATTCAACGGCTATAGGGATAAAGATAAATGTTGATGCTATTACTATTATAACTTTACAAAAATATGGAAATGACGTATTTGTTAATTTAAACTGTTTAATTGTGCTTTGCATATAATAGAAGTTTAAATACAAATCCAATCAATATAAACTAAACGCTCAAAATTAGTACATAACATGATATTCAAGGAACATCCGAACCTTACTTTAATAACAAAAAAGAAATTAAAAATCAGGTACGATCGATCGAGCTTTTAAAGTTGTTTACATAGAATATAAGTGGTGTTTTATTCTACAAACGCCGTAAAACATTTCTCATTATCTTGAGTGTAAAAAGTTGCAATTAAAAAAGTTTCTTAGACTTATGCCGCAGCTGAGAGGATTGCTACCTTGAGAAGGAAGCGACTTGCGAAACTAAAGATCTCCAATTACTTCAAAGCCGACGAAAATTGCACTCAAATTTAGTTACAAAGCTCGTAAATAACACCGAATAGCGATCTTAACCAAACGATGGAAACACTGAAATTTTGTAGTCGTATAGCCAACCAGATGCCAGTAAATAATTCGACTTTGGGTCCTTCAAGAAAAGAGAAAACTCTATAAAGGCCGAACTTGACTTTTGGAAATATGAGTGTCCATATCACATAACATCAGAGGAGCCTGTGGGTTGCCACCAAATAAAAATAATGTATTACAAAAAGTAAAAGAGGAATAGCATTCGTGACTTTTGTGACGATACCGGTTAAGTACTCCATTCCTGGCCTTGAAACACCTTTACCGATTTAACTGGGTCATCACTAGTTAAACTTTAAAATTACATTTAAATGTTTAAAATTCAATATTAAATTTTGCATATTATCGAAATACTGGTTTTCAATAAAATAAAACTTAAGGGACTAACATATTTATGTATTTATTTTGGTTTCAATGCTACGACTGACATTTAATACCGTGTTATTTCATTTTTATCTATCCACCTGAGATTTACTTAAGCGTGGACACTCTAATATACAAATCTCAGAGAGAGTTAAATTTCTGAGTGATATCTGCTTTGTCACTTTTGGTTTTATATGACTCGCAGATAATAGTTAAGTTCGAAGTAGCAGCTGAGTTTTATTATCGGACGTGGAGGCAGTATACGAATTTCCATCCGTAACACCTCGACGTCCGTCGTTTCACAACTGAGCGTTGTAAAAGCATTTTTCGCCACGCTCCACTACTGTGGAACCAGCTACTCACTGAAGTATTTCCGAACTAATTCGACTTAAGGTCCTTCAAGAAAAGAGCTTACTAATTCTGTAAAGACTGGCAACCCACGCCAGCCTTGCGAATATTATATAACATTAATAATAAGAAAATAGTAAGGCGTAGAAGTATATCGTGATTATAATAAATTAACTTCATGGCTAATTATAGTTAACAAATTATAGGATAACTTATATAAAAGTAGTTGAATCCCAACAGACCAAGAATCGTGACCGATTCAATATTGTCTGTTTTGCAATTCATTATCATTAATAATTTAAGAAATCATAAATTCTCTAATGACCGGTGTTATATTTTGGATATCGAAGATTTGTGGCAAGATATTTTTTGTAGTTACATTTTAATTATATGATAGACATTTACCATTCATAGATCGAGAAATTCTAAATTATTTTCATTAACGATGTTATATTTTGAAGATCGAAGATTTGTGACGTCGTAGACCTTCGTAGCACGTCTACGAAGTTTGTCACATATTATATGGTGTATATTATATGTACCGATGTTTGTTATTAATAAGGTATTGTTTTTTGTCAATTAAGCAAGTTGAAATAATTTAATTTAATTTTTAATAAAACACTTACTTATATTTAAATTAGAAATTTAAATATGCCATAATAATATTAATTTAAATAATCAAAACCAATTAATTTCTTACCTGTATTGAAATGAAAAACCAAATCACTTCACTCACGTAAATTAATTAACTATCTTCAGTACGCGTCCGCTTCTTAACGCGACCGGCGTCCTACTGAAGCACACGAAGCTTTTCCTTTATATATGAGCGATTACCTGTTGCCTGTCACATTGTTAAAAACGTGAGAAAAGGATTTAAAAATCTAGTGGATTTATCATTTTTAATCTGGGGATTGAAACATTTAATTTTTACATAAAAGCTTGAGGGATTAACGAATTTGTGTAATCTGCTTTGATCTAATTTGTCCTTTTTGGTTATGAACGAATATGGGTTTTTACTTTTAATTCAGTCATTGTTTGAAAACTAAGAAGGAATGCACATGAAAATAGACCTGCAAATATAATGTTCAAAATTTTTATTTTGATTCTATAAACTAACATTTTCTTCCTTTTAATAAGTATTTATTTTAAGTTACTAAGTATGTAGCGGACTTGATAAATCAGTATTAACTCAACGTTAAATACATCCAACCTTTTACTTAAAAACTAGTGATAAGAGATTGTATTATACTTACAAGTTTGGAAACTAAATTTTTTTACCGCTGTTTACGTGTAAGTATCCTCTTAAAGCCTTATACCATTTGTTCAACCATAATGTAAAGAAACGTAACTAACTTTATGGAATAGCATCTGAACTATCAATAAATCTCTGTACAGAAATTCATAAGTTTTTACATATTAAAGTACCAATAACTCACTGTGTTTACTTCGTTCACTAGTTTAATGTTCGAAAAACTATGCTTGAAAAGTAAACATGTAGGTAAATAAATACATCGCGTGCCTTGATAGTATTCATTATACTCCCAAAAGTCCAATTTTATCGTTATTTTTGCGTATTTTTTATAACATTCTTGTCTAAGTCCAGATTTCCCTTGCGCTTTCACATAAATTTGTAGTTATGTAAATTGATTTTGCAGAGGTAATTTATATAAGATTGGCAATATTATGTAGTAATCGTATTAATTTATTACGGTCATACTGGTATATACTTAAAAAGATATAGTATAATATTAATTGTGATGATTATTATTGCTGACGGTGTAATAATTCTAGTAAATGTATTCTTTTTTTTTACAGAATGGCAGGAGTACTTGATGTTAAGCGATACCGCCCATAGACAGTCAATGCCAGAGGGCTCACAAGTGCGTTGCTGGCTTTTTAAGAATATATAAATATATAGGTTCTCAGAAGTATACGAAAATAAACATGGTATAGCTTCATATCGACTGTAATCAGTACAATTCTGTCTTTCACTTTCAAACTCGCGTTACTCTGAAAATTGCGTCTGCGATTTCTATCCACACGTCAATGTTAAGTTTTAGCACCGTGCGATCCTAGTTTCCTCATCAGCCCTACTGATATTGAGATACCAAATCATCATTTGCCAAATCATAAATCAGAAAGAATACTGCAACCAATCCAGTTTTGGTTCTGAACCATATCACATCATTACCAGCCCCTTAGCTAGAAACACGAGATTGCTCTTGTTATTATCGAGCTGATGGTTCTTGAAATAATCTTTGGCTCTGTTTGCGACGACGCGTATTCGCTACAATGAAGAACTTTATAACATCCAAATTATAAAGTGCAACAGGCTCAAGTGATGGGGTCATATGCACCGGCAGACTACAGAGCCTAAGATTTTTACAACCTGGCAGCAAAAGATAACCTGGTAGCACGAGCTGCGTTGATGGGATGGAGTTGTCTAGGAAACAATAGAAGTTCAAGACGTGGGAAGCACTGGGTAAATTGCAATGGCGAAGTGCTTGAACTTGAGGCTAAGGCCCGTAAGGCTATATAGCCAGTGATAATGATAATGATGAAATCATAATTTCATACAATTACGACGGTATCGCTATCATTATAAAAAGTTATACGTCACGGTTCTTCAGTGTGAGTATTTAAATATTAAAGCATCTTGTTCTCCATAATACAAAATAAATTTTTCAGGCACATGTTTTTTAGGATGTGCGGTGTGGGGTTTTTTCCACTCCTCTTCATAAGGGCACATATGATTTGGTGTATTCGTTTAGTTAACGAAAAACATAGATTAACGTACCTTTTTCATTGTGCGTTGAGTGAACTGGCAAAAGTTCTATTTATTGTGAGTGCCTGTTGTAGTTAATTTCTTGTATTTTTTATTATACAATTTAGTTTTTTCTAATTAATTTAATATGTTTGTCTTTTTGTTTCGTCTGTAAATTTTAATCACTTATTGTTCACTCTTGTTAATTTAGGATCACCTGTTAAGGCAGAAGTGTTCTTATCAATAAATAAATTAAAAGTCTACCATGAATAATTCAAAACATGTTTATATTTTAAGGCTGATACAAAAGCAAATACAACAAGATATTTCGAGATAAAAGCTACTAAGTAGCCGTGTTTGGCCAATATTGTTCGTTTGAGGGCTTTTCTAAGTACATTTGTATTTGGATTCGAATTTTTATATTTGAATAAACAGAGCCCAGACAGATCTTGGTATTTTTATATATAATTACTAGCGGACCCGATAGACGTTGTCCTGTCTACACGTCTTTAATTTGAAAATTTCAAACTTTTTTTAATAAGCTAAAACATTCTGGACCATTTTGATGAAAATTATTATTCAAATGTTATGACAATATCTAACGATGCAGCACATGGTCTACAATAACACAATGATAACAAAACTTTTTTTTTAATTTGATCACAGCGCTAACTGTCGGGATAGACTAAAATTAAAATTCGAATATTATTTAAAATTTGACACTGCGATGGTAGCGCCGTCTGTCGCATCCAATGTAAAACATTCCAAAATCAACAACTATTAATAAATTAAAAATTTAATTAAAAAAACATTGTCCAGCGGACAAAATTGTGAATCTAAACCATTCCCAGATCCCCTTGAACACACACAAAAAATTTCGTCAAAATCGGTCCAGTCGTTTGAGAGAAGTTCAGTGACACACACACTCACAGAAGAATTATATATATAATATATGACTCAATTAACCTTTGAACAAGATTTTACATTTTTTTTACATGTTATTATTTATATTTTTTGTTTTAGAATTTATTTATGTTTTACATAATTTTGTACTTATTGTATTTATATGTTTCTATTTTTTCCATACTGTTAGCGATAAGGCGTAACTTAGTGTGAATAAATAAAAATCGAAAGAGATAAAAAGGTCATAATCATGATGGAAACGGTAATAGTATCTCCGATCGCTTTTCATAATTCCCATTCAGCGCCTGTGAGCGCTTGCGATCTCAAGAATTTGATTATCATACCTTTGACGTTGATACATTTAGATCCGAGGTATATCGGCGTGAAAACCTCATGGTAACGATTGCAACCGGAATAAACGACTTATTTGTTTACAAATTATAACTTTCAACGTCCACGAAAGTAAATTTTTTAAATCACTTATAACAGCATCTTAAAGACTGTGGCGAATGAGCTATCTTCGTCTATCATGAGTCATTTTGTGTGTACATTTGTCGGTATAGGTTGACGGGTGTATGCATAAACTTCCTCATGAGTATTTAGCTTTTTAAAAATAATATACCTAAACTAGTCTGTAAATTTATACTATCACTAGCTTCCCCCGCGAACTTCGTCTCTCCTTAATGAGATTTTACAGACCTGTGTGTGTTGGTATGTACCTGTTTACATACCAACATGGAACATTTTGCTATGCTAGCCCAGAGACTGTTCGGTTTTCCGGAATGAAATCTTTTTAGGTTGTTCTGTGAATTTTTCTCTGTATAAACCTTCATTATTAATAAATTATGTTCACAACATAAGTTATTAATAATGAAGTAAAAAATAGGGGTTGATTGTAAAGGGTTGAAAATTCAGGTTTATTTTTTCTAAAATTGAAAAGAAAAATTAGGGCTGGATTACCCTTAACATTTAGGGAGATGAAGAATAGATGTTGTCCGATTCTCAGACCTACCCAATATGCACACAAAATTTCATGAGAATCGAGGAAGCCGTTTCGGAGGAGTTTAACCACAAACACCGCGACACGAGAATTTTTTTTATATAAGATATAGATGGATTATTTTATCTGAACAAATAAACAAATAATAGTAATTAGTCTTATGTTAGGCTAAATCGTAATGTTATGTTAATTCTGTCCTGGTGCAGAGACAATCAAAAAAGTTAAACCATTAGATAATAAATGCAGAGCAGTGTTGGCCTAGTGGCTCTCATACGCGACTTTCAAGAGGTCGTAGGTTCAATCCCCGGCTGTGCACCAATGGACTTTCTTTCAATGTGCGCATTTAACATTTGCTCGAACGGTGAAGGAAAACATCGTGAGGAAACCGACATGTCTTAGACCCAAAAAGTCAACGGCGTGTGTCAGGCACTGGAGGCTAATCACCTACTAGCCTATTAGATTAAAAAATGACCATGAAAACAGATTTAGAAATCTGAGGCCAAGACCTAAAGAGGTTGTAGCGCCACTGATTTATTTTTTATTACAAAATAAATAAATAATTAGCAACACACCAACATCTACATATCTGAACCCAAACTTATAATTAATAAATTTGTTTTAGTTTTAAAATATACACATGAAAATAAAACTAAATGGGTTAAACATCTGAACTCGGCTTCTTTACAAAACATTCGTAATTTATTTCTTTGATACAAATGAAATTTAAATCATTAATGTATTTACATCGTATCGACTTCTACTTCATACTTTAAGCACGCTAACGAAGTTATATTATACATTATTTCCGCTAAAGATATACTCGTATACATCGTCTTGCCCCTGGGGCCTTTGGGCCGGCCAGTTGACGGTAAGACTAATCGAGTATCTGCCCTTTAGGTTGGAGAAACAGTCCACCATTCACAACTTTTAATACATGAAGTTTAATTAACGAATCTATTTCATAAATAATAAGACCAGTGTTATACATATTTGGACATATTAATCATTTAAAAAAAAACAAAACAAGAAAAAAGCCTTGGAAATATTGTTCAGCTTGCAAATTTATAATAACATTTTACGCAACTGATTAGAAATAGAATTATGAGAAGAGAGAGACAAGCTCTTTCGTTTAAGCGTTGCTTTAATTAAACTAGGGCAGTGTTGGCCTAGTGGCCTTAGAGTGCGACTCTCAATCATCTAGGTCGTAGGTTCGATCTCCGGCTTTACAATGGGCTTTCGTTCTGTGCGCATTTAACATTCGCTCGTATGGTGAAGGAAAACATCGTGAACAAACCGGCTTGCTTTAAACCGGACTTACTTGCCTGTTAGATTGACAAATGATCATGAAACAGATACAGAAATCTGAGATCTAGACCTAAAAAGTTTGCAGCTTCATTATTTTATTATTTATTTTAACTATGGTACTTACAATATATATTACATTAATTATTAAGGGTATTTAAATAAAAATTTAAAAAAATGCTTACCAGTTATGTATGGTGGAGTTCGCATTTAAATTCAAAAGACAGATTTAAGAATTCTGCACCAAACAAAATCTTGCCGCGCATCACCACTATGTGGAACCAGCAGCCCACTGAAGTATTTCCGAATCAATTCAACTAGAGTCCCTCAAGAAAAGAGCGAACAAATTCTTAAAAGGCCGGCAACGCACTCGCGAGCAAATAAACGATTTCATTTCATATCATTTAAAAGGCTACAAACGGTTATTGTCTCTTAATAGCGTTTTAATAACACACGTCTATCAAGTTGAGAGGTGTTGATTGGTAAGGCGGTTAACTTAAACAATAAACCCTTAATAATTATGGAATTGAAACAATGTTTTTGTTGTATACATGTAATTATTAATTAGAATAACGATTCACTATCGTTTAAATTAGGACAAACATCCAAAAAAACTAAAATAAACTCTAGAGCAGTGTTTACCAACCTTTTTTCCGCCAAAATACCTTAACCCTTTCTAAAATTCTTAGCTCCCTTTGTAACAAATATAATTTTTAATATCTAAAATTGAATTGTTCACTTAAGATAGGTTTACGAAGGATATGGTAAACACAGAAAGTAGATTTTAAAATATATGAAACACTGAAGTTTCAAATAATTATTTATAAATTAAATAGCCCCTTACCAATCAATTGCCCCTGTGGGGGTGGGACCTACGTTGGGAAACACTGTTCTACAGTGAAATGAATAATAATATAGTGTGTTAGTATATATTTCTCTGTAATATAATACAAGCAAAATACTAAATGTTATTTATACTTTATTTTAGTTTTCTTTAAAACAAATAACCTAAAATTAAACCATTTTTTTAATTTAAAAACATATTTATAAATTTAAATATAATTTTTAAATGATAGTAATTCAGTCATCAATCAGCATCTATTGCAAAAAAAAATTTAATATTAGCTAAAACTCTATTTTAACTTGAAGTGTTCAATTTTATGTCCGGCTGCCATGAAAATGTTTTCGACTGTGCAAGGATTTTCTGAAAACAAAAGAATACATTTTGTGTACTTCTTTGTCTAAAATAAAATAAATGAGAAGTCCCCAACTATAAAAACCTTATCATATCCTGATCAATCGTGGCCTGTATAATTCTTGTATCTCCTCTTCTTTTGTATTAAATCGCTATTAGCTATTCTTGAATCCTTAAGATAAGCTTTAGTTTTAGTTAGTTATTAATATTCTGTTTTTATTTAGATTAAGGATCAAGTTTAGATTAACATAAATATATATATATTTTTTTTATATAACTTCTGGTTATGCACTTCTTGCACTCATCATTTTTATTTATTGTTTTCTTTTCTTACTAGGGTTGCCTGGAAGAGATCGCTTGTTAGCGATAAGGCCGCCCGTTGCATCCCTTGTAATTTTTATGTATTGTTTTATTTTTGTTTCTTTGCAACAAAGTGTAAATAAATAAATAAAATAAAAAAAACCTGAAGTACAACTGAATTAAATTTACGTTAAGTTATCTTAAACCGTGGCGCCAGGAAGATTTTCGGTCTGTAAAAAAAATAAATATATTGTTACTTGTAATTTTACAAGAAAATAATTTCGTCGCAATAATAAGAACGTCAAATACACGGCGTTCACCGCCCGTACCTATGTTTTATATTCTGCCCTCAACCTATAGGAGATTTCGAAAAATAATATTAAGGTTATATATATGTATATTTATTTACACTTCCAGTAAACACTAGTAAGACTAAAACCTAAAAAAAGAAATATAATGGGTAAAGTGCAAAGCCTAATCTTATAAAAAAACAATAGAATCACCAACGTTAATCTAAAATAATACAAAAAAAAAAAGAATATGAGCGGGATAGGATATGGTTTAGAAATGTTGATGCAGGAGATTTTTTAAAGATATATCCTGTTGCATTCACTCCTCGTATACCATTGAAAATATAAAGTACTAGTACTTTCAAACAAACTTTTGCAAGCCCAACCTATTTAAACCGCTTTTACCAGCCAAATATTAATTAAATAACCATTCTGTTCTAAATTAATTTTAAACTGGCATCTCCAGGTTTTTCTATGTTTCGTTGCCTTTCGATTTTATTCTATAAGTATCAAATAGCGTTTAATTAGAATCTTAATATGATATACATTTTAAAAATTAAAAAAAAAATAAAGAAGAAAGCATTAGACTATCTTATGCCGAATTTAACACACTAGCTACTAGCTACACTTCTTACGAATAACGAAAAATAATATTAAATTTAAATTTAAAAAAAATGTATGCTAGTCTTAGTTTAAAATGCGTTCGTCATGCTGGTGGACAGAAAAAACTGCATCCAGTTTCACCAACTTCTTTTCTATTAAAAATATGTATACGATAAATGAAAAAATAAATAAATAAACAATATCTAAATGATTGTGCCCCTAAATTCAACATTGACATACGTACCAATTTGGAACCATTGATCCGGATATCCGGCGTCCAAACGCGCGGACCGTACCGCTTCCCGGAGTGCGTGTATTATGATCGTTGCCAGACACAAGGCCGGCTCGCCAGTGGCTGAAATAAATTAAAAGTGTATCGTTCAGTTGTGAACACATAGCAGTGTTTGTCTAGTAATTAAACGTGTTTACTCTGAGAGAATAATAAGAGGCAAATTATTGCTTGCACAGGTGAATATTGTATTGTTTACGCAAAAATTTAAGACGGTTGATCCAAAACGGCTGATGTATTAGTCCAGGCCAAGAAAAATTGTTAAAAGAAACAAGTGTAATTGAGGTGAAGAGTCTTTTAGTTACCTTTAGACTGTAAAACTCCGAATTCGTTCCTAGAGTTCTTTGAGAAATAAATTCTCATGTCAGCTGGTATATCTTTGAGGCCTGGTGGTTTATAGGTCCACGTCCCATCAGTCAAAAGTCTTCCGTTGTTGGTGTCGTACACCAGTTTTTCGGATGTCCAATATCCCAGACCCATTACAAATGCTCCTTCTATCTGAGGTAAAATATTTTCACATATTTGCACACTTTTATAACCGAAAACTGAACTGTATATGAACTTCCCGATACAATAATTTTTCTTCTCATCGATAACTAGCTATCTATATATATCCCTATGGGTAGTCAATTGCAAAATGACCGTTTATTCACCACGTTACCTTGATTACATTTAACCGTTACTTATTTCTTCTACTTACCTTTAATAAAAGCCTATTTTTGTACAAAAATCTTAAAAAGCGTTTGCTGGGCTCGCCCTATTTTTGTCACTTTGGTATGATTGATAAGTATCGAGGTACCTGATGATTTCTCACATAGTACAAGTCGCGAACAATACATAAATAATATAAAAAAAAAGAAATCTTACCACATAAATCTACAAGCATAAAGTCCCGATGAATCTATTAATAAATAATATCTAATTAAAGTTTCCCCAACTTTCAATACCTACTACATTATTCATAGAACCGTCGCTATGTTGAATATTTTAATACTCATTTTAAACTAGATTCTTTTAAAGTAAAACTTACCTGAGTTATGTCAATTAAAGGACTCAAACTTCGACCGGTATCTTCAAGTAAATCTACTCTGATTATATTATGGTTTCCTGTTAAGATATCTACTTCGACTTCCAACGTACACACTGCGTATATGAAATACGGCTTTACATCATCATTCAAAGCAGAGTACATGTAAGACGCTTGCAAATCTATTCCTTTTTTAAAAGCTTCAGTTATCAAATCCTCCCACGGCATATCACCTTTCCCCTTTATTGGTGCTAGCCTATCAAGTAATATATCACATGCTTTCTTTGTCGCAAACGATACACATTCACTACCAATACTACCTCCAGTTGTCATTGTGTTCGGGGATGTAAAGCTTGTGGAAGCTTTAACACTGATTTTCTCTAAAGGAATACCTAATGTATATGCACATACTTGGGCAACTTTAGTATTTAGGCCTTGTCCCATTTCGATACCTCCGTGAATTATAACAACACTGCCATCACCATGATAGATCGAAACGATTGAATTGTAATTACCAAAATATGTTACATCGTATCGCATTGGCAGAATCTTGATGGCTCTCTTTCTCCATCGGTTTTGTTCATTAAAAGCGGTTGTTTTCTGCAAGCGGCTGTCATAGTCTGAATCTGTTTTCAATTGGGCTATCATATCTATAAGCAGATTGTTATCTTGGGCCATATTTGCAATTCGTACCTGCGTAGGATCTTTTCCCGTATCGAATGCAATTTTCTCCATTATGTTTTCGATCATGGCTACACCTTCGGTGGAACCTAAATTTTATTTATTTATTTATTAATACTTATACCTTATTCAACTTACACATAACAAAGTAAAAAAAGACAGGTTACAAAAGTTATAAGGCAACGGGCGGCCTTATCGCTTACAAGCGATTTCTTCCAGGCCCTAACGTGATTTTTTTTTATTAACCCTTATATATTTAAACAAAGTTAACTTTCATATATTATATAAAAGGTCAAATGAAGTCGTCTAATTTTAAAGACACTGAAAAAATATATTTTGTTTAAAGAACTCGCATCTCCATAAACAATTTGGTTTACAAAGAGTAATTCTTGTATAAATATAGAAAATATTACAAAAACTTTTTATTTACATTTAGTATTTAGTTAGACCTAGAAATCTGTTGGAAATCCTATATATTTAATAGATTACCTCTCAGTAGTAACTTATCAAAGTATGGTCTAAGGAAGTTATAGATTACCTGGCCCTCTGCACCAAGTGTTCGACGGTTTATCAGTCAGCACTGTATTAGCCTCAATTCCCCATCGTTTTGTATCATAACAGCTAAACGAATGGGCGATTGTTAGCGGGAAGAGGATTTCATTAATTGAATGTCCTTTGTCTTGATAAAATGTGTTTTTAAGGTATTGAATCAGTCCGTTATCATCGACTCCAACCTATAAATAAACTTCACTGTAAAAGCCCACACTAAGTATATTATTTATATATAGCCATAAATCCGAAAAACAAGATATATAATAAATATATATCAAAGTAAGTGTTTATCAACGATAAATTGTTTGTAATAAATGTTGTCTATCTGTCTGTCTGTATAACCGATTCTTTGTGCGAACCGGCAAAGGCCTCCCCCATTTTCCCTTAATTTTATACCAACCTCATTCAGGTCTGTAATATTTCCAGCGATTTTTTTGATATCATCAGCCCCCATTTTAAAATGCCTATCTCTGTTTCTTTTATAGCCTCTTGGTTGGCATAGCGTTATTAGTTGCTTTCTGCAAATCCTGTTTTAACTCTTACTTATTTTGTCAATTCATCTTTTCTTTATATTACTTCTTTTCATGGCTCTCTTGGTTTATGCTTAACATTTTACATGGCCCTTGGTACGTGCCCATGTTTGGCAGCCGTATGTTCGAATTGGTAGGATGCATGGATTGAAAATTTTTCTATTGATATGCACGCTTGTTTGGCTATTTTTTAAAATTTCTTTTAGGAACAAATATCATTTATGAATTTCCAAAAAGCAAGGTCTAGTAAATATGATTATTTATTCATTCACCCAATTATAGCAATACGCCTTACATATTAGTGAATTAGATTTTCTTAAATATATAATTCCTAACATATTGACTACTTTTCCTATATCAGGCCTTGCCATATATTAAAACGGCCATTATTTCTATACTTTTGGTACTAAATCGTTATTGACTAAAATACAACATTAATTATAAATATGAAAAGACGCTACCTCGAATGAATTTTGTGTGGGAAGTCTCTTTCCGATGGATTTCATATTTATTTGCAAAGGCAGAATCATTCTGCATGTATTCCCTTGCAAATGTGCCACAAGAGCTGCTGCGCACGCGACTTGTGTTGCGCGAGTGATTTTACCACCATACGCTCCACCCACTTTTTGAACAATAACATTTATACTGAAATACGTGTAATAAAATTGTAAATATTTTTTAGGCAGGGAGATACCGCTGTTAACAAACTATTCCGTTACACTCTTAATGCCAGGGGGCTTGCAAGTGTGATGCTGGCCTTTTAAAAATTAGTGTCCTCTTTTTTTAAACGACCCTAAGTTGACGGAATTATTTCAGGAACAACGTCCATCGTTCCATACCTGATACGATATTATTACTGGCTGGCGACTGCATCCGTTTCTTTAATAATATTTACTTTTATAGATAACAAACATAGCAAGAAACACCTCAAAAAGGGGATAATGTCAATATAACTACAGCACTATGGCTGTTACAGCAGTTTTGGTCAGGAGACACTCAGGCAGTTCTTATGTGAATAATAGAACAATTCATTCATTCTAAACATATCTAATTATAGCTTGTAACAGACATAAAAAATTACAGTATTCACTAAGGGCAATGAGCAATTTGGACGTCAACTTAAAAGATATGTAAAGGTTTAATATTCTTAACTGCAAATAAATGCACTGAGAAAAAAATGGAAAAATATGGAGAAGGCATTTTTACCCTCAACGATCCATTGACCTCTAAAAAACTGCTAAATACTCATATTAAAAATGTAAACTATCCAACTTTTCTATGGATTCATTAATAAAGCTCTATTAAAATAATAGTAAAATGATAGTACCTGTTTACGGGAACGTTTAAGGTTTGAGCAACAGCAATATTTGTAAGGTCTAACCATTGCGTAGAAGAATATACGTCCATGCCATCATCGGTAGGCTTTGCTATACATGTCTGTGGTTCAATATAAAAGTGATACTGGTCGGCCATTTTGAATTCGCCTTTAATTTCCTTTTTGACGTCATTTCCTAAATCTGTGGGCTCGATAGTTTTATTCTTTATAATCCTTGTGCTCTTCTCTGGTGAATTCATAACATCATCTACTGATAGTAAAGGTCTGTTTTTATTTATTGTTTTATAATTGATTTTAACAAGCTTAGCTGCTTTTAAAGCTGTTTTTTCTCTGTTTGCTACTATTATACCAGCTGGTTGTCCATGGAACATGACTTTTCCAGAACACAAAATTTCTTCTTCAACTATAACTAGGGGCACATTCTTCGGCGTGAACGTATTTTCACCTGGAATGTCCTTAGGTGTATAGAACGAAGTAACACCGGGTAATTTCTGAAAGTATAAAATATGCTTATGTGTACACCGAAATCTTAACTAATAAATTGGCTTATCAAAGATTTTTTGGCGCCTGGTTGATATGACCGGTGAACCCAGAGCTGGTGCTTTCTTCGCTCAACGAAATAGTTTCGCAATACAGCGATTAAATCCAGCCAGTGTTAAAGGTGCACTGCCGGATTGACCAAACTTTTTAAATTTGTATTAATTTTTAATTATAAATATGGGTACAAGGTTTTTAGGGTAAGAAAATTGTAAATACTCTAATGATAACTAATCGACATCAGTTTAATATAAAATACTATATATTATAATAATAAATAAATAAATTTAACCTGGTTTGAAACTTGGCACCATTTACATTTACATGAAATTAAAATATATTTTTTCAAAACAGTAGAATAATTTTAAAAAGTACTGGTACTAGCATTTCATTTATAAATGTTTACTTACAAAAGCTTCAGTCGTATCAAAATCGTTAATAACACTCCCCGGAGTAACATCGGCAGTTACAAATGCAGCATACACTTCATTTGTTTGTTTTCGTAAAGCGTTTGCATAAATCAATTCCCCACTACACTGCAAAATCGCTTCGATCTTCGGCACCGGCTTATTCAATGGCCAAACTGACTGATCACTATCATAATACTGACTTCCTTTGGAGACTTCTCGCTTAAAAACGTCCCCACCTGATTTGTATAAAGGATTCATCTTATCCTTGGGACATAAGCTTAATATAGCTTTGTAAAAAAGAGTTATAGCTAACATCTTCCGATAGCCAACAGATGGCTCTGGTTCTATAATTTCGGGATTCACTTCCTCCGATAATGATTTTAAAGCCAAATCTAATGTTTCATTCGTAAAAACATCTTTGGCTACTAAAACCTGTTCCGTTTTAGATGCATGGATAAATGTATGTGATATGCCGCCATACACAATTGTAGCCTTTTCCAGTACTTGTGAATTCCTATGCAATTGAAACATAAATCCAGCGTTCACGATAGCGTGAGCATTTTGACTCCGAGGCATAATCTGAAAATTATTAATTACATTATTTCAAAGAATTATGAGGAGTTTTATTTTAGACTGAAACTGTATTATCTTTACAACTACTGTATTTTAGTACTTAAAAAATAGATGCTATACTTATTTGGCCTAGCAAAAACGTTTGTAGAAAAAACGACACTAACAACAGAAATTAAATACCTTTTGTATTTAATACATTAAAAAGTTTTATAATAACAAATTATTTAGTTAAATAACATTTATTTGAATATCACAAAAAACTAAAATGTTGACTATAGCTAACTTTGTGGTAAAAATTATTCCTCAATATTTTACCTTAACACGCCAAAAGAAGTACTAATAACTTCAAAAAGGTATTGCTAGAAATAAGATAATATAGAAAATAAATTTAAGAAGGTTTATTTGGAATAGCTATTGACCATTAAAATTTTTTACTGCGGATACAGCCTATATATATTATTGTATTATTTACCTAATTATATATTATATATAGTGGTTGTCTGGAAGAAATCGCTCTAAAGCGATAAGGCCGCCAGTTGCTTGTCATTAAATTATGTTTAATATTTTCCTTTTATGTAATGCACCGAAGTGTTAATAAATAATAAATAAATAAATAATTAGCTAGAGAGCCAACAAGATAAATATCTATTGGATTTTCTCCAGTGTCATCTCGAAAAAAAAGTTGCCAACATACGAAACCAGGCTAGCACACCTTAAGATCATTGGAGAACCACAGAAAATTAATTGATATATTGTTGGCATTCAAGATATTTAATAATGAGGGTGATTTCCCGAACCTTCTAAAAAAATATATATATTTCGTTTACCCTTTCGATACCCAAGGTATCCCATTATTCCATTTGTCCCTCCTTTCCGTAGAACGCATTTAGGCTCAAGCTCAACGATATTCAGATTAAGCACTCTGATAAACGAGCTAGGTAAATACGTAGTTAAACCTCACACATTAAAACCGATTTTTGTTTAATTTTTGTAATTTTTTTGGTTAGTATTTTTTTGTTTTGTTTAATGTTTGTACGATCTCTTCGTTTATGTCATGTTTGCCTATAAGTGCTTGTCACAGTAAAAATAGTATTTTGTGGATATTTTACCAATGTAACAGTGTGCCGAGCGTTGGGAAGCTTTTACCAATTAAAAAAAAATTATGGCAAAAGTGTGTAGGGGTGTATCTATATCACATACGTATTGCGTCAGTGCGTGAAAAACAATAATCTGAATCAAACAATTATAAATTATGCATAACAAAAAGTTATGGTAATCATACATCATCATCATCATTTAATTAATATTCGCATATAGAAAAATCCTCTGTTCAAATGAGAATTCTCATCAAGAACTGGCTTCTCGCATCGGCCATCTATGAAGCTATAGTAGGAGTTATAGTGTATATGTCATTGGCCTTAGTATATAAATTAATTATTTAAATGTGTTCGACGTCCTGGTGGACAGAAAACTTCTTTTCTATTCCAGATTATGTATACAATATATAAATAAACATATTTGCAATAGAATTTATGTTACTTAATGAATATGGAACCAATACCTTATAAGTTTTTACCAGACAGCATCTCGACAGTGGAGGCAGTAATACATTTACTATTATTTTCTTTTTCATATCATATTGCATGAAGTCCGAGAATGACATCACTTTATTTTTCCCAACGCCTTCAGCTGTACTTAAAAATTTATGTGTTAAACTATACAATGAAAAATCATCAAAATCCTATGCACTAGTGATTTGTTGAAGCATTACTACACGCACGAAGTTAACGAGGCATTTTGCCAAGCATCATTACCGCCAAATCAGGTGCCAAGTTGATTTGTGCGTGTAGTACGTGCATATTGTACTATTTTATCAGCGCTAGTATTTCCTAACTAATAAAGATTGTGTTTCCGATTAGGATGTTGAATTTTTGTTTTGGGATCGTGCAAAATGTAATATCAACGCTACGGATATGGAGTGAACTACATCTGTAGTCTGGAAAAACAACGCAACTACCTCCTTTTAGCAGTATTACTACACTTGTGTGATTTACATTATTCTTTAAATGTGGTCAGTGGCTAATTAGTATATTTTTAAAGTGAAACTTCTCTAGTGGCATGAGGGTAAAATTTTACGATGAAGCGTACGAAGATGTGCAGCGTTTTTCTCGATGAAAACGGTGAGAGCTATTGAGACCGATTGAGAGGGAGTTAGAGGAAAAATACATGCTATTGGTTGATGTATTTGTTTAGTAGTTACATATTACAACTTTAGATGACAATTATGTCGCATAACGTTTTGTGCAAGAAACGCAGATTTTTTACAGATTTATATTATCAAGAGCACGTATACAGTGTGAATATAGATATGCAAATACATCAGTAGAGTAATCATACACTCGTACACAGTGGCGTAGCTACCTTGGGTGGCACCCGGTGCGGAAGTTGGTGGTGTCTCCCCATCGAAAGTAAAAAACAATAAATTTTATATGATAAAGAACATGGATTATGGAAGTATTGCGAGTAAGGGACGGGGAATTCCCCACTACAGCGTCAGGCTCTTATGCGGGAATCCCCGAATTCTACATACCTAGCTGAGCTAGTGCTAGTGGAGGAATCCCTGAAAAATACATTTTTATGCTATTTTTTTTGTTTGTACATTGTCTTTAAAGTTGAGCGACCGGCAGTGTGTCAACCCAAAATAGGTGACACCCGATCCGGACCGACCCCGCCGTGCCCGCCGTGCTACACCACTGTCGCTAACAAATGTAAAAAACTACATTCATACTTGTCAAATACTTTATGCAATTTGAGTAAGATAATTATTTAAGAATACTAATATTTATTAAATACATTTACCGATAGTTATCATTCCACCCACTGTTTCAAAGAGCAGAAAAAGATCAGATGGAAAACTGGGGTGAATACGCTTCATGTATAAGTTTCCAGCGAGAGTTCCAGTCTGAAAATTACGTACCTCTTACATTCCACAATTTAAAAAAATTAATGAACCCCTTTTGTATATCATATAACTATATAAGTCTTCAAGTCGTTGCTAAGGAAGTTATCAGTTGATTATATAGGCTTTTGAAATAATATACGTGAGAATATATTAACAATGTGAGATAAGGGTGAGCCTGTTGTCACGTGAAATCTTATTCCGGCAGCCGTGCGTCCTATTTCACGCTATATATTTTTCTATTGCAATCAATTGAACCCAAAAAGGTGACCAAAATACTACACGCTGAAGTTAACTACAGTAACATCGCTAAATCAGGTGCCAAGTTGATTTCTGCGTGTACTAATATCAAATCAATTGTGCCCAGCCATGACTAAAATGATGTTATAATCTAGCATTTAACTTTTCAATTAACCTCAGCAGACATTTAGTCAAAACTATTTAAACAACATTAGTCATCGAATATTTAAATAATACCTACGTTTCTTACTGGTATATGAGCAACAAGATCTAAATGTTCCCAAAGTTGTTTCAAATAAGAAAAGTCTTCGTTTTCTGCCGAAAGTTTCAGGAACACATCCATCATTTCTGTTAATGTCATTGCTGCTTTTAATATTAAATTAACTTCCTGATCATAACCCTTCAACTCGGAAACATTTGATATATCTATCAAGTTAGTTGCGTCGTTTTCGTATGCATATACGCCTGAAATAAATATTTTCATTACTAATCATAACAGCAGTTCAATCGTGTGATCCTATGGATTTTATTTTTATTATATATATAAAAACAAAATAGTATATTATTTAATAAGAGTAATTTTTAAGTCCTAGGCATTATATTTTGGTATTAATAAGTCTATTCTGGTTGTACTATTGTTATAACTCCTGCTTCTCCCACTTCATGTTGTGTCACCTCGTTAATCCACGATCAACATGTAAGGCCAGATATAAGATTTAAAATTGTAACATATGTCTTCGATTAAGATCAAAGCCTGGTCTCCTAAAAATCTGAATTACTTGGACTGATACGAATTCGATGTAAAAATGATGCGTTGTTTTGTCAACGGATAGCACCACATGCGGTTTGAATTCGTTTTATTAATTTATTTATTAATTACTATGTTTACCACATAAAAATCAACCGAAACTATAACTAACATCAGTTCAGCCGATCTTGAGTTATAATTGGTGTAACTAACAAGACTTTAGTTTATTATTTTTATACACTTCATTATTAAAGAGAAAACACAATACATAAAAATTATATAGGAAGCAACGGGCGGCCTTTTCACTAACAATCGATATCCTTTAAGAAACCCTAGTAAGGGTAAAAACTAAAAAAAAAATATAACATGTAAAGTGCAAGAAGTGCATAACCAAATAATATATAGAAATTTAATATAAAATTACACAAAAATAATCAGGCAACTAAAAACTAATAAGACAAATAAAAAGCTAATCACACGGATTCATGAATGGCAATGCATCATACAAAAGAAAAGGAAATACAAGAATTACACAAATCAAGATTGATCAGGATAGGATAAGGTTAAGAAATGTTGAAGCAGAAGATTTTTAAAAAGTTTGTATTACAATTCTATTTTAAGAATACCTTGTCCTGTATTCCCAGCTACAATCCTATAGTCACCGTTCTTCATAGCTTTAAATATATCATCAAGTGTCTGAACTCTAAACCACTTATGGCCATCACAATCAATTTCCATTTTTACGTTAGTATCAGGTCCAATTACACACCATCCATTTTCACAAACTTCGTCTTCACATTTACTAGATTTTCTACACGTATTAGCAATATCTTCAAGGTCAATGACGTTTTGTTTAATATCACTTCTGGCATCTGTAGCGAGTGACTTAAAAGCATCAGCTATTGATCTGTATCCAGTACATCTACATATATTACTAGCAAATGAATTTTCTATTTCTGCTGAGGTAAGAATTTTTCCTTTCGATTCATATAAACTGAAAATTAAAGCATTTATCACAATGAACGCAATATTAATTGGTTATGTTTCAGCTATTGTAAGAACAACGTATAAATTAGTACAATATCTGTCCAATAGTTGCATCTGGGTATTTTTAAAAATAAATTACGATTTATTTTGACTGAAGTAGGTTGAAAGAGACTAAATACAAAACATAAAACAATGAAGATATAAGATTAAGTTTGTATGATTACTGAAACATAATAGTATGTTTATTGCATTCTCAGTGACGTTATATATGTGATAAATGTGTACTATGTGTCTTATTTTTAAATTGATAATACTACTACGTGGGGTTATCAGCGGGTTTAACTGCAATTTAACTATGTATAATATTTACGGAAGTTTAGTAAGAATCTTAGTCACTACATAGTATAAAACAAAGTCGCTTTCTCTGTCCCTATGTCCCTTTGTATGCTTAAATCTTTGAAACTACGCAACGGATTTTGATCGGTTTTTTTAAATAGATAGAGTGATTCAAGAGAAAGGTTTATATGTATAATAACATCCATTAAATACTGGAGAAGTACTGTTATATTTGAGATTTCTAATGTGATGTCGTAAATAATTACATTTTTTCCGCTTACATTGCAAACGCAGGCTGAACCCTACGAGTTTTATCAAAATAATGTACAAAGTATTGTACACATTGAAAAGGTCTACAGAAAAGTCCGTGATGGTATATGTCTACCTGTTATGGATAACCCACAATAACTTTTTTTGTCATTTACTTTTTACGACAAATAATGGCTAATTTTCGAAGCGATTTTAACTAATACAGCATTAATCCTTAACCAATTCAATACCATAAATACATTGTTCATTTAATATAGTAATAATAAATATATCTATACAGCCCATTACAGCTTATTTAACAGCGATCGAACGCGTATATTATCGGAGCTTTCCAGCGACGGAAATAACAATACAGGCAGTCCTCGACTTACGTCGTTTCAAGTTACGTCGAACAATGTTTTGATACTATTCCTCAAGATACGTCATTTGTTTCGATTTACGGCATAGGAGAATTCACTTGTCGCAAGGTTTTTATGTCCTTCGTCCTCGTTGTATTTATTTTTTAATGTCCGTGGGGCCGGCCCACCAAACACCACTTCGTTGTTACAGCCGATGGATCAAGGAGTTATAGCGCCTATTATCTCAGGAGAACTTTTACACAGACAGGTTGTAAAGACTTATGAAAATGATGGCATGGAGCTGAGAGATTTTTGAAAAAGTTATAATACATATATTCTTTGTTCTAAATGCAGTTTCTTCTCTAAATTTCGAGTCCGTATGGAACCTAACCCTTGAGTTTTACATGTAAACATATGAAAAAATATGTCTCGACTTACGCCGTTTCCTGGGGCGGGTCACTAGTTAATTTATAAAAGTAACTTTGATAATACATCATTTATTTTAGATACAAATCTGCATAGCTGGTTATGTTTAAATATTGTAGAATAGAATAGTGGAATTATTTGATGATTTGCTTTTTTTAAAAAAGAGTACCGAGAGTTTTTTATGCCGACTTTTTCTGTCTGCCAACACCCTCTGTCTTCTTCTTGCCGATGAGTAGGGATGCCAACAGGCTCGATTTTAATGACGTGGAATAAGTGATACCATGATTATCTTATGTTCCAAAATAAACGTATTTTATTTTTATCTAAAAACGATTTAAAGTGCTGAAAAATATAACTTAAGAAAGGCGTTTGAAATTTTAATATTTTTATCAGAATCCTTTTTAATTGTAATATCTAAATTAATAACAAAAATATACCTGTACATGCTCATGACCCATCCAGGTGAACAGAATCCGCACTGAGTGCCATTAAATTGTGTAAGTCGTTTTTGTATTTCGTGATATCCGATTCTTTTGTTTCCAATACCTTCAACCGTTATTACTTCCCAACCATGGCAGGAAAATATTGAAACTAAACACTGAGAATTTTTTAATTAACATAAATTATTTAAAACATCCATTACTACGACAATACTTTGTTGTTTGTTACCAAATATACAAAAAATACTAAATATTATTTTAAACCAAAAACTGCAATAATGCAAATGAACAATGATATAGTTTACTAATTTAGATTCGCGCCCAAATAATGAATCCTTTATTAAATAATATTGCTATTCTATTGATATATATGTTATTTTAATAAATTAAACTAGCATATACCTGACAGCGGTTAGATATAGTATTAAGATAACCATAAAAATGACCGAATTGTTTTATTGAACGAGATTTCTTTCATAATTTCTGTTTGTTAGTGATTTAGTGTGTTTACAATTAATGTGTTTACAAATTACAAGTTACGTTAGTTAGTTAGTGTAATTACAAGTGTTTTAAATTAAAGGATCTGTCAAGTTTAATACCATCATATGAAGCATTTTTTTCTTTTTTTTTAAACAAAATCTATTTATTATATTTGCTTAATATCTTAAATATACACACATGCGACGCACCTAGTATCTTATAAAACCAAATAGAAAAGAAAATACTTTTTTATTCCAAGATTAACTTCAACTTACTGAATTTACTGCGAAAGTTTTGATTTCGTTAGAAGGCAGCGTGGAGGCTTTCACGGCAACGATACATGCACCGCAACCACCTTCTCGACACATTACTTTTGTACCACGTAGATCTGCTACTGTTCTAATGAACTCATTGAGTGTAAAGTCGATAGGATATTCGCCACCCACTGAAAATAAATCAAAGATTTCTTGAAGACAAGCAAACTGCATATATTTTTAATTAGATATAATATATATTATGAGCATAATATGTTTATTGAAGAAGTATTTTAATTTCAACCTTGAAGTCGTGCATTCGTATGACGTCTGTACATCAATGAACATTTATTCTATTGTAGATGATTATCAAGTGCTCAGTGAAGGCATACATAGCGACCAAGCCGGCTTGTCTTAATTTCAAAAACTGCATGTATCACAGAGGGCTAATTTGCATACAATCTGAGTTCAAGCGTATAGGGTGGTAAAGTATAATTATCCAGTGAAATATTATTCGATCTAACTGAATAATTATTGCTATTTTAATAAATAAGAAATCTCTTAAATGTAGATAAATACATATTTACATTTCTTTGTAAAAAAAGATGAATCGCAATATATGTTGCTAAGCACAAAACTTGAAGACTACTTTATTGTAAATGTAGTGTTCGAGTTTTGTACTTTTGGGAGGTTTTATGGAGAGAACAATTGGAAAATTAAGTTTTATGACTTATGTTTTTATTCCAGAAAGGCAGTCTTTTTGAAAAAGCAAAGTAATATCATATTATGTCGAAACGAAGTTCACTCGGCACACTCATATGTATATAAAATCAAAATAAAATAGTAGGCAATATAGAATAAAATAATATCATTTGATTCATGTTGTTAAACATAACAAATATAGTTTTTACAAGTTTCTTTTTTCTTTTTTGTTATATTTACGTAATCTTAGAAAGATTTTGCAAATTTTGCTGGGATATTTCTTAAAAATCTTACCTTTATATTCTTTCCCGTTAATTTTAAGAACAATTTTATCCATACTTGGCTGACAAGTCACTGAGCATACAAATTACCGATTCACTTATAAGCCAAGACTGAACACAGTGATTATATCAAAGTCCTAAACATATATTTTTAACAGTCGTTATATGCATGACTGTCTTTCAACTTGAATTTGTGACTACACACCCGACAATTCTGTTAAGAAATAACATGTATTAACAAATGTACCAATTTAAGTAATTCTATGTATAGTCCAGGGGTCATGCGTATAGTGTAAGAGCTGAATTAAAACAGTCCGCGGCTCCGTACGAGCTATATAAAGTACTTGTTTGCGTAGCGCAATTTTTACCGCACTATGTGGAACTAGCTGCCCACTGAAGAATTTCCGAACCAATGCGACTTGCGACTGCGGCTATTTAGAGAAAAGAGCGTTCTTAAAAGGCCGGCAACGCGCTCGCGAACTCTATATAAAAACTGCGTTAAATTGGCAACATATTCTATGTAATTATGTCTTTCCACGATAGAAATTTAAATAGAGTAAATGATTAAAATTCGTAATTATATAGTTTGTACGTAAATCAAAAATGTTTTAAGATGAAAGAAATATCATACATATCTCTTGTTTGTAAAATTATCTAAGTAGGTTATCGCACATTAATATATTTGTTCAAGTACCAAACAAATGCGATCTTTTGAAATGAATTGATACATAAAGTGGGACTAGTTTTTAAATCTTTGTCTATTAAGACTTGTATATTGGGAGACTTCTGTACATCTGGAAGGAGCTGGGCTGGCTAAAGTAGCCAGGGCTTTACGCATATCGGATGAAATTTGAGTCTAGTTGCGGAAATTGAACTATTTAATGTATTCGTGCCCATAATCTTTATTCTATATAAAAAATAAAAAAAATTGTTGAGAATCATTCATATTACCTATGAATTGAAGTCCTTATGTCCCTTTTCATCTCAGGAAAAACACAAATTGACAGAAATAGATAAAAGATTGTAATAGGTTAAGGAATTACCGACAATTTACAATTACGTACCAATTTCTAAAAACGTTAAAAGGCTAAACTTAATAATAAGTGAGCTACCCATTTGCCCACTGTTCTATAAAGAGAACTGGTTTTATGAATAGTATTGAGTACATTCTATATTATACATTCTATAGTATAAATACAATACTTAGTACGAATACTTTATACTAACTTAACTTAATGCTGAAAGCTGTTATTGAAATTTATGCGTACTCTAGACCCTTGATTTACGTCTTGACAGACAGACAGACATACAATGGTATAATAAATGTATTACAAATAAAACACTCAGAACCATGATTTAATAAAAAAAATGAGATATCTCAAACAAAAAAACAAAAAAAAAATTAAATAATAATATAAAAATTTATTTGTTCAATTTAAAATTTAGGCTACTATAACCAACGCCAAAGTATTTGATATGTTCATTTAGGGTGACAATTTGATATGAAAGCCGCATCTGATTACTGTAATCAAAATAATTATAAAATTGCGTTTCAAATTATCGAGTTTTACTAACAATGTGTTCTAGTTGAGTTAAAAATAAGGCACTAATGAAAGCATTATGTCAATTTTGACATAATTGCAGGAAACACTTACTGCAAATTGAGCCTTGGTTCGTGTATCTTGTAAAACCAGTTATGTGTCTGCTGTTTTCAAGTCATCGGGGTTCACAAATTACTATTACCCTTTCTTGTGCCATTTGTATTTATGGGCACTAGCACTGCTAATCTGTTTTGCGGTAAATATTTCAGCGGGAACAGACTAAATGGTCTTCCAGAATTGATTTAAATGTATGCCTCAAAGGTATATCCGTGTCCAGAAGCATGACCTGTCGCGAAGCACACGAACTGCCCTCCGCAGAACAAAATTCATCATATTATTTTGCAGCGTTATCGTTTCCTCAGTTCCCCATCTGAAGATAAATCATTTGTTCATCAACTGGTTGGAGAAGACTGACAGATAAAGCTATGTTGATTTTAGTAGACATTGCAGCATGCATGTATGCTGTAAGTGAATAACAAATACAATAAAAATAAAACTTGTTTCAATAGTGAAGTTTATTTATGTGTTAGATTCGCGGGTAATAAAATATAGAGGCTCTTACATATCAAAATATGTTCGTGACTACTTAGAGAATCTTTGACGTTTTTATTGGTTACACGTAGCATTGTGCTGTGCATAATAGGCGATAAGACTTTTGTGCCTGACGCACGCAGTTTACTTATTGGGTTTACATCGCCTGCTTTTTGGGTTGGCACGCCGGTTTCCTCACGATGTTTTCCTTCACCGTTCGAACGAATGTTAAATGTGGGCATAGAAAGCCCTTGGTGCACAGCCAGAGATCGAACCTACGACCTCAGGAATGTGACCTTTGTGCAGTACATTTAATCGTTGTGATTGAATTATTGAAATTATCAAACCATACGTGGGTAACTAAAAATGTTTAGAACTGGCCAGTTAGAAACATTGATCATGAAAACTTTTTTTTGAATTTCAAATTTAGAACCCTTTGGTTATGTTGTGTAATTCATTCGTCATGCCCAGGCGTTGGTATGAGTCGAGTTCAAAAATATAACACGAAAATTTAGGCATCTGGTGTCGCCAAAGGTGACTCAACTAACAATGCTTCTGATACATTACAAAAACCAGTTGTTTTAACAATATTTAAGTTGTTTTACGACTATTGAATATGTAAAACAAAAAAATAATGTTTGAAAACTGTTTTTAATCAAAATCACATTTTAAAAATGTGCAAATCTATTTTGTTTTTCTCAAAACACTTCGTCTAAATAGCTATATTTAGCATAGTATTTAGAATCTCTACGAGTAATGTAAGTGGTTACATAATTGCAGTGACAACAATGATACAAGCGGAACTAATAACAGCTAGATATAATCGGACGCATTATTTATAGCAGCTATCTACGTACAGCTTGGACTTGGGCCATAAATTTACGCAAAAACAGAGAACGATTATAAAATACTTAAAAGACCTTTGCCCGTTTCAGAGAGAACGGATGAAGTGATGAAGAAGGCTGACGGCTGACATACAAAAAAAGTTGTTCGGTTTTATTATCTTCCACAATTATATTAGTTACTAATACTAAAGAACATTCTAATAAAGCTATTGATTAATATAACCAATATTATTCGTATGATTACCCAGGATGTAAGATGACTCTCAATAGGTCCGTTGTGCGTGAAGCCCTGGCTAACTAAGCCAGCCTAACTCCTTCCAAAAGCACAGAAGCTTCCTGGGCACTTCGCAGGCTTCACGAAGCAACCTCACTGTTCCCAGGATTTCTGTACTTTGCTTAGCCACAGCCTTGCATTCCAGGACTACGTGGGTGATTGTTTCCTCTGCGCTGAAACAGCCTCTGCACATGGGGCTATCTGTCGCGCCTAGCACAAAAAGATGTTTATTCAGGAGACAATGGCCCGTGATTGTACCTATCATTGTTCTGAGATTAGGTCTGTTAAGGTTTAGTAGTTGTTTTGTCATTTTTGGGTTAGCTGCTGCCATAACCAGTTTGGATTGCCTACAGTCCGCACTTCGTGACCAACGTTGTTGCTGGAGTTCTTCTGATCTCTGGCGAATCCATGCTCGCACTTGTAAGATTACCCAGAACACTTTTAATAATTTGTGATGCACTTATTTGCCAATAAATAAAGATACAGAATTGTGCCTACGAGTTTATATTATCGTGTGAAGGTATATGCACAAAAGTGCATTCTATTCCATAAGTCTAATAGCCAGGTGGGTTGTATGTCCGACTCCACAGCTGTCACTGAAATAAGACCGGGAACCATCAGCTATATTTATTGTATTTATTGCATGATCAAACACCACCAACAAATTTCCCAAAACTGAGGGTATCTCAAAAATATTGCGTTCTTTTTCATGTGATATTTTTTTCATTCTTCTCATTCGGTACGCTCTTGCCAGAGCGGTCGTGATCGCTATGTAGTAGAAGTAGAAGGCGCAGATGTGATGCGCTTCACTTCCGCCGCCGTTGCCTATTGGAGGTCATCCTGCTGATTCAGTCATCCTGATTCAGTGTTTCTCCTACGGCGGACTTAATCTGATCAGTCCAGCGTGCAGGTGACCTGCCGCGCATTTTTTTCATAATTGTCCCTTTTACTGTTCATATATTTTTAATTGCTTTGCTTAATTTTGTCTAAGTATTGTCTGTCTTATATAGTTTTGCACTACTTGCATTTACGTTATCTAATTCTTCTTTTTTCTCATAGTGATTGTGCTCCCATTTATTATATTATTTTATTGTACTATATTTTTGTACTTGCCACGAAGTAAATTATTAATTAAATCTCTAGTCAAAGCAGTTTACAATTTCCATTCCGGTCGAACGAAGGCATTATTTATATGCAATGAAAAAAGGTTGCTTACTAAGCCAGGTCCCAGGTTTCCGTATACTGATTTAGGTAAATGAGGATGTCCGAGTTAATAATAGCAAATGTACTGACTAGATAGTTACGTGTTTTTGAAATGTCATGTAAGTACTATACGATATCCTACGAACGAACGAACGTTCACATCCGCACAAGTAACTATTTGAGTACTCATACAATAAAACGTCTTTGAGAGACAAATTATCTGTTTGAAGGATCAAAAATATTGTTTCGACTATATAATTTGCAGATAAAAGATTTCTATCACATACCTAACTAGTTTCCACAGTTTAATCTTTTTACATTTAATGTAACACAGTACATAAGAATGTTTTATTTTGATTACAGATTTATATTATACAGCTTATAACATACATGTATATTTTAACGTTTTTATTACCATTTATTATCGTTCAATCTCTTTTGTATGGCTCTTAGCAGATGAAAACTCGTAATACGACAGAAGTCTAGTGCTCTATAAATATATTAAAGACGAAATTTTAAATCACGTGAATAACGTGGAAGATATAATGAAAATGATTCCAGGATTAAATATTAAAACTGAAATAAATGATATAAAATAATTTTAAAATTGTATTATTCAAGTTTTTTGAAGTAAAAATCTAATAATAAATAATAAATAACTAATAACAGACTAGAAATCCTTCCGCTTGACCGTAATCAACCAAGAGCGATTCGACTTGTCGACGACTAGTCCCTTTCCGAACGGCTTGAGCCCTTGTTACGTAGAGATATGGGATCTCTCTGCATCTTCTACCGCATTTACCATGGACAGTGTTCAGAGGAGTTGATCGGCAACCTGCAGCTGAGTTTCATCATCGGTTCTCAAGACAGAATACAAAATACCATCCGTATCACCTTGACTTCCGTCGTTGACGTACGACTGAGCGTTTCTTAACACAATTTCTGCCGCCCATCACCACTATGTGGAACGAGCTGGGCTGAAGTATTTCCGAACAAATTCTACTTAGGCTCCATCAGAGCGTTCCAATTGTTAAAATGCCTACAGCGTGCTTGCGCGCTTTTTGGCAATACAAGTCTCGAATTAATATCGGGTGAGCGTACTGCCGAACTGCCTGGAACATAAATAAAGTTTTTTTAACAATTATTATAAATGAGCATGAATCAAAATTACACCGATATAGCGAATTATTTGTAGCGACTAATGCCAACTTAATCGAATGAATATATGCTATAATTAGTTTTAATTGAAACCCTTATTACTATTTGATATTTTCAGTACAATACTTAGCTGTGCTACATAGCTATGGGATCCTTATCATGAGCTGTGCCTGCGCTTACTTACCACCAGCTAAGTTCAGCTTCAGCTCCATAATGGAATCCGCTCTGCCGGCCTTACATCCTATAGTTGCTGCAGGTTCTGACAGATGTAAGTAAGGTGATTTCAATTGATTCGTGGATTGAACCTAATACTCTAATAAAATAATATAATGTAATAATATTACCAAACCCGATATAACCAATATTCCCAGCTATTGTCCGTTCAACTTGTTTGTAACATTAACTTGACAATTAAGCATAATTTGGCATATATTTATATTTTACATTATTATTAATATTATATATATCCGTCCTTTTCTAATTAAGTAAGGGATACGTCAAACGAATGTATATAATTTCATATAAAATAAATGTAATAATGAATCAACATACAATTGAAGGAAATCTTTTTAATATTGAATATCGATAAATATTTACAAGAGTGTTAATATCTAAGTATACATTTCCGAATTATAGACAATATCGGAAAATGTTGTCTTAAAAATATTTTTTTTAAAGTTCGCAAGTCAAGGGCGAGCGGGCAAGACGAACTTGCAAGAAACTCTCCGCCACTCTTAATCGCCAAGTTTTGAGTCAAATTGTTTGAACTGGAGATAATAAATACCAAGGATTAGGATTATTTAAATATTCTTCAAATTTTTAAAAAAGCTTTTTTGATTTTATTACGTTTAACGAAAGTTTTGACTTTATTTCGCTTGGGAGCTTGTTGTAAAAACGAATACAATTTCCATGTAAGGAGTATTTTATCTCCTGGTTGGACATACGCTTAGGTTAGTTCTCTTACGAGCAATATACTGGTGAAAGTCACCATTATTCTTTTTTTTATTTCTTCAAGAATATATTGACCATAGTGTCATAATGTTTAATTCCTTAAAGTTTCAAGGCTCCTCTGAAACTTTTGGAACATACACAAAGTTTATACAAAGTAACAATTATTAAACTATTTTCAGGTGAATCTGTGAAAAACATACTAGGCGTTACATACGAGCAGATGCAACAGAAAAACTTAACCTTATTTAATGAAAAATTAAACATAGATTGCATAACAAAAAATGGCAATATAAAGTACAATTTCAAAACAAACCGATTAAAAAGAATGCTGAGAACAGGAAATATTATTATTTTAATACACGGCTATCTGGAATCGTCTAATGGTGAAATGGTGAATGCAATAGCTCCGGAGTTGTTGAAATGTAATATTAAACTATTTGCCTTAGACGCAAGCGATGTTATTAGCTTCGAGTACTTTAGGTCGTCGACTTATGTGCGCTTCATGGGTGAGATGCTGGGTAGACTGTTGAGTGACGTAATCAACAGTAAGTATATGTAACGTCATATAACGTACATATATATACATAATATGTGTAATATAACATCCCCATCCTCCATTCTTATCATAATTTTCCTTTACAGGAAAATGCACAATATAAACATGCGATGTTCTACATAAATAGCTATTTATCAGACTGTAAAAGCGAACGTTTGTACAGTTCTGTTTTGTAATGTAAATAGTAAACTAGTTTTAAAGATAACTAAATCTTTTGAGTTAATAATAAATAATAGTGGTTGCCTGGAAGAAATCGCTCGAAAGCGATGAGGCCGCCAGCCTTTTTTTTAAATTTAATTATGTTCAATTTTTATATTTTAATGTAACGAAGTGTAAATAAATAAGTGGAAGTGTCGTATCTCGGACACACTAACATAGTAAAATAAAAATAAATAAAGAAAATACGTTTATTTTGGAACATCAGATCATCAAGGTATCACTTATTCCACGTCATTAAATTTGAACCTGTAGGCATCCCTACGCATCGGCAAAGAAGACAGAGGGTGTAAGGCCGAGAGAAAAAGCCGGCGTAAAAAACTTTCGTTACTTTAAAAAAAAAATCACTAAACAATACTTATTTTAAAACAAATATAGCAAATTAATTAGAAGCAGCCACTGTTAACATAGTTAAGACTGTTAACATTTAGTTTAAGTTCGCTAGTATTGTAGAAAATTAACTCAATATAATATTACTTATAAGTCATAATTATTGTATTTGGTAAACTGTTAATGTAATTCATGTTATGTAGTAGTGTATTATAAGTGATATTTTTAATATTTTATTGGAGGAAAAAATATAATAAAAAAATCATAGTAAAATTATAGTGATGTATGTGTATAAAAATAATAACGTATGCACGTTTGTGCACGGTATTGATATTCACCAACACCTGCATTGCACCTGCAATGCATGTGTTTGTTTTTGTGTCTCTATAATGGTTACTTATACGTCTAAACCGTTAAGCTATTTCAGGTGGCCAAAACTCAACCAAAATTCATCTTATTGGACATAGTCTTGGGGCACATGTTGCAGCAGTGGCCGGTCAGCAGGTGTACCGCGATACAGGCCAGAAGTTAAACAGAATAACTGGCCTAGATCCTGCAGGACCTTGCTTCAGTAACGTCAGTCTTGATAGCAGATTGGACGCCTTAGATGCTGATTTTGTTGACGTTATCCATACAAATGCTGGAATCCTCGGACTAAACGAACCTGTAGGTAATTGTTTATGACATGACTAAATATTAATATAGGCTTACTTACGATACTTTTTTATTCTTTACAGCGCACAGAACAAATTGTAATTCAAAATTTCCAGCAATTACCTTCTGAAATAAATCACCTATTGAAAATCAATTAATCATTCAATCACAATTTTCTGTACTTGTATAAAAACTAACGACTCTTATACCTGAAGTCGTGGGTTCCCCGTCTGTGCACCAATTTACTTTCTTTCTATGTGCGCATTTAAAATTTGCTCGAACGGTGAAGGAAAACATCGTGAGGAAACCGACATGTCTTAGACTCAAAAAGCCGACGACATGTGTCAGGCACTGAAGGCTGATCACCTACTTGTCTATTAGATTTAAAAATTGATTATGAAAAAGAATCAGAAATCTGAGGCCAAGACCTAAAGAGGTTGTAGTGCCACTGATTTATTAATTTTATTTTTATAAAAACTAACATTGATTTTCCATATTTTTTTTTAATTTATTTGAAATAACCTTAACTTTTCTTAACAACCGATGTTTGATTTGAAATAAATATTTTTTTTAATATCAAAATATCGTACATTATTTCTCATCTTCCCAAAAGATCTACCTTATTTGTTTTATTTGTCCTTACAAATTATATATACGGTACCTATAGCGAGAAACTCAAAAAAAATAATCTTTTGCAATATTGTTATCTTTATTGAACTATTATCTAAATATTGGTTGTCCTCTTTTCAGGTCACAAAGACTTTTACCCAAATGATGGTATGAGCCAGCCTGGCTGTATCTTATCCACGTGTGATCACAGTAGAGCTTGGGAACTATTTGCAGAATCTATAAATAGACCGGACAGTTTTCCTGGTTAGCAATCTTATCATATATTGTAAACACCATGCATGTAAAATTTGCAGCTCCGTAAGGAGCTGATGAGCTGAGCTGATGATCTTTAAAAGTTGAACCCTGAAACCATTTCGATCATATAAGCTTTCTAACACAATTTAGGAGTTAAAAATCGACGAGATTTTAAAGTTGTTAAATGATAAGAAAAATCGAACATTTTTTTTTTATAAACCTTGCCAACGCTAGCAATACTGATACAGACACCGGCAAATGTCTTGAACAAATGCCCTTGCCTGCGATTAGATAAGAAGCGATTTTTAGGTATCACTTGGAGAGTGACGTGTCGTTCGCGTGATTGGTAAATCAGTTGACGTTTCTGTGTCGAGCAGCGATACGATGCGCAACCTTTCCCCACTCCCTTGTTTTATGGTCAAGAAGTTTGCCAGTATCTTTACATTGGTACAAGAACCAAAATCCAATTTTTATGTCATGCACTATAGGCACTATAGGCATACACGAAGAGATCATACAAATATTAAACAAAAAAATTACTCAACAAAAAAAAAACGACGGGTTGCACCGGGATAGCCGGCAGAAATGAAAACTTGAATATTAACATTTATGATATTTTTGGAATGGTTAGGGAATAATTTTACTAGTACTTAGTACTATCATTTATGTGAAAGAATACAATATTTATTTATTGAGTTATTGTACACAAACATGACAATTTATATTACAATAAATACGCCGCGCGCCGCGCCAGCTGTCTACTCTCCATCCGTTTTACGAATTTTCGATCATGTCACGTGTCGTGATGCGTGTTTAACATTTTTTACCCATTCCAAAAAAGTGTACAACGCCTTTCGAAGTTTTCACTTCAAAAACTACAAAAAAAACTATACTAAACTCGATTTTGAAGTGTGGGCTAGCTCGTTTATCAGAATTAATTTTCCAAAACGGGTCCAGAAATTAGAGACCAATGGAATGCCCAGGGTGTCCAGAGGAAAGATACTCCAAGCTAGAGATTTTGCAGAACCTTATTCAATTATAATATTCAAAGCATTTTTTTATTTGGTGACAACCCTAGAACATAACCCTAGTCAAGTCAACGCAATAGTCAAGAACTAACTTTAATTAAACGGAATATTAAAAAATATATTATAAACATGTTCAGTATCAAATAATTTCGTTTTAGCAAGAAAATGCGGGAACTGGACATTATATCAAAATGGCGTTTGCGCTAAAAACGAAATGGCATTTATGGGATATAAATCTGAAAGAGGCAGTCCAGGAATATACTACCTATCCACTTCACCATCAGCACCCTTCGGTTTGGGAAAATGAAATTAGTTTTGTTATTTAGTTTTAAAATATACGATACCCAGTGTAGTGATGTTTATTTATTAATTTCAATTATTGTACTTGATGTTCCAATATATATGCATGTTACAGTTGCCGTTGTGAAGAAAAAGTAATTTCGTATTTAGAAGTATTTGAGGGCGGAAGTCAATACAATTTCATTTTCCTTTATTCCCAAAACGTAATCATATTGCTTGGTTTCGGACTGAACGGAGATCTTACTAAACATGTGTCATAAACTACTATATTAAAAACAGGTTCTATATTATTGTAAAAGTGTGTTGGCCTGTTAGGTTCGATCCCCAGTTGTGTACAAAAGGATTTCAGTATATGTGCATACATTTAACACATACGCATACAGTGATGTAAACCAACTTATACCCGAAAAGTCAACGGTATGTGTTAGACACACACAATAGATCGTGAATTTCACATTCAATTAGTCCACAAATAAAGTCCTTGAATTCATTTAAATGATTTATATAAATCACATTTAATAATTCTATTAAATCCTTGAAGTCAAATAAAACGCAAAATCAAAAAGCACGTTTCAAAACCAACAGAACTGAAACAAAAAGGGCATTGAAAACTCATAAATACTTTTGAAACTCGTTTATTTATGGCCGGCATTTCGCAAGAGTTTCATATTTTTCTTTATATTTTCTTAAAGGGCATCTTTGGAAACATTTACGGAGTTTTCAAACTCTTCAATAGAAATGTATTTATATATTGGTTGGGAAATCCCAAAAAAGCAATGTAATGAAACAATATTAAAATTGTGTTATTTAGAGCTAGTTAGCAATACCTTTATTAACTTTTCGATAAGCTCACTATGTTTATTGACAATAAACACGTTATTTGATAGACCTAAGTGTACAAACGGTTGGAATCATATCAGTAATACAGTCTCTGCTATGAGGTTATTTAATCATCATACTTAGGGCCTGTTTCACAATGTATGGATAAAGTACCAAATAGCTATGCAACACATAAATTATTCGAAAGATAAAAGTTCCGAATGAGATACTTCGCATTTCATGACGAATAGCGCTGATCTGACAATCTTGAAACGCACAAATACTGTTTATCCTACCAATAAGTAATACATAGCTTATTTGGAACTTACCCGGACATTGTGAAACTGACCCTTAGGATATCAATGGTGCTTATTAAACAACTTGCATTAAGGATATCATCCTTTTCAGAACATACATACATAACATAACATAAGATTAAGAAGACGGGCATCACTTATTCCACGTCATTAAATTTGAACCTGTAGGCTTCTCTTCTCATCAGCAAAGAAGACAGAGGGTATAGAGAAAAAGCCAGCATAAAATACTCTCGGTACTCTTTTAAAAAAGCAAATCAATGAAGCCGTCAGCTCGGGTCGCGGACAACACCTGATGCATTGCAGACCTCGTGTTATAAGTTACTAGTGACCCGCCCCAGCTTCGCACGGGTGCAATGCTGATGAAAAGCAGGTTTTTATTATGTATTGTTATTTCCGTCGCTGGAAAGCTCCGATAATATACGCGTTCGATCGCTGCTAAATAAGCTGTAATGGGCTGTATAGATCTATATTAAATGAACAATGTATTCAAGGTATTTAATTGCTTAAGGATTAATGCTGTATTGGTTAAAATCGCTTCGAAAATTAGCCATTATTTGTCATAAAAAGTAAACGACAAAAAAAAGTTATTGTGGGTTATCCATAAGAGATGTACATTATTTTGATAAAACTCGTAGGGTTCAGCCTGCGTTTGCAATGTAAGCGGAAAAAATGTAATTATTTACGACATCACATAAGAAACCTCAAAAATAACAGTACCTCTCCACTATTTAATGGAAGTTATTATACATATAAACCTTCCTCCTTCCGAAACGCATCAAAATCCGTTGCGTAGTTTTAAAGATTTAAGCATACAAAGGGACATAGGGACAGAGAAAGCGACTTTGTTTTATATTATGTTGTGATAAGTGTATACTGTATATTATAATAAACACGAAGCGTATTCAAAACCATTGATTAAAACGTGACTGCTGCGTTGCTGCTTGAGGCTTCGGGAGTAAAGTGACAATTCACCTTCAACAGAATAACTTTGACATCTGACATCTAACTTTGGCATATATGTTAACGTAACAAACAAGGTAATTTAGCAATACAGCGACCTCAAATCCCTCACAAACCCTTCTATATGATAAAGAATATTTTATTAATTTATTTCCAACGATAATTGCATAAATATCTACGTGGTGTTCAATTTTTTGGTGAAACAACACCCTTCAGTTATATATATTGCTCTCAACAAAGCATGCTTAAAAATTGTACTAAAAATCTGCCGTTAAATTATCTCCTGTAATTTGTTAACATCTTCTTTAGCTTCTAATCATGAACTTAAATATATCCCTTACAAGAATTTAGTCTTAAGTGACTAAAATAATTTTAAATTATTAATAAATTTAAATAGACATGACGTCTATTGTATTGCACAATCTAGATGGCTCAGTTGACGTCCCAAAATAATAAAATATAATAAAATAATATAATAAAATGCTGAGATTAGTAGCTCCAAATAAATTCCTTTGCCGATACCCTCTCAGGACTGGGGCCACTTGTGGAGGTATTACATTAATAGTAAGTATAAATTACTGAAAAATACAAGTCTCGATTTTTTGTACAAAACATACCCATTCTCAATCCCCTGTTGAATGGCGAATTATTGGGTATATTTTGTTATCGGGTATATATATCATCTTGATGGAAAACTGCAGGCAACGGAGTAGGAGTGAGAGTACACTGGTATTCAGCTATAAATGATGTTAAGTGATACCGCCGCCATTGCCTTCTGGCAATGTGTCTGTCCATAGACACATTGTCAGAAGGCTCGCAAGTGCAATGCTGGCTATTTATGAATTGGTTCAGAAATACTTCAGTGGGCAGCTGGTGCCTCATAGTAGTAATGCGTGGGTATGAACGACGGACGTCGAAAACTCAGCTGCAAATATTAATCAGAACGACTCCTCTGAACATTTTCCAAGGTTTATGTGGTAGAAGATACAGAGAGACCCCAAATCTCTACTTATAATATAACATAACTAATCGGTTGTTTATAGATATGGTAGATATACTATTTGCTAATTACTAACTCATATATATACTGGACCGTTATATAAATACATTATTACATATAGTTTATTATAAAAAATAAATGATTAGCTTTTATAAATATATATTAAAGAATGCGCGTCTGAGGTTCTATTGCACGTAAATGTTCAACAGAAAATAAATATGAAAACTTTGTCTTATCGTTTTCCCCCCAAGGCTCATTTATAATATGTATATACTTAATAACATTTTATGCCTATTTGCGTTGCTAAATCTTAAGTACTGGTTCCAACTGAAATTTTTCAAAAGTCTATTCACTGAAGAGAACTCTCGGCACATTATAACATGGGAACACTATTGTAACCATACAAATAGTTTTCATCAAAACGCAGAATTAGAATCGATATTTTTTCAGTGTGTGACAGCTATGGCGGGTCTTGCCTTATTCGTGCAAGTGATGACGATAAAAGATTGCGATGTTTGTTCTCGATATGTTTGGAGGAATTCTTACAGTTTCAGCGTCACGGGAATTATTTACTGTATTATTATGCTATGTATTCATGTCTGGTATCTGTGGGGAGTACGTGAGGTAAATATATATGTTTGTATCGAACAAGTTGAACACATTTCCTGGATATCGAATTAAATATTTTAAGGCTGTACCTACTGATAAATAGTAACCACAGATATATAACAGGAAATATACAAAGGGTATGTAAAGCTTTTACAAGAGGCCACACAAAATGCGCAAAAGCAATTTATGACGAGGACTTATTTCGACTTGGGATATTTCAAGAAAAGAGCGTAAAAATTATTTTAAGGCCGGCAACGCACCCGCGAGCTTTCTGGCAATGAGTGTACATGGGCGGCGGTATCACGTAACATCAGATGAGTCTCTGCCCATTTGCTTCCTGTTCTTTAAGAAAAGGGAAAGGAACCTCTAAAAGGGGATATATGTTATTAAACATTTTTCAGGAAAAATCAACAGTCGTCATATGTTGGGTTGTGGTCACATCGATGTGGTTGGCTCAAACGTTTGTTCTTCTCATTGTACTAATATGCATGTACAGCTCTCAAGTAAAATTTATATCCTGGCTGCTTTCCTTTATCTTTGGTATATTTGCTGCAGGTAAGTTTATACATATACTATCGGAATTTTCCTTGCACACGGAAATTATTTATTAATATTTTGGAAATAAATATGTACATACTATAATTAATACTAATATAAGATTTTTTGTACTTGGAGCTGTCTTTGAGTATATGAGTCACCATGAAAAATCCGAAATTTTTCTCTTTGTAATCACTACATAGTATAAAACAAAGCCGCTTTCTCTGTCCCTATGTCCCTTTGTATGCTTAAATCTTTGAAACTACGCAACGGATTTTGATGCGGTTTTTTTAATAGATAGAGTGATTCAAGAGGAAGGTTTATATGTATAATAACATCCATTAAATACTGGAGAAGTACGGTTATTTTTGAGGTTTCCGCTTACATTGCAAACGCAGGCTGAACCCTACGAGTTTTATCAAAATAAATAATAAACTAAGTATTGTGTGTACAATACTTCAATGTGTATTGAAAAGGTCTACCGAAAAGTCCGTGATGGTATATGTCTATCTCTTATGGATAACCCACAATAACTTTTTTTTGTCATTTACTTTTTACGACAAATAATGGCTAATTTTCGAAGCGATTTTAACCAATACAGCATTAATCCTTAACCAATTAAATGCCTTGAATACATTGTTCATTTAATATAGATCTATACAGCTCATTACAGCTTATTTAACAGCGATCGAACGCGTATATTATCGGAGCACGAACGCGTATATATTAATTATAGATAGAAACAAATAGAGAATGAGAGAGAGAATCAGTGTCTTGAGCGTGCGACGCTCATTCCCGACTATGCACCTATGGACTCCATTTCTATGCCGCATTTAACAAATGGCGAAGGAATATCATCGAATATTAGGATACCGACTTAACTTAGACCCAAAATGTCGACAGCGTGTCAGGAACATGATGCTGATCACGTGTCTATGAGATTGACATATGATCACCAATATTGTACCGACTTAAACAAAATCGTACTACGCGGTTATATTGATATTTATCATGTAATGCGGAAAGGAATTTCAAACGGGATTTCACGAACAAGTCATAAAATGATTTTTCTAAAAATAAACCTTAGTGTTTACCGATACAATAGTTGTTCTTCTTAAATTATTTTTAATAATCATAATGATAGCCAAACGTTAATGAGATATCTCGAACTCAAATTTCTTAAAAGTATTTTTTAAGTTTGGACTATTATGAAAAATCCTTTTCATCTAGCATCAAATCTTTATCTCTCTCCTCGTCGGGAATTTTGTTTTAATGCTAAATTATATTTTGTAGGAAATTGTTATTTTTCCACTTTTTATACATTTGGAGGCTTCATTCAGATATGTAAGGTTTACACACAGCTTTTTCTTTTCAGTTGCTTTATTATACATCGTACTCATCGGGTGTGGACTTTGGTTGGAGCTCAAACAAAAATACTTGAATGCAAATACAAATGTTAACACATAAAAATTACCTTTTTTAATCTTAAACTTTCATCAATATTCTTGGTAACAAAATCATAGGAAATCCTTTTATAATCATAATCATCACGTTCATTGTTGGTTGAAACGAAACCTGTAGGTACATTTTATAGAATATATTGATATGGGACCGTACTACATGGGATGAGGGTTTTGATTTTCTTATTAGGTGATTACACCAACCGTTCATTTTTTCACGCACATTACCTGCATACATTGTCTATACTTGAAAACGAAATGAATTGAGTTATCCTACAAAAAATAATGTTTTTATTATTTTTGAGAGCTTTCCTTCAGCTGACAAGAGTGGGGGGGGGGGGCGATATAAACTGCCGTGAATCTGCTTATTCATACTTGAACGGCGCCTATGAGACACTTTAAGATAAAACCTGGATGAAAATGTAAGTATATTATTTTAAATACTATTTATTCTGCCTTAGTTTCAGTAGATCTGTAAGACCTTAAATATCAATAGGAATATAAACTATAAAGAAAGGAGTTAAATTATGTGTTCGACTCATATAAATGTGAAGAAAGAGGACTTTTTAAACACTGTAAAATACTGCCAATAACAGAAAAAGTAAAAAACGTCTTCTAGTCGAGGACTTTTTTCGAGATGACATAAAAAAACGTGTGGAGCACGACGTAAAGACTCGAGTGATAACGCAAGTTCAGCTCTGCACATCGAGAGCATACAACAGATATGGCGAGAGAACGTTGCAGTATTTGGTACCGCAGCTAATAAAGAGTCTACCAAATCAGATAATAGATAGCCTAACACTAACCAACATAAATTCTAAATTAAAAAAACTACTGTTACATGCATTTGTCGCGCTCCTAAACAAGACTGCTATGGTTACATTAATACAAACCATAGCGGTTTTCTAATGTAACATATTGTGATATACTATATTATTGTGTTAAATAAAGAGAAAAAAATAAACAGATATAAATTCTAGTTTACAATAAAACTTCTCAAAGCAAATAAATTATATTGAATTCAAGTATCCTTGTCTAAAATCGAATCAGTGAACGTTGTTGCGCCAAGCAGCTGTTTTCGATAGCTATTCACGACGATTATGAAGTAAATGGTTACTGTAAAGGGTAAAATACATTTAAATTACATCTTAAGGAAAATATTATTATGAAATTTGAAATGCAATCATGCTCGTATGTTTTACATTGCTTGGCTGACGTAAAGCCGCTAGTTCATATCCGGCTCGAAGGACCACCCGAGCCAGACTCAACATTGTACAGCTGTTGAGTCTAAACTTCACATGACAAATACTACTACATATTTACTTTGTATATTCGCGGATACTTGTCGGGCCTATGCGACTTCTTCGATCAAAAAGTCCCCTCGGGAGTTGTGTGCTTAACATTGTGGGAGTAGCCCACAATATTACAGGAGGAATTGTGAGGAAGTTACATGGATCTGGTTATCACTACGCCTTGTTAAGTTATCGTGTTATTTTCATAGATGTAAATGCTTTGTATAACATATTCTCACTAGTATCTGCTTGTCCTCTGTGTATTGTGTGAAGTTTGAGAGCAAAAAAACCTGCACATTCAGTTACATATAGTAACAGTATTATATATTGCAAAATAAACATTTTTATATTGATTTTTGAAATCCATACTTACATATGTACCATAAAATGCCAAATAAAACGACGACTACTCGGTTCCTCTGTTTCCTGGAGGTGAAGACCAGAGCCAACAACATCATCATCATCAACATCACTACCACAAAAATTAACGCATACCATATCCATATTGCACATAGGTAAGTGTCATCCTGCAAAATATATATAGATTGGATAACATTAATTTGAGACAATATATTTTTATTATTTTGACTATGTCCTTTTGTGTCTATGGTTAAATGACGCTAAAGTATTTACTACGGCAGCTTATAAATACCTGGTCAGTTATGATAGATTAGATAGCCTCATGTTAAGCGATATAAAAAACAAGTTGAAGAATTATTTTTATATGCATTTGAAGCGCTCCTGACAATACAACATTAATACAATAACAGTTTTGAGATGTAATATACTGTATATTACATTAAATATATTATAAATAAAACGTAATCGATCCAAGTGCTAGCTGTTTGATCAACTACCTGAATATCGATCAGGCCGCTAGTTCAACGGCAAATTATCGGCTAGTCTGCTGCGACACAGTTATTACAATGGGTATCGGCAATAAAGGTGTAACAATAATAATTCTGTAAAATAAATAAATTACAAAAAAACACTAACGTTTGTTAATCCCCAAAACAAAACTATGCTTGCTGCGAAATATAGAGCTACTAATATCCATACTGTCACTAGCAGATAGCTCAGAGGAACGAAGAATGAGCAGCCGTAAGCCATTGGGTGTACCTTAAAAATTAATAATTTTATATATTTGTATATAATATAATAAGTTCTGTAAATTGAGCCACATTAACAGAACAATTTTACTCAAGATTTCGTCAAAAACTCTTTAAATACTATTAGATTTTAGTATTGAGTCTAAAAAAGCAATTGCTAATTTATCAAATCATACGTACGATACCCAAGGCTGCTATAATCATGGAACCTGTTTTCAAATCAATCCCAAAGAAGCTGGACACATTTGGTAAATCATCCAAAGCAGGCATTTTTTATAGTTATTTTTCTGCAAAATATTTGTGTATGGTTTGACATTGATAATACAGTTCGTGACATTTGCATGTCAATAAATCATAAACGTGACTAAAAAGATCTGTCAAAGTATTCAAACAAACAAAATATCTTTATTGATCTAGGTAAACAAGTGCACCTATGAACGCTAAAAAAATTAATTGTTCATTTACATTTACTACCAGTTCGCAGAAGAACTGGCAAGAAACAAATTTCAATCGCCAATTTTTTAATACGAATTATTTGAACTGGAGCAAATCAATCCCAAGGATTAGGATCATTTAATTGGTTTAAACTAAAATAAAATGATATAGGGAGGATAGAATGAGCAATCTTTCGTTTATCGAATTACAGAGAACCGATGCTGTGGTTAGACAATAATTTAAAACACGTTAAGCTTCGTATAAAATTCAATTAATTTTAAATTTGAAGCAATGTTTTTATTCAATCAGTCTTCACTAGTTCTATAGACATCCCCGAAGGCATCGGCTAATCAAAAGTTTGTGTTCTACTTTTATAGCAAAAGAATTAGTTAAAGGTACACCTAGCTTTAGGCGATACAATTAAGAAAAGGGGTATCATAAAAGCCTTCTTTGTATGTAGACATGACTCGGCTGTGCACCAGTGGATTATTAATACAAAAAACTTTTAAAATTTTAACCTCACAATCCATGTTGGTATAAACGATTGATTACTATACATTGATTTGTTAATATCGGTTTCGAGCAAGCGACTTAAACTTGTTGGTGCAAATTATGACACACAAAATACCAAAATTAAAAAAAAACAATGCGGCACTCGGGCACTGTGGCAGTAAAGCTATTGCATAGCATTTTTATCAACTTATGTAATTATAATGATTTATTTATTTTTTCTTTATGCAGTTTTTTTTCTTTGATATCTCAATCTACCATTCTGAGTCTGGACTCAGACTAACACGCTTGTTTAGTCTGTCTCACTCTAATGCGTACCGGCTGCACCGGCCGCGCACGCTGCATCACCAATCTCGATAGAGAAATGTGAATACGTAGTATGCGTTCTGTCCTACTCTAACACACCTGCGCTACGTATTTCTTTATTTGGTCGCCGCGCTCAAAACCCGCGATAAAATCTATGCAATAGCTTAAAATAATGGAAGATAACATTTTTTTTTTTTAATTTAAGAACTTACACACTTAAAAAAGGTACGTTTATGTAATGCATATCATGTTAGAATGAGAATTATATGTATTAATGCCACGTCAATAATAATATCAATTAGTTACATACTGTATTTTATATGAACTTATAATCGAATCTCTTTGGCTATACTTTTGTATCGGGCTAGTTTTGGTATCATTAAAAGTTTAGACGTTACAGAAGATCATTCCAAATTTAATGGTTTGGTCAGACAGCGCACGGGGCGGGACGGCGACGGGACGCCGACGGTACGGCGACGGTGTGGACGTCACACTGCGGACGAGATGAGCCTGCAAGCGACAGGTCAGTCAACCCGCCGCACTCGGCGTGATTTCAGTGTTGTCAGATCAGAGGATTTCCTCCTAAATTTAGAGGTTTCTCAACCGAGTTAGGGGCAAAATAGAATATTTTAGGGGTTATTTTTAAATACAGTTTTTTTGTACATCACGTTCCTGATTTTGGCACTAAATTGAAGTACGAACACATCGTAAGAATAGGATCTGTGTGGTTAACCTTACTAATTGAATGTTCGTTTGAGCTGTCAAAGAACTAAGTGCTTTAATTTAGTAATTTCACTACACAAGAACATAATAAAGAAATATAGTGGCCAGCCATTCTGACGTCAGGTTCGCTAACAACTATCATTTAATTGGGTTCTAAGAATTTTGAGTGATAGCGTTTTTATATATATTTAATACTTTTTTTTATTATTGAGACTATGAGGGGTCTTAAACAATATATCTCTCAATTCGATAACAGTTTTTTTATTAAAATAAGTGGAATAACAAAAAAACTATCAGTATGGAATCATACAAAAAAATGTGGCCTCGAACACTTTCGATGACTTTTTCAACTTTTTCCATGTCCATTTTTGTAGACGTATACAAAGCTGTCATCACGCCGGGCGCTGTCTGTTTGACAACTTCAACGAATACCCATATAACACAAAAAATGCGTCGCGCTCACGTCCCGACGACGACGACGGGTCTGTGTGGCCGCTGTCTGACCAAACCATTAATAAGGAAAATGTGTGAGTTTTATTTGTTTTTCGTACCGTCAAGATGAGTAAATCTAATGAAGAAATTCTAGAAACCTATTAGCTTACGAGAACTACACACAAAAAAAATAAAATCGGTCACGAACACTGTTACACAAGAATCTTAAATCAAATATAGAAATTTCTCGCGGCAAGATGTTTGTAATTAAACTCCTCCGAAACGGCTCGACCGATTATCGTGAAACTTTACATGCATATCGGTTAGGTCTGCGAATGGGACAACATCTATTCGTCATCCCCCTAAATGTTAAGGGATTTCCAGCCCAATTTATTTTTTTAGGATACATCATAAAATATACTAACAACCCTTTTTTACCCCTCTGCGTCCCTACTTTTATTTCTCAATTAAAAAGTAATTACTTTATCTCAGAAGTTTATATAGAGAAACATTCTGAAAAACCTAAAAAGTTTTCATTCCGCTAAATCGAACAATCTCTGAGGTAGCATAGCAAAATGTTGTTATGTACTCGAAGTAAGAAGGTTAGCTAAGTAAAATCATATTAAGGAGAGACGAAGTTCACGGGGGCAGCCAGTAAGGTATATCTTCCTCAAGTTTTATAGTTTGTTTATTATTTACGCCATGTAGGCTGGTTACCAGATTAGGGTTCGATCCCAACCGAAGGTGGTTGATAAACTACAGAAATGTATCCATGTAGAGCTTTATCGAACTTCAAACAGTTCGAATAATCAATCCATTCAAAACAATTCCGATTCGACAGTTAATTAAAATACGCCATTAAAACCTTTTAGTAAAGTTTTAACTAAAATAGTATGAACGTTGGATGCTGGGTTAATTGGATTATTCTGGATTTATTCAGTTTGGCATTGACATTTATATATGATTTTTAAAGTATATTTTTCAGGCTTCATGAAAAAAACGGTCAAACGACGGCTACAGCATTCATATTGTGGGTATGTACCCGATGAGAAACCAACTTTGCAAGAGTCCACAATAGACTGATAGTCATCAAACGCCGAGACAGAATTGAAAAAATGTGATTCTTAAGAATTTCCACATAAAAAATCTTGAAATAAGACGTATTGAATCAATGAATAACTAGTTCATAATTCTATTATAAAATAAGATTTTCCTTTGTTGTCTAAAAATGCTTACTAAATGCTTCTGTAACTTTACAATTTTAATATTTTCTTGTAGTGTTCTTTGTTAGTTAGCTTAAGTTTCTAGTTTTTTTTTTATATCGAAGTAATAAACTTATAAAAAAGTATTTATAATATTGCTTACTTGTACAGAAGACTGACTTACCTTCTAATTGGGAAAAAATATCCAGAACACAAATGGGTTTCTCGTTTGTTTTCAACATTGTTTGTTATTTTAAAAAAACACCTTAAATGTAAAAAAATTAAAACAATAAAATTAGGGTTATACACGGTAGTCTTCTATAGAAATATGTTTTGAGGCACTTGCTCATTTGCAGTGCATTGGAAATCATCCGATTCCAAAGTAATGCATATGAAATACATGCAAAAATACGCAGTAATCCTTTATCACAATCTAGCTATCTCTGCCACGGGTTCATTGTAAATTGACGTGAAGCTACGAATGATATTATAAGCTTTTAAAATAAAGCCTTTTAATGCTTTGTCTTTCATATTTCGTTTACACAACGAAGTGAAACTATAGGAAGGAATAGCTTTCAACAATGTGTTCAAATCAAATTAAATCAAAATATCTTTATTCATTTAGGTAAGCATGTACACTTATGAACGTCAAGAAAAACAAATTAAATTAACTGTAAATTTACATTTACAACCAGTTCGCAAGTCAAGGGCGTAGAGCGGGTAAGAAGAACTGGCAAGAAACTTTCCGCCACTCTTTTCAATCGCCAAGTTTTTAATACAAATTGTTTGAACTGGAGCAAATCAATCCCAATTATTAGGGTCATTTCAGTATTCGTCACATTTATAAAAGGCTTTATTAAACAATTTACTTTTAACAAGGGCTTTGAATTTATTTAGTGACAGTTCTCTCATTTCGCTTGGGCGTTTGTTGTAAAAACGAATACAATTTCCAAATAAAGAGTGGTTTATCTTCTGGAGCCTGGTTGGTCGCACACTCAAATTAGTTCTATTACGCGTATTATACTGGTGAAAGTCACCATTTTTTTTGAAATCGTTTAAGTTTTTTTGTACATACAACAAGGCTTCAAGAATATATTGACCGGATAATGTCATAATATTTAGTTCCTTAAATCTATTCCGTACCGACTCCCTCGGGGAAACACAACAAATACCCCGAACAGCCCGCTTGTAGGAATGCTGTAATTAACTTGAACGAATTTCGCTCAAACTACACACAAACAAGAGCGTCACTGGGCACGGAAGAGCTGAAGATTTTTTTTAAAATTCAATTAGAATAAGTCTTTAATTACGATATATAGATATTAGTCAATCATTGTCGATGACCTCGAATGACGATGACGCTGCGGGGCGTGGACTAATTGTCCAACAGAGAGACAAAGCATATATAACACTACTGAATCGGTATAGAAACGATTGAATCTAAATTGAATTGATATCTGCCTTTGCACGATTAATTTAATGTCACATTTCAAGGATCGTCATGCTCGTAGTTAAATAATGTACTAGTTAATGACATTGCTAGTGGTGGCGTCCACGCGTCTCTCTCCCTAAAATATGGAGAGGGGTTGATAAATGTCCATGCGTCATACTCGTGAACGAATGCTACTTGTGGTGACTAGTCGTACTTGAATTCGTAAATGCGTTAGTTAGTAATTTCGACTACGTATTTGCCAGTTCTTCTATTCCGTTCTACGCCCTTGATTTGAGAGGCAGTAAAATGAGGAGTATTTAATATAAGAATATTTCTTTTTTTAATTTTCATAAATGTACATTGTGATATACGTATATGAATAAATGACTTTAAATTAGAATTTGTGAATACATTAATTTTTATATTGTTGGTAGCTTGCAATATGTCTCATATTAAATACTTGAGTTTTCCAAACATTAATTTTGGTAAAAAAATTAAAATTAATACGATAAGAAACAACGGATTTAACGAAAATATGTAAATTAGTTTTATTAACCACTAAGGATTCGTAAACAAAGATAACGAAGCAATGTTAATCGAACAATAGAACAATAGAACAAAAGATGTTCTTATGTATTTTGTTTAGACTTACCGACTTTTACGCTTCGGCAGAAAGCTGTTTTTCATTAGCAAACATTGATCAGAAACTGAACTATTATGAAAATATTAACATTTATTAAAAAGTATTGAAAATTGAGAGTAAATTAAGGAATAAATTGCCTTAAAAACTCTCAGTTGTCGAACGAGTATAACGTTATTATAAGAAGAAGAAGAAAAATAATATATTCATATAGTTAACATAATGTACACTTGAACGTCAAAAAAAGAAATATTCATTAAATGATTCTAATTATACATTTACTGCCAGTTCTCAAATCAAGGGCGTAGAACGGAAGAGAAGACTTGGCAATAAACTCTCCGCCACTCTTTTTAATCGCTTTTTTTTTACATAATGTTTGTAAGGAGCTGCAACCATTACACTATGTACATACTCGTGAGAACATAGTACAAACAACTAATATCACCGCATACACGAATTCAAGTACGACCAGTCACCACAAGTAGCACCCGTTCACGAGTACGACGCATGGCCAGCCATCAGCCCCCTCGCCATATTTTAGGGAGAGAGACAACCCGACGCATGGACGCCGCCTCAAGCAAAGACATTTAAGAGAGTATGACGATCCTTGCAATGTGGACTTGGCTACACATATAATATGCTCCCTAATCGCCGATGAAAATTTAAGTTGTCATGACCTAGACACATATTACCTACTGGTTTTTAACTGTGGCTATAGTATTCCCCAGTAAGAAATTAGGCATTTAAATTTTATGATACATTCCTATGTGACTTTTTTTCACCTATTAAGCGGACTTTATTTATCCACCACAAAGATAGGACGAATTTCATTCTCATGACATCGTCAGTGTTTGCGAATCAGTGATATTATAAATGAATAAGCGTGGCCCATTGCAAAATATTATACTAAATATAATACTGATACAAATAAGAGAGAAATGTCCATTCAAATATATTAGATTTTCCATTTCTAAGGCTATGAGGAACGGAGTAGTTAACTTTTGTATTAAATTTCAATAGTTTTCTGCGAAGATAAAGCCCAATCCACAATAAAATACAATACCAGTACCACAGAATAATACAACAGATAGGATTTTGTATAAAATTCTTAGAACTACAACGTTTTGTTTGTATTGTATGTTAAATAAATTGTAATTTATATTAAAAATCTTAATAAAAAATGTAACTAAATAAGCTACCATTACTACAATGCGGGTACAATTTACATTTATATCCAGGAGCGGATCCAGCCCAGGGCCCCGTGGACACAGAAGGCCCCAGTCCTCACTCAACAGAATAAGGGATATTTTCAATTAAAAAAAAATCTACAATTTAAAAATATCAAAACATAAGGTGCAAGATCAATCTCAGATCAAACTCGTATGCAAGACACGTCTATCCAACGAAACGTGGAATTCGCTTGTTTTCAGTCGGTGAAGTATTTCGCGCGTCGGGGGAATCCTGTAATAGCCCAAAACCTCACAAATAACGATCCGCCCAAATTTTTACGCAACTATTTCTTACAGTATAGGAAACGGGCATGAAGTCTCCTTCATCCACTTAACAGATAAATAAAAATGTCTGGATTTGTACTGTTTATAAATTATGTCCATACATCGTGTCTGTACCACTGCTGGATTGTTTTCCTTTCCACGTAAAGTTATTTCAGAGTGTTTTTTATTTTCATTAACCAATAGACAATAGTATAGAATGGTGAGGCATCAGCGTCGCTAAATTAGTATTAATTTGAGATACTCTATGGGGACTTGACAGCAAAAACTACCTAGTGATATAAAACATAAATAAATAATATACTGTGTGTTCATATATTATCTCTGTATTGCGTACATACATATTAACATTTAGACATTCGAAATTCAAATATATGAATTTAGATAAATAATCATTTAGTATGTGGGTACAAACATTCGTTCGTTTTAGCCTGTCGATGACCTGTAAAGGCTCTCCTATATTTCCAGTATAACCATTTACCGCACTCTGCATCCAAGGACTCCACCCACACCAAGTCATCTGTCTACCTGATGGGAGGCCAACGCTCCGCTGACTAGACCTGGTAATATAAAGTTGTAGCTTCATTTATATTTAAAGTGAAGTTATTTAGTTATTTATTTAGTACTCCTACAGCTAACATAAATTATACATAATTACATAAAAATACACTGAGAATATAGCCAAACATAGAATACATGATACATTTAACAATAAAAAGATTTATAAAAGGGAACAAACAAACAAAAATTATTTAATACATATGACTAATTGTGATTTAATTTACTTAACTAAGCTAAGTGTTCGTTTATTTTTTTAAGGAAATCGCATCTGTTGTTTATCTTTTCTATATAGCAAAGGATTTCAATTAAACAGCTGCCTCTCGCAGCGAGTATAATAACTACAATGTCTACACATAATACAACTGAAATCTTGTATTTTACATTAGGATTACAACTTATTTGTCATACATAAATCCTTTAATGGCCTCTTATGAATAGGAAGTGTTTAGTTTTTAATACCATTTCTATAGGATTCAGGATAATATATTGAAAGCCATTGTGAAGTATGTTTATACTGATATACACGAAGTTGCCGTGGTAACATACTTGTTATAAAAAAAATATAGTTGATTTAAAAATGTTTTAAAAATAAAACCTTTAAAACTGATTTATCTTTCTTGTCGTCTTATTAAAACTTTGTGAACCAGAATTTAAACAATACTTAGTTACGCAAAATTTAACATTTCGATAAATAAATATTAAACTCAAATTTGAGTAAAAATGCATGTGTTTTTAATCAACTTTAGGTCTTTATAATCAGACCATCAATTTGAAAATCTCAATAGCGATCTGGACCACAGATATCCAATGCATCCGATATATTGAGTTCCGGACCTCAATGTTGATTTTATGCTGACCTCAAGCATACACTATGCCGTCCTGTCAAAGTACACATCAGAGCTACAATATCGGAATCGATTCAGCATATACAAGTTGCAGAGGTCCAATTTTTAAAGTGAAACTTCTTTCGCATAAGGGAAAAAAATACGGACCGTCACGAAGATGTGCAGCGTTTTGTCGAAGAAAAGGGTGAGAACGAATGAAAAAGAGTGAGAACCCTTTCACGCTAATTAATATACGCTGTTGGTTGATGAATCATCTATTCGGGCTTTTACCTCAGTAATAATTGATTAACAAAGAAGTTTCCCTTGTGGCATGTGTAATTTCTAAGCACGCACTTTTTTTGATAAAGGACATGAGACTTTCTCTCACAAAGTTTGCGTACTGGTCTTTATCCATACAGAATACAAAATATAAAAGCATACGAAGAGGTAAAAAAAAACAATTCATTATTCTCTATCATAATATAATTTTGAAGACATGTTTATTGTTTACTCATTAGAAAGCTCTTGTTTACATTATATCTGTAGAGCCTTAATTTATCCGTGTACACTGTTCATATAACGTATCCTACATGACAAGACGTGTCGTGGCAGCTAGCAGGTAAGTTTTTATATGAACCCTATTTATTTTTTATATAAATAGAACAAGGGGTAAATGTGAAAGCTTGGTTGGATAATAAGCAATACGGCCAGTCTTGATAAAACAAATTATAATACGGCAAACTTTAATAGTGTGACGGTGTGACGGTAGTTTCACTTACGATTGCCTACCCACATTTTTAGCAACAATGAACTCAACATACTCGGTTGGTTCTTTGTATGAATGTGAAAACATTCAAACACTTATCTATGGACACGAGTACGATCCAGTCTGGAGGCAAACAGCTTTAGGATGCTATGTTCTCGACATTTTGCAAGATATACTTCAATTTAAGTAAGTATTTTTTTATTGTTAAAATGAAATAAGTAAAAATGTATTGCCTCGTTCCACAACTGAGAGTGGAAAGCTTTTGCCGCAGACCACCACAATGTGAAACCATTGTCTCACTTAAAATCACGTAAGACTCATGACAGCCCCGTTATTTTAATATACATATAACTAGCGGACCTGGTAAACGTTTTTTTGCCATGTATATTATTTCTCATGGACACTCATAGAGGTGTGCAGTAATACCTTAAAAATTCATAGTCCTGGAAAGACCGACATCGAGGTGTGAGGGTGCAATTTCATGTTTCGCTTCAACGTCCGATAAATTATTTTTCCAGCGTTACATATGCACCTAGAGTTTCCTATACCGACGACTACGACGTACCATTGGCGAACAACTCAATAGACATTTACGTCCAACCTATGATGTTCAAACGGGAGTATTTGGCTAATGCCTATCCGATAAATTTCATTTTCCAATGGAGGTATGAATATACAATACTTATTTGTGTGTCAAAGTTTCTAATCCAAACACTTAATTAATAAAATAATTAGAATATTCTGAAAGGTTATTTTGTGGTAATGACAAGGTAATTTCTATGTACAATAATATTTATCTCTGATATGACCTAGTAATCTTGTATGACAGTACTATTGAATTAACAACTCAGCCGCGATGGAAATCAAACCCATCGCTCTAAACATGCAGTACAGATACCGGCAAACTTCTTGTGCAATAAATAAGGGAGTGAGAGAGACACAAACTGATAGATATGTCATTCTCTTCCGTTCTACACCCTTGATTTGGTAACTGGCAGTAAATGTAACACGGAAAGTAATATGTATTTATTTTTGGCTTTCATAAGTGTAGATTGTGTTACCTATATTAATAAATTATTAAGTTTTTATTTGACTCTCTACAGGTTCGGTTTTCTTCTTCGCTTCAAGAGAACTGAGCTCAAGGCATTCTTCACCTTACCTTTTTCAACTCTAGTTTGGACTTGTATAATTTGGAGTCTATTTCTGAGCGCAACAGTTTTTTATTTGCTAAGCTATTGGGAGAAACGGCTTCTTGGTGGAGAACGTTGTTTACAACGTGAATTTCTATTGGCTTTTTCTGCGTATTGTCAACAAAGTAAGTAAAAATATACTTTTAGGTATGGCAGCTATAAAATATAATTATAAAAATTTAATACATTTAATTCAGTTCTTATAAGTGAATTTTATTCAGTTCTTATAAGTGTTTTTCAAGTACATATTTTTAAGAGTGGCTTTTAATTTGTATTAATTAATGACCTCCGTAGCTCACTTGGTAAGTTCTTTGGGTAAAAAAAACTCAGGTTCCGTTTACAGTAATTGTTTTGATGACCTCTAAGCATATAAGGATAGTGAATTTGTAAGTCCTCCGTAATAGACGCACACGCGAAAACTACACCGACCAAAAACCAGCGACGGGGAATTCCCCGTTCTGTTCGATAGACGCGTTCCATAAATCAATTCGTGTTAACACGGCTCAAGCCTGTGGGATTAAAAAAAAATTAAAATGACACAAAAATGACGGTTAGTTAAAAACACTTGTAGAACGTACGTTTTAATAGCTATTGAATAAATTTCGACATTTCTTTTCAGTTCTGCCTCTACAAGCAAATCTTTCGTCGCGTCGCATAGCCTACGTAATTTTCATTTTGAGTGCATACGTCATACATTGTTTTTATACATCGACCCTGCTCTCTCATTTAGTGAACGATAAGGGTAGAGGATTGAATTTAGAGGACTTAGCAAATACCGACTACGAGTTTGTGATTATTAAGGACATGAATCTGATAACCGAAAAGCAAGTTAGTAAATTGGTGCAATTATATTCTAGACATTTTATATGTAAAAGGTTTTCGCGACAGTTTTTTTAAAATCCTCTTAAACAAAAGATTTTTTTCAGTCTGTACATGTATACATAATAATAATAATAATAAAAGCCCTTTATTCGCTGACCATTTAGCTTAAATGCTATTCTTATCAAACTATATAAATATATACTATATTTCTAAATATAATTACATAGCAAAAACAATAATTTATTCTTAACTGCACTGGTCAGGTTGTCCGTCTACATAGGCCTCCCCCAATTGTTTCCATGTCTCTCTATCCTTGGCAGACCTTCTCCATCCTTTTGGTAGATCGTCTTCCCAAGTTTTAATTTGACCTCCTTGTATTCTTTTCCCGTTCCTCGGATACCACTCTATTACATCCTTAGTCCATTTTTCTTTGTTAGTCCTCAATAAATGTCCAGTCCAGTTCCATTTAAGCTTTCTTATTGTTTGTAGCACGTCACTGAGTTTGTTCTTTTTCTTATTTTTGTAGCTATTATACATACAGTTTAATAAATACTATCCATATTTTTTGTACATATTCATAAGTATGGACCACCCCAAAATTTTCAAATAATCAGACAATCTAACAATACCCACTGAATCAACTAGTATTTAAGGATAAATTTAAACAGATTCAACCACGAATTTTATAGACTGACCCAATAAATTGTAAAGAAATTTAACTTTAATTAATATGCAATTAATTAAACTTTACTTATATTTAACATCTATTATTGTAATATAAGATTTGTATCTACAAGTACGAGTTTCATGCATTTAATATTAAGTCCCATAAAACAAAATGTTTTAAAGTCCATTTCACATTTGTTTCACAGATTCAAAAAGTGTCCAGAGACAAATATCTCAGAATTGTGGAGGAAAAATTATTTAAATCTAAAGTAATGGATGTCTACTCCGCCCTTGAAGCAATGAGGGACACAAAAACCGCCGTACTCACAGATTATGTTACACTTTACCCCGTCATTAAGAGATGTAAATATTTCTTACATAATAATAGACACTTGGATTGATAAATTTAATATTTTTTACTCACAGATTATGTTACACTTTACCCCGTCATTAAGAGATGTAAATACTTCTTACATAATAACAGCCGTTTGGATTGATAAATTGAATATTTTTAACGTTGAGTATAACTACCGTCACCCCGTAAACTATGCTAGCCAATTGCAATTTACAACATTGACATGTGCCTGGCAAATATAGAGACAAATAATTGTGGATCATTTATAATTAATACACACAGACCATTAAAAATGAGACCATGAAAACTTTGACTGTATAAGCATATACAAATATTTTATAAATAACCTATTAAAGTTGATTCATATGAAAATGAAACATTATGTTCAGTTTAAAGGTTAAATAACCTTTAATCTGAACATAATATCATTAGTATATATTAGTATAGTTATAACTATACTAATATTACATTAGTTTGTATTGTTGTGATATAAATATTTCCTATAGCTGACTAGCTTTTCATCATTAATATAAGAGTTGCAATTGCCTGATTACCACGTAACTTGGGTATGCCTTGTCTTGACTGGCATTGGTACCGTAAAATAAAGCCCAAATATTGAAATTGTAATCGCGTCCGAAATCGTTGAAATTACATGGCATCGTAGTACGTACGTGAGTTGTTTGACGTACTCCACAAAAATCAAGTGCCGGAATTACAGAAGCTGGATCTACGACATGATTTGTGCCTTGGCTGATGTCAGTCACTAAATTAATACGAAAATAGTGTTAAAAATCACCTGCCTCTTGCACACATAACACCTACGCCATCAGACCCTCGTCAGATTATGAACATTCCTATTCTAACCTTTCACATTTATCGTTATTATTAGAAATGTTCTTTTTATGTATTTTATTGTAAGTTCTGATCGCACTTCAAATACATAAAATGAAGTATTCCCGTGAACTAAGGTAAAATTAAAACATTATAGATTTTTTTTAATTTATTATACTTATAATTGATGTAATTAATTAATACAACTATAAAATGAATTTGTATTCTGTAATAATTTTTGTTGAACAGTATTCGATAATCAAGCGCAGTGCGAACTAATAGAAGTGAACCTGTATTCAAAAGTGAAGAAATATATGTTTACGTCTAGAACCTTCCCGCTAGCGGAGCAATTCAAAGTCGTGTAAGTTTTGTCTAATACTTTATTTAAAAAAAAATATGTGTGTGTACCAGAGTACACAGGTAAGAAGGTTTTTTTACATACGGGTTGTAAACGGGTTCAGAACGCTGTCGGCCCGCTTCAGTGGGCGAAATAGAGCGTACCGGATTGCTTTCCGTGCTGGATACGTTCCTAGCACAGTCATGGTATGCTACGGGATAGTGGGCAGACACCTTAAGGCTGTTTTTCCCAACCTTTGGGTTTTGGGTGGGCCTATGGTAGCCAACCAATAATGTTTTTGCATTGTAACATACATAATTCATATAATAAAATATTAAATTGTTTACATAAGAAATTTAAATGATAGGTTTTAAGAAATCACTAGGAAATAGTTAACGAAACAATAGGTAAATTTTCATAACATAACGAAAAAGCCAGAATTGCTTATACATATATAAAATATTTCAATGGAAATAAACACGCCGAAACAATATTTATTATTTTATTTTTAGAACTCTACGCCTTAAAGAAGCCGGTCTACTTACAAGGATCTTACAATGCGATCGCTTGTCAATATCATGCAATGATATAGTAAATCAAGAGCAGGCGGGAATGTCCTGCATTTCTACACCTTTGATGTTGTTAGCAGGTTCTTATGCCCTGGCGTTGCTAATTCTGATTGGAGAGAAAATTCATTTTGAATTTTGTCATTTATGGCCATACACCGAATGAAGAGAATTGTGGTTCGTAATCTTCCTTACTTCATCTACCTTTCTTTTTGTGAAATAAACGTTAGTGATTAATTATGTGTGTCTTTTTGCGTATCAAAGTTTATTCAAGTGTTTATCTGATTCATTAAAATGAAGAATAGTTAGAAATTATTTTGGTCAGTTTATTTATTGATGTATATAGTGATTATAAATATTAATAAAGAGTGAACATGAAAATACTTTGCTCCATGGCTCTAAAATTACCAGGATAAGGAGCTTTTTTTTCATGGAAAATAATGGAGAGTATCAATTATCATATATATATATATATAATTCTCGAGTCGCGGTGCTTGTGGTTTAACTCCTCCGAAATGGCTTTCCCGATTCATATTGCATATTGGGTAAGTCTGAGAAAATTATTTTTTTTCAATTTTAGATATAATTTTTTTTTATGATACAGCATTAGTAAATGCATATAACCCTGAATTTTCAACCTTTACAATCAACCCCTATTTTTCATTTTATTATTAAAAACTTATGTTGTGAACTCTGAGGTTTATACAAAGAAAAATTCACAGAACAACCTAAAAAGATTTCATGTCGGAAAACCTAATAGTCTCTGGGATAGCATAGCAAATTGTTCCATGTTGATGTTCTAAACAGGTAGGCTCAATAATATCTCATTAAGGAGAAAAGAAGTTCGCGGGGGCAGCTAGTTTTATTATAAAAATCGTACCACATTAATATTCGAGACGCAATTCGCTATCAAACAAAATAATTCATTAAATGAATATTTTTATTTTAAAACTACGTAAAACAGGTAAGTCTAATTATGCTTAAACTTAGTTTAACCTAGCTAGTTCAGCTTTAATGATATGTTCTTCTATACACGAATTGCAGTGTTTCTATCTAGTTCAGTTTAGAACTTTCGCTTAATTAACAACTGTCAATTTTCCTTTATACTATTTTTTATATGAAACGGGCAGGAGTCTCACCTGGTGTTTAGTGATACTGCCCTGCCGCCCATAGAAACCCTCAATGCCAAAATACGTTGTCGGCCTATTAAGAATTGGTACCCTCTGTTCTTGAAGGACACTGCCTGGTTTGGAAATATTTCAGTGGGCAGCTTCCACATAGTGGTGGTGCGCGGCTGCCTCCAAAAAACTAGCTTGATACGCGATTAGTTGTGGAACGGTGGACGTCGTGGGTGGAATTTTGTATTACCCCCACGAGCTTACGAGATTCCAGAATAATGCCACCTGGACCGTACCCGCTAATTTCTTTGCGCGTCTCGCAAGTGCAAACTTGAATTCCCCAAAGATTCACCGAACTAGTGAAATGTGGAACTAGCGACTTTTAAGTCTGAACAGAACGAATCTGAAAATGGGCCACTGTCTTGAGCAACGACTGTTCCAGCATAGAGGAATTAATTCAATTTTTTTTTTGTTTAATCATAGGATATAGTCATCTCTCTGTTTATTTTCTGTCCGCGGTGGTAGGCTTGTTACTACAAGGTTCCTATAGTCTAGCCTATAATAATAGGCACCAACTTCTCACAAAGATGTTCATAACCTACAGCACATAAACCAGTATATTTTTATTATCTTTATTTATTTACTAGCAGACTCGGCCAAGCGTTGCTGTGGCTAAGGTTTCTGTTATATTACATAGTTGTCAACTATTCAAGGGACACGTTAGGAGAACTTATGTAAAATGTTGGTACTTTTAACACGGCGCCATCTGTTAGAATTGAATCAAACAATAACCAAATAATTTGCAATAAAATAAAATTGCGAATTTAATTAAAGATCTAAACTATCCTATCTCTTAAGTCGGACCAAACTGCTTATGGTGTGCCAATTTAATTTAAAATCGGTTAAGTAGTTTAGGAGTCCATCGCGGACAAACATCGTGACAGGAGATTTATATATATTAAGATTGTTGATGCGAAGAAAGAAGGGGATTTTTTGTGTAGGATTCAAAGATACGTCTGGCGATGATAATTTACTGGTGACCCTCACTGACACGTTTTAAAATATGTCGGTCTATGGACAATTCACTCATGATTTTATTATAACTACTTTATAAATCAATTTGAACTAGCTTATAAATTATAATGAAGCTTGAAACTATAACAGAGTGCTTTCATCAACTGACAGACGTTCCTGTCTCTGAAATGAAATATAGCATTTAATTAAAGCTTTCGTTAAAGCTTTGGAATTTATGGACTTTTAAAGTTTATGCTAATTGTGATTTATCTAAGATGTATAATGGTTATCTAGATACAGAGAAGTCCTATTAATTTCGATTGTTTGGTTTAATAACACCACCACTATGTGGAACCAGCTATTCACTGAAATATTCCGAACCAACTTAGTCTCCTTCAAGAAAAGAGTACCAATTTTTTAAAAGGCCGGGCATGCTAGCGCGATGGGTGCAGTGTTCTGGGCTGGTTGATACCATGAGACGAGCCTCCTGCACGTTTGCCGCCTTTAAGAAACAACTAGCTTCCAACCTGTCCGTCGGTACAACCGTCGAGCCGAAAAAGCCGGCGTAAAAAACTATCGGTACTCTTTTAAAAAAGAAGAAAATCATCAAACAATTCTACAATATTAAAACAAATATATATATAATTAATTAGAAGTAGCCTGCCCAGCACTAGTCTCAGACCCTTTTATCAACTAGATAATCGCTAACTTTATAGCAAGCCTTTTTACACAGATTTTAATACATTTCTTAAATTTATTAAAAGGCACAGATGAAAGAGCCTCTGGGATTTTATTAAAGAAGAGTACTGCAATCATAATTGAATTCTGGCAAATATATGGTTACATAAATAGTGACTCTAAAATGTTTATCCCGTTTTATGCATGACATACGACCAACCACGGGTGCTATGTGGAAATCCTCTTTTTGTAATATACTTCTTCTTTGACCGAACAGTGTCGAAGGTAATATAATTGCGTCAGAAATTTCTCCGTAACCACATAGATTGATGAGCCCCAAGCCAAAGACTGACATAACAAATTGTGCAGGGGAGATGTTGACAACGAATGGGTGAATCTTCACCAGACTTCAAGATGAGCGTTGTTTGAAAGGAGATTATAGAATCACATTGTGTAGTTCCATGAAGCATTTTTCGGAGTGCAGTCTATAGAAGACTGAAAGGTGGACATCTGAACGGCGATGGTCAAGACGTAAGTTGAGATTCAAGAGGTGAAATTAAATCTTCGCTTCCACCGGAAATCTACTCATATCGAAATTTCTTTGTTGCTATTTTTATTTTTTAATAATACCTGATCCATTTAAAACATACAATTTTACAATTACGGTAAATTACAGGGAGGGTAGAACTTCATTTGAAAACATTCTTAATTTAAAATGCATGACACACCTCCTTTATTGACACTTGATATTTGATTGGCGTTTCTTATGATAAGGGTAAGACTAGACTAACGGTTTTAGATATGCTAAATTGCCTGATCGTCAAACTAGGTATGTACGTTTGACAAAGACATGATTAAGTATACGCACGTTGTACTAAGTACGCATTGCCAACATAAAGGAATTGCAGATTCAAAGCAATGGAACTTGTGAGACTATCTCACGCTCGAAGGATTCATACAAACGAAGTAAACTGGCGTTTTCTAACTATTGTAGTATTTAGTATCGATTGATTGACTTCGCAATAGCAAAGAACAATCTAATAAAATATAACATATAATTAAATATTATAAAAAACTTGGCGATTAAAAAGAGCGGCGGAGAGTTATTTGCCAGCTCCTCTCTGCCGTTCTACGCCCTTGTAAATGTAAAATTAGAAGCATTTAATTATATAAGTATTTCCTTTTTAGGTTTTTATGTGTACACAATGTACACTTTGTACAATAAATGTATAAACAATTTTAGACTTTGACATGAACTACTTGCGAGATATAGTTTCCATGCGATGGCCAAGTCAATGTATTTATTTATAATTACATAAGATATAGTTAGGTTAGCTAATTACTTATAACATAGATTAAAACAGGTCTCATAACTTTACTTAAATCAGATAACTTAAATCAAATAAAAAAGTCAGTGGCCTACAACGTCTTTAAGTCTTGGCCTCAGATTTCTGAATCTGTTTCATGATCATTTTTATGTCTAATAGGCAAGTAGGTGATCAGCCTCCAGTGCCTGACACATGTCGTCGACTTTTTGGGTCTAAGACATGTCGGTTTCCTCACGACGTTTTCCTTCACCGTTCGAGCAAATTTTAAATGCGCACATAGAAAGAAAGAACGTACATGCACAGCCAGGTATCGAACCTATGACTTCAGGTATGAAAGTCGCACGCTGAAGCCACTAGGCCAACACTGCTCTCAACTTAACTTACTGAATAAATTACTGCATTGTTCTTCATAGCTGTTACAAATTTTTCAATATTAATACTCATTATTTTTTAGTAGATTAAAAAATTAATCAAGCCAGGTGCTAAATTGCATGAAATTTAATTTTCAATTAGGGAAATAGACGCCTTTCTAGTATTCAATAAGTGGGCGTTACTGGTACAGTCGGGCAGAAAACATTTCATTGCTCCATAAAAATTTAATAAATTTGAAAATTTACCTGAAACTAAAGCAGCACAGCTTAAAATAATACAATTATATAAATTTGTTTTAGATACTACATTATTATATAAAATAATAAGTAAATTAAAATAAGACCACAATTATTGTAATACATTTTAAGTTTTTGATAATTTAAGTTTTGTTAAATTTTCAAAAACTAAATTTTAAATTAAAATTAAAACTAAAATTAAAACTCTAAAAAAACGTTTAACTTTAAATTGATTTGTAAGAAGTGGAATTTTCTAAAACACCTCTGTAGTCGACTGTACGCTGTAGTTAACCCGCCCAAGTCGTTTGCAATACTTTCCAAGTGCCCTACCAGCTGCCACGCTAGTCACCTTTCACGTACGTATTTTTAAAACAAAGATTTTAGTATAATACAATATAGTATATAGATTTACAATTCGATTTCTGATCTTACATTATCAAACCAAATTATAATATGTTTATGTACTTTTAGACCAGTGCCCATTAGAAACCCATTAGAAATGCAGGGGAATATGATCAAAATGAAAGGAAAAATAAATTACGGTCGATCCGAGTTCGGGAAGTGGGAGGGGTCGACTTTTAAGGGGGAAAAATTGTTTATCTTGATTTCCGGCGAAACTACCAGTCCTATGGAAAAAAGTTGAAATGCAAAGTTGTAGATCATAAAAAGATCTACAACTTTGGTATTTACAATTTTTTCACATAACCTCAAAATTTAGGTGAAAAATTCAAAAAACCAAGTTTTTGGTTTTTTATTTATATCTTTTTTAAAAAGTTTTTTTTTTCTACGAAATTTGGTGAAAACTTACCTTATTATGTCCCAAATATACTGTAATTTATTTGATTAAAAATATTTATTTTTTCGCCTCATTTTAACTACTGATGGTGTAAAAAAAAATATACATTACTATAGGAAATATTATTAGAAAATGCAAAAAATTGAAAAAACCTCAAATTCGAAAAATTTTCTTTATTACTTGTACACACATTATTAAAAAAAAACTTTCAAAGTTTCTGTTTCATTTTTAATAGTTGTGTAGTCTGGGAGATCTCCTGAAAACCCCTCTTTTATTTCATTGACAGAAAATTGACATTCTGTTTCGTTGTTTTTTTATTCTTGTACTAAAATATCATTCAATTTCTATTTTTTAAGTTATGTTACGTTAAACATACTATTTATGAAAGAAAATATTACTATTTTTATTTTGAAGTTGATTAATATAGATTAAAATACAGATAGTATTTACCTTGCTATGTAGATTCCAAACGATTCTTTGAATAAAGTTAATTTCTCACAAATCACTTAGAGTAACTCAGCCTGTACGTGTATTTTTAAAAACGATGTTGTACACTACTCTGTATCTCGAATACTGGCTAACGGTTTTTACAGCTGCTACGAAATAGCAGGTATGTAGTAAGGCCCAGACCCTCCTAGGTCCGTCCCCACTTCTCAATGAAATAACTTAAAATGGGCTAAAATTCACCGAAGGTCACTCAGGTATATAAATTATCTTAAAACAGCAATAAATAGGCATCTACAAATATTATTTACAGAAGATTCTACAACTTTTTCAAAATATTGTAGATGTCTTATTAAATATTAACTTTATTAACTTATTTGTTTGTTAATTATAGAAGTATATTTTAATTTGAAATTTTTTCGTTTATCAATGAAACATGAAATCTTACGTTTTTTGAGTAATTAAAGTGTTTTTTTTAATAAATACCTCAAAATTGTACATAATTAAAAGAAAATTTTCGAATTTGAGGTTTTTTCAATTTTTTGCATTTTCTAATAATATTTCCTATAGTAATGTATATTTTTTTACACCATCAGAAAGTAGATATTTCAACGAACAAAAAGCCCCCAAACTTTTTGAAAAAAGCTGAAATTTTGACGTCAGAATTTTCGATTGAAAATTAGGGTGCTTTTTTGATATTAAGTTAAAATGAGGCGAAAAAATAAATATTTTTAATCAAATAAATTACAGTATAAAAAAAAACTTTTTAAAAAAGATATAAATAAAAAAACCAAAAACTTGGTTTTTTGAATTTTTCACCTAAATTTTGAGGTTATGTGAAAAAATTGTAAATACCAAAGTTGTAGATCTTTTTATGACATAGGACATGGACTCCATAGGACTGGTAGTTTCGCCGGAAATCAAGATAAACAATTTTTCCCCCTTAAAAGTCACCCCCTCCCACTTCCCGAACTCGGATCGACCGTAATTTATTTTTCCTTTCATTTTGATCATATTCCCCTGCATTTCTAATGGGTTTCATCCTACTGTAATTTTTTTTGGTTTCAAAAATTATCGACACTGGTCTATTTATCTTTGGTTTTGGAATAAACTCTATAACTACTATAAAAATCAGCAATGCACAACCCTTAAGAGCTGACCTTAGTTTTCTGTATTTGTTTCGTAATCATTATTTTTTTAAGAACCATTATAAAAATTCTGTCCCACAACTTGTAAATTTTTTGCCGTTCACCAAGTTGTGGAGTGTAAGTAGCGTAGACAACATTCAAACCTTAAACCACTGAACCGATCTTAATTACAAGATACATTTGCAATTAATGACATATATAACATCATGATAACTGGTCGAGAGTATCAAAGAAAAATGTTGCAGAAAGGGAAAAATGATTTCCTTATGAGTAACTATGGTTGACTGGGTCTTCGAGTTCGATCTCAGGTATTACTACGGTTTGAGTTGATAAAATATTGATGTGCTGGATTTATTGAGGCTTTAGTTTTAATTATAACAAGCGGAATTAATACCAAAAAACGTGGTGTACTTATGTACAAGCGTTAGAACTATAACATAAGTACACGTACGTAGTGTAACAAGTTGAAAATATTTTCCAAAATTTTATTTTACGTTTGTAGAAAAAACGACTCTAACAACAGAAAAAATCTATTTTATACATTGAAAATTTTACTAAAACGCTTTATCTAGTTAAATAAAATTTATTTAAATATCACAAAAAAAACAAATATGTTGATCATAGCTAACTTCAGGGTGTCTCAAATTCATTCTTATCAATTTTCCTAAGGCTTTCCTAAAAGAAAAAATAAAAGTCAATTATTGTCAGTTAGCACATTCACCGTGAGAATGTAACATACGATTTAAACCTTTTAAAAAATATGTAACATTTTGCACTGTAATTTTATTAAATCGATTTTCTGTGATTGAAGGTAATACCGATTATGTATTATTTAAAAACTTTGAATTTTAATTGAAAACAATACTTTTTAACATTCATAACTCTCTTCATTACAAATTTATGTTTTCAGTACCATCGCTTCTTGAAGTGGCTCATAAAATAAATTGTAATGCCTAAACGGTAATCAAGAATCGAGATCAGCAGGGAGATGGTAAGGCTTTTCGCCTTGACCGTCTTCATTTAAAACTGTTTACATTAAAACATTACACCTCTCTATTTTGTCACAGCGTCAATTTACATCCGAATTTTTGCTTTACGCAATCGTGGAATAAAATTTATCGGCAATGTTGTATTACGCGTGGAAAAACTAAAGAGGTCATTTTGGCTTCAAGCGAGTGAAGATTGCTAACGGTTAACACTTCTAATTATTAAGTAAAATATATTTATATGTTACATAACTCTGATGATACATAAATTATCCAATACACATATTGTTGGGAAATCTTAAGTTAGTTCAAAAAACGTTTCATACTTTCCCAATCTCAATAATGAGATAAGTAACCAGCGATCCGGTATTTAATTTTAAAAAAAAATGAGTTTTCATACAAAAACAATGGATTCAGTGTCGCTGGTGGAAGTAACATTGGCTCGGAATTATACTCGGTACAATTCAAAACAGTTCTCGTCATTTATATTACATTGTATCCTATCAGGACTTAATAACATTATTTGACCTTTGAAAAGACCTCCAAGCATAAGTCGAGAAGCTTTTTATCTAATTCTCGAAGAATATAAAATAAGCATTTTTATTTGAATACTGGAAATATATTTTCGTACGCAACACTTTTTGGGAAAATTTTAGCTCAATTCTTATACTCGTATTTATATATATAATTGTACTGTACGTGAGTACGTCACAATTTGGCAGATGCCCCGAACGGGCCTAAACAGCTGGGGGGCTGGCGAGGGAGGATGTAGCATTAACCACAACGCTAGTAATTAAACTACTAAACGGCTGGAAAATTTTTGATAACTGTTTTTGTGTGTTCAAGTAGAGTCGATAACGATGTACATTATAATTATTAATTTGTATGTAAGACGTGTATATAGAATAACGACGCTAACGCTAGTTGATTATATCTTGCTAAATTATGTTCAGCTGACGACTATTGTCTATTTATTTACTGTCTTCATCTCCTAATATATTATATAAATTACGTGTCACGTTGTTTGTCCACTATGGACTCCTAAACTACCGAACCGATATCAATCAAATTTGCACAGCATGTGCAGTTTGATCTAACTTAAAAGATAGGATAGCATCTCAATTTATACCCGCAATATTATTTTATTGCAAATATTTGTTTATTATTTGATACAATTCTAACAGATGGCGCTTTGTTAATACTACCAACTTCCCTTGAATAGTTTACTACTGTGTAATATAACCAAAACTTTAGCCACAGCAACGCTTGGCCGAGTCTGCTAGTATTATTATTAGTAGCTAGTAGATGTTTAAAAAATATATGAATATATATTTTTTAAACATCTACTTTATCATTTGAAATCAAACTCATTACCTCCATTTGTCATGTTAAACAACTAACTATACCTATCAATTCAAATTCAAAAATCATTTATTAATATAGCTAACAAAATGAAAACTTATGAGCGTCAAAAAAATAAAATGCTTCTAATTTTACATTCACTGCCAGTTCTCAAATCATGGGCGTAGAACGGAAGGGCAGAACTTGCAATAAACTTCCCGCCACTCTTTTTAATCGCCACGAGTTTTGTTTTACACAATGTTCCACATGATGTCTTAAGTAATTAATAATAATAATAAAAAATTGTCCTCTATCAACAGAAAGCATGGTGAAAGAGGAAAAGAATAGAAATAGAGTATTGATTCAAGGAGGCGTTATGCATTTGAAATGAGTTCTCGATTCCATAGAAGATTTCTGAGCTGGCGTTGATTTAACTGATAGACCTTATTTTTTTTCTTCAGTACAATGAATCTACCGAAGCACATGAAAATAGCAGCAGGATGTATGGGAGCATTAATTTTTGGCATTCTGTTCGGTTGGGTCCTGTTTCCTACTATTCTAAAGGGTCAACTAAAAAAGGTTAGTTGCGAATTTGTAAACTAAGTTGCCAACAAAATGGGCACCTAAGGATTTTAGTTCTAATGTCGATTATAGTTTCTTAAAGTAATTTACTTATAAATATGCGTGAAGTAAATTTTGGTAATTTTGTTTTGACCTCAATTTTTTTACAAAAGAGTTAATGTTCAATGAACGAATATCTCTTTCTCTTTTATCTTCTTAAATCTTAAGTTTCAAGTTCTCATGTTTGCTGTAAATTTAAAAGTTGCGTTTATGAACATCATTGCGATAATATTATATATTCCTCTTGTAGAAGTCCTTTTTTTCCTGTGTGATTCTGTGATCTTCACTAATCATGTTTAGGTACCCCTTAATTATTTGTTTTACCAGGAATCGAATTATTTGCCATATACAAGCATACTACCGAGCCCCAGTACGATTATATAAATGAAATGATATAATAACACAGTTTTAATTATCTTTACATAGGAAATGGCTCTTTCAAAGAAAACTGATGTCCGCAAAATGTGGGAGACGATTCCCTTCGCTTTGGACTTTAAAGTGTACTTGTTTAATTACACAAACCACGAAGAAGTTCAAAAGGGTGCGATCCCAATCGTCAAAGAAGTTGGACCATATTATTTCGAGTGAGTAACAGAACACCTGTCGAGTTAGTAAACTGGTTTGAGCGTGCGTTGAAGAAGTGAGATCACCTATTGCCTGTTAACAAAACATGTGTACTTATATACACGTACGCGTTAGAAGTTATACTTCTTTGGCGTAACAACATATGTTTTGTAGAAAAAACGACACTAAAAATAGAAAAAGGTATTAAGTAAGAAAGTTTTATTTTAATGCATTTTTTATTTGTAAGATGTTGAGTATGCTAACTTCAGGGTGTCGGTTTTGTATGACGGGCGCGCGCATCGTAAAAATTTACTCTCACCATTTTTCCCTAACGCGGCAAAAGGGGTATAGCTTCAAAAATACAAAACAGACAAAAATAATACTTGCTAGAGTTTACTAATGGTAATGTATTTAAAATAATTTCCTTCGTTCTCCTTAGGTATACATATTTAAGCTTTCGGCAAGTCATAGCTGCTTTTTCACACCTTTTCACAGATTTTGTTACTTCAGGGATGTTTTTAATTGGAAATAGTAACGCATCTTGTATAGATGACTTAAGATTCTGAATCTTAACGGAAACCATGTTTGTACTGTTTAGAAGATAATGATATACGTTTATGACAAAAAGAATAAGACTTAGCCAAATAAAAGTTTAATAGTTACGGTTAAAATAATTAATCATTTAATCGAATCTACTCCCAGTGGGGATTTTCAATGGGAGTAAGAACCTCAATTTGTTTAAAATCAAAAATATGTAAAAAAATTCTACGTGAAAAAACATATATATGCACATGCACATGCACACATTTAACACGTAGATTTTTCAAAAATGTAGGCTTCAAGATTATGAAGCAAATGTTATTTTTACACGCTATTCTTAATGGGCGGATAGATAGCCCCTATTTGCTATTGTTATTAATGTCATTTAAAATCCCTCCTGCGTATGCGACAAGATACTCAAAATTGTTCAGTGTGCCTCGTACGAAGTCGAATTACCTGCGTAATTCGACAATGTTTCGGGTTTTATCGACTGACAACCATTGTCTCCTGACCTGTTAGATTACTTATAATTAAATATAAAAAAATAAAAAATAAATGTAATTTTTAATTTTTGAGTTTTATATCATCTGTTAACTTTGAATATATATTTAATAAGAACAACATTGATTATGATTAAGAAAGTGTTGTATAATTAATAATATGTAAGTAAGTATTATTACACTTTTCTTAAAATTATTTTTTTGTATTTAAATTAAATATGAAGGTTAAAGCCTCAATTTATGACCATATACCAGTATATAATCACTCCATTTGTATATCTATATACGTATTAACACTGTAGCACGTAGCTAATGATAATATTAATAAATAAAATAATATCTGCGTTTACTGCACAAGACGTCATGCGACAGAATTTCCATCTAAAGTTCTAATATGTACCTACTAAACGAATACATCAACCAGCATGGAGTATTTTTTCTCGATCTCTCTTTCCCTCTCCCCTCACTTTGTCTCAATCGGTCTCAATCGCTTTATTCCTTTTTTTTCGACAATAACGCTGCATGCGTTGTCGTGACGTTTCATCCGTAAAAAAATTACCTTCATGCGCCTAAAGTTTCACTTCAATAATCGAGAGAATTTCTTAGTTGATTTAGTAAAATTAGAAAAATAATGTCATAAATCATAACATCTGCCAATTTTATAACCTGTTTTATATACAAATATATCTATTAAACATGATATAATGGGAAGTCAATACTCCTGTTAATATAATATTCAACCTAAACGTGTAACATGAGAATATCCTCTGTTGCAAAACTTTTGACGTATAATAGAAATGTTTTAGTAACGATTACAAGGGTTGACACAGGTGCATGTAATTATTACAACTAGATTAAAACAAGGGTTTTCATGGGAATACACACCAACTTTATCCCAACTTTATAATTAAGCAAAATGTATATTAGTTTTCAACACTATATGGAACCAGCTGCCCTCTGAAGTATTTCCGTACCAATTCGACTTAGGAACAGTGGCATAGCTACCTTGGGTGGCTCCCAGTGTGGAAGTTGGTGGTGTCACCTCATCGATAGTAAAAAGCATTCAATTTTATATGATAAAGGAAATGGATCATTTATTAAAAGATCGCGAGTATGGAACGGGGAATCCCCCATGACAGCGTCAGGCTTTTTTGCGGGAATCCCCGAATTCTACATAGAGCTGAGCTAGCGATTTATTTTTTATTGTTGAGAGACCGGGTGGGTATCACCCCAAAAAAAGGTGACACCACCAGTGCGGCCAAACACCCCCGCACCCCCCCCCCCCCTTTTCTACGCCACTGCTTAGGGTTCTTTAAAAAAAGAGAATACCAGTTCTTAAAAGGGCCGCCACAGGTGAGCTCTCTTAAATTGAGAGTGTACATGGGCGGCGGTATCACATGAGTTGAGTCTGCCGCCCCTGGTCTTTAAGAGAAATACAAAAGAGAATACAGCATTTACAATATTTATAGCTTACATAGTAACATTACAATCTAAAATAGAAAATTAAAATAAATTAAAAATGCTGCTTGCTGTTTTTTTTTATAGAACAGGGGGCAAACGGGCAGGAGGCTCACCTGATGTTAAATGATACCGCCGCCCATGGACACTCTCGATGCTGGAGGGCACGCGACAGCGTTGCCGGTCTTTTAAGAATTTGTACGCTCTTTTCTTTTAACTTTTCTCTTTTGTTGCGATACTTATTGGTAGGAAGCAGCTTTGAGTCTACAGGTACTATTACAGCCATTTTAAATCTTTAATCAGCGCATGAGCGCTGATTATTCTAATATATTTTAAAATCTAAAGGTAAATACTTTTTAGGACCAGTAAAAAGTCCCTGGACACTATGGCAAGGGAGTAGAGTGAAAATTAATTAAAAAAAAAACAGAGAAATTAGAATGTGTTAACACGTTTAAATACATTTCAATTTAATATTATCGTAATTGACTAAATATATGTATACTGTTTCCATTTCTCTATCTACTATACTACTATTGATAAAATTATAATATTCATTTTATGAATAAAGTCAGTAATTTTTTTTGTGAGATACAGAGATGTTGTTAATAATTAACAAAAGTACATTCGGCCTAATACAAATGCCATCACATATAAAACTGCTATTGGATAGGTTAGACTCTAAATACTATTTTTACAGAGAATGGAAGGAAAAAATCGAGCTAAACGATGATGAAGCGACCGATACAGTCAGCTACAAAAAGCGAGATACTTTCTACTTCAAGAAACATTTGTCTGGACCGGGTCTGACAGGAGAAGAGGAAATTATTCTGCCTCATATGTTTATGCTTGTAAGAATATCAAACTAAGATGGCTATCATTTTATTATACCTGATTCGAGATCTATTAAAGGTTCCCCTGATGTTAGGTGATACTGCCCATGGACACTCACGTTGCCAGTAGGCTCACTGGCTTTGAACTCTTCTCTATACTAAGTCTTCTTTGTACATCTCCTATTCTAACCTTACCTTGAAATGATCATATAATATCTGTTTTTTACTATAACCAATTTATTATATAGAAATAAGATTAAGTAATAATAGAGATTTCTCAAATGATTACAGACTTTGGCTACAATAGTTTCCCGAGAGAAGCCAGCAATGTTGAATATGTTAGGAAAAGCTTTTAATGGTATTTTTGACAGCCCCGAAACCATTTTCATGAAAGTCAAACCTCTGGACTTACTATTCCGAGGGCTAAACATAGACTGCGCTAAAACAGAATTTGCTCCTAAAGCTGTCTGTACGGCGATAAAGAAGGAAGCGGCCGATCGTCTCATTTTCGAACCAAATAATCAATACAAGTTTTCTATTTTTGGTATGGTGAGTATAGGTTATATATATTTGGTATATAAGGGGAAGTGTATTTATATGAGTGGGCTAAAAAGCTCCTAGGCTATCATAGAATAACTCCTTTTTAGGATTTTGTTGCCATTGAGAGCGATTATAGCGGTCAAAAAATTTCGATAGTATTTTTCCTGTCTTCCTCAAAATATGCTTTATTTTTGACGACACATCAGCTCAAAATTTCTGCCCAGCGAGCATTTTGTTGTGGTTTGACAGGAACATATACAAATATGCATAATATGTCCAACACGTTAATTTGATAACTTTAGGGTCTCAGTAATAGTAATCAACTTCACTTTTCGGTTATGAAAAACTATTTCGTGGCCAACAGGCGGCAATTTAGACTTTTTAAATCGCGTACAACTTTGCTTACGGAAAATGTTGTTTGTATTCGATTGAGGCTCTTTATTTATTTATTTATTCACGCGTTTCATTAAAGAAAAAAACTTACAGCTATTTACAAAGTGAATCAGTGTAATTGTAAATATTCTTGAATCTTGAAGCTATGTATATTTTAACATAATCAATAAATACACATTTATTAATAACTTTTATTATTTTATTAGATATTTTATGCAAGAAATATATTTTCTACAATACGAAAACCTAGCAAAACACGAATTTTATTTTTAGAGAAACGGAACAATTGACAAACACGTGGTAACTGTTTTGCGAGGAATCAAAAACGTGATGGATGTCGGTAAAGTGATTGCAATTGATGATAAAACAGAACAAGATGTCTGGCGGGATTCCTGCAATAAACTTGTAGGCACTGACGGGACTGTTTTCCCGCCATTTTTGACCGAATTTGACAGACTTGAATCGTTTGCTGGTGATTTATGCAGGTATTTCAATTTGAACCTAAATACAAACACCCTAGAGTACTAAAAAACAGTTCATTTTAAATATAAAACCTTAAAACGGACATTTTGCGTGATAAACGAGAGTTTTATAATATAAACACGATATTAGTTTTAAATATGTATGTATGTATTATTCAACACATTTAAATTCGATTGCTTGATACGTCTGTTGCTATGTGATTATTTTAATTTATTTTTCTCTACAGTAATTATTAAACAGAATTATAACTAAGTTTAACACACGACTACCTACTCTTTTCTCACTTAATAGGTACAAACAACAAATAACATTTCTCAAAACTTAACATCAGGTGAGCCTCCTGACCGTTTGCCCCCTGTTCTATAAAAAAACCCCTTTCACAAAAACGCACACATAAGCACGCACAGCAGCATATATAAGTATTATATTTTATTAGAGTAGGACAAAACAATAATGATACCAAAAAGGAAGTTTATTCTGACTGCTACGATTATATCTCAAGCCAGAAACTTTAACGAATTCTACAATTTTCACACAACTTGCTTGCTTCATACTTATTTGATTGCATCCAGATCTTTCAAGCCCTGGTACCAAAAGAAGACGTCCTACCAAGGAATCAAGACGAATCGTTACATCGCTAACATTGGGGACTTGGCTAACGACCCTGACTTGCAGTGCTATTGCGAAAGTCCTGAGAAATGTCCGCCCAAGGGGCTGATGGACCTGACGAAGTGTATGGGTGCACCGCTCTACGTCTCACTGCCTCATTACTATGACTCTGACCCGGAGTTGCTTAAAAACGTTAAAGGTCTTAGCCCAGATGTAAATGAGCATGAAATTGTCATAGATTTTGAACCGGTAGGGTTGTTTTTTTATATACACTTCTTTACTGGCAGAAGAGTTGTGGCAATCTTAAGAACCGCTTCCAAATTCGCTTGCTAAGATATATAATATTATATCTGAAATAATATCTGTAATATTTGATTATATTAGAGCAGTATGAGCTTCATGTGAGTCTCATCCGTGAGGTCGTAGGATCGATGGCTGTGCACCAATATAATTTATTTCTATGTGTGCATTTCACATTCGCTCAAACGGTGAAGAAAAACATCGTGAGGAAATCGGCTTGCCTTAGACCCAAAAAGTTGACGGTGTGTGCACAGGAGGATCACCTTGCCTGTTTGATTTACAAATATCATGAAACAGATACAGAAATTTGAGGTCCAGACGTAAAAAGGTAGCGCCACTAATTTGTTTATATGCGTATGATTATATATCGATATGATATACCAAACGTTGCCCAAAAATTCATTGATCTGGTCTGTGCTAAAGGCTAATAATGCTAATACCATAACTTCCGGTCAATATCATCGCTGATCGATTGGGGTTGTCTGATACATAAATTAAATATATTCATTATAAGATTTCCTTAATTTTTGATGTGACAACGTCTAATAAATCGATGAACGCCGGCTGCACGCATGAAAATCTATGACATTGTCCCGTTACGCTCATTGTACGCTTACGCCGCATCTATATCTCTTCCACTCGATTTGCCTCCTTTGTATGTTTTTTGTGTTTTCGTACAAAATAGTGATAATTCAATTTTAATCATAAAAGTATGCAATCATTTTATCAATGTTTTGTTATGACGTTGTCACGTTAAACTATCGTCCGTAAAACGATACAGACCGCATTTTTTTTAGATAACAGGTACTCCAATGGTTGCTAAGCAACGAGTTCAATTCAGCTTACAATTAATTCAAACCGACAAAATAGAACTGTTCAAAGAGCTACCCAATACTCTAGCACCGATATTCTGGATTGAAGAAGTAAGATATTTTATTTATTAAAAAATATATTTAATAATATGTTTTAATATATATATTAAACATACAAAGCAGCGGCAGCCTAGTGATTTTTTAACTCACGATGAAATTTTTAGTTTCTATTGGCTATTAAAATTTATAACTTAATGTAGATCCTTCATAGGCAATTCATTTAGGATTACCGCCATTAGGCTGTGGAATAAGCTGCCTGAGTCTATACGATTGGCTTCCTCCCTATCGTCTTTTAAAACTCTTCTATATAAATATTTCCTAACCTTATCATATCCTGATCAATCGTGACCTGTGTAATTCTTGTATCTCCTCTTCTTTTTGTATATTATGTAATTCACTATTTGCTATTCTTGAATCTGTAAGATTAGCTTTTTAGTTTTATTTAGTTATTAATATTGTTTTTTTTATTTTCTCTAGATTAAGGTTTTATAGATTAATATATATATTTTGTTTTTTATATAACTTCTGGTTATGCACTTCTTGCACTCATAATTTTTTTTTATTCTTTGATTTCTTTTCTTACTAGGGTTGCCTGGAAGAGATCGCTTGTTAGCGATAAGGCCGTCCGTTGCATCCCTTGTAATTTATATGTATTGGGTTATTTGTGTTTCTTTCTAGCAACGAAGTGTGAATAAATAAATAAATAAATAGATTCAGTCCGGAATATAGTGAAACATATTGCCTTAGCTCACTTCAACAGACTACATAAACATGTGAATACTGACCAACTTTTTACAACAAGTACAAACCTAAAGAGAAATAAACCTTTTGATTTACTAAAACTAGTAAACTGCAAGTGTATCTTGGACTCATGAACATAGTATCAAAACATAATAGAACAGTAATTCTGTTATTACCTTAGTTAAGTTCAGTAGAAAATTAAATCACCATAATGTCGTAAGCCATATTATATTGGCTAGAAACTCGTGGTATTAAGAACTCTCTAGTAAGCAAAAAAAATACGTTTGCCCGTAACATTATGAAGACTCCATCATCAGACTACGCCTTCTGGCAATGTGTTCATGGGCGGTGGTATCACTTTACATCAGATGTGACTTCTGCCTATTTGCCTCCCATTAGAAATGTCTGATTTACATTTCCTCTGAAACATTTATAAATTCATAAACTTTAAATATGTGGAAAATATAGCCTCATAAATATGTTCCAATTGTCTAAGCTCACATTTACGTATGACGTCAGTTATAAATCTGAACTCAAATTACAAGGCAAGAAAATTGCGAGGAAAATAATCTGTGAATTTTGCCATATGAATCTTTATAATACAGATATGTTTCATAGTCGTTACGGTAAATTATAGACTTAGCTATGATTATCGCGAAAGTATTTTTATGCCTTCACGTGGGTAGGTAAATTAAACTTTATGAACTCATGTTTTTCCTAACGTTAAGTGATACCGCCTGCTACCTACACTTTCAATACCAGAGGGCTTGTCAATGCGTTGCCGGCCTTTAACATTCGGAGAGTTTTAGTCATAAACTTACTTCCGGGTATCTCGTCATCCACCCGGTTATCTCCCCACCCATGGACACTCTCAATGCCAGAGGACTCGTCAAAGCGATGCCACCCTTTAAAATCAGTCAAGTTCATTCATTTCTTACATAAGTTTTATTTATAACTTCATGTCCGGGTATTTCGTTTAGCGGTTTTTATGTCTGATTCGTATCATTATGGTTTGTAAAAAAAGCAGTGTACAGTTTAGAGAGTTTCAGTTAAAGTTGAATCGTATTTATTTATTTATTTATCCTTTATTGCCTTATACAAAAACACGCATAACAAAAATAAAAATAAAAAATAAAAAAACAGTTACAATAAAAAATAAAAGATATAAGGCAAAGGGCGGCCTTATCGCTTACAAGCGATTTCTTCCAGGCAACCCTAATGAGAAACAACGTTAAAGAAACACCATCAGAGGGTAGAGTACAAAAAAAAAACAATTAACAAAAGCAACAAAAAAACTAAAAACTTAAAACAAGCGTTACTATAACTAATTGAATATAATAAAACAAAATCAAAGAAAAAATAGCAATAATAATAAATAAAAATAATTATAGACAAAAATTTAAAAGCAAATAAAAAGGTTAACCTATAAAAATAAATATATATAAGCAGAACTAATTACGAGGTAGAAAGAAAATGATCAAAAAGAAGCTTTTTAAATACATTTAAAGATTGCGCTCGTCTAATATCGATTGGTAGGGAATTCCATAGCAGGATACTCTGCACAGTAAAGGAGGAGTGATAGAATTCAGTTTTATGAGTAGGAGTTTCAAGAATTAGGTTGTCTAAGGAACGTAAGTCAAAACTGCCGCCGGAGAGGAACATAAAATTTTGCTTTAAGTAACTAGAGGTTTTAGGATTAAAAAGAATATTAAAGAGAAGTTGTAAAATGCGCATCTTACGCCGCAATCGAATGGGTAGCCAATTGAGCTTTCTTCGGAACTCCGAAATATGGTCAAATTTACGGAGTCCAAAAATGAATCTGATGCAAACATTTTGTAAGCGCTCTAACTTATCAAGCTGCAACTCAGTTAAATCAGGATAACATACATCAGCATAATCAAGAATAGAAAGTAAAAGAGAGTGAGCAAGAGAAATTTTAGTTGAGATAGGCAAAAAATTGCGTAACCTATTAAGTGCGTGAGAAGAAGAAAAAATCCTCCTGCTCAGTTCATTTATTTGGGGCTGCCAAAACAGGGTTTTATATCGTACCCATTTTAATTAACTTTAGGTAATTTAATTATTGTTCTTAAGATAATACAGAATAAGCGGCTTACTAATCGCGAAATATGCTTATAATAAACAATATTCATAGCGCTAAAGCACCTGCATCAAGAGCGCGCCCCATATAAATAATAAACATTTCTTCTTCCATCAATAAAAATAGATATAAATACAACTACTAAACTAACTACTCTGAAATGTGGTCCATATTCAAGAGAAGCCTTTTCACCATCGTTTATTAGGTGCCATCGTCATCCAATTTATTCCAGCTACCCTCTCGATCCCGTCGGTCCATACCCTATTGGTATTCCTTTGTTCCTTGTAGAACAGATCTGTCATCAGTGGATACGTGGGCCTACCTATCTTCATTTAAGTTTAATGGTATCAATTATTTTTCTTTTTCAACGAATAATACTCCTTTCTATCGCACGCTGGCACGAACGTAGTGTGGGCTTTTGCTATGTTTTTGAAAATCCAAGTATGTGCTCCATTTGTAAGGCAAGGCAGCAGGCAGGAATCCACCACCTTTTTCTTTTACACCCGACATACACACCCGCAAATACTTATCCTCACTTTCACATCACACAAAAATGTTTGAACCTTTTATACCTAACCTAACCTATACAATATCATGTATTTCTCTTTGACTATTTATTCAGTATAATTGATTTTTGTTACATGTAGAATTAAGAACTAAATAAACAATTTGCATGACGTTTGCAAATCCCTTACTTTATATAATCCGGATATATACAATCGATCATACGAGCCGTCCGCCGTCTCGAATTATATTTTCTGTTGCGACTTAAATATACGAGCTCAGTATGAGTCCATAATGGAAGTGAAACAGAAAAATTATAGTAAGCCATAATTACTGTATATATATTATATATAGGTATAGATTTTTTTATCATTTTAGGGTCTAGCATTAAACAAGACGTTTGTGAAGATGTTAAAGAACCAGTTATTCATTCCAAAGCGTATAGTCGGAGTAGTTCGCTGGTTGCTGGTAGCTGCTGGTCTGCTGGGTACTTTGGGATGTCTGGTGTTCCACTTCAAAGGTGAGTTTAATTGGGAGCGTACCTTATAAATGTTGCGGTTGATGCTTCTGTTTTTCAAATAAATGAAAGTCTTTGTTTGAAGCTGTTTTGTTGGTGTCAGTTGGCTTATCGTTTAGAATTTGAATTTATCACTAACTAGTGACCCGCCCCAGCTTCGCACGGGTGCAATGCTGATGAAAAGCAGGTTTTTATTATGTATTATTATTTCCGTCGCTGGAAAGCTCCGATAATATACGCGTTCGATCGCTGCTAAATAAGCTGTAATGGGCTGTATAGATCTATATTAAATGAACAATGTATTCAAGGTATTTAATTGGTTAAGGATTAATGCTGTATTGGTTAAAATCGCTTCGAAAATTAGCCATTATTTGTCGTAAAAAGTACATGACAAAAAACGTTATTGTGGGTTATCCATAAGAGATAGACATATACCATCACGGACTTTTCTGTAGACCTTTTCAATGTGTACAATACTTAGTACATTATTTTGATAAAACTTGTAGGGTTCAGCCTGCGTTTGCAATGTAAACGGAAAAAATGTAAATATTTACGACATCACATTAGAAACCTGAAAAATAACAGTACTTATCCGCTATTTAATGGATGTTATTATACATATAAACCTTCCTCTTGAATCACTCTGATTTGATGCGCTTTTTTTAATAGATATTAAAAAAAGCGCATCAAAATCCGTTGCGTAGTTTCAAAGATTTAAGCATACAAAGGGACATAGGGACAGAGAAAGCGACTTTGTTTTATACTATGTAGTGATATAAATTAGTAGTCGTTGGGGTAGAAGGGTTGCGTTGCTAAGATAAAAAGTGCGTCCGTACAAAGTAGACGTGTCAGAAGTGAAATTTCTTTGAAAATTAATGATTACTATACAGCACCAACAGATGATCATGTACCGGAATATGGTTACTTATTGGCTATTCTGAATTTCCATCTGAAGTTTTAATATGTAACAACTAAACGAATACGTCAACCAATAGCATGTATTTTTATAGATCTCCTCCTCCTTCTCACTCTCTCTCTCAATCGGTCTCAATCGCTTTCTGCCTTTTCTTCAACATGAACGTTGCACATCGTCGTGACGTTTTATCCGTAAAAAATTTACCCTCGCGTAAATCGCCTTATTTTTAGGTTCTTGAGTCTCAGTGACAGATCAGTTACGTATAAAATATATAAATGTAGTCGACCTATTGGTAAATCTCGGAAAGGAGAATGTTATATTATAATTAATGAATGTAAGGAAAACTGATCCCTTAAGTTTTTTTTATTACTACCATAACTAACGTTTCACAATGTATTGTAACATTTGGTTTGCCCTTCTAATTTTTAACTTAAATATATGTATATTACCTAATGTTAGATAACATAATATGTATTAAATAAGTTGTTGATGAGAATTTCATAGAAGTTATGTAGGTCCATAAATGAGGGATTTGTCGAAAACGATCACGTATTATATCCAGCTGACATATTTCGCTTGAATAGAGTTTTAATACGATATATTTCTACAGAAGAGTTTTAAAATTAAATACGAGTGCGTATTAAAATACACGATTTTAATACGAACTTGACTCAATGATGTTTGGATATACCGACAAGGATAGGAAATTTACATGCATTTACAGATTTATCTTTTATCTCTAATAAGCACTCTAATTTAGGTTCGCTTCACTTAACAAAATGGCCGAATCATTTTTTTGAAGGATCGCGCATCTTTTGAGGTCTTTTGTGTAATATTTGTCTTTTTAAACTCTGAGATCATATGTTCGATCACCGGCTGTGTACCAATGAACTTTCATTCTATATGCGCATTTAACACTCGTTCGAACGGTGAAGGAAAACATCGTAAGAAAACCGGCCTGCCTTAGACCCAAAAAGTGAACGGCGTATGTCAGGCACAAAAAGCTGTTCGCTTGTCTATTAAATTGACAAATGATATATATATATATTTATATTAGCATTTACGAACGCCGTTCGCACCTATTATCGAGGCCACTTACAGGTTAAAAATTGTTTAACGTGTTACTTTCCTTTTTCTGTTTTTTTGTTATGTCCTTGTTGGTGCGGCTATAAGCAAATGAATGTATTAAGTTATTTGAAAACGTTCATTTATCTCACACCTTAATAAATTCCGTTTTCCGTTTCCAAATAAATATTGAGCTTGTTTTATTTTTATTCGTATTAAAAAATAACCGTAAAGAAAAAGAGAGCGGATAGATTTTATTTTTATAGAACAGGAGGCTCTGATGTATTGTAATTATTCACTTGATGTATTTTATGAATTGGTCCGCTCATTTCTTGAAGGACCCTAAATCTTGATTCGGAAATGCTTCCGTGGTCAGGTGGGTCCACATAGTGGTGGTACGCGTCAGAAATTGCCTTGAAAAAGCTCTATAGTCAGATATCAATTCTTTCGAGGTGAATATAAAAGTTTTATGTTCAAATTATTCAGTTTATACCTAATAAAATCTGTTTTCTTGACGATTTGCTAGTGACCTATATTATCAGATTATACACCCAATTGTGGATTATCCGAAAACCCTAGAGCAAATTCCAACAAATGCCTGAAATCGAATTATTGAAGAAAGATTTAGCCAATTTGATAAGTCCGATTCGCTCAAAAACTTATTGACGTCTGCTAGGTAAAAAACATCAGGCGTTAATTTCCAACCATAAAATTCTTGTGTCTTCTTGCCTACCCTAAACATTCTCAATTTTCATGATATATTAAACTTCTAAAACCGTCTTAGAAGTTAACGTTATACTTAGTAGTATTAAGCTGAGTTAACAAGTTAATTATAAGAAAGGTATATCCATATTTTATTGTTATTTGTGAATGATAATCGGTGTGGGTGCGTTTCTTTCGCATTAGTTGTAAATAAGAATTTGTGGAAATTAATAAACAAAAAAGTGCGTATACATTTCAGAAGTAAAACTCCTTCGTAAATTAATTATTACTATGGTAAAAACCCCAAAAGATAACCATATGTACGAGCAGTGGCGTAGCAAAAGGGGGGCGGTCCACACCGGGGATTCCCGCCTGACGCTGTCATAGGGAATTCCCCGTCCCATACTCGCGACCTTTTAATAAATGTCCATGTCCTTTAACAAAATTATTGATTTTTACTTTCAACTGGGTTACACCACCAACTTCCGCACAGGGTGCCACCCAAGGTAGCTACGTCACTGCGCGTATATGATTACTCCATGTATTTGCATATCTATATTCACACTGTATACGTGCTCTTGATAATATAAATCTATAAAATATCTGCGTTTACTGCACAAAACGTTATTCGACATAATTGCCATCTAAAGTTGTAATATGTAACTACTAAACAAATACATCAACCAATAGCATGTATTTTTCCTCTAACTCCCTTTCTCACTCCCTCTCAATCGGTCTCAACAGCTCTCTCCGTTTTCATCGAGAACAACGCTGCACATCTTCGTACGCTTCATCGTTAAATTTTACCCTCATGCAACTAGAGAAGTTTCACTTTAAAAATATACTAATTTATATCTTTATCTATTATTAGAAAAAGGCCTTCAGTTATATATTGTGTAACAAAACAAGCTATAGGTCTCATTTCTAAAATAAATATATGAATCCTACAATAAATATCAATTTCTTAGTAACATAGGCTATATTTATTCCCAAAATTATTTTTAAATAAGAATTCAGGCTTGCGGAACTGGAACCGGCCGCTGTTCAAATATAAACATAGCATAGTTCATATATAATCAGACGATTCTTTTTGTTTGTTAACGATAAAAGCTTTTAACGTACTAAAAGATCAAACAACTATTTATACATTTGTAGAATAATTTTGTCAAATTACAGTTCATGTTTTATGTGCCGAAATAGCAGTTCTAAGAATAAGATTAAGCCTATTACGATTAACTACTTGGCATGTGTTTGGGTAAAATTTAGAGATGAGACTTCCATGTCTCTAATCAAGTATATTTTGACATAAGAAAGAAATACTTAATGCTATGGGCGAATCGTGAATTTGAGGCGCTGTGGGATATTACCGGAAAGTCTCTCGTTAAGACGCACACGCGAATAACTAAACAAGCGACGGAGAATTTCCGTTTAATAGAGGCACATGAGTTTATTGATCTCAGGGATTCCAATCTTTTTTTTGTTTTTTTTTTTTAATTGTATTTATTTTTTTAAATTCAAAATATCCCCTATATATTGATGAGTGAGGTTTGGGGGTATAGACCTTGTAGATCAGACCCTGCTTAGCGCTGAGTCTTATTATCTTGTCCGTTATAAGTACTAAAACCTCTAATGATATAGGACACGCCCATGCTTTCATGCCTATTGTTTATCGAATAAAATTCTTCAATTTCTAAAGGAATAAAAATAAACAGCTAGCTATAATATATCGTATGTTATATGTTGAAGAGCAGTGTTGGCTTAGTGGCTTCAGCTTGCGACTCTCATCCCTGAGGTCGTAGGTTCGATCCCCGGTTGTGCACCAATGGACTTTCTATGTTCTCATTTAACATTTGCTCGAACGGTGAAGGAAAACATCGTGAGGAAACCGACATGTCATAGACCCTAAAAGTCGACGACGTGTGTCAGGCACTGGAGGCTGATCACCTACTTGCCTATAAAATTAAAATATGATCTTGAAACAGATTCATAAATCTGAGGCCAAGACTTAAAGAGGTTGTAGCGCCACTGATTTATTTTTATTTATATGTTTCAGACAACATAATGCGGTTTGCCGTTGCCTCTGATTCACCAAGTAAAGTAAAACCAGAACCGGATTCAAATGGACAGGAGGCACCACCTAAAATTGAAATTTAATATTGGTGTAATAAATAAAAGAGTATTGCATAACAATTATATTATTCTTAAGCAAAGTGTAAATGTTTTTTTTTTTTTTTTTTTTTATTATTTTTCCAGTAAATTTTCCTATCTTAACAGTTACTTAACAGTAATATTTTCATACTAAGTTTCTGTTCACGCAGGTATAAGATATAGAATAATAAAAGATAATTTAGGCCATGTTCAGATGGCCAATTTTTTTTGCGACTAAATATCGTGCTACAGTGACTCTAGACGCAGGCGAATACGGGCTTTGATCGGTATGTAACGTGTTAACATGTTTTTTGTGGCTTGTTTTCATACGATACTCATTTCAAAATGAATAAATCTAAAGATTTACAAAATAACAGCTACACATCAATTTTCTAAGCTCTAACGAAACAGACTGACGAGCTCTCGCAATGCGCGTAAGCGTTTGTCATTTGAACTCTATATAAATTTAATCGCGCGTTGACCTGCGTAACTCGTGTTACATGTGAACAAGGTCTTACACGTACAACGTATACTTACGAACGTCACTTAAATATATAGTTAATATTTATTGACAGTTCAAAATTTAAGGGAACGAATGATGACAACTTACAGCAATTCCGCCACATATATCAATATTATAAGTAATTCAATAAAAATATTCTATTTTGGTAAATTTATAATATATTCCGGAAGTATCGTCCTACATGAATTTTTCCTAAGTTCTCCTATCTTTCTCATATTTTACGCCCATTGAACCACATCTAAACATTTGAGTGCCAAATGAAGGGAACATTACACACAAAAATTATTTAAACTCGGAAGAAAAATTATCATAAAATTACATTCGAAATTTAAAACGAATTTAAGTTAATTTTTGCCTCACTTAGCATCTTTTGGCTTTTGTTGACTCTACGTATTTAAATTCCTGAATGTCAATGCAAAATATAATAAAATAATGACATAATTTTACATTTCTCTAAAATATTTTTTGTCTGCCAAGGCTGTGAAAGCGTATTTAGGATAACAAATCTAACTAGTACATAGCAGCCATTGTGTGATTCATCATATTCAATATGTATTTAGTTTGTTATATAACACCAAAAAATAAATAAATTTTCCTTATTAAATGTTAATCCGATTTAAACGTGTAGCTTCTAATGCCCACTTTCTTTTGTATCAAAAAATCTTTCCCTTGCGTTAATTACTTAGCAAACTATAGGAATTAGGTGAAATTATAAAAGCTTTTTAATTATAATTTTATTACAGCTATATTTACATCAGTACCTATATCACACAATAATTGTACTCTTACAATTTTAAAAAAACATCACAAAGTAAATTCTATCGAAAAATATAAAAAACAATATGTTTATTCAAGAAAAAACAAATTCCTTATAATTTTCGATAGAAAGGTCAAACGACCTATAACTTACAAAGAAGCAATCACAACCTCTTCTTGGACTGCTCGATCAACTTCTTCGATCTTTTCAAAACCGAAGTATCCATCAGTTGATTCATTCGTTTTCCCTGAACATAATCAACTAACTTCTTAAAACCAGCTCGCACAATATACGATAAAATTATAGAAGATAATATTACAAATGCAATGAATATAAAAAGAATGTCAAGAGAGTAATATTGAATGAAGTTCAAATCCTTCGCTGGTGACTGCAAGTGATAAGCTCCCTTGTGCCTGATTACATATTCTGTCCAATAGATGGCGCGTTCCAATGGCGATTCTTTCTGATCTCTCAAGAGAACTTGGCGTTTCTTAACTTGATTCTTATATTTGGGGTCATTGATGACCTCTGTGATGGCTTTGAACAATTTGTCCGCAGTTAGATATTGTAAGTCCAGTTTTTTGGCATAGCCGTCGACTTCCGCTTTAGCGGCATTGGAGTCGTGGTCACAGAAGATGGGAATGCTGACGATAGGTACTCCGTGGTAAACGGTTTCAAACATGCTGAGTAGACCTCCGTGCGTAACGAATGCCTTGATCTTTGGATGACCTGAAATGAATAACGATTTTTAGATATGTGATTTAAGTGCGATGATGTTTTTAGATTTTGGCTTTAGCTGGGACAACTCCTCCACTGTTATATCTTTCCTTTTTTGGTGTTGAAATATTCCACTTGAACCACTGATCAGTTTTGGAATCAATATATTTATTTTTTACAAAAAACTAATGCTATTAACTAAACATTACCTAATAGATCTTGTTGGGGCAACCATTTGTACAGCCTAACATTCGAGGGTATATCTGTCAAGTTCTGCTCAGCGTCCTGCTTCCACAGAACCCTTTGCGGGAGTCTTCCCAGAGCCTCAACCATCATTCTGTGTACCGTGAGTGGCATGTTGTCTGTTCTTACTGATGAACCCATAGACACGTAGATAAAGCCTTCATTTTCGGAACCAGATATCCAGTCTTCTAAATCCTGAAAGTAGGTATAAAAATCAAGAAAGAGACACATTGATATAACCTAACCTACCTACCTGTACCTCAGTTATATTTATATATATATTTAATATTAAGGCCTTGAAAGAGCTTCAAGTGGACAAAGTATGTAAATTTAAATTATGAATAATGCAATCAAATAATTATATCTTCTTTTCAAGAAAGAAGTGAAATAGTGTGAAATATTTCCCTCGAGAATGTAAGTGCGTGCTGAATGTAAGGATAAATGTTAGTTTTTTTATTTTATTAATGATTACTTAAAGATGTCATGTGGATCATGGTGTAATCGTTGCAGCTCCTTACAAACATTTTGTACAACAAAAAATTTGCCAAAATAAGAGTGACGGAGAGTTTATTGCCAACTCTTCTCGTTCTTTCTCCACCCTTGATTTGATAACTGGCAGCAAATGTTAAATGAGATGCTTTAACATGTATTTCTTTATTGATATTCATAAGTGTACCTAAATAAATGATATTGAATGCTGATTTTTTTGTGAACACATTTGATATAGATTACCTTACCGCATTCAACTTCTTCGGCTCCTTACAATGTATGCACGCAACTTCAGCAACGTTCGGGAGATACGGCCGGGGATAGGACACGGAATAATGCCCATTCTGAAGTACGAAGCTCACATTCTTTCCCATATCGTACACATGCGGCATTTGCTGTCCAAAATGTCTCCTCAAAACACCTTGGAGTATTGTGACACTCACTGCATGTCCAGCGAAAGCACCGACATGCCAAAAAGTATTCCTGACACGATCTATGAAATTCATATTGTCCGTAAACGATTTTGCAAATATTGGAGTAACGGAGTATGGAGCTGGAGATCCAGATATACTGGTAGGTCCGGAATAGAATCCAACAGTGTTGATATACATGAAAGGTACTTTTTGCCGGTACACAACGCCCAAGGCACATTCAGGGTAAGCGCCATCGAGAATGATTAGATCATATGTCCTTCCTGATCGAAGGAAAGATCTGGTTTCATAATCATTGAGAAATGCGTCGCACGCCTGAAACAAATGAAGATTGTTCGATTAGGTTTAAAAACTGTTTAATAAGTGCCCTGTTAAAGGGCTTCAAAGATTGTAAAATGTATCATACATACATAGATAATATAGTTCCATTACATACTACCGGAAGGAAGAAAAATGTTAAAAACGTTGTACGGAGAAAGTCTATTGTTTGTCTATTTATGGACGTGACACATTGGAGATTTTCGGAGTAGGTATTAATAATAGTTAATCTCAAGAAATCAATCAATCAATCAGTCAATGAAAATATCTTTATTCATATAGGTAAACAAGTACATTTATAAACGTCAAAAAATTAAATATAATGAAATACCCACCTCATATCCAAATCTCACAATATCCTTATACGGTAGTGGTTCCTCACCCCTCATCCTGGCCCCCACTAAGTCCAAAGACATATAACTTCTAATAAAGGAAGCCAAACCTTCGGGGGCTATCTCTTCTAAGCCTTTAAGGTGGAAGTCTGGTTGAAACGCACTAATCAAGGTTATATTGTGACCTCTGAAAAAAATTATATTTGTTAAACGTTATTACGTTTGCCCCCTGTTCTATTAAAAAAAAAGACAATTTTTCTCTATTTCGATGTATCGAATGCTTTTTTGTATGCGTTTATTAATGTAATAAATTGTATTCTATGGTGATTGCGTAAATGATAGACAATGTTTCGGGCTTTATTAGTAATATATTACCGATATCCTATCTCTGTAAGAAAGTTTTCTATATTTAAACCGGGGTTACTTTTTCATTCCATTGAAATTATTTTTTCATTTCCTCTTACATTAATCACGATATTACCCATTATATTTGAGCTAACAAAATATCTTGAAACAACAGAACAGATATTCTTAAGCTAAAACCTCTTGATTAAGCAAAAATCGCATATGAGTGGTCTATTCGTTCAGATGCCTTAAACAAATACACAAATACGTCAAACTTCTGCCTCTTCTGCTTCTGGGGTGAAATATATCTGAATTCAGTCGATGTCAGCTGTTTAAGAATAAATCACCTTCTAATAAGCCCTCTGGCGAGTTCCCAAAAAGGTATTTTATGTGACTTTGTTCCTCCCATTGTGATCATTAATATATCGCTTCCACACGCTGACGCAGCAAGTAAAATCGGCAGACAGAGAATTGGCCATCGCGTCCCCTGAAACAAATATTGTCTCTTTATATTTGTTATAACACTCTGACAAACGTGGGTAATACATTTCAGGTAATCAAAATGTGGTCTGGTTCAGATTTCTCTCTTGTTTCTCTGTGTTCTCAAATTGCTAAAACGGAATACTTTCTTTAAAAAATAAATACCTTTATTTAAATAGGATTACTCCTATTGTGCAACACTATTTTAATTTTTAAAATGTAAGTGCAAATGGAAGAGCCGAGCTGTCCACGACACACATTCTTAATTGTTGGTTCTTTGTCGATCAATTAAATAATTTTATATCAAACGTTGGAGATTTAGTTACCGAATTGCAATTAAGGAACTTTGACAGCTTTAAAACCAAAACATGTAAATGTAAGGTTTTCTAGTTTGAATCATGTAGTGGTTTTGCCTAATAAGTTGAAGATCTTGATAAGTTAGCGATAAATGATGAATGTACGAAGGATAGAATCTATACGTAAATCCCATTGAAAAATAAAACCCTTCCGTTCCCGAAGGAATATGTATGGAGTAATGCTATTTTTTTTTACAATTTTATAAGTAACAGTTGGAATAGAAACACGTAGACTCAAAACTAGCAGCTGTACTTTAAGTTGTTTATTAAGACTATAAATTAAATAAAGGATGTTGAACTTATAAACCCTCAAAAATGTAAGATCACTCGGCATTATCTACTGCAGTTACTATAGAGAGCATTTAGAGTTGTTCGGATTAATACCTTCACCTGAGCTCCATCATCGGACGTCGATGCAAAATACGAAATTCTACCCGTATCACCTCGAAGTCCGACTACGTGGTACCAGATGAACACTGAAGTATTTCCGAACCAATTTAACCTTCAAGAAAAGAGCGTACCAATTCTTAAAAAGCCGGCAACGCACATGCGAGCCATCTGGCAATGTGAGTGCCCATGGGAAGCAGTATCACTTAACATCGGATGTGCTTCGGAACGTTTGCTTTCTGTTACCTCAGATTTATGCGCTTAATGAAATAGAGTATAATATTTCTACTTCGTCAATATTTTAACCTAACACAGTGGTCACAAATACATAAGGAGACAAATAAGGTAAGATTATATAATATGAGTAGTATTTGCTGTTGACAAAAGTCCAATGCTGAAATTATCTGAATATTTTTTTATATATCTGTGTACGAGATTTTAAATAAGTTAAAACAACAAATATATTGTGCCTTACAATCCAAAATGGTTCTGTCAGCAGTCAACCCAAAAATGACTAAGTTACCAAAACAGAACTAATCTCAGAACAATGATAGGTACAATCACTATTGGCTATTGTCTCCTTAATAAACATCTTTTTGTGCTAGGCGCGACAGACAGCCCCATGTGCAGAGGCTGTTTTAGCGCAGAGGAATTAGTCACCCACGTAGTCCTGGAATGCGAGGCTGTGGCTATACAACGAACAGAAATCCTAGGAACAGTGAGGTCGTGAAGCCTGCGAATTGCCCAGGAAGCTTCTGTGCTTTTGGAAGGAGTAAGGCTGGCTAAGTTCGCCATGACTTCACGTAAAACGGACCTATTGAGCGTCTAAGTGCGGAAACAGAGTCCATATAAGATATAAGAATTTTTTTAAATCATCGTGATTTCTAACTAAATTACCGCAGTACTTATAGTATACACAATTTACATACTTTTTCGGAATAAAATAAGTATTATCCGTATGATGAGCAATTCTCTTGTTTTTTCAACGAACGGTCAAGTTTATTCAGTGCCGTGGGAAAGGGTCATTGTATTTAACGTTTCTACAAATTCTAACAATATTTTCATAAAATATTCCACGCTTTGAAAGATTCAATGTAAAATCTAACATTTTATTCGTGAGTTTTAATTATAATTTCAGCAGAGCAGTGTTAGCCTAATGGCTTTAGCGTCGAACCCTGGCTGTGAGCTAATAGATTTTCTTGCTATGTGCGCATTTAACATTTGCTCGAACTGTGACGGAAAACATCGTGAAGAAACCGGCTTGCCTTAGATCCAAAAAATTTACGGCGTATGTCTGGCACAGGCGCATTACCTACTTGCCTATTCGATCGACGAATGGTTATGAAACACATACAGAAATCTGAGGCCTAGACCTAAAAAGGTTGTTGCGCCACTGATTTATTTTTTATTTTAATTATAATTTATACTGGAACTCAATATTTTTGTAACTAAGGGTTTACATCGGGTGCTTATAATTATTTTATGTTAGTTTATTTCTATTATGTACTATAAAAAATGTAATATAAACATGTATATAAAGTGCAAGCATATGAAACGCTGATACAAGAAACCAGAATCAGCGAATACATAGATTTTACGAATAAAGTTCTTTGAAATAAAAAATCTTGTTAAATGACCCCAAATTAACTCCGAGGGTTATCAAGGCCTCAGAAAGTTGTTAACCCCGATTAAGGAAACATACGGAAATATTTTGGACACGTTGCAACCCTGAATACATTGCGTAGTTTAAGGTCTATACGAAAACTTCGTGGCGCAGTATACTATCATAAATATATTTTATAATGTTGTAATAAATGTCCTTAATTACTGTCATATGACTCAGTTGTTTTCAACAGTAACTTGTACATTTTATTTTAAGAGAATTATCTGCAAACCAACAAAACCACAATTGTCAAGATTTTTGTACAATTATTTTTGATTACATTCACTATATGGCCTTGTTGGGAAATGAGTTTTATAATACGCAAGCAAACCAGATTATGACACGATTACCTATTTGACAACATTGCTATGAATCTATATTTAATTCTAGGTGACAATATATGTACATTAATCACTAAAATATCTAGTACTGAGAGAGAAATATGTATTACTATTACTACTACAAATAGTTTTGGAAAATTTCACGTGACTAGATTTTGAAACGATTGATAGATTAAACAAAATGCTAAAATTATATCGATCGACTTTGTTGAATTATTAAGAATATATTAATCCTGCACACAAACGGGAACTTCTGCGTTACTCTCATAGAAATACTGTTAATAAAACTATTTATTGTTTGTAAACACAGATTAGCATTAGAATGGATGCGCGTGATACAAAACAATAGAGGACATTATCGCCATTTTAGGACGATCACCACTTAATTCGTCACATGTCAATCCATACAATGAAACACGAGACTCGATAATGTGTAATAAAAATCTTGAGGAAAACTCTGCACGTCCAATTGGTCTAGGAATCTAATATTTCTTTAAAGGAATCCAAGTAATAAAGAACCAGTATACGCCACCGTTTACAATTCATCAAGAACTTAATAAATTTAAATTAAAGTCTCTCTGTCTCTTCAGTCAGTAGCCCATGTGTGAACGTCGTTGACAGCAGGAAACATGGAGTGGATGATCTGTTTCCACCGGTATCTGTCCAGCGCTTCGCTTATTGGTTGATGAACGGCCACCCGATCTTTTCTGTCACCAAGTTCTCATCGACTTTGTTTTGTTTGCCAACTTCGAATTATATCGTAATTCGGGCATATACATTATATATTCGTGCATATAATTCGTTGTTGGCATGTAGTGGACAGGGAGGAGTCAGTATGCGGAGTTGAGTTCAACATCGATGTATTGTTCTCTATATTAAAGTTAAAATATCTAAATTGATAAATTATATATAAAAGTAAAAAGCAAAAGGTAAGTAAATGTGGCTGCACCGATATCAAATACCAATTATTATCTAATTAATTGCAATGAAGTGCATTTAAGTTGTTACATGGAACAGGTATACAATCGCGCAATCAGGAAGATGTGTACCTTTGACTTTTCACTCAATAAAAGCCAGTCGGAGTCTAGCCTCTAAGGAAATAACATAAAGTAAAAATGTAAAGAACAGTTAATGTGTATTGAAAATATTTATGAGTTTTACTGAAGCCTTTTTAATAAAATGTGCACTCAGTTGTAACATTGTTTGAACTACAGAAAATTGTACGAGATTTTGTTGTTTGATTTCTGTATGCTACATGAAAATAAAAAAAATAAATCAGTGGCGCTACAACCTCTTTAGATCTTGGCCTCAGATTTCTGAATCTGTTTCATGATCATTTTTAAATCTAATAGGCAAGTAGGTGGTTAGCCTCCAGTGCCTGACACAGGTCGTCGACCATTTGAGTCTAAGACATGTCGGTTTCCTCACGATGTTTTCCTTCACCGTTCGAGCAAATGTTTAATGAAACTCCATTGGTGCACAGCCGGGGATCGAACCTACGACCTCAGGTATGAGAGTCGTACGCTGAAGCCACTAGGCCAACACTGCTAAAATATATATGCTACATAGGTAGTGTAAATAATGGTAAGTTGGGAATATTAACGTTGATTTCTTTCTAGGCTAACATATTAGCACATTTTGCCTACTCAAGTTTTCTTAATTTTATATGCGTGACGATTTCCTAACTCGGAGTTACGCACCGACAGCCGACTAAACTTGTGAACGCAGACACTCACTTCACACATTACATTACATTTTATAAAAATCCGCTTAATTACCTGGTATGTATTATATTATTGTATGTGAGTGACAGTGATATAGTAAAAATATAATAATCCTCTATTATTTAAAGCATCCCAGCCATTATCATTTTGGTCCTTCGAGCCGGAATATACGACCTCAGGCTTTACAAGTATATTAACACTTAAAGTAGAAATTCAATGTTATTTTAAACAATAATGACGCATATTTTCGCTCATGTTTTAGTGCGTAATCTATAGCAAATATTTCTGTCATCATACCATTATTGGATAACCAGCCTTTAGTCTTGCTTACTTAAATCCTAAAACCAGGAATCAATGAAAAACTAAATATTTAATTAAATATAAAGCTTATTTATAGAAACTGATTCCATCAAAACATGTAAGTTAAAAATAACAAAAAAATTAATCGGAATATCGTAAAGAATTCGTTAATAACAAGAATTTCATTTCTGTAATCCGTTTATACACAATATTTTATCAGCTGAAATCGGGATTTGATTTTATAGCTTTATTATTTTAGGCATTTTGATTTGAATCGTTGTTTTGATATCGTTTGAATATTATAATAGGTCGGAATTTCTAAGATATGCTTTTGTGATGGGAGACAAGAAATTAAATTTACCTATTCACAGACTGTTGGAATATATTTATTTATTTATGTATATTAGCTATAGTTGTATATAACGGCCGGCAACGCACACACTAAAAATGGGGACCGTAGGCGATGACATTATTGGACATCCCGTAGGCTCATTTGCCCCATATTCTATTAAAAAAAACGTTATTGTTGTTGGTTATATTTGTTACTTGTCAAATTAATATTAAAATCAGCACTTTCGCGCATCTAGTATAGTGTATCTAGTCTTTCTAGGTTAATCCAAGTAAATATACATAAATTTCATTAATCTCAACATTAACTATTTGAAGTTTATAGTTAATGTTTTAATGTTCTGTGCTTTCTACTCTCCTGTTAATTTGACAAATTAATAATTTTTAACTGTGTCGTGGTAGCGTGAGTTTCAGGCATTTGATGAATATCCTGAAAACTTGATGTAAATAGTGACGAATTTAACGCTTCAGATGAGCCGAACGTTGAAACTTAAACCATCCAGAACGGGCCACAGATGACGCGCGATAAAGACAAAAAACATACGTCACATTCATCGCTTCCTTCGGGGTTTTTGAAGTCGACCAGAAATGTTTTCTTATTCTTGACATTTTTTTCCTTTAATAATGAATCAAATTTAGTACTAATATTAGTTACGTAACAATATTTACGTCAAAAACATCGAAGACCATGTTTAATAATTAAAACCATTATCTTCTTCGGTAACACTGGAAGCGGTATTTTATTTTTATTTTCGTAATCAACTATAAAAGTATAGCATAATATGTTACGTTATGTTATATAACGCAATTGTTATTAGGAAAAGATAACATATGGCGTAGCGTTGTGTTTACCTTTCTTTTCCGTGACCGTTTTAAGTTGTACGACGTCGCGATTTCTTTCCAATTTTACTATAAATTACAAATTTTATCCAACAATTTTCTTATACATATATAAAATTCTCGTGTCGCGGTGTTTAAGAGTTAAACTCCTCCAAAACGGCTTTCTCGATTCTCATACATTTTGTGTGCATATTGGGTAGGTCTGAGAATCGGACAACATCTATTTTTCACCCCCCTTAATATTAAGGGTGGTCCACTCCTAAATTATTTTATTTATTTTTTAGGCAAAATTTTTCGTTTTAATTTTTACACCATACAAAAATACATTCAACCCTCAATTTTTACCCCTCTACGACCGACCCCTATTTTTATTGTTAATTATACACTTTAATTTTTTGGCCAATTTCTTTTATTATTTTTTTGTGATGACAATAAAAAAAAATTATATCTCTCTCAATTTTCACTCTTATACGATCAACCCCTATTTCTTTTAAATCTATCCACAGATCCGCAATAAGGTTACAAGATGGCAATCAAATATTATAATTGTAGTAGAATTAAAAATATGCTTCCTAGCAATAACATACATGGCAAAACAACGTTTGCCGGGTCAGCTAGTGATTATATAAAATATATTATAAGGTCGTTAAACAGTGCCCTGATATATCATAAATTTCATATATACTATGAATATTAATTTGTAAAATACATAGTTTATATTTTAATGCTACGGTATTTTAAATTAAACAAAAGTTTTTTTGCTCAATTCGCATTTAATTCTACTGATCATAGATTATAATTTTATTCAAGATAAAATATCAATTATGAAAGACTTTTGTATATTTAGTTAAAGGGAATTTTGAATCACTTTCCTATTTTAAATCATTAATTGTATTTTGAGTATTATTTTTATTTTGATATTATTGACAATTAAAAGCCACTTCATAATTAACTTGACGCTGTCAACTGTCACTTAAGACGCACAGATGAAATTAAGGTTATAAATCCAAACACTGACTGTCGTAAACCTCCAACCGGTTATACGCTGACCAATATTGCCGGGAATTCCGATTTTTGTGTACATTGTTAATATTTACTATGATTTTTCGTATACATAGGCTCAAATAGTCATTCAATTTGTTTTTACATAGAGGTAAACTCTAAGTCACTCTTTAAACGACTTTTTTGAAACGGAATGACTTAATTCTATAGAGGCTAAGCTGATAAGTGTTTTATCTGCCTTATCATATAGAAAACATAGAAAAAATAAAAGAAAAGACAGACATCACTTTGTCTTTTGAAGATCGGAAACATCCATATGTAGTTCGATCCTTTTCAGGTTCTTGACACCATCGGCTAAGTGAGAAGACCTTTTGAATTAATGAACGTGAACTAACACGTTCGGCTTAGTACACAAAAACAGAGTGTCTTTCCTTTAATAGAGACTGTAAATATTGTTATTACACTTTTTTATGTTAAATACCCTAATTAGTAGGGTTAGACATAAAGTATTTATTGTTCTAAAATAAGGCTAAATCGTAATGTTTCATGATGTCTCAGTCATAAAAAAGGTGATAAAACTTTCACGAGTAAGTATGTAAATAACACAACTAGTACATACTCCTTTACTAAAATCTGCGTAAGTAGGCAATAGATATTATACCACATACAAATCCGTGGTCGTTTATTTTCCATAGTCATATCATATTGTATGACGTCAGAAAGCGGGCAATGGCCGTATGGGTGGTATTCCGAAACGCATCTATTAAAGGGTGTCTCGGAATGATTTTCATATTTTGACAAATACGCGCCAACCGCATATGGCAGGGGAAGAGAATTGGACTCAAACACTTGACTTGGTAAGTCAGCCATGAATTATTTTAGGGTATAACAGCGCGTGTTTTGCGTGAGAGAGTTTTATAAAATGGTCACGGGCATGTGAATAGACAAAATTGCAGATACTGGGCTTCCGGGAATCCGTTAGAACAGCATCAGAAGCCCTTGCACGCGCCAAAAGTTGTTGTTTGAGCAGCAGTATCTAGTCAAGGGATTATCGGTCCTTATTTTTTGAGGATGATCGAGGTCCACCTCAGACCGTTAATTCTGACCGATATTGAATACCAGAAATCTTGCCCACAACTGCAACACCTTTTTCCAGCAAGATGGAGCCACTTCTCATGTTACAAATGACTTATTAGCTGGTCTTCACGATTAATTCTCTGAAAGAGTGATAAGTCACCGAGGAGACATTAATTGGCCAAGAAGGAGCCCTGATTTAACATCTACTGATTTCCTCCTATGCGGCTGCCGCAAGCAAAAAGCAAAGTTTACAACTCATTGCCATCCAAGCTGAATGATTTGAAGAATCACTAAAAATCAACTTTACTCTAAGAGCGATGCTCCAGCGAGGTAATTAAATACGAGATTTAATTAACATTTGGTTTTTTTTTTCAACATCTAACAACAAAAAACATTCTTAGACACCCTTTACGTTTTTTAATTATCACCTTATGTTGTATTGATATTGCAGATTAGAGTTTAAAGATTTTATTAACACAACGATAATTTTCGCTTTGACATATGGCTTATGTCATTCACATTTGAACTTTAAACGTTAAAAGTTAAACGCCTTCAATTAAATTAAATTAAATCTCAGGAAGTCACTACTTCCTACCGACTTTGAAATCGCTTTATGCCAATTTTGTGTTGGTTATATTGTTTTTTTTCTTCAGCGCGTATTTGCAATCAGCCTTAGCGTAAACTCATCTACTGGCTAGAGCACTGCCAGTCTTCTAGCTCTAGAATAGGTGGGATATTGATATTTTTAACAAGATTATTTATAGCAACAATTATGCGGCGTATCATCTTGTCATAGACTAAAAATATATCTGATTTATTTTATCTATAACAATTTATGTATGTGGCAACACCCTTGATTTGAGAACTGGCAGTAAATGTAAAATTAGAATCATTTTATGTATATTTCTTTTCTTTTTTTGACGTTCATAAGTGTACATTGTTACCTATATGAATAAATGAATTTTTTGTTTTGTTTTGTTTTTTTGAAAACAATTTTATAAGACGCAAAGAAAAGACGTAACTTTTTACTACTGATAGTTACTATGGTTTTCGTTGGCGTCTCTGTGAGAATATAAATGTCTATCAGTGGCGAAGAGTCCATACAAGCCGATTCCCACCGGGTTACCTTTCAAAAATCAGTTCCATATTCATACAAAAGTATTTACATTCTATTTCATTAACAAAGTATTATTAATTAAATGCCTGCGCGATTTACAATAGCAATAGTAATTCTTAGCAATACCCTAAGTATCACATTTCATTTTATAGTCGTAAATTAATCAGCGCGTCAATTTTTCGTACCTAAATTACATTAAAGGTAACTCGACGAATTACAGCTTATCTCGGCCAACGTTTTACTATGAGGCGAAAAGAGACAGAGCGTGTCAAACCATCTCTTTCTAATGCTCGCTAACTGTACGTAAAATTTAAAGAAAGATAAGGCTGATCGCGACCGGCTTGCAGTTCTCTCCTCTCCTCTATTAGAAAGAGACAAAGAAATTATTGTTATTGAACCACGGCACGGGAGAAAGAAAACACGACAAAATTAAAAAGAATTAGCGTTATAATGAAATCCTTCGCAAGTCATATTCTTTTTATTTTGGCATATTTTCGCGTTCCATTTCGTTTGGTTGAAAATAGATTATTTTTAGTATGTGACATGTTTTAGACGTGACATTTTTTTGGACCGGCTTCCCTTTGCCAAAATTTCACCCTTCGCCACTGATGTCTATGCATACTTACTCTTATTATGTTGTGTATTGAATAAAATTAGCGAAACTAACAAGGGTTGTGATTTAAAACGAGCTAGCACTTCCCATAAGCACTATGTACAAACACAATATTTTAATTGTCTCCGCAAAGGAATCAACATAAATACCATAAAATAAATATATCAAGGTCTAAGTAAAGTATTGAAAGAGGTACTGCTGTATGCAGTAGGTAGTACTGAAATTACATTATTAATATCAGCACGGTTCGTTGACGGTATGGTTGTGTCACAATCTAAAAAATAATATAATGGCAACATAAAACTGTTTATTAACGCCAAGTGGTCGCAAGTCAACGCAAGAAGGTGGTATTAACATGGCTCGAGGAGAAGACTTATTTTGGGTCGTTGCTCGAGGTAAGGAGATTTATATTGAGCAACAAAAGACTCTAGACATAGATGTCAAAACGTCAACTTTTGACAATTGACACGTTTAATACTACTAAGAAATAATTAAAGAAACCTATATAAGTTATGAAAAAACACTCTTTACATAGACAAAATCCATCGCTAAATATTATCAGAATACATTGTTACGAGAACCTATATTGTAAATTTCATATTAATTGGGTCAGTGTATTACAAAAACATATTAAATTAAATAAGCTTTATTTTTTGTATATAATTATGATGCATTAAAATGTGTCATTTTCATTTACATAATTTTATGGTTCATAAGGTTAGTCTTATATGGTTACAATACCAAATTTTAAAACCTGTAATTGTTAAAATTGTTAGTACCCAGTAGCTTGAGCACGCACTCTCTCTCTGAAAAGCCTAGAGGTTGGATCGTCTCAGGCTCTTTCCTTTAAAAAATGTTATCGTATATAAAAATATTTGTTTGATTCGGCTATAAAATAAACCGAATTTACAATGAATAACAATTTTTTTTTATAAATTACAGACAAAAGTCACTGTTGTGTAATCAAACAGTTGTTGTTCAAACATCACATACACGAAGAGAATTTTTATTTAAAACGAAATAAATTACATAATATTAATGTTTTGTCCATTCATTAAAAATATTTTTGAAATTACCTTGTCAAATCAATGCCAGCTTACGGTGAGAAGTGAGTGAGCTTTGCTCGGTATTTTTTTATTTTTATAAATCGTGTTTTTTGTAAATTATATTTAAGTACGAATTACATTGTAATAAAATGATGAAATATGAATAATATTTTTCGATCTTACCGACAGAATAATAAAAAAAATGAAGTGGTTTTTTAAAGTTATTAATTTAAAGAAAAAATCATAAGTGTGATAGAACACGAATAAAATGATTCCTAGCTAGATCGATTTATCGCCCCCGAAACCCCCCGTATACTAAATTTCATTAAAATCGTTGGAGCCGATTCCGTGATTCCAATTATATATATATATATATATATTATATATGATGTTGTCCGATTCGCACACCTAACCGATATGCAAACAAATTTCACGAAAATCGGTTGAGCCGTTTTGGAGGAGTTTAGTTACAAACACCGTGACACGAGAATTTTATGTATTAGATCAAATCAAATGCTGTTCGTTAGCAACGCTGAAATTCTAGAATGGCTGGACCGACGCCGATTAAGATCTTAATATATTTGTGAAAGTTCAGGGAAGGATTTAACAATGGAAATTATAAAAAATAAGTAACGAAAAATACTAAAAACGAGAAATAAATATTTAAATGAAGAGAAATAATTTCCAATAAAAACGGCTCCTTCCTAGATTTGATGTTTTTGATACGTCACTTTGTTGTCATATATAAAGCCTTCAGAAATTTGTTTTTCATAGCTGTAGTGTGAGGACCCATCCCTTTGGTCTGTTTTATATATTTGTAACAATATGTAGGTGATACGTTCACAGAGTCATCTAGTAACATATAAATGTGACTTATGTACTTTATTCAAAACCAACCAAACATAAAAAGGTATGAACTATGTATGTCCAAAAATATACGTGAAGTTAGAACAATAACATTGTTCCAATCTCGAGCATAGCCGTCTAGATAGTGAGAGTAATTACAAGATACACTTTCGCTTATTGGAAAAGATATGGGAAACAGCACTTTAATCTTAGCAAAGTAAATCCTATTATTGCGTGACAAGAATATCTTCTCATTCTGTATCAAAACTAGGGTTATGTAAGTTTATTTATATATACATTATTTAAATTAGACATAATAAAACGAAATATAGTTCCGTGATAGAAAATTTAGTTCTTAATTCATTATTAATATTATTTTACATTTAGTTTTATGAATGTCTTCTAGATTCCTTGTTACGTGTTTAAGCCAAGTTTTTTACTACATCTGCAACAATTGTCATTATATTACAGTGAATTTATGTTCAATCATAATAAATTATACACCTAATCCTTCCCCAGGAATTTTAATTGTAGAAAATGCATTTAGTAAATTTTAAGTTTTTCGTAAAATAAAGAACCATTACAAGTAAGTGCCGCTACAACAAATGACTTACATTTTTGAATCCGATTCGTTATAATTGTTTTAATAGGCTAGTAGGTGATTACCCTTCCATGTGAAAATGTCCATTGGTGGAAAGCCGGTATTGGAACCTCAGAAATGAGAACAACCGATCAGGCCACTATACCAACACTGCTCATATCTATCATCATAATAAAAAAAGACTTGTGAACCGTCTAGGGAATATGTATTAGGCGGGAAATAATTTTTAAATAGGAAATTACTACTAAAATCTGTGTTCAAGTTAATTGTCATGTATTTGACAATAGATAGATTAGGTATACTGTATGATTATAGGTAAACTTCCATAATTAATAAATATGGAAGTTTACTTGCGTATACACATTTGCTCGTTTAGTGATACCAAAGGAGGATATAGACGGTGAGCAATAAAAATCCACCGGTGTCATAGTACTATCCTTGACAAAGAACAATATCAAATAACGATTTCCTTAACATTAATTGCTCAATTGCTCATTAAATCCATAGTAAACTACAATGGGTACTTTACAGCTTAAACAGAATGTCATTTTATATTTCGTTAAGGAAAATCGTGAAAATTTTGACGAATAAAATGTCAAACGTTTTCCTTAACTGTCAAGAGATTAACGTTATGTTGAATGCAGGAAAATTTTGGGCATTTAATTACTTTTCATTCTCTACATGCCTAAGTAGTCAAAATGTCTTTACGTTTTAATTTACTTACAGTATTTGTATTATTAGTTTTCGCCTATGTTTTTTCATAATATATTTTTTTAGTAAAGTTTTATAAACTTTATTTTAATAAAAACTTTATTTTGTATTTTTAATGTTTAGCTTTAATATAGAAAAACAATTTAATCGGTAACTCTTATTTTAGTCTATTTCAGAACCTTCCTTCTAATTCTTGGTTTAAACATTTTATTTTAATTTAAAATCATATTTTTGCGTTTTCATTTCTAATTTACTAAACTTCAATAAAATAATTTCCATACCTAATAATAATAACATAACACGTAAAAAGAACTTACTCACCATTTTTAATATCCAGCACAAAGCACTAAAATCACTAAACACTTAATTCACAACACAGATAACACTGTCCGCTGCACTTCCTCGGCTGACGTCTGCAAAAAAAAATAATATAGTGAAAGTGACAGTTTGACGTTTTGCATCGTTGAAAATTTCGACAGAGTTTTGGCGCCAACATGAATAACGAATTAATACAGACGCTTTCTAGTTAAATCCGATTAATTTGAGATAATATATTCTAGAATTTACTTTATAATAAAAAAAATTAAACAGTTTATTTTTAATAACGTTTTACATTATATGTATATGTACCTAAATAGTTAATTTTTTATATAACAATCCAATTCTCATATAGATATGTACACTTATAAGTTCTGGCAACGCAGTTGTTAATGACATTTTATTAAAATATACACAAGGTAACTTTTATTGGCTTTTTCATACGTGAATGAATTTTATTAAATTAACAAGTCCCTTTATAGCAACCCTGAGCTACTTATGCAAGCAATTACTGCATTGTATACAAAAAAACGTGTATTTACGCAGTGGTTCTTTATTTTTATTGTAATTTTCCGTCAGTATTCTGATAACTGACCAGGATGTTTAATTTGTCTAAAACTGTCCAGACATTAAAAAACAAATATGTAAATTATGAAGCCTATCTGAACAATTTCTTTACCTAGAAGCGGTCTTCTTTGAAGAACTAATTAATTTTTAGATGTAAGCAAAAAACATCAATATTGTTTGTCAAATCTCAGCTATAAATTAGCTTTTTTGGGATATTAAAAAAGCTATTAATAAATGCGAAATAACAAGATCTCTGTAAACACAAGTATTATATCTTTTAAGTACATAGTCCGTTTGGAAATTAATATGATTATTAATAAGCAGTTATTAGTTCAAAACCAAACTAGGTAAGACAGTTCCAATAACACTGTATACTTAAAAATATTATGAGTTATACACATATTTCTTATTTTAGTGCCTTTCCATAACTGGAGATGGCTGTCAATCTATTCCGCAGACGCAATAACCATACACTTCCTAACGTTGCGAATCCATGATTTGTTCCTTCTACTACCACCCTGGATTTTCCTCATTATAATTAATTAAAGCAAGTGGTAGCGTCCGGCAACAAGTGGCTGGCACAAAACTTTCCGTTGTTTATATGCCTCTTTACAAAAAACTAATTTAGTAACCATTTTAATTACTTTTACATTACATTACTTCAAAAAAAAACAATTAAAATACTAATATATCTTTTTAAATAGCCATGATAAATTATTCGAATTAATTTTGGGAAAATTAATCATCGTTATCATAGCCGATTTTTTTTTGTTATTTCGGTTTTAAATTACATTTTTTACAGAATAATATACCTAATCTAAATCATGATATATCAGAAAACCACTTTTCACCACCGTTTTTTCCGTGGACAGCTGGTTCCACAATGTGGTGGTGCGCGGTAAAAACTGTATGCAGCGGCTTATGAAATATCCTAATATCTTTCGTAAACCAATTTAGAAATATATATAATAACTAGATGTCGTTCTTGTTAGTAAATATATAATTATAGAATTAATTTTAAAATCTCGTTTTACGAATGTTATGTTGTAAGAAGTTATTTACATGTAATTTATTTATCTCCTAAAACTTTATTACAAAGGCAACCCTCGAAAAGTCTAAATCCCGAGGTTTCGAGTTCTATTCAGGGAACCAAAGAGTTCTTTCTAAGAGTACCTACATTTAACACTCCCTCGTACTGTGAAATAATTGGGATGAAACAGTCAAAGTCAAAGTCAACGTCAAAATCATTAATTAATTTAGATAACACAATATACACTGAACGTCGATAAATAAATAGATATTAAACGTAATGGGGGCTAAGTTGTTTATATACCTATTTATAGAAAACGAATTTACAAACCATTTTTAATTACTTTTACATAACATTACTTACAAAAAAAAATTAAAAAACTAATATATCTTTTTAAATAGCCATGCTAACCAATTAATCGATTTAATTTTGGGAAAGCTAATCATCGTTATCATAGCCGATTTTTTTGTTATTTCGGTTTTAAATTACATTTTTACAGAATAATATGCCTACTGTAAATCATGATATGTGACGTTAGAAAACCACTTTTCACAACTGGTTTGGGATTACTATGCTTTTTATTTTTTTCAAAAAGCTATATTTCATTTCCATGTAGGTATTTATACATATATATTGAACATTAAAACTACATGTTCAATGCACTATGATATGGATTATGACCTGCGAAATACATCAGGCTTGCATCATCGATGAAGCAAACTACATGAGATTAATCAGTTTCTTCATCTTTGAATTAATAAAGATCACGGTGTAAATGCTGAACAACTGGTAAAAAATTTTTCGTCATACAATTATGACACTTCAACAATATTGCAGCATCTTTTATCGAATTATTATTTTTTTCGTGCGAGCAACCGAAATGTAAATGAACACAGAGTACCTATTTTAATGTCAATATATACAAGTCTAGGACGAGTTTTGTATCTATTATTTTTATTTTTATTGGCCAGTATACCATGTTATTGTGTTGTGTATTGTTATTGATTTGCGCGATATTTAACTACGAATCAGGTGTCACTAAACTGACATACATATAAATAAATCTCAGATAACGATGACTTATCGAATGCTTAAAATTATTTCGTCATGTAACATTAAAATTTGCCAATTTTTCTTTAAATTTATAAATAGTTTAGTTTCGAAAAAATATTGTCTTCCAACATTCAAATTTACGTTTTATGTGGTTCCGATGATATATTAATATTAATGCTTAAATAAGTTTTTACAATGACTACATTACACTTTTATCTGGCTCCACAATATTTCTAAAAAGTTTCTGTGTGACTCTCTGACCAAAAACAATGGAATCCAGTCGCGAAGTTTGACAAGTAATATTTCTGCATACGATTATCTAAACGTGTTTTGGCCACGAATCGGCTTATCCCTACTTCGACTGTGTTACAGTCGGTTTTCACTATAGTTTCACATAACAACAATGCGTTAATTGCACACAGCATCAAAAACAACAAAAGCACAAACACACAACAAACAAGAATAATTGGTACCCGGAGTTAGAAGCTCGATCATAAGTTTGAGAAGCACACGCCTAACCACTACGCTATCAGTGCTCTATATCACATAACTGGTAATTAATAATCTGGGGTAAGATTAAGCAAATGACTCGTCAAAATTGTGAAAGGTCGCGATCGTAAACAAACTCGTAACGTCGACACACTGACACACCTTTCTGTTACGTATTAATGTTCATACACTACGTGAATGTATGAGGTAATTTTAGTTCGTTGCGAAGTTACCCACAGGATAAATAAATTAATTAAAGACAATTTTATCTTACACAAAAATGTCGGATTTGAAGTAACTTAGTTTACTACTCCTTGTTAATTTACTTTTAAATTATATTATATATAGAGACACAAATGTTATAGTTAATTCACTACTTATAGTCGCTAGACGTTTATAAAGTCCTTTAATTAAAAAGAAAACAACCTCAATATAAAAAAGCTTTTAAGTTCTTTATAACAAAATATTGCCAGTAAACCGAAATTATCTCAGGTAAAAATATGAAATGTTGCATGAGCAGTTGGCGTAGTGGCTTCAGCATGCGACTCTCATCCGTCGAAGGTTCTAACCTCGGGTGTGCACCAATGGACTTTCTTTCTATGTGCATATTCAGCATTCGCCAAGAAACCCGCTTGCCTTACACCCAAAAGTTGACGGTGTGAGTACGACACGGGAGGATCACATACTTGCCTATTAGATTGACAAATGATCATGAAACAGAAAACTGAGGCACAAACCTAAAAAGGTCGCCGCTGATTTTTATATACAATATGAAATATGTACTAATGCAAGCTAATACACGCGTATGGTTGCGCAAAGATTAAATCTCAAAACGAGCAAAAACGCGAGCCTGCAATCTCAAGGAAAATTCGCACAAACGATTTACGCAACTATTCTCATATAAGCGCCAATAATAACGACAATATTATGCGCAAGAGAGAGGTTTAATCCTTTCATACTTGGTAGTGTCACTGGAACATCGGTTCATATAACTTGTTGAAGACAAATCCAATTATTTTGAGCGAATACATCATTGTTTATGATCGGTATCGTATATCCTTGGGAATGTTTTTTTTTATAGAACAGGAATCAAACGGCCAGAAGGCAGGTGTTAAGTGACACTGCCGCATGGACACTCAATGCCAGAGGGCTCGCGGGTTCGTTGTCGGTCTTTTACTCATTGGTACGCTCTTCTTTTGTAGGACAAGATGAATAAACATTGAAATAGTTCAGTGGGTAGCTGATTCCACAATGTCCACCACATTCGCGTGCAAAAACTGTATGTAGCGGCTTATGAAATATCCTAATATCTTTCGTAAACTAATTAGAATATATATATAATAACTAGATGTCGTTCTTGTTAGTAAATATATAATTATAGAATTAATTTTATTTAAAATCTCATTTTACGAATGTTATGTTGTAAGAAGTTATTTACATGTAATTTATTTATCTCCTAACACTTTATTACAAAGGCAACCCTCGAAAAGTCTCTGAATCCCGAGGTTTCGAGTTCAATTCAGGGCACCAGAGTTCTTTCTAATTTTCAAATTCATTTAACACTCCCTCGTACTGTGAAATGGTTGGGATGAAACTATGAAAGTCAAAATCAACGTCAAAATCATTAATTAATTTAGATAACACAATAAACACTGAATGTCAATAAAGAAATACTTAATAAACGTTATGGGGGCTAAGTCAAAAATTTTGATGCCTACTGTTAAGGTATCTCGAATAAGCCCAATTGTCTTACGGGTAAAATTGACATATTTTAGAAGGAAGAACCTACGTGGCTGAAGAAAATTCTCGAAATAAGATATCTGAGACTTAGACGTTACAACACCACAGGTTATAATTATTTATAGATTATATCAAGAATTATATAAAGCGACCAATAGAAAATAAAAAAAAAACGCTCTTTATTTCTTTTAAGTAGCTTGTAAGAAAAGTTACACAAGATTTATTAGCAATTTTGACATTTGTTTGCCATTTGAATATTAAATTAAAATAAAATAAGACAGATGAAACAATAATTTACGTACCGACTCAAACAGGATCGGATTAAGAGGTCTGGAAGCCTAGGGGGAAGAGTGAAACACTATTGTGAAACAAAATTTTAGTATTTAACAAACACATAAAATCTATCAAAAGAAAAGTTTTTACTAGTGGAAATTTCAAATATTTTTTTCGAAATCTTTATAATGTGGATTATCCCTCTTTTGTGGAAGTCCCGGGGCTGTACCCCTGTTTGCCCTCCCTTAAATTCTGCCCTGAACTGAACCAAAATTACCGTAAGCGTTTTTATCTCCAGGTCCCATCCTTGTGAAAATTGTCTTGGTAATTAAATATTAGCGACTTCATTATATATTTCATATAAAATCCATTATCAAATGGCTTTGGTAAGACTTGTTAATTTTTTAACGAGCTTTGCCGATTTGAAAGCAAATCTTGTATTTATTCATACGAGAAAGTTTCGTATCTATCTATCTTAGACAGTACGAAAACTATAAGAACATATTTACATTCGCTTAGAAACAAAATGCAGATGTAAACAGGTAATGTTAACAAAACAAAACACAGGCACATAAAATAAAAAATATAAAATATTCTTAATTTGAAATCAACTTGTGAAATCACCGCGCTACTGAAAAACCCAAATCATCATATAAACGTTTATTATAATATCTTAATAATATTTATAACAGTTCCACAGAAAATCCAACACTATGTTATGTGTAAATACGTAATCATATAACCAGTTTGCGCACAAACATCGATTTCCTACTTTTTCCTAGGGTACTAGAACGAGATTATGCAATACCGCGTCTCCTTTACCTTCCTAGTCGTAACAATTACTTCAATATCAGTTATCTTAGAATGCACGGTTGGAAAACGACAGATCGAATCGCTTGATTGATTTGGGATGCGTCCAATAGGTGCGTTCCAACATTTTGTTGAAAACATTTTGCTATCCATTACTCCTCTCTAAGTATGCCCTTAAATCATGGCCATACGCTTCACGAATTGGTCGCTTAATTAAGACAGTAACTGGAAAATGGGAGCATGTTGACGGTGGACAGTGCGAGTCAAAAGCCCTTTAAAGTTGTTTCTGGCAGCTGTGATAATTGTCCGGAACAGTCAGTACAGTCTCATAATCTCTTCCAGCAGGTATGCTCTTTCCGTTTCGTTATGCTTAAACAGATTTCGATGAAAGCTCAATCCCTACAAAGTTCAAGTGTACCATGCCTGCTGCTGCTGCCTGCTGCCCCTATCCGCTCCTTCCATTGACTTTCTTGCATGTTCGCCTTTTCATATTTACTTTTGCGAAATATATGCAGAACTCCAATATCAACGATGGTTGCGAAGTGCGGACTGCGAATTGTCCGAATTGGCTCTGGCTACTTATAAACTTAAACAGAAATAATAACAAATCATAGCATTGTTTTGAGATTACGGAACAATTACGGGCCATTATCTCCTTAATAAACATCTTTTTGTCCTGTCGCGACTGACAGCCCCATTTGCAGAGGCTGTTTCAGCGCAGAGGGGTCATCCACCCACATAATCCTGGAATGCGAAGCTGTGGCTAAACAACTTGAAGATATCCACGGAACAGTGAGCTCGCTCTGTGAAGCCTGCGAAGTGCCCAGCCAGGGCACAACGGGCTGAAACTGAGTCCACAAACCAATAACCAACTTGCACCCTTACTATCATTACCCGATAATAGGGGGCTATACTAAGTGGTAAGAGTTATTATGAAAATGTTTTGTAATTTTTTATTATATGATATGCATTTATTTAATAAAGTACACCACTTTATATAGCACATCTTATAAAAATTGCAAAATAATATGTAGGATAGACATTGTTCTCCCTTATTCATTCCCAAGGTTTGAAATCAGCAGAATTTCCAAATTTCGTCCGCCACAACTAACCCAGGATTTCAGGCGCATCTCATTTGAATTCTTCGCGGAGATAGCGGATCAAACAGTACTTATCTGAAGTTGGAAATATTCTATAGTGGGCTGATAAATTTTAAAAGAAGCATTGTTACGTGCTTAAGTTTTGCTGATAAAAACATCTTGCTAAGCAAAAAAATACTAATTTTATATATATTTTTATACTTTGTACCATTTATGTTTACTATAATTATCATATAATGTAGAAGATGTAGCTTGTAACATAATGTAGATATAGAATTATTCATAACGTGATGAACTTCAATAAATAAATGCCTTTTCTACAGTATAAATAACAATCTATCGGGGGCCTACTACGAGCTCTTATTGTGAGCCTATTGACAACCTAAAACTGTTCTAAAATACATGACAATAAATTTTACAATTTTTTTTTTAATTAGTAATTTACTATTTAAAAAACTTGCCTTATACAATGCCGATTAGGTGCCCGATAGGCGCTTACCAATTTTCTATAATTAATTACACCCAAGTCACAAATCTAATTTAAGCTGGAAAATATTTTATTGAGTTGCCCCTTGTTTTAGAATAATAAGCTCTTGGTTTCTTGTAAATTTATTATAGGCCATCTATCAGAGTCAAGACATGCCAAATACCGGACCAATTATTTTTCAGCGCGGAAAATGAGGGTAATTGTTGGGCTCTAATCTGTCTTCGATAATGCATTCGATAAAGTCGTATATTACCACGGGGCTTGTTCCAGTCGAAATTTCCAGAACGAAAATGTTCGAACCAAAAACGCACTGTGTTATATTTTGCGACACCGCCGCCATACACATAATTCTTCGAGTCGTTTCTGCAGCACTGGTGACACGGTGGAACTCGTACTCGTAAATAGCGCTAAGTATATGTTTTCCATTTCATTCATAGAAAATGAAATAAATCATGGTTTTCGAAAAACAAATGCACGAGTAAATGCTGTCAAAAATTGAATTTGGAATTTCTAACCAAAGAGGAGATACTTGACGTCAACTTCATAAAAACCTAATAATAAAACCCAAAACCTCGGAATGCATTAATTGCATAACAACATTCTTTTAATTTACTACTTATCTAGTTTTGCAAGTGAAAAATTATTAATTAATAAACATTTGAAAGCTTCTTTCAAATTATAATTTGTTACTTCCTTCGAGTAATTAATTTTATCTTGCGCTATCTTATTAAAACGGCGGCAACGATGCACAAACTTTTACTTAACGAGGAAGTCTCTGAAAGACAATACTTTACTTGCGACAAACTATCAGGAAATGTACTATATTGTTTAATACAGTATTTTCTATCACATTTATTCAATAATAATATTTTTAATTAAAATGCAACACGTTACTCCATATCACAGGTTCTTACCTAGTTTGGAAACCAGTCTCCCAATACCGTCACAACTGTAATCTTATTTATTGTTGTAAATGTTATATGGGAGAAAAATAAATAAATAAATTATTATTATTTAAAACTCTCGTTATTATTGCTATTTTGATAAACTTAATATTTATTAAATTAAAGCCTTTGTTTCTTTGGTCGATTACGCTAATATTAAACTAGCTGTGGAGGATTTATCCGTAAATTGAGTAGGCCGGAGCCAAAGGCGGCAGATTTTTTAGGCGGTATTAAGGAACCGAATTTTTTTTGCTTATAGATCAAAAAGATTTCTGCCTCACGGTTTTTTGTTGTTTTACATATTTACATATAAAACTGTTGTCTGCAACATAATTTTCCAATGGATTCTCTTTCTCTCACTTGTCATTGCACATTCGAAATAGCAAACTTCCATATTCTAGAGTAAAACAGCTGATGCACCCCCCAAACAGCTATTGAAATCTTTGTATGAGTGAAAAGAGCGGTTTTGCAGGAAATGGATTTCCTTCTCTCTTCCAACTATCAACCTTTAAACGTCAGTCCTATAAATTGTTGCATTGTATAGGCAATGGCTCACAGCTTATACCTTGAAAATTTGTAAATCCACCACTGTAAACTGGTTCCTTATCTGTTACTTCCAAAAGGGATCCCAAGGTTGCGAGAGCACTAAGAATGTTGAGATAACATAATTTTCTTGGCCGGTAAAAGCGTCGCTATCACGGGTATTAGTATTGCCAGTAAATAAAAATTAACCATTATAAGTGGTAATTGAAGTCATACAGGCTGACGTAATTTATTGAAATGTCTTATTAAAACAATGTATACTAATATCAAGAAATTACTGGCTTATTTAAATGTGACACAAACTTGATACTGATATGATTGTTTTTATAACCTGTACTACTCGTATAAAATCTTTAGTAGTACCAATTTAAGCCGCCGGCCGAGAAAATTATTTGGAAAACAAAAAAAACGTCTGGATCGCTCTCACTATTAGCTCTGGTTCAATTTGAAAAATCAATGTGTTGTATAGACCTTTTATTAAGGCGTCCAACCGAAAAAAAAACCTAAACTCCTCCAACTTGGACTAGACGCAGCTTGTTTCATAATAAGCAAATTCGTGAAAGAAGTACAATTACTTAATGAGGTTCTGGGGACGACTTAAGCTGTTTAAACGTGTAACACTAAAAGTGCTATTAAAAAAAATCAATGGCGCTACATTTTTAGGTTTGGGCCCCAGATTTCTGTGTCTGTGTCATTTGTATAATAGGCAAATAGGTGATCAGCCTTCTGTGCCTGACACAAGCCGACTTTTAAGATCTACGGCAAGCGGGATTCCTAACGATTTTTTCCTTCACCGTTCTAGCGAATATTAAATACGCACATAGACAGAAAGTTAATTTATTCACAGCCGGTGATCGAACCTACGACCCCGGAATGAGAGTTGTACGCTTAAGCCACTTTGCCAACACTGCTCTTTTGCAAAGTCGAATACGCAAAATCCCGTCTGGGATTAAAAAAATGTTAATATTGTAAGAACGTTATCCAAGATTTATTTTAAATTTTCTGTCAACATTTAACTTTGCGACATTGTCTTAAACTCTTTTTTATTCAATATACTTCATTGGTACCATTTCTAATTAAATATCTTAACTTTTTTAACTATTATGTACCAAGGTTTTTTTTAATTAGTTTTACAGAATAATATAATTTACGTCATGATATGTTTCATTTGAAAACCTCTGTTTGTATTAATGTAACCATAGTAAAATAAATCTAGAAAGCGTAAAAAATTACGCAATGTATTGTAAATCTTTAAATTTAAATAGCTGAATAATCAAGCAAGACAGTATTTAGAAATATATCACAAAGACAATGCAGAAGATATTAGGTACATTCAAAAGTATCATTAACTCTTAGTTTACTACAGAGTCTAGATTATGAAAGGTCTCAATTGGCTCATTGCATATTGGCTAACCTTTACTGATTGCAAATTTTCTTATTACATTATAATAGGATAAGAAAACAATTTTTCATAAACACGAGTTTCTCTGGAATGTCTTTCCTAAGCCTTTATCGGAAAGAATGTTTACATTTGAAATTTTCAGTCGTATTTATTTTCAATTAACTTAAAAATATTGTTCAACAGGTGACGTTATCGACTGTTAAGCGATCAATTCCAGGCAACCCTAAGTAAAGAAAACAGTAAAAATTATTGTTAAGAAGTAATAATATTTGTTGTACAGAAAAATATACGGTAATCGGTACCTTTCTTACTAAGCGGTTAACGCACGTGACTTTATAGTCCAGTGGCCTATAGTTTGTTTGAGTAAAAAAAGTTAAAAAGAAGTTTTTTGGTAGTTCGCAGAGTCAGCAGAGAAATCCTTCTTATTGTGAAGATGTACTTTTTTGTTATGATTTTCATACCCCTTATAACGCTTGATGTAGTAAAAGTGAGCCTGGAACTCAATTAAGCCTGTTCTGGGTAAGCTTTTCTGCGTAAAGGCTCACGTTGGTACGCCGGAGAACGAGTTAAAGAAAATTATTAACACGCATGTCATATATAAATAAATCCCAGATTAGTCAAAAGACGTTAGAAGTATAAAGACTACCTGTGAGGTGAAACAGCTGGAACTACAAAAATGTTCATCGGAAATGTTAAGGCTACATATTTGTTAATCAAAGAGAAGCGTTTCACACCCATGTTTTTAATATCGTTATATTTTTAGTTTATTTTAAATAAATATGGTTTAAATCTTAATGGACTTACAAAGTTGTAATGTAGTTTAAGAGTACTTTTTAACGTCCACTAAGTTGGTAAATTCATTTTATCGGAAACTCTTACGAAACTTTAACAGCTTTTTAAGTAATCTAGGTTATTATTGCAGCGGAGTTTTTATCACTGCAGTTTTTATTGTATTTCACCTAACTGTAAGAGTTTGGAAATTATTAAACTATAATTAATCAATAAAGCCCATACATTTATAGACAATAGTATTTTATTATTACATAATTAGTGTTTGTGTTTATTTTTATTAACGCAAATATATACTCACTATTAAAATATCAAATTTTGGATAGCGTCATTTATTTGATAATATTTCAATACAAAAAAGGGTTTTAAAACTTAAAAAAAATTATGTTATTTTTTTGCAAAATAAAATAAATTAAACTTACATATAAATCAATCCAAACACAATATAAAATCGAATTTAATTTGACCCGCGCGTGCGCATACCGCGCTCTACCGAAACTAACAACCCTACCACTTCCTTTCCTACCGTCGTTCAATAATCGTGCACGAAACAACGCATAGACTTGACCTTATAAGTCTTATACAAGCGTAAAATTATGTAATTTCTCGTCTTCATATTTCTATTACAAACTTGATGTTGTTAGTTGAATTATTTCGTAAACAACCTACTAAGTCAAGATGGACTTTTTTAATTAAAATTCTTAATTTGAAAATCATAACAAATTACACACAATATTGTAGTCTATACTTATAAAAATTAACCGACATTCGGCAAACATTTCAATGGTATACAATTATTATAGTAATTAAATTTAATCACAGGATTATATCTTTACGTTTTTATTTTAAAAGTTTGATTACAAAATTCGTTAGAAATCCTTAAAAACAAAATATTTTTACGCGGGAAAATAATTGTCATGGTCTTTTGCGTCCATCTTGTATTACATATATTTTTTATTTTGTAATCTATGGAATCCCTTAGATTCATTAGCGTAGTTTAAAATGTAGACTATATATAAATCTATACGAAATATCAATATATAACCTATAAACACTTTCTAAGATTCGATATAGTGCTCTTCCTTACTACCTATTTATTATTTTTGACAAAGAACGCGAGAATATATGGTGATAATATGTGATTGATGTCTTTACTAACGACACAAAGTGAAGGTGACTTTCGTTCCTCAATTAGGAGCTTAAATAGCCTGTCTACATAGTTAATTATATTTAACCTCGAAGTTAATATATGTACATGTTCAAATATGTTAGTCGATATTTTACTATGCATTAAGAAAGTATAAGAACATAATGTATCACATTTCTACTATAGCGCTACTGCCAAGCAATCCTCTATAAAATCATTGACACTTTAAAAGTACTTATTAATCGTGACGACATTCTTAAAATTTTCCTAACCTTATTATTGTTATTTAATAAAAAAACCATGGTAGGGGTGGCCTCAGATTTTTGTATACGTTTCGTGATCATTTATTTTTCTTAAGAGATAAGTAGATGATTATTTTTCTGTGTCTGACACATGCCGACAACTTCTATGAGTTTTAAGAAGGCCGGTTTTCTCGCAATGTTTTTTCATTGTGGTACGAGCGAGTGTTGGCCTAGTTGGCTACTGCTGTTACCGCATCCCGCATAAGGCTATTTTTGGTGGACATTTTGGTGGTTTTAGTGGGTATGCACAATGGCGAGTCCCACATAACCCTTCTGCACCAAGCAGTCGCGCAGCGGAAGGGTATGCGCAATGCATTTCCCCAAGAAAAAAAAAATTTGGCTGCTGCTATATAATATGTTTTATATTTTATTAAACGCTTATTCTGGTGTAATGAAAACATTACATTAATTAATTAGACAAACTTTGTATATATCTAATAAAGTTAAGACATTATTTACGATGCTTAAGCCTAACTTTTTTTTTTCTTTGAAAAGGAACTTACTTATACTTAATTTAAAGCCTCAGCCAGAACTAAATAGACAACAATCTGATTCGGTGATTCTTGCATCGCTGATTAATAGTTCAAAGACAGTTCCAAAACTTTGCAGCAGTTATTATTGCGCTTTTAGAATGGAAAATCCAGTATTTTTCGAACCTGCAACAAGATTGACCGGTACACAGCCCAACAAAAATAGATTTTCATCGCATTGCCAAAAAAAAAAAATTTTTTTGTAATACTTTAAAGCTCGTGGCTTTCTGTAATGCAAGTTCAAACTCTTCCCTTGAACCGCAAAAGCGATAGATGATGATGTGTTCTTAATTCTATATCCATGAGAACACATACGCTTATAAAACAACTTTTGTATAAAAAACGATCAAATAAAAAATGTTATTTTAAACTTAATAATAATGCTCAAAATACAAATAAATGGAAAATATTAATAAATATATTTATATATGGTTGGTTTGTATAATTTTACTTTAAAAAGAGAAGGAATTAATAATAATAATAATAACTCAAGTTTGTTTCACAGGAAAAGCTTATATCTAATTACTAGTTATATAAACAAAATTGGTCAGGTTTATCTGACGCTGACTTAGGTGTGCACCTGTATTTCAGCAAAGAGCGCCCAACCCCTTAAATATATCAGACAAAAACTTTAGCATCAAGTACATAACTCATTGACAGATTTTTGTTGAGGGAGCTTTTAATATTCAGACTAATATCGGACAACTGTAATCTCATATAAAACTTCAATTACCACGAAGGTTTTTAATTATTTTATAGTTAATATAAAATTTTTAATGTGTTTTGTTTGTAGTATCACGAGAGAAACACAATAACTGGGTAGTGTACCACAGATGAGATAATATAGTGCATAAAGACAATAGAAGCTTAAAATTTGTAGGTCAATTGTCTACCAAAAAACTCAGAATAAATTACTGAGCGCCAAAACAATTCATACAATACAAAGCAGTTACATAACATTAGAAAGGTTAATAAAATTGGTAGCAAAAAGACCAAAGATTGCATGTCCATTTAAACTCTTTACTTTCGTGACAAATTATTTTTAATACGTACACGCTTTCGTTAGAAAATGTTTTAAATAAAATTACTCTTGTCGTTTGGTTTTATAGAATTTAATTCAATGTGGTTAATTAATGGAAATTTCCATTTTGTCTTACAATTGTGGGTATTATTATTAAACTTTCCATAATTTTTTTTTATTTCTGTAGGTCCTGGTAGTGGCGCCGCACCTCTACTCTCCCCTGCCTTCGGGTAGTCTCTGGGCCTGGGTGATGGTAAGACCAGTGGCGGATTTAGATAGTTTCAAGGTTTTTGCCGCTTTTGCAAATTAAATCAAAATTCATTTATTCAATTTAGATGCTTCTTAGGGCATGCTTATGAATGTCAAAAACCTTTACAAAATTCGCGAAAGAGCAAAACTACGCCATCCGTTCGCGAAACTACCAGGAGGCCTTGTTCTGAGAAGAACGGGCAAGAAACTCAGCAAGTTTTACCCTCCCTCTACATTACAATAATTCAAAGGAAAATGTCATAAACCACAACGTCATTTAAGTGACATAAGTAAAAAATAAAAATCTGTTCTGTGATTTACCACATTCACCATTACATACATATTCACAACACTTTGAAATTGCCTTTACAATTGGCATGTTCTAAATTTTTTTACAATACAACAATTTCGATTAAATTGCACGAAAAACAATGTTTGGATCTGATTTTTGAGCACAAACCATTCAGTTTGCAGCCTACAACCAGTAGTAGTACTAACATGTATGGGTTTATGGGGGCCCTATTCCCCCCATATACATTTTCTGCAATTTCGTTCTTTTCATTCGTACAAAGTGTAAGCTGAAGGTACATAAGTCGATTACTGGTTGGGGGGCGGGGGCGGTTTACTCTAGAATATTGATGTGCTAAACCGAATCTATAAATCCGGTTCCCAAAATTGCCGCCCCAAAATCTACTACCCTAGGCTCCAGCCTAAGCGCTGGTAAATCGGCCACTGGGTAAGACCTGTAAGGGCCTTTACTAGATCGGTCCAGTGAGCAGGGGATCGGCGTCCAGGTCTGGACCAGCGACTCGTCTCGTCTGCCAGCTACAATAAGTTTTTCAAATCTGGATCACATTTACAACTCAGTTTGTAAAAAAGTGTCGAAAGACGATTTATTACCTCTTAGTATGGACACACTTGTTTCTTCAAAATTATTATTAAACTGTTATACGAGTATGTACGTAAAGTGGTGTACGCACATAGTGGATATACCTGGAGATTCGGTTTAGCACAGAAGACTTGCCTTAGAAATAGTAAATATTGGGGTTTCAGGACTTAAGCTTATTTGTTATATTTTACTATGAACCTCGTGTTGTATATTACATACGCAAGCAAGTCAAAGTGATTTTAACTACCGTTTCCTTCGCCTGGTCTATCAACTATCTAAACTGTCTTCCTTTTGCGTTTATTGGACCATAAACCAATGCTATTTTGTCTTTTATCTGTGTCAAGAATAATTTAATATATTGCTTATGGAAATGAAACAAACAAATTTTCACAAATAAAATGTATTAAACATAATATTTTAAAGTAATTCGTACAATATGTTTTAATATTTTTTATATTTCAACTTTCTATACTTTTATCTAGATTTTTATTTATTTGATTTATTAAACTTTCTTCCATGTCTTTGTATAAATAGCTTGATTGAATCTGATTAAAATGCTGAGATGTGTGGCGCCGTAACTCTGTTTGTAGGCGAAAGATTTCTGGACAGTGCGAACATCTGAAAAAAAAATTATAAATTATTTTTTGTAGAACAAATGGAAACGTACAGGCGGCTGATCTGTTAAGTGATACCGTCGCCACTCAATGCCAAAGGGCTCGCGAAAGCGTAGCCGGCCTTTTAAGAATCGGCACGCTTTTGAAGGAAGTCGAATTGGTCCGAAATACTACAGTGAAAAGTTGGTTCCGTAAATAAAGCTCAGCAGGTATTAATCCAAATAACTCCTCTGAACATTCTTCATGTTAAATGCAGTAGATGATGCTAATAGATATCTAAGGAACGCCAAAGGATCACGTCGCTCGAAAAGGGATATTAGACCAAATTTTTGTATGTATGTTAGATTTTGTTCACTTCGAAATAAGACTAACCCTTCCATATTATAGGTAACTATAGTAAACATATATAACCGGTTTACATGTATGTTTTTCTCAATTTGTTTAATATTCAGCTACTTTTGTTGTTGTTTGACAGACAATATTATATAGACTGTTAACAAACTATATGGTTTCATAGTGTGTATAACAGAAAATTACTTACATTAATTTTTTAATATCGATGTACAATTAAAATTCGTTACATTTTTTTATCGTTAATATACAGATAACAAATTATAAACAAATGTAAATATAATGTATTCATCTGATCTAATAATAATCAAACAGTTTACATATTCAAGAGCTTATTGACCATAGGCTAATGTTATCTTAGTTTACATTTTTAGCCATAGACAATTGTTATAAAATAATTAAATTTAAACAAAGCTTTTCTTTTTAATTTTATGGCAGAAGTTATAACTCTATGCCAGTTTCAAGTAAACAAAGCTTTATCACGGCGATAGTTTACAGCATACGTCAAAAGTAGACATTGATAGCTTGACAGTGACTTTCCACACGATGTCAATACTATGTATTAGTTGTTTAAATGTTTGTTTTTAAATTTATTTTATTATTCTTTATTACTTAAGATGTGCTATGGAACATGGTGTAATGGTTGCAGCTCTTTACAAACGTTGTGTAAAAGAAAAAAAATTGGCGATTAAAAAGAGTGGCGGCGAGTTTATTGCCAGTTCTTCTCTTCCGTTCTACGCACTTGATTTGAGAACTGGCAGTAAATGAAAAATTAGAAGCAATTAATGTATTTTTTTTTTTGACGTTCATAAGTGTACATTATGTAACCTATATTAATAAATTATTTTTGATTTGATTTGTATTCAATTCGAAAGATTTTTGGTACTTCCTTTTATTTCCATATACGTGTGTACTACGAAAATGTATAAATAGCTGTTAGATTAGTTTTTCGTGCTAAAACAAAACTTACTTATACAATTTCTCTCCAAGATGTACTCTCGTATGTTTGACGAGATCGTTGCTCTGTGTATATGCTTTATTACAAATTTCACATTTGTATGGTTTTTCGCCTGTATGTATTCGGTGGTGTCGCTTAAGACCTCCTTTACTTGTAAACCTGTAATTATTAAAATTTTATTTACACGGAAATGTGTAAGCCAGGCTGTACAGATATGACACTTAAACACAGAATGCAGATGATGGCTATAAATAGGTGAGGCTAGTTATGTTTAGTTTAAACCTTTTTTTTTTCGCCGAGAATTAATCATATGCGGTAACCATTACGTCACGGAGTTAATGTCAATGGAGATGTTACTTGATATTAATAGTCATTATTTTTATGGCACAAAAGATCATACCCAATACATAAATACTGCTTTTATACATTACAGCGATTACATGTTAACAATCATTAATCTTATTTTTTTATATCTTTAAAAGGCAACTATTAAACTAAAAAACGAAAGAGTCTGTGCGGACAAGGACTAATGTTATTTTATATAATAAACATAATTAAAATACAATCATTCGAGCAGAAACAATCTGACCCCTCAAATTTTAGACCAATCTGTGCTGCCTCAGCAGGGTTGGTCGATTTAGAGGTCGATTCACAATTGATGTTTAATTAATGGCCGAGATCTTAAATGCTTGGGAAAATTCTCATGTTATATGCTTACTGTTGGAGATTTTTTTTTCGGTTTATCAAAGGCTTTTTATTGTGACCATCACGAAATTCCTGTCAATAAACTTCAACATTATGGCAATCGCCGAAAATCGACACAGTTAATGAAATCAATGATGTGTAGAATTCAAAAGATCAATGTAAATGAAACGATCTCAGTCGGATATACTCGTCTTTTCCAATGAGTGTTCCGCAAGGCTTCATACTTGAACGTTTTTTATTTCTAACCTATATAAATGACCTACATTTCTATTAAAGTAGTTAGCGATATAGAACTGTTTGCCGATGACACTTTGCTTTTATTGCAAGTGAAACGACGCGACGAAAATTAAGTTACATATATATATATGTACTAATAATTTAATGCACACTGCAATGCAATCTAATGTATGAATAACATTGTTTTACATAGTATACATTTATAATAATAATAACTTCAATTTATTTCACATTAATTAAGATATATTTAATGTAGTATTTATGATTAATATCAAACTACACTGTATTATGACTTAACACTGTTGTTAACATATCAAATTACTCCTTTGGCTGTTATTGACCTAAACATTTAGTATCTCAACATCTTCGCCATTGGATATTAAACTCAGCTATCATGATCAAAGGCAGCGCGAGGTATCTTTTAATAAGACAAAGGGATATATGGAATAGCGTTTAGCAGCAACTGTATGGAAGAATTTTGTAAGATGCCTTGCCGGCTTTTAAAAAAGTGCACTCTCTTTTTAATATGCTTGCTGAAAAAAACACAAAAGGTACACAGGGGCCAAACCCCAGAAGACTTCAGGAACAGAAAACGATGGTTTAAAAAAATTGTGTCTAACCACATCAAGAATCTTTAACATCAATAAGAAATAGATTTAAACTTACTTCTTTGGACAGGTTTCACACCTATAGGGTCTAATACCAAGATGTCGGAGTTTATGTTTGTTTAATGAACTCCTCTTTGTAAATGTGACTCCACATTGATCACAAGCACACTCGGGTTCTCCTGAATGTGTTTTAAGGTGGGATTTTAGTTCTCCTGAAAGTAACAACAATATGTTTTTTTACTAGCTTGTTAATACCACAGTGGAGCTAAGGCTCATACATCTATGAAGAGTAAATTAGAGACATAAGTAATATAGATAATTATTTATGAGTAGCAACATACAAACACATCTATGGTTTTGATAACAAAAAGGTCAAATGCTTGAGTGGAGTGGTTTGAACCACATAAAACCAAAAATATATTTTCAAAATGATCAACATAGTCTAATAAGTTAAGCAAAGCTTTGTTCAAAATAGATCAATTATATTGTATTATCTTAACATTCAAAATTATATTGTACCAATGCATTAATAATACGTACCATTAGTAACAAACTGCTTAGCACACATGGTACATACAAAAGTCTTCAAACCATTATGCCGTTTCATATGCTGGCTTAAATTAGTTCTACTAACAAAGGTTTTTCCACATGTTGGGCATAGATTCAGTGTCTTCTTCATATGGTTATTTAAATGAGTTCTTAATGTTGACAAATGTGCAAATGCCTTCGCACATAACACACATGTGTGAGTTTTAATTCCATTATGTTCATTTATATGTTCCATATAGGGAATTTCTAAGGGAAATGTTTTGGAGCATAGAAAACACTTATAAGGGTGGTTGTCATTATGTATCAATTCATGACGTTTTAAATGGCTTACTTTTTTAAAAACTTTACCACATTTGAAACAAGACAAAATGCGCCCTCGCTCAGTATGCTTACGTTTATGTGCTGATAGTGAGTTTATAGATTTAAATGAAATGTTACATACATTACATTGTAGGTTTTGGTTGATCCTTTGTCTGATTGGATTATTATACAACTTTGTCTGATTGATATTGCAGTCTGATAGTGAATGCTCCTTTATATGTTGTTCTAATTTAGGTTTGCTCTTAAATTCTTTATTACAAACATCACATTTTAATAGAGGTGGATCTATGCAAATATTCACATTTTCTGCAGCACTATCTAGAAATACTTCTTTAAGGTTTGAGTCTGGTCTTACTGGTACACTTAAGTGTTTATTAACAGCAATAATTTTGAACTGGTGATCTATGTCTTCAGCAAGCTTTTTGAATTTATAAAAGGTTACTAGACACTCATAGCAAGACTCGCATATTTTCTTCGGTAATAAATCTACTTTTTGGACCTGGAAAATAAATTATATAATAATATTTTACCAAGAGGATTATAACAGTTAATTTATAAACTTAACAGCAAAAAATACTAATATTATCACTAAAAACCGCTTTATAATAACACCAAGCAATACACTTTACCTGTATTGAAGTGCACAAGGTCAATATATTGACCAAATCCTGTTCATCAAATATATCCAACATGTTGTCAGGATTTCTTTTTAAGCAAGTCCGACAGCAGTCAACGTAATTATTTGGTGCTATCAAAGTGTTTTCCATTGAAGAAAATCGGTATGCTCCTCAAGAGTAATTCATTAATATTTATTCAGAACCTATATAAATTAAATGGGTTTAAGGTTTAATACCAATTGTTTGATTTATAACAAATTTATATAATAAATGTTAACAACGAGTATTAGATATCAGTTAATAGAGTTTATCTAATGATAAAAATATTGTATCACTACAGCGTTGGTTACATTATTACAATTTTGTACATCTAAAGTTGATGATTATATTATGTTGCTGTTGTTGTTGTGTGTGCACAGAATAACTACTGAATACGGATTACGTATCACTTGTGAGTTGTGGACACACATGAAGAGAGTTGAAGAGAAAATAAGTTTTACTTAGCTTGGTTTTATGAACTAAGTTCCCCAAAGATCTGATAATAATAATTGTTACAAAAATAACTATATAAAATAGAAAAGGATACGGATTATGTATATAATGTTCTTGTTATTTTCAAATTTAGTTAGACCAATTGTGGTATTAAGAACAATTTTTTTTTAATTTATAGTGTTTATTATTAAAAAAGCATTGTGGACTCCATCTTTACTTATTATTAACTGTGTTGAATTTCTAATGTATTATTATTTATTTCATAAACATATGAAATTCAACCATACGTTGTGGGGATGGTGATAGTGAATACGGAATCAAAAACGCAATAAAAGTTCCAAGTAAATAATATCGCTAAGTATCGTTTTAAATTTTAATGTATCACTGCAAATATATCTGCATGTTATATATAATATCATTACAAATTTATATGTAATTTAGGATTTTTTCGTATACGTAATACGCGGATCGTAAATCTAAATATATTAATATAGTACTTCAAGTAAAATACAAATTACAAATGGCAGTGCCATTTTTAGGTATTGTCTTTTATTATCTGTGGTTGACATTTTTTTAGTTTTTCTTGTGTTGAAGACAGCTAATTGAACTTTGAAGTTAACTTTTTGCCTAATTTCAAACGTATTTGTTTTGTTTCTTCACTTACGTTAGAAAAATCGCAAACGAGTTTTATTAAAAGCCAAAATAATTAATTTTGGTAAGTATTCGTAGGTTAAGTTATTGTTTTATAATGTTGTTTTAAATAAAATAATTAGCATGATTACTGAAAATAAAATTAAAAATGCGTTGTCGTCTTTATTATCTACTAAATGTTGTTAAAAAAGATCACAAGTAAATATAGGCCATATTTATTGAAATTTAGGATTGAAAATATTACGTAAGTGTGCTATATTAATTTAATCACCTTGAATTAGTTACAAATTACAGTGTTATTATTTTTCACTACAACTACAGAGTACTTAATGTTGTATTAATCTAATATTTAGTGCTACTTTGAGGTTTGAATTTGCTTTTATTAATTTATATCTTATTCTTCAACTATAATGTTACTTTTGCATTCTATGATTCTTATCAGAATCTTACCTCCACTCTTCTACATGTAGTATATAATGTATTTTTTTAAGTTAAAATATTCAATGCTTATTATTTAAAACTTTGGAATGTGATGTGTAATAATTGTGGGTGTTATGTGACTAAGATATCATATCATAATAATCTAATAAGTTACTGGGTCTTCCATTACCTAAAACTTGAGTCTCATACATAAGTGTAAAATTATATATAGAGGATAATGAAACTAAAATGTATTACAAAATAAAACAAAATTTCTGATAGTAATGTGATTCATGGAATAGTATCTAATTCACACAATCATCTTTATACAAACAGTGACCCCGCCTTGGTATACCCTTATTCATGTCAATATTTGACTGTACGGGTTCTTTACACAAAACACAACTTTCTATATTGGTTACAGACATCTATATGCCTAAACCACTAATGTAATGGTTTACTATATTCACTATTTATTTATCATGTTCTTGTCAAGAAACAAAAGTTTTAGCTCATAAATTTGGACACAACAAAAGTTGGATACTGCAACTCATTTCTTCCAAATCCTGCCAGATATTAGTACTTTTTTTATAGTTCTTATTTGATCTTACAGATTGACAGGTATTTATACAAATCATTTTATGTATTTAAGCAAAATATTCATCAAAGTTTTTATTGATAATTCTGGGTATTGTGAAACAAGAAACAACAGAGCGTAAGTTGTTGATAAGCTTACTTAGAGGTCATTATGACATGCTCTGAACACTAATTTATGTTAGTTTCTTGTTGGTAGTGGTTGCGTGCAGTTGTGTGTGTGATTTCAAAGGTAAATAATTAAAAAAATACTTTTCTGTGACCTTTGTTCAAAAGTCAAAGTGATCTTGCTTTTATCAAGACTGTTTATTCATAGGTAATGAATAAAGCCATTAATAGGATGCAGTGTAAATATAATATTAACTCTCATTTCTAATGTTCTGAGTTCAACTGAATTTTCTTGTCAATATCTTGTTGGGGTTTTACTTAACTATGATAAGCTAAGAATATATAATGCTATATTATTTATGGATTTGATAACAGCTTGATCAATGAGTGGTTCAACTTGATATCTTCTGTAACTTGAATTAATACTACATATTTATAATAACTGTTCTAAAAATTTATTATTATCTTTTTTCTAATTCGTAAAATTTACTTGTATGAATATATTTGCTAATTTTGGCATAAGTTAAATATTTTCTATCTGTCTAACATTTATATATCTATAAATATCTTAGATTTTGGTATTCCTCGTCGGATCAATAGTTCCTATTTGAAGTCACGTTCAGACTGGAGCGTTTTCCGAAATAAAATACAATCTATCATAGATTAAGCAATTATTAGTAAAATAAATATATTTGACTGGATATCAAGGGCACCTTGATTAAGTTAATCTTGAACTAAATAAAACTAGAATATCGTGTGACGTTTATCTCTAACGCCTTGGTTTTAACTTTGTTTTATATCAACACTATTTTAGAGGATAATTACAAATTTGGTAATTAATTTCTATGTGTATTATACTATTGTCTTCGTAAACAAATAGGGAAGGATAAATATAGAATTCTCCTATTCAAGACGTACCTACGTTATTGTTTGCATAGAATAAATTATTTTAACGTTGTTAGAATATGGGAGACTGGCGTCACTGTTTTTAATTACTTTATTTAATGACCTAATTTAAAAGAATAGTACTCATGCAGACGCTTTTTAGATTTGTATGAGTTCGCGCATAGCATTTTTAAATTTATTTTATAGACATTCAAAATTTCTAAACTAAGTTGTCTGGTGGCCTGCGTGGATGTCGAGTGTTATGGAGGACAAATTTGCAACCTCTTATACAATCGTTATATTATAATTAATAACCGTAAAAATACATTCCACTGTTTTTCATATTTGTCGCGTTTAAACAAATTAACAATCGCGAATCATGTGAGGCACGCTCCAAGATGCTGAAAAATAACTTTATATCGAGTACTTTTTCAATACTGTTTCAGTTATGCTAACTCCTACTGAATATGGATTAAAAATCCCTTAAGTTTTTGTTGTACACACGGTTTGAGAGGTCATTTCAAGTATGCATCAAAATACATCCGAGTAGGTACTACATTATACATACTATACTAGTATAAAATTTCGATATTGGAGTTGGTGAGGTCGCAAGGTTTAGTTTTGCTAGTGTCGGGTTTAATTTTGCTAGTGCCGGCGAATCAATTAGAGAAACACGTCTTTAACTTTTGAATGTATAATGACAACTAAAAACTGAATCACCATAAGCCGCCCACCAAAGGACTACTAAAGTCCTTTCAAAATAAGCAAGATTAACAAAATTTATCTGTAATTAATCACATGTTTTGAGTTTGCTTCTACAACAATCATTAAGTTATTACGTATAGGCATATTATGATGCGTCAGAAAGAATTTATACAAGAACAATAGTAAAATAATAAATGTTATCAACTATATAGCACTAATCGATTTCGATGGGCAACGCGCATAGTTTGGTTACGCATCTCTTTGTTATATGATCTCCATTCTTTACACTATAGACTCTGGTAAGACCATCAGGGCCAGGATGCTTGTCGGTTATTCGTCCCATAAGCCACTTTCCTGGTGGCAAATTGTCCTGTTTTATGAGGACAATGTCTCCTATCCTGAATTCGTCTTCACGTTTTAACCATTTCGGTCTTTGTTGCAGCCGCGTCAAGTATTCTTTTTGCCATCTTGACCAGAAGTCGTTCAGCAGTTTTTGTGTATATTGCCAACGTGTTAGGTTGCTTATTTGAGCGTCTTTCAGATTCACATCAGGCACGGTTACAGGGGCTTCGGTTATCAGAAAATGACCCGGAGTTAATGGTTCCAACGTGCTGTCTTCCTGCGGGCACAGCGGTCTCGAGTTCAAGCACGCTTCAATTTCACAGAGAACCGTAGTAAGCTCTTCAAAGGTAAGGTTAGTGTTAAGGATTCTTCGTAGATGGTGCTTAATAGATTTCACACCCGTCTCCCATAAATTTCCAAAATTTGGGGAGTAGGCTGGGATGAAGTGCCATTGTGTTCCATCATTAGCAAGTAATTCACTTATTTCTCTATCAAATTGAAGGCGAGCTTCCTTCCAGGCTTCAACTAGCTCTTTGTTAGCACCAACAAAGTTTCTTCCCTGATCACTCCACATGTTTGTACATCTGCCTCTTCTCGCGCAAAATCGTTTAAAGGCACCAATAAATGCAGCTGAAGTCAGATCACCAACCAACTCCAAGTGGATCGCCTTCGTGGACATACATACAAAAATAGCTATGTACGCCTTGCCAGTATGGGCTCCTCTGCCTTTTTTTATTAAAATTTGAATTGGTCCCGCAAAGTCGACACCGGAGTTAAGGAATGGCCGAGCTGGTTTTACCCGAAAACTTGGTAAGTCTCCCATCAATTGTGTTTTCACTCTAGCCCCATGTTTGGCACATATTAAGCATCGATGGATACACTGCTTTACTAGAGATTTCGCGCGGAGTATCCAGTATTTCGATCGAAGGTAAGTGATCATCAATTGCACTCCTCCATGCAGCGTCTTCAAATGTGCTTCTGCGACCACTAAATAGGTAAGTCTACTTGCGTGACCCAAAATGGTTGGGTGCTTCACTTCATTAGCTAGTTCAGAGTTCCTGAGCCGACCGCCCACCTTAAGGGTTCCATCTTTGTCAAGGTAAGGATCTAGTGCTTTTAGTTTGCTTGTTTTCTTAACTCTTTTCTTTGTTTTTAACGAATCTATATCTTCTGTAAATTCTTCTTCTTGTGCTCTTTTTATACAGATTTGCATCGACATGTGTAGTTCTTCAGTCGTGATTTTACTATCTATTCTGTCCTTTAATGTTTTTTGTTTCAGGAATCTTCGGCAGTATGTGATTGTTCTAAGTAGCTCTAATAGTGTATCAAATTCTTCAAATTGTGTGAGTAGTCTCTTCTCTTGTTCATTTTTGTTGTAAGTTATTTTATAATTTTGTATTTTATTATTTTTCCTTTCAATATCTGGTTGTATTATGTTGGGTTGAGTGAACTGTATCTTCGATTGTTGTAACCAGTCTGGCCCATGCCACCATAAATCACACTTTTTAAGATTTTCTACTAGCATCCCCCTGGAACCAACGTCAGCTGGATTATCTTGAGTTTGAACGTGATACCACTGACTGCGAGATACATTGGTTGTAATCTCAACAACTCTGTTTGCCACAAACACCTTCCAGTTGTTTGGCTCTCCAAATAACCATGCCAGGACAATGGACGAATCTGTCCAAGCATAAATTTGAGTTGCAGGTATTCTCATTGCTTGACCAACTTGCTTAAGCAATCTTGAGAGTAACAACGCGCCGCAGAGCTCCAAACGAGGTAATGATATTGTCTTCAACGGAGCCACTCTTGTTCTTGCTGCGATAAGCGTCGTTTTGTTCGTACCGTCTGGGTACGTCACTCTGCAATATACTACAGCGCTATATGCTTGGATGGATGCATCGCTGAAACCGTGGAGTTCGATGGACTCTCTATTGGCGCACGTCGTACCTACCCATCTTTCTATGTAGATTCCATTCACATGTTCAAGGTCAGATCGCAATGTGATCCACTTGCTGGCTATTTTTGAATTCAATGCATCGTCCCAGGTTATCTTTTCCAGCCATAGTTCTTGCATTAGTATTTTTGTCAGAACGATGCTAGGCGCAATCCAGCCGAGTGGGTCAAACAGCTTTTGGATGTCAGACAGAATGCTTCGCTTCGTGATCACTTCATTGATTGAAGGTAAGTTTAAATTGTACTCGAATCTGTCTTTTCCTAAATTCCATTGTACGCCAAGTGCCTTTATTGTTCCATCAATCTTTAGTTCCAGATTAGCATTAGACGATCTATTGCTAGGATCAACTGTTTCCAAGAATTCTCGGCTATTGGACGACCATTTCTTTAGTTCAAATCCGCCCAAATGAAGAAGTTCTCTAAGATCTTGACTATTCTTTATTGCTTGTTGCAGACTGTCACTTCCAGACATTACGTCATCCACGTAGAAATCTTCACGCAATATCTTGGCAGCTTCTGGATACCGGTCGCCTTCATCTTCTGCCAATTTCATAAGGGTTCTTACGGCGAGATAGGGAGCAGCAGCTGTTCCAAATGTAACAGTCAACAATCTGTAGTCTTTAACTTCTTCAGATTGGTCGTTTCTCCACAAAATTCTTTGATAATCTGTGTCTTCTTGGTCAACCCATATCATACGGTACATTTTCTGGATATCAGCAACAAAACAAATGGCGTGAGTTCTCCACCTCATTATCAGGTTTCTCAGATCGTCTTGCAGTACAGGACCCGTCAACAGTTCGTCATTGAGAGAGACACCGTTAGAGCCCTTGCACGAGGCGTCAAATACGACACGAGTCTTCGTAGTTTCTTTATCATTACGGATCACGGCACGGTGAGGTAGGTAGACTGATTTATTATTTATTTCTTCTTTAGGTATTTCTTCGATATGTTTTAGATCTATGTAGTCTTGAATTACTTTCTTATATTCTTGCTTTAATTCTTTATTTTGATTGAACCTTCTTTCTAATTGCATTAGTCTTTTCATTGCTATTTCTCTCGTGTTTCCGTCTGTTGATTTAGGTTCTTCAATGTTGAATGGTAATTTGACAACGTATCTTCCACATTTATCTCGCTTCTGTGTCTTAGTGTATATATTTTCACATAACTGTTCGTTTTGTGTTAGGTTTCTTTTCGTATCTTCATCAACTTCCCATATTGTTTTCAGTAAATCTTCTATATCAACTTCTTGTTTCATGACCGTTAAGGATTGCTCATGATTGACCTTGATGTCAATTCCACCCATAAGGATCCATCCCAGGTATGTATCTTGTGCGCATGGTGTACCTGGTGGACCTTTGATTAATCCCTTCTTCATAATGTTTACATACTCATTGACACCCAACAGCAGATCAATGTTACAGGAGGCGGAATATGTTTCATCTGCCAGTTGAATGCCAGCAAGGTGCGGCCAATCTCTTCTTATTATTGTGCCCGAATGTATGTTAGAGGTTAAGGGCTTCGTCATCACGTAGGCTTTAATAGGTAAAATGAAATTGTTCCATCGTGATGATACATTAACATTTACTTCATGCCTCACTCTAACCTTCGTGGACTCAAGTCCAGACACGATAAGATCTACTGCTCTCTTCTGTAGTTTCAGGATCTGAGTTGCCTTCTCACTTATAAAACATGCTTGAGATCCTGAGTATATCCACGTAAGTAGTAGTATATCCACGTTCATTCTTTAAAATTACAATTGCAGTGGCTAATAGTGAAATTGTCTGTTTCCGCCCTGCGTGATAGTGTGACGCAACCATTGCTTGAACTTCCTTTTCTTCTACATTTGCTTGATTGGATGACATCGGTTGATTAGCTACAACATGAGAAGCCGATGCCTCCCCGTAGTTAGATAGATGTAGAAGAGTGTGGTGACGTCTCTTACATACACGGCATGATGTTGGCAAACGGCACCTAAACACCGAATGTCCAACCCCGAGGCAGTTGAAACAGAGCTTGTTTGTTTTGACATGTTCTCTACGTTCGTTTGGTGACATCTTGGTGAATACGTTACAATGGCATAACGTGTGCGCATCTGTACATAAAGCACAATTTCTTTGCTTTGGTCTTTCTGTGGCTATAACGTGAAGGACTCGTTCCTTGGCAAGCTTTGAAGTAGTGGTGGAATTGACTAATTCCAATGTTCTGAACTTTGCCTCCAAAAACTTGCGCAAATCCCTCCAAGTCGACAAATCCTGAGAGTTCTCTGAGTAAGAATTTTGTTCCCACTCCTTCTGGGATTCTGGGTCCAACTTCTGTGCGACCAGAAATATAATTACTGGATCCCAAGACTCCGTCGACACCTCCAAATTTTTTAGACTTTGTAATACTTCGTTGGTGGTGTCGAGTAGAGATTTCAGTGGTGTTGCGGCTTGGCTGGTACATTTCTTCTGGGCAATAAGTCGCTTCAACAATGCATTCACTATTAGACGCTTGTTCCCATATCGATGGTTCAGCGTTCCCCATGCTTGAATGTAGTTAGCGCTGGTTACTGGAATGTGCTTCAATAAAGTCGCTGCTTCACCTGTTATGCTGCATTTCAAATAATGTAGTTTTTGAACATTACATAGTGACGTGTTGTCATGTACCAGTGCAACGAAAATATCTTTGTAAGACGGCCAATCCTCATAATTACCCGAAAAAGTAGGTAATTCAATGTGTGGGAGTCGAACCTGGGATTGTACGTTGTATTCGACTACAGTGGAACCGTCCCCCTGAATACAGGATTGTTGTCCTCTTTGAATTTCAAGACCTTCTAACATATCCTTGATGTCAGATACCATACATAAATATAAATCCTCAATCAAATAATAATCCTCATTGACAAAATATGGTAAAATTGACTTTTGTTCACGCGGCGTAATTTTTATTAAATCTAAATGTGCACTTTTATAAGTGTTCCAGTAACTTTCTATACACTCCATCCGTGTTCGTAAATAACCTTTTGTAAGTCTAGCCTTTGCACATTTTTTAATGTTTATTTGAGTCTTTTTTAATAGTTCGGTATTATTTTCAAGTACATTTAACAATTGTTCCACATTTGCCATTATTTAATCACTTTAAAGTCACTTGCACGTTCTAATTCACAGTTATTCAAAAGTTATTTGTCTTTTAAATTACACTTAGCTTCAACCGGGCGCTCGCTTCGCTCAGGAATGCAGTTCTTTTGTTTGCTGAAACCGGTTCTCGATACAATGTTATTACAATAGATACAATTTTTATGTGGCTCGAAGTCGACCATATGGTGAGGTCGCAAGGTTTAGTTTTGCTAGTGTCGGGTTTAATTTTGCTAGTGCCGGCGAATCAATTAGAGAAACACGTCTTTAACTTTTGAATGTATAATGACAACTAAAAACTGAATCACCAGGAGTAATATTATAGTAGTATGATATTTCAGTTATTACCACGTTTAGTTTGTTGGTTGGGTTCTAGGATCAGTATAATATTTTATACCCTTAAAAATTTATCATCTGGAAGCCACCTAAATTTGGTGACGAAACACCCCGAGTTGGCATCACTACTGATTAGTGACGTTCATAACGTAAAAAATACCCCAACGACCATTGACCCCTGAAATGTTGATCTGCATTGAACGGCAATAAACTAGATTCGACGTTTCATGTACACATAGGTACAAATACAAATCGTGTACTAATGTTATTATCACTCGTTTGTGTATTTAAAAAATTACTATCATTGTGAGTTTTGACTTTACTGATTTTTTAAAATGTCTTTCATATTATATTCCTGCGATAGTTGTAATAAATTATCAAAAATTTTGGATTTTAATGTAAAATGTGTATCTCACCTCCATATGTTTGTTTATGAGTAAGCAGAATGTCTTCAGTCAATACTACATTTATCTAATAATTTAGTAGATATGTTGTTATTGTTTAGGAGTTTAAGTGTTAAGTTCATAAATATATCACTACTTTTTGTCCATTGATTAACTAATTTAACTTATTTTGTACATTACACAGTTGCTTGATTGATAAAAAGTAACGCATATAAACAGAAATTTCTTTAATAAAAATTTTGAATTTACATTACTTTCGATTTCTTTTCATACTTTAAAATTTATAACGTTAAAAGAATTTATATATTTATTTGATTACTGATAATTAAATAAATAAAATATATACTATATTTTACGCTTCTAATTAAAGTATACATAACAATTTTTTCATTCGGTTTAAAATAGCTATTTTTATATCAATCAATTAAAATGAAATAAGGTTCTTAGAAATTAACAAAATTAACAAATGTTCAGAATTTCTTCTTGCTATTTACTATTGGACATGGTGTAAACTCATATTTACGGTTAATTTTATGTAAAATATATATATGCTGAAATATTTTTTCATTTTATAGATCGTCCTATATGTAACAGAATAAAGCATGAAATCTCATAACCGTAATATAGGAACTAGATTCATTTAATTTTAAGTATACTGCGATCTTCTTCACGATGACTTGACTTCACCATGAGACCAGGTGTTAATTGCGCATCTAGATTGAAACTCGTACTTTCAAACGTTTAGAATCGCACACGTAACCGCTAAGTTTCGTGATGAATTTTATCACTAAAGAAAAAATTAAAATAATTTGTTAATATCTAGTTCAATGACCTATATACGCTCGGGCAATTCGTGAGGAAATATTGTAGACAAATTTCGAACAATAAAGATTCGGATTTTACGCAATCTAAATAAATGGGTGTGGTTTGCAATGCAATGATAATAAAAATTCAAAGCTGATTGCTTACATCACATCATTGCAGGAGTTTTATTATTTTTAACTATGTGCCCCCGCGAACTGTGTTTCGCCTTAATATATTTTATTTAGTCTACCTTTTTAGTAGCTCTATACCAACATATGGAATATATTGCTATGCTATTTCATGGTAAAAACTATGTAGTAAAACTAAGTTTTTTGTATATTTTTTAGGTTTTTTCTCATTAAAACCTTTTTATTAATAAAGATCTGTTTCTCGCCTCAGTTAAAACTTTTGTTTTGTTTTAGTATATAATTAAACAAAATTAATATAACCTTACCTTTTCGTAGAGATACGGGGGCTATCTTAAAAAAAACAAATTTGATGAACTTTGAAATTGATTAGTCGAATGTATGAAAAATGTTAGCGAAGAAATTTTAAGAAAATGAGTGTGTAGCACTGGCATATAAAAATACTAGAACAAATGTTGTTACGGACTTAAGTAGAAAAAATGTGGAAAGCCTTATTTCCTTCAAACTTTCAGATGTACTAAATTTGTATGTTATGATTGAAGCTGGATATTATTCTACTCGCAACACACGCGATGTTAGATATGTAAATTGAATAAGAGCTCAAGAGTCGTTTTATTGCCATAAGAAACTAGTTTCGAGTTTATCATTATGTATTTCATTAAATTTAATAATGAAAATAACTTTGATTAGACTTAAGGTTTCCCAAATGACTTAATGAAAGTTACCAGCGTTTGATGGTAAAGAGATGAGAATCTACCAAGGGGCTTCCCGTAATCAAAATTCTGTAATTGTTTCCCTCTCGCGAAATTTTCCTGAAATTGACCGATATATTTCTCCTATTATGACTTGATGTCTCTCTATACGAAAATACCTTCACATATTTGTTTAACGATAGGGATACTGTTTGGTAACTTTTTTGTTTTATAAAAATAGTAGTTAGCAGGATTACCGGCAGGTGAGTTTCATGAGATGTCAAGGCAGGATACGATATTCCCCCGTATCACCTCGACGTCCGTATTTCCACAACTATGGGATTTTACTGACGCGCACCACGACTTTGTGAATCCAGCCGCCAACCGATATATTTCCGAACCAATTCCACTTAGAGACCCTAAGTGAAAGAAAAGAGCGAACAGATGAGGCTTTTGCCCGTTTTGGTTCATTCTGCTTACGTATTTGCACCTGACGTATAAACTTCTTGAGTGATATGACTTGCATTTTAACGGGTTATAACTGTAACAATATAACTACAAAAACCGCAGTTTTTATGGTACATTGTGAAGTAGTACAAATAGCCACATTGCATAACCAACCGATCAGATAAAACCACAATTACAGACACTATAAGATTAGTTTTTACATAAACAAGATTTTTAATATCGTTTGGCACTATGTCAAATCATTTTCGAAAGCAAAAGCTCACTAAAATTGTTTTAGTACGCCTTGAGCCCATTGAGCCCAACCAATAAGCTACTATCAATATTGTATTCAATTTGGTTGTTAGGGGGTAAATTTCATTTCATACACGTTACGTTTATTACGTTGTTTTCTTCGAAACCAGTGTTTCTAACCTATTTGTGCCATGCCCGCCTTTCTATGATTCTTATGCGCCACATCATTTTTATTATAAAAATATGAATTGTTCTTAAGAAACTTTAATGATAAGATCTAGAAAGAAATTACTAGGTAATTGTTAAAGAAACACAGTAAGTATTTAAAACATATAATGAAAAACCAACATTCAAATTCCAAATTATTTTCATGAATTTTCGGATAGCCCCCTTAATCGAATTTCCCCCCTGTAGGGCGTGGGCCCCTGGTTGGGAACACAATCCAAAACCACTTAAAGAAATACCTGAAAGAACATCCAGCAACAAACAATAAAGCCTCAAGCAAATTACGACGTGTCTGTAATTTATGGTAATTGACAAGAATAAATCGTATTGCATTCAAACTATTCAGTTTCACTAACAAGCTCAATAAGACGCAAATTGCGTCGTACTTTGTTTTTATTTTTCTTGAATATTCATTCATAGACAAAATGCATGCTTATCTTTAAATAATCCAACTGTTATTTCACTTTATTTATATATATATAATGAGCAAAAAATCGTAGATTCGAGTCTGCTTATTTTCAACATAACATAAGATCACTTATTTCACGTCATTAAATTCGAACCTGTAGGCATGCATCCCTGCGCATCGGCAAAGAAGACAGAGGGTGTAGGCCGAGAGAAAAAGCCGGCGTACAAAACTCTCGGTACTCTTTTAAAAAAGCAAAACATCAAACAATACTACTATATTATCGTCAGAGACGTGTTAATGTGTTTACACACGGCGTAAAAACTAAAAAACTCGAATTTAATCTGATAAAAATCTATATTTATCAGTATAAATAAATCTATTTCCGATACACGAGAGCAAGATTATGTTATCTATAATTGTTTGATTCCAAAGTCCATATTAACTCTTATTGGATTAAGAAGTGATTTGTTTTGCATCACAATTGTTTCCTTACAGGTTTTGTTTGCACAGAAAAGAATATCTATAGTTATTTTTTGTTTTGATATCCGCACACACAAACATTACGAGTAGTCTAGTCGAACTTAAGACTAATAAGTATTTAAAGATTGGACTTAAAAGGAAAAATCAATTCTTGGACAGCCATCATTGCAATGCTCGATGTCAGGTTTAAAGCCACAGGTTCAAGCCACTAAAACAAAATTATTCTAGTGACACCGATTATTCGTTAACTTGAAGTGAATCGAAATAATTATATGTTATGTGTAATTTTTAGGATTTAAAGAATTATTTCTTGGAAAACATTTACAACTGAGAAGAAAACAAAATTCAGAAATATATGACCAATAAGTCTGTGCCTCAAATTTCTGTATATCATCTGTGATTCCGTTCCAGATACATTAATTATATGTGCCTATTTGTCATAGAACACGCTGATCACCAAAACCGGCACATCTGATGTATTATATTAAGTTATGTAGCTTACACAAGTGTTTATATAAGACTTTAAAATTTAACTGTGTCCAATCTGTTTCCACCACACCAACTTCTTCTCTATTTCAGATTATGTATACAATAAATATATAAAAATTATACTGGGTAGCAATAAAAGCTTATTAGTGATAAAAGGCAGAAGATTAAAAATATATTTATTTATGATATATCAATTTCCTTGTTTCAGAAAGTCGAACGAGCCACTACGAAACGATATTCTAGTCAATTAAATATTCTTAAAAATGAAATAATTTTAGTATATTATTAAATAAGAAATATATACTTAAGCCTGTACCTAGTTAAGCAAAATGCAGATTCTCAAAGCAAGATTCGCTCTAAGAGCCTCGGCCTCACAGTTCCGAGCGTGGAGTTCTTCAAAGCATCGGACTGCAACTTCAGTGAGTATAAGTTTCACAATACGCATTCGTTTCTTTGGGGACGTTCATGTGTTACGTAAGCATTACAGGGGCGAGGGGGGGAGGGTCTTTGTTGGTGATTACGTCTATAGTAATTATTTACTTTTTACACATATTTATAACCCACATATTGTCTATGCTTGAAGACGAAAGGCGAGGATTCCTCCAAAAAATTTATACGTTTATATTGTTTATATACTTTGTATGTTTGAGAGCTTGAACGGCTCTATCCTCGAATTGTGGAGTTAAAATGCACAGTGCATTGTAGCTGAGTTTCGTTATGCAGAATATGAAATACCCGTACCACCTCGACCTCCTCGTTCAATAACAGCGTTTTTAAGTAGATGTTTTTGCCTCGAACCACCACTATGTGGAACCAGCTGCCCACTGAAATATTTCTGAAACGGTTTGACCTAGGGTCCTTCATGAAAAGACCAACTTGCGAGCTTTTTGGCTATATGACAACATTTCACATTCTTTGTTTATACTGTGATGCAAAGAGAACAGTGCTCCTTTATAAGCGTTAGTAGCTGGTTACTCCGATTTGCGGTTATATATTTAACTGCTCCTGATTTTTTAAATTTATTGATCATATTAATCTAACTCGACATATACCGTCTGGTACTGTGTTGTTATTCAAGTATGCCTATATTAAAATGAAAATAAATGAGTGGTGCTACAAACCATTTAGGTCTGGTCCTCAGAATTCCGTATCTGGTTCATGATCATTTGTTAATCTAATAGGCAAGTAGTTGATCAGCCTAATATGTCTGACACGTGCCATTGACTTTTTGGGTGACCTGACCGTTAGAGCGATTGTTAAATGCGCAGTTAGAAAGTCCACTGGTGCACAGCAGGGGATCAAACCTACGACCTCAGGGATGAGACTCGCACGCTGAAGCCACTAGGCAAACACTGCTCATATGGGCAATATTAAAGTGTGTTTGTTATTGTTTATCAATGCATTGTGCCTAGAGAGTGGGAGAACAAAACATCGTTTGAGGCTAAGCTCGTTTATAGACTATTTATTTTTATAATTATGTAGATATTATAACTATTGTAAGGAATAAACGAACGTTTGTAATTTACCGTAATTTCTGTTTCTTTGGTAAGACCTTGAATTAGCAGCCTTTAAAATGCTGTTTAAAAATTCATGGCTGGGTCATTGACTCGTATGTTCTATTATTATGTATTTTTACGCGAATAAAATAAATGAAATATATTTATTAGAATGACCGCATGTATATATTACTGTAAATATAGCATTATGTATGATGTAGTTAACTTCAATAAATAAATGATATATTTCAATATTATTATAATTTAAGTGTTCTTACTTGGTCGAGGAAGGGCTTCCTCGCTATTATGAAAGAAAACGAGAAACAGAAACGAAATAGAAAAAGAGCAGCTGGTCCTATGTGACTACGTAAAGCTAGAGACAGAGAAAAGTGAGCTCTTAGAGGAGGCCTATTTCTGTAAAACAGAAATAAACCGGCTTGTCCATGGTCTGCGGTATCACTTAACATCAGATGAGCCTCCTGCCCGTTTGCCCCCATTTTTTTGTTCTATATTTTTTTTTTATTAGTATACAGTAATATATACATAGTACTTAACATTTGTAAGTATAGATTGCTTTATAAACGATAATAAATTTATTTCAGGACACAAAAAATGTCGAATACAAGCCAATAAGAAGCGTATTGGTGGCAAATAGAGGTGAAATTGCCATCCGTGTGTTCAGGGCATGTACTGAGTTGGGGATCCGTTCCGTCGCCATCTACAGTGAGCAGGATAAACTTCAAATGCACAGGTATTTTTAATTTGTATGTCTTGGTAATATGCAGAGAGGAAGGTCACCTGATGTTAAGTGATACATTGCCAGAAGCCTCGCAAGTGGCCTTTTAAGAAAACTCATAACATAGTCAACTCTTCCTTGTGTCTTTATCCTTACGTGTATGATTCTTTTGTTGTGATTGTTTAGCTTATAAGATTTTACACAATACTAATGCCACTTAGTGATTCTAAGTGGCAATAGTATAAAAAGGAAGAAAAAATGTCGAATTGAATCGATGGTGGACCTTCATTATTTGATATACTACTTGCTGCCCGCGAACTTTGTTTCTCCTTAATATAATAATACTGAGCCTACCTTTTTAGTACATACTAACATGGAACATTTTGCTATACTACCCCAGAGACTGTTCGGTTTTCCGGAATGAAAACTTTTTAGGTTTTTCTGTGAGTTCAAAGTTTTTAATCAATTTAACTTCTTGCACTCATCATTTTTTATTTATTGTTTTCTTTTCTTACTAGGGTTGCCTGGAAGAGATCGCTTGTTAGCGATAAGGCCGCCCGTTGCATCCCTTGTAATTTATATGTATTGTGTTATTTGTGTTTCTTTCTAGCAACGAAGTGTGAATAAATAAATAAATAAATAAATAAATAAATATGGGTTCACCGTAGAGACGTGGAAATAAAGCATTGTGTGTATTTTTGTATTCTGTATCGTATAAAAATGACCCTTTAGATTTTGGGGGATGAAAAATAGATGCTGTTCGATTCGCAGACCTCACCGATATAAACACAAAATTCCATCTTTCTTCAGCTTTTACTTTAATACTTTAGTTGTTGGTTTTGTAATTGTATAATTACATTGTTATCTGTGCTATTATTTTTTAATTTTGCTTTGCACTTTTTCCATTAGCATTTCTTATCGTTTTCCTTATTAGAGTTTGAAGCTTGTTAGCGATAAAATCGCCACTTGCCACGACGTTAATTTAAAATTTTGCAGTGTTTCATTAACGAAAACTCTCTAAATAATTAAGTAACTCTTAAAATAATTTCAAATGTTCTAGTTAAATGCTTTCTTTGACGACTTTATTTGTTTTTTAGACAAAAAGCCGACGAATCGTACTTAGTTGGAAAGGGCCTTCCACCAGTGGAAGCGTACTTAAGTATTCCAGAAATCATTCGAGTGGCGAAGGAAAACAACGTTGACGCTATTCACCCAGGTTATGGATTGCTTTCTGAACGGTAAGATTTAACAAAATACGAATTTTGTCATACATTTTAATACTGGTTATTTTGGGATATTATATATTAATGTTTACCATTGGTTATCTGATTTGCGCATATGATAACCATAGTTAAAAAAATTGTCAAAAATTTTTTTTTTTCTGATTTTGGTTATTAGTATATTTTTTTTTAATATTTGTATGGTCTCTTCGTGTATGTCATGATTCCCTATATGTGCATCACATTTAAAATTGTATTTTGTGGTTTTTTTACCAATGTAACAGTGTGCTGAAAGTTGGCAAATCAGTAAAAAAATGGCGCTACAACGTTTTAGTTCTAGGCCTCAGATTACTCTGTAAGTTCTGTGATTTCAGATAGGCAAGTAGGTGATCAAACTTATGTAACTGACACACACCGTCGACTTTTTGGATCTCGTATCCTCGAGTAAGACGCAGGATTTTTCCCAAAGTACCCTCTCTAATCTGATAACTGTAACAATTTAGGTCAGACTTCGCCCAAGCAATCATCAGTGCTGGAATCCGATTCATCGGTCCTTCACCCAAAGTGGTTCAACAAATGGGAGACAAGGTTGCAGCCAGGATAGCTGCTATTGAAGCCAGTAAGAAATTTTATATTACCTACCCTCTGCAGTATAAAAAGTTTTTAAAAACCTAAGAAAAGAGAAATGTTTTAACTTTAACGTGAATGTACATATGTGTGTCTGTCTATGACCTCGTAGCTCTTAAACGAATTTTATAAAACTGACTTAATCGAGGTTTTGGAATTATATTGAGGCTTTAGTTAGGCCAACCCTTTATGTTACGATTAAAACCCTTCACAGCCGCCTTATTATTTTTTTAATAAATGTTAGACCTAACCTTACTGAGCTACTCTTGAGGAGTAGGAAGACGGAAATTGAGTCAATGCGTCTCTATCATGTACTTTAAAAATAAAAGAGACGATACATTATTTAACTGAAATCTAGAATGTAAATTATCGAAATGGAAATCTAGTTTTCGTAGAAATTTTTCAGTAAGTGAAATATACGATATGTTGCTTAAATATATTTTGAGTATAGTGCATTTGCGTCTGCAAACGTGCAACATGCTTGCTTACTCTCATTTATCAAATTTTCAGAGGTACCAATCGTCCCTGGTACTGATGGACCGGTCACGACAAAAGAGGAAGCATTGGAGTTCTGCAAACAACATGGACTACCTGTTATATTCAAGGTAAAATTAAAAACCGCGCCCTTATTTTCTTTTTATACCATCGTCTTAGTTTCTTGAGCAGTGATGGCATAGGCGACTACCGAGTCAAACGGTAGTCATAGGAACGACTGTCAAAGATTACTTTAATATTCATTGTTATTAAGTTTCAAACGTTTAAAGGTATGATAAATTTATTTTAATAATAATGTCTACGGAATATTTTTTTTTAATAATTGTTAATTTATAGATTCTTGACTAGCTACAGTGACAAATCAATTAAACAACTTAAAGGTTTTTACTTATTTAACTAAATTATAATTATAATGGCAGCTGACACTAACGCCATTGCTCCAGCATTAATAATAATGACTGAAGTCACTATTACTATTATTACTGATATTAATGATTGGCAAAACAAATAAATCAATTAACCGTATTGAAATAATTTGAGTTTGATATTATTAAATTATAATTACAATGGCAGCTGACACTAACGCCATTACTCTGACATATACAAAGACAATATAAGGTACCTGCTAACCACAAGCCAGTTATCAACAGGTGTCACTTAAAACATAGCTAATTAATAACATTATTTACACAGCATAAAATTGACACAACTATTTATTTAGATTAAAGTAAAATGAAATGTTGCCATTTTATCTATTATATCTGACGTTTTATAAAATTGTCTAGTTTTGCCGTCCCCGCGAGACGTCCCCGTCCTATCAACTTAAAGTCAAATATAAACCATTCTATAAGAAATAAATAATATTAAGAAAGTGTTAATTATCTATACTACAGGCGGCCTATGGTGGTGGAGGTCGCGGTATGAGAGTTGTCCGTGAGATGAGTGAAGTAACGTCTGCCTTCGAGCGAGCCTCTTCTGAAGCGCTTGGGGCTTTTGGAAATGGCTCCATGTTCATTGAGAGATTCATCGAGCGACCAAGACATATTGAGGTTCAGTTATTAGGTGAGTTATAGTCTGTGAAGTGACACGTGTCACTTTGACAGGTGCTCAAAAAGTCCACAGACTACACAATCATTCTTTACATTCAATGAAACCTGTTTTTAAATATTGCAGCCACAACTTAACTTTCTGGGTAAACCAAAAATAATCATTCAATCGTGTATAATTTTTTTCTTACGCTAATTTCATCATTTTTAGCCAAAAATATTAAAAAAGCTCTATTTGTTTTCACTCAACTAATAATAATAATAATTATTATTATTATTACTCAACTGCGTTGTTGGACTCGCATTATTAACTAATATGTTTCCGATTTCAGGTGACAAAGCAGGCAATGTTGTACATTTATATGAGCGTGATTGTTCCGTACAGAGACGTCATCAGAAAGTTGTTGAAATCGCTCCAGCGCCCAGGCTCGACCCCGAAGTAAGAACTGTGTAACATTTTTAAAAAGTATGTATTAAGATTTGAAACGATAGACATGACGGAAAATGCTGAGATTTTTCAAAACATCTACAATCAGTGTCATGTCGTCATGCAATATATAACCACTGGAATCTTCGAATCGGCCAGTGGTTACTCGAAGATATTTCATCTATGTTGGAGGGAAAGTACGTATCCTCTTTCCACACATACTGAGTATGATGGAAGAAATTTGCTGATTTTTATTAAAATATAATAAAATCTTTTACGTTTGATAGTAGGCTGTTATTGAAAAGAAATAGGAATGTTGTCTTCGGTCAGACCTTAAGGACTGACTTTGCCAGACGCAATATGCAAGCAGAGTATTATTAAAGCTTTATTAATCCATACAACAATTGGTTAGTTTGCATTCCTTAATACATATTACTATTAGTTGTGTTAGTATAAATTTATGTTATATTTTTTTTGTGGTCTAGTTCTTGTATGGCCTCTTTTAGGGTAAGCCTCCTTCATATTTTTCCGCAGAGTTTGTCTTTAATTAATTAAATAGCTGCTGCTTGATGTCTACCCGCTCACCGTCTACCGAACACACCCTATGCACACTTTATTCATTCGCTCACTGACTCACTCACTCGCTCACTCACTCACTCATTCACTCACTCACTCATTCACTCACTCACTTATTCACTCACTCACTCATTCACTCACTCACTCACTCGCTCACTCATTCACTCACTCACTCATTCACTCACTCACTCATTCACTCATTCACTCGTGGCAACACAGGCGTGTTGATAACAATTGAAAAAAAATCAAAAATAAATAAAATAAAAGATGTAATTATATTAAGTTTGTAATGGAAGAGCTGGGAACAATTTGAAGTAAAAAATAGGTGTGTCAGGCACACCTATTTTTTACTTCAAACGGTTCCCAGCTCTTATACAGAGGAATGCAAATGTACTTTAAATAAATAAACACTTTTTTTATATTGTTTTTAGACTCGTCAACGAATGCTGGATTGTGCGGTTCATTTGGCTCGTCACGTGAAGTACGAAAATGCGGGAACTGTCGAGTTCCTGTTGGACGATAAGGGAAATTTCTATTTCATTGAAGTTAACGCTAGGTAACATTTACATTATTTATTCAATATTTAAATTAAAATATATTTTACATAAAAATTAAAAACTGCTCTTTAGAACTTATCTATAATTGACAGTTCTGGTCCAGTGTGGCTCCAAGGTCAGGCTGATCTTGCCATCTTCTCTATTAAGTCTACTATACAAAGAAGATACAAAATCAGAAATATATATATAAATCTAATATAATATTAATTACAGATTACAAGTAGAACACACAGTAACTGAAGAAGTAACAGGCATCGATCTAGTGCAATCCCAAATCCGCGTGGCCGAAGGCATGACGTTGCCAGAAATGGGTCTCACACAGGATAAAATAAGGGCGGACGGATACGCAATACAATGCCGAGTGACCACTGAGGACCCGGCGAATAACTTCCAACCTAGTACAGGCAGGATCGAGGTGTTCAGGTAAGTTTTATTTGCTATCTCTCTCTCTTGGGTCGGTAGCTCATGTCGTAGTAAGGAAGCAGCGGAGCGGACTATCTCTTCCACCGGTTTCGGTCCAGCGCCTCTCATTACAGTGTACAGTTTTGAGGACGATGTTTCGTAGTCCACGGTATTCTTAAGATTTGCCTCCAGCACCACATCTTAAAGACATCAATATTTTGCCTTTCTCCTTTTTTCTCTTTCTCTTGTTCCGTTCTAATTAAGTTATGGTGTCTATATTTTCTTTTCACAATGGCGCTAACAGATGTATGCGTTTAGTAAATGTTAACGCTGTTTACCCAATTTATGTGAATAATGAATAAAGTCTTAAAGTAAATATTAATTTGTTCGCAATGAAATAATTGTTGCTATAAAAATCTCAGAAATGTTTTTTGTATATAAATATTTGGGGGGGGGGGGGGGGAATAACGAGCCTACCGGACGCCCAAGAAGGGCAGACATCGCTGGCCATGGACACCCATTTTTAGTGGGTGCTCTGCCGGGCTATTAATTTATATGCGCACGCGCTTGTATTTTATTTTTTGCATTATTATGTAAAAAAGTATCAGAAGCATTAAGACTTAAGACTTCGAAAAAAGCGGTACAATTTTTTAACTGCCGTCAACGCACTTGCGAGCCTTCAGGCAATCCATGGGAGGCGACGGTATCACTGAGAATCAGTTAAGCCGCCTGCCCGTTTGCCTCCTAATACATGAAATGGCGGTGTAAAAGACTCATAATAATGAAATTATATAAATTGACAGGGTTATAATTTCTTAACTTCATTAACTCTTTTGGTATATTCTAGATCTGGCGAGGGTATGGGAATTCGTCTGGATTCAGCCTCAACTTACGCCGGGGCTATTATATCGCCATACTACGACTCGTTACTCGTAAAGGTAAACTAGAATATTCCTACTCATAGTTTTTGTTTTTTGCGTCTGAATTGATCTTCGTAAGACCTAAGAACGATCAAGTCAGATTTAAGCCTCCTGCCCGTTTGCCCCCTGTTAAAATCCGAAAGCCGTAATTAGCATTTCTGTATTCTAGTCGACAATATTTGACAGCGCTCAAGACGAAACTTGAGAAGCGAATTAGAATGTGTCTAGCCCAGACAACTAGCTAAATGAGCCGAATTAACAGCCAAGCCTTTTAACTAACTGCGTAGTTTAACTAGCGGCCTGAAAGATAGTCAGTTTATCAAACAAAAGGATGATATTTTTCAAAGTTCTATGAAAAGTTGTAGTAGTAAGACTTAAGTTACATTTTAAATATATTAAATAAATAATTTCTTTTCAGCATTTTTATTTCTATTATACACTTTTGCACCATCACACAACACAACCAAATTAGGCTTAGTTAAATAAATTGAATCACAATTAGTTAAATGTATTGAATACTTTTTGTTTGGTTTGTAAATCTTTGAACCTTTTTGTAGTAAAATGTATGATGTATTCCATCTTTGGCTATATTTTCAGTGTATTTGTTTATATATAACTAGCGGACCCGACAGACGTTGTCCTGTCTACACGTCTTTAATTTGAAAATTTCAAACTTTTTTTAATAAGCTAAAACGTTCTGGACCATTTTGATGAAAATTATTATTCAAATGTTATGACAATATCTAACGATCCAGCACATGGTCTACAATAACACAATGATAACAAAACTTTTTTTTAATTTGATCGCAGCGCTAACTGTCGGGATAGACTAAAATTAAAATTCGAATATTATTTAAAATTTGACACTGCGATGGTAGCGCCGTCTGTCGGATCCAATGTAAAACATTCCAAAATCAACAACTACTAATAAATTAAAAATTTAATTAAAAAAACATTGTCCAGCGGACAAAATTGTGAATCTAAACCATTCCCAGATCCCCATGAACACACACAAAAAATTTCGTCAAAATCGGTCCAGTCGTTTGAGAGAAGTTCAGTGACATACACACTCACAGAAGAATTATATATATAAAGATTTACTAGCTGACCTGGCAAACGTCGTTTTGCCATGTTTATCATATATAATAAAAATTAGGGGTTGATCGTAGAGGGGTGGAAATTAGGGGTTATATGTATTTACTAATGCTGTATCATAAAAAAATAATTTTTTTTTATCAAAAATTAAAAAAAAAAATTAGTGGTGGATTACCCTCAACATTTAGGGGGATGAAAAATAGATGTTGTCCGATTCTCAGACCTACTCAATATGCACACAAAACTTCATGAGAATCGGGGAAGCGTTTCGGAGGAGTTTAACCACAAACACCGCACACGAGAACTTTATATATAAGATTTTAGCTGTAGGATTACAAAATAAATAAATTACATGATAGTATGAATGGCCTGGCATTAGCCAGCCAGTTTAATAAACGCTACGGCTGAATATCTTTCAGGCCGTTAGTTAAACGGCTAGGCTGTTAATTGAACGGCTAATTAAGCTTGACTGCGACATGTCTTTGTGTGAAACTTTCACACTCTTAAAAGTTTGAGAAAAACAAATGCGTTTTACGGAAAGTTTCCCATACACACAAACACTGACACACAAATTCGTTTTACTAAGGTAGTCCGTTCATGGCATTCTGATAATAGATTTAGGTTTATATATAATAAATGTATTTTAGGTGATATCCCATGCTCAAGACCTATCAGCTTCGGCTGCGAAAATGAGCCGCGCCCTACGCGAATTCCGTATCAGGGGCGTGAAGACAAACATTCCGTTTCTACTAAATGTGCTTGAGAATCAGAAATTCTTAAATGGTAAGATGATTTCATTGCCCAGTGTGTATAACTAATACATAATAAATCACGCTACAACGATTTCAGATTTGGGCCTCAGATTTCTGAATTTGTTTCATGAACAAATGTCAATCTAATAGGCAGGTAGGACACTGCTCCCCTGTATACTAATAAAAAAAAACAAAAGACAGTTGTCTTATTTAAGGTTTGACCGATTGACTGACTCGGTGATGGCACCTGGATGTTTTGACTTCATTCCAGACTCTAAAAATTAATATACAAATAAGACTTTTATTCGACACATCACAAGCTTGTGATGTGTCAAGTTTTACGAGGTCGATGAATTTATTTCCAACACACATACAGTAGTTAAGTATTTCTAACATAAAAACCTCTTTAGGTCTTGGCCTCAGACCAGAATCTGATTCATGATCATTTTTAAATCTAATAGGCAAGTAGGTGATCAGCCTCCAGTGCCTGACACACGTCGTCGACTTTTTGGGTCTATAACATGTCTGTTTCCTCACGATGTTTTCTTTCACCGTTCGAGCAACTGTTAAATGCGCACATAGAAAGCAAGTCAATTAAATAATTTCTAACATACACAGTAATAATTATAATAAAAATTGATAAACAGATAATTAAAGCTAGTTAACCATAATGTTGGCAGCATTTCCTCGCTGTATTGCGATACTTATTCGTTGAGCGGGGATAGCACCAGCTCGAGGGTCATCGGTATTCCTTGTCTAGCAGGCGTGCACCAATAGCACCTGTGCATTTCAACCCTACGCCCCAAGAGTCTCCAAAGGGTAGAAACTAAGGGTGCTTCAGGTTTTATATATTAAAAACTAAAATATTATAACTTTTTTTCCAGGCGCAGTAGACACATACTTCATAGACGAAAATCCACAGCTGTTCATGTTCAAGGCATCACAAAACAGAGCGCAAAAAATACTTAACTACCTCGGTTACGTATTGGTTAACGGACCTGCCACGCCCCTGGCTACGCAAATACCACCATCGAATGCCAAGCCGTATATACCACCAGTTCCATTGGGTATGTTGTTGTTATTTAAACTATTCAATGTGTGAGAAACATTTAAAAGTGCCTTATCAAAATTTTGCAGTGCTCACTTAAAATAAGTTTATTGAGTTATAAATTACTTTTTTTTTTCAATATATAGTTATATATTCGGATATTAATATGATTAAGTTAATTTTCCAGTCAGCACCGGGCACGGTAGGTCAATTATGATTATAAATGTCGCTTAAAGCTTTCTAAAGTTTTCTAGACAAGTTTAATTTTATATTTTAAAGTAAGCTGTTATGGATTTGTTCGATGCTAAAAGTCAGTTAATAATATCGACTGAGTGAGTTCAAAAAACAAATATAAAAAAAATCATAGATGTAACTGTCTATGATTTTTTTTATATTTGACGATGACTAGAAAAATTTAAGACATGACTGTCAAGGCTAGAAAATTCAAAGACATGACTGTCAAGACTAGAAAATTCAAAGACATGACTGTCAAGACTAGAAAATTCAAAAACAAGACTGTTTTATAAACCATTTACCGATTTAGACTTTTTGGCATAGAGGTCATATAGATACTCTTCTAAGTTATGTAATCTTAGACATTTACACAGCTTTCTGAATATATAATTGAGTTTCTATTATAGACAATTGTTTTTCCTAAAACTACTGTAGTAGTAATACTGTTAAAATATCTGTGTACGATTCGTTGTTTATCTATATGTGGAACCAGCCAGTCACTGATGTATTTACTAATTCGATTTCAAGAAAAGATCTACAATTCTTATTCCAAAAAAAAACTCGATATCGATATGAGCCTCCTGCCCGTTTGTCCTGTTCTATAAGAAAAATACGTAGATGAAAAACAAGTAATCTTCTACTGAAAAAGCTTTCACGCGTTTTGATGTCGATCTTTTATGAGCTCACGCTTACAAAATGTCAAATGTCTAAAGGATTTTTTAACTTTTTAATTTTAAAATGTTATGCATTTGCCATACATTAATGCTTTAAAATATTCACATTTTAGTTAACACTAAACGCGCGTATTCTGACTACATCTTCTTTTGAATCTTTTATAATCTGAAATATTTTTATTATCACAACATTGACAATCAAATTTTTGACGTACGATAGTCTAAAGCCGTCCAAGTTTTACGTAAACTTTTTTTCTTCTTGATTCTTTTTGATTTACTGCAATTTGTCCCCCCTCCCTCTCCTCTTGTCAGCAAAAGTAAGCAAAGCTCTCAAAAAAAACACAAACCTATTATTTTTTGGTAGGAGTCTTCGAAAATGCGTTTAGTTTAAATAACCCCCCCCCCCCCCCCCCCCCCTCAGCCTTGTAAGACTTACGTAATATTTGAACGGCTCCTTAGCACCAAATCTCGCGTGTGCTCCAATCTAAAACAAGAACGAATCCTTCAAAAATATTCCAAACATTTCTTCTCAATGAAACAGTTACATTAATCCTTATTTTTCTTAATAACTGAAGGTTCTAGAAACTAAAATAGATTTTCCGTAATTCCATAGCAAATCATAATTTCTTTAACTTTTGTTAACTCGGGTTGTGTTTGTCCACTATCTTTTAACAATTCTTAATATCATGGTTTTAATTTTAAGTGCACAGCACGAGCATTGCACTGTCATTGTTTTTTTCCTACTTCAGACCTTTCCCCAGAGGCGATTAGAAATCAAGAACTGACTGGCGAAAACACAGGTAAGTGATGTTTCGATTGTTATACGGTGATTTATTAAAAATGAATTCAAATTAATAAAATATATAAGCTGTACGTAACTTTCATTAGAATTAGCCTACACCGTAGTAGGTAATAATAATTAAAAATTAAATAATATAATATTAAAACAATTTTTTTTTGGTCTCTGGTAGTGTACCTCAGGCCCTGGGGTCATTGGTTCAATTCCCGACCGTGCACCAATGGACTTTCTTTATATGTGCGCATTAAACATTCACACGAACGGTAAAGGAAACCAGTGGCAGGCACAAAAGGCTGATCATCTACCTGCCTATTAGATTGACAAATATACATCAAACAGATATGGAAATCTGATGCCCAGACCTAAACCGGTTATAGCATCACTGTTAATTTAATTTTTGAATACTGGTAATATTGAAGATTATTAAAAAAATCATATTTATTTCAGAATGTTAAGTAGGGACAGTTAGTAAGCTAACATAACATTTGTTGTATTTTGTTTGTTTAATAAATCACCGTTTCTCATTTATAACGTCTAAGGCATGCCTATTTAAATGGGAAATTAAAAAAATGCTATTATTTGTGTTGTCGTGTCGTTAATACAATTTAACAAGTGCCCAGGAGACTTCTGTGCTTCTGGAAGGAGCTGGGCTGGCTTAAGTAGCCAGGGCTTTACGCAAAACGGACCAATTTCGAGTCTAGTTGCGGAAACTGAGCCCACCTACCTTACCTTACCTTACCTTACAATTTAACAAAACCGTTTAATACATTGTTAAACTAATAAAATCATGGTCATATTTCTGATTGCTATAAACAAACCATGAACTTGGAAACTATTAATCTATGTACCTAGTAATCTAGTTATATTTTTCTTTAACAAATCCGTAAATTCTTGAAAAAACTTATCAACTTTTATAGGTTCAACTGCGTATGTTTCACTTGTCATTTTTCTTTATATGCTTAGGTTAACATTCTTTGTCTGATAAGTGTGTTGTGAGTCTTCTGCTGTGTTCTTACAATTGCAGCGCTAGTGGCACACATAGAAAGAAATTCAACATAACCAGCAGTTGAGAGTTGCACGCTTAGCACACCGTTCACAGCTGCATTAGTCTTACGCCTAAATGTCAAATTTCCAGCTGTGAAACCACCTAAGGGTTTCAAACAAATTCTCCAAGAGGGCGGCCCTGACGCTTTCGCAAAGGCTGTACGCAATCACAAAGGTCTATTGCTGATGGATACGACGTTCCGTGACGCGCACCAATCGTTGCTAGCGACGCGTGTACGTTCGCACGACTTGTTGGCCGTGTCTCCGTACGTAGCGCACAACTTCAGTGGGTTATATTCTTTGGAGAACTGGGGTGGAGCCACTTTCGATGTTGCTTTGAGGTAAGATCTGTAATATACAACTATGAGAACATATATGACATTGTAGAGGTGTAACTACATCTATATAGAAATTGTAATTCTATTTGACACGTGGATCAGGTCAGGCGCCCTAAAACCGCCATGTAATATAGTGTTTAGGGGCCGTTCATAAAATACGTTCGCATACAAGGGGGGGGGGGGTCTGGCTGAGTGTGACAAGGGGGGAGGGGGGGTATAGGGCAGCGTGACGTTCGCCGTTTATTATTTTTTGACATGAGCGCTAGCTCTGTGGCGCGACTCTAGCGGCGTTGCGATCCGTCACAACGGGTTTCTTTGTTTTTCCAATACTTGAGAGAGTAACGTTTCCACGTACGCTGCGCTCTCGATTCAGTAACAAATGAAAATACTATTTCTCATGTATTTATTGTTATTTTATTCCTTCATTCGTCATTTAGCAGTGAACTAAATAATAAATGTTATTAATTTTCAGAATTTGTCTACTATTATTTAGAATTTATCATACTAAGCAGGGGGGGGGTCTTAGTTTTTGTGACGAAATATTTCTAGGGGGGGTCACAAAAAGTGTGACACAGCGTGACAACAAGGGGGGAGGGGGTCAAATAAAGCTGATTTCAGTGTGACGTATTTTATGAACGGCCCCTTACAATAAAGACAGTGAATGCCTATTTCCGTTTTCATTTGTCTACCTCAAACACTAAAATATCATTAATTATTGCTTTTCTTTTTAATGAAACGAAGGATCGGATAAAAGTTGACATTTTAATTGTCTCATTTTCTATTTGTTCGTCAATATAATTCTCTATTTGATCTATTGAAATAACTTGATGTTGTCTAAAATATATATATCTTTTTTTAGCACATATAAACTTGAATAAATGTCCTATATCCCCAGGGAATATAGAGAGAGGGGTAGAGAGAGCTCAAAGTGAGTCTCCATCGTACAATATGTTAAATAACATTAGATAATATAAACCTTGATTTTCTTTTAAATGTGTACTCTCCGACCAACCTTTCAAAGTTTTACAATTAATTTAACAATGCAGGTTCCTTCACGAATGTCCCTGGGAGCGTTTAGAAGACATGCGTCGTCAGATTCCCAACATTCCCTTCCAAATGCTATTAAGAGGAGCAAACGCGGTGGGATACACCAACTACCCGGACAATGTGGTCTTTAAATTCTGTGATATGGCTGTGAGTAATTTTTAAAGCTTTATTAAATTTGCTATCAAGCTTTGGTGTGTACCATCTCTTTCTAATCACCAATCATAGTATGTGCGGAAAAACAATCGACAGTCATCTTTATAAAGCAGCTCTCAACGGGCTCCGATTCGCCCATAAAAATCATGAGAATGCTTCCGGAGTTGTTCCTGGCCCGGCAGGACGTGCCAAGCCCTCCAGACCTTTAAAAAGGCGAGATTTGACTTCTCCCCTGCTCCTTAGCTTCAGCTACAGATATGGCTGATCGCGTGGCTGATACATTGGGGGTCCTATGAAAAGCTATTGGATATTAATGAAATGACCCTTAGCAAATAAGAATAATTTACGGGGCCTTCGGGTTGCTTCAAGTAATAGAGATAGTAAATCAATATTAACCACTCGCGTACAACAATATTATATAAGCGAGTGAAATGTTAATTGCTATGAAACGAATGAATGCAATGTAACTGTTGAAGACGCTGCCTACGTCTATACTGTCCGGGCGTAACACCGACGATTTAGGAAATCGCCACGTTCATAAAACTAAGAAAGCTGAAGGACTGTCTCCGTTATCAGTAGATATCGGGCTGGCATTGTCAGTATTTTAAGTTCAGATCAGAGTTATTTTACCTAACATTAGTTAAGTTCTATATTTATATTTTAGAAATGCAAACAAAGCTAGCATTTATCGAACACTTCAAGCCAAAATGAGCCGTTTAGTTTTTCTGGTATTCTGGTAATCTAATCGGTCTAATTCAGTTTTAAACGGTTTCATTTTTGTTTATTAATACTTTTGCTTGACCGAAATGTTAAGTGAAATTAAATTAAATGCCTACCGTTCGCTCCGGACATTAGTCTTTTAAAGGTCTAAAATCTAAATATATCTAACTTATTATTATAATAAACTTTTGATAAAGAAAAGGTCTGGTTTGTCATCACCGAGTGACGGTATTTACATAGCATAACCGTAAATAACCCTTGGAGCAAACGTTTTATTTCTAAACATTTCGTTATCAGGTGAAAACCGGTATGGACATTTTCCGAGTCTTTGACTCCCTCAATTACCTTCCGAATCTCATTCTTGGAATGGAAGCGGCTGGAAAAGCCGGTGGAGTTGTCGAAGCAGCTATTTCTTACACGGGGGACGTATCCAATCCCGAGAAATCCAAATATGACCTGAAGTACTACGTCAACCTGGCCGATGAACTGGTGAAAGCTGGAACACACGTCCTGGGAATCAAAGATATGGCTGGATTGCTGAAGCCTCAGGCTGCTAAGTAAGTTGAACTGGCTCTATGAGTGTCTTGATCAACTGTGTGTCTCTATCTCGAGTTTAACGAAAGTTTGAACCCAAAAATATGGGATAGGAATTTTCCTTTCCTTTAAAAGAAAACCAAAGATTTTTTCGACACCTATAATTATATAATATTTATAAAAAAATCGAGTAACTGAACTGAGTTAATAAACCTATCTTTTTTTATTAGTAATGCTTAATTGGACCAAGATTCGTAGTATGGAAAATCCCCATGAAACAAGTATACGAAAATAATTGCAAAATAATTTCAGACTCCTAATATCAGCGATCCGCGAACGTCACCCGTCCGTCCCAATCCACGTACACACGCACGACACGGCTGGAGCCGGAGTGGCCGCCATGTTGGCCTGCGCAGAGGCCGGCGCTGATGTAGTGGATGTGGCCGTCGACTCAATGTCTGGACTCACGAGCCAGCCCAGCATGGGAGCGCTGGTCGCTTCCCTGCAGTCGACTAAGTTGGATACTGGTAAGGTTCACCTTTAGATAATAATGCGTTTTATTGCATTTCAGGATTTACATACACATGACTTAGGCCAGGAATCTATATCTCTAGGAAACTTGAAAAAAAATAAATAAATGTTCAGGTAGAACAAAGAAACACTGGTTTGTTACAATTCAACAGGGTTTATTCAATCTCATTCGAAAAGCACATATTAACATAACAATCCTATGGCGCGCGAGCAAGTGTCAACAAAACAAAAAATGTCGTTAGGATGGGGCCGATCGCGACCCGAATAAAACCGAGTCTTACCGAGCGCATTTACGGAATTTGGCGTAAAAAAAATCTAACCGTTCCTTGAAACAGCTTCTCGCCCTGTGCTCTACCACCCGGCAATTTTTGGCTTTCAGCAAAAGATGACATAAATAAATTTTAATCTTGAAAATTATAGGTATCCCCCTACAAACTGTATCTGAATACTCAGCGTACTGGGAACAAGCGCGTACGTTGTACGGCCCGTTCGAATGTACGGCTACTATGAAGTCAGGTAACGCTGACGTATACCTCAACGAGATCCCCGGAGGACAGTACACAAATCTCCAGTTCCAAGCCTTTTCTTTGGGATTGGGAAGTCAGTTTGAAGAAGTTAAGAAAGCTTACAGGTAATTAAAGACTACATTATTTGATTTTTCTGGCCAATTTGTTTTCTACCGTCACATAAATTAGGTTTTTTTAAATAATAAAAGATATTCTTACCCGCTATATATAATAATTTTCCAATTTTTTCCCGCTATCTCCGATATCCATTTCACCAAGTTTCTTGTGGGCATCCTCTCTTTTTCCTTTACTAATATTTTTCTACAATTGAGCAGCAATATGGCTCCCGTTTAACCTTCTTAGCTTATGACTTAAAAACAGTACTAAGCACAAATAAAAAATAAATAAATACCATCATATTTTTTTTAGCTTTTCCCTTACTAGGGTTGGTTGCCTTGAAGAAAACGCTTGTTAGCGATGTGGCTGCCTGTCGCTTTAATTAAATTTGTTGTATTATGTTATTTATTTCTATTACGAAGTGTGAATGATTAAATAATAAACAAAAATCTGTCGCCGAAGATTGTACCGTCATTGGTTATTTAAATTCATGTCAACGAAATTAATTTTAAAATTGATATTTTTAATTTTCAGAGAGGCAAACCTCCTCCTCGGAGACATCATAAAAGTGACACCATCGTCTAAAGTGGTAGGAGACTTCGCCCAATTCATGGTCCAAAATAAACTGTCGGCTGATGACATCCTCTCGAGAGCTGAGGACCTCTCGTTCCCCAAGTCTGTGGTGGAGTTCTTCCAAGGAGCCATTGGCATACCATATGGTGGATTCCCTGAACCCTTAAGGTAAATTCAAAATCAGTTTAATATTTATTATATAGCAGCTAACTAGCTTAATTAGCCGTTCAATCAACAGCCTAGCCATTTAACTAAACAGTGCCGTTTAACTAGCGGCCTTAAAGTTACGAGCTAGGGGATCGGATAGAAAACGCCGTAGATTTCTTCAAGGGTTTATTTCAATTAAATCTACGAGGAATTTATGTACACTAAAAAACTAGAAATTACGCACAGAAACGCACTAATTATACACACAATAAAACACTGTCACTAGTCACTTGAATTACACAGTACTTTATCTGAACTGATTTGTCGCGTTTTTGCTCGCTAATATATCCCTGGGAATAGTCTCGAACGATGTTTCTACGAGAACTTTCTAGGCGCGAGCGCTACTGAGTAGCTCAATTCTAAAACGCGCGTACTCGCTATCTCTTTCGCACACTGCTACGAGCTTGTCGTACGGCGTTCTAGAGTTCTCGGTCTAGCTTCGAGAAGGTTCTGATCTTCCCTCTCTCTCGCGTATCGTACAGAGAGTTCTCTAAGTAGTGGAAAAACATTACAGTCGACCCGTTATTTAAGCTATTATTTATACATTATATAAGTTATTTAAGTTAATGAAAACCCAGATCATTTGTATTAGTCATGAATAATTTTATTCCCAAAGATTATAAATATGACAAACGTCATTTTTATTAGTATCATCATATCATTAAAACATAGTTTATCCTATGAAGTTATCTGTGCTTAAACATGTAGGAGAAAATATGTAGCTTTTTCTTCCAATTTTAACCGACGAAAAACTAATGAAGGAGCTTATCAATTTTACGTTTTGTACAGATCTAAAATCCTCAAAGACATGCCAAGAATCGAAGGTCGCCCGGGCCAAGAGTTGCCTCCACTGGACTTCGACAAACTCAAAAAGGATATACAAGAGACGTACTCGGATGTCAGCGATCAGGACGTGATGTCCGCCGCCATGTACCCGCAAGTCGCGAACGACTACTTCCGTATACGCGACAAGTACGGACCCGTCAAACATCTCGATACTAAGACGTTCCTCGTTGGACCCGATGTAAGTATATTTTTATGTTCTTGCTTTGGTATTATTTAATAAATAAATATTTTCGTTAAACCGCTTCATTTTCTATACGAAAAACTTTTTAGATTAATTTAAAGTTTTTGAATATTGGGTTTTTGATGTGAAACATCTATAGCCGCACGTAAAACCGATTTCTGGCGTGGCGACGCATCGCCACGCTATATGATGGTATATACATACAATCTATATGCAGTAGTAAATTTTTGTATTTAATGAAAATAAATGTTTATTCAATAAATAGTCATCGTTATCTGGAAAACAAAATCGTAATATTTTATTTTATCATTATGACATATTTAGTTCCTATCACAATCTGTTCTTTTCTGCATATTACTTCACAGAATAATTTCGATGTTTCACATCTGTCAGGCGTCCCGTGACGGCTCACATTTTTTTTAAATACATATTTATCTATTTATGACACTACATTATTCTACCTTAACAGTTACTACTAATACGATAGAACTCCAAAATAATATCCACACCAATTATCCTAAATAAAAAACATTAAAAAATTGGACTTATATGCCTAAATCTTATAACTAACAATACAGCAAGCAACTCTTGTGAACTCAGCCAGTGTACAAACAAATAGGTTTACCTCAATATAAATTTTGTTGATTATCTGTATTGTTCGGGTGAGTGGCGCTTTGCTAACCAAGTTGGAATTTGCGCGCGGTACATCCAAAAGTTTAGGCGTAAGCCTCAGGTTTTTACTTGGTACCCGTAGACCCAGTCTCTCCATTATATCCGGATTATGCACCCGACCCGTTAGTATCTTAAATAAGGACACTGACACAGCTAGCTCTCTTCTAAGGCGTAGCTGAGACATCATGGATCATTACGATCAAGCCTAACTTAATACTTTAAGTAATTTAAGTCTAACCTACTTTACTAGAAAGGATTTTTCGAAATTTGTAACATTCTTTTTATTTATAATATATACTTAGTCTGTAAATATTCTATCCTAATTTTTCTATTTGATTGAATGTTTGATTTGAACAAATTCTCAAACTCAAAGGTGGGAGAAACTATTGAAGTGAAGATCGAACGCGGAAAGACGTTGGACATCAAGACATTGGCTGTGTCTGATGAGATGACAGCGGCTGGAGAGAGAGAGGTGTTCTTCGAACTCAATGGCCAGCTGCGGTCCGTCTTCATACGGGACGAGAAGGCTAGCCAGGTAAAGGAGCTGGTTAACTAATAATAGTACTAAACTTTATATACGTAAGTAATTGGTGAGAAGAGAAAAGCAAATAATAATTGTTTTACAAGTTCAATAAATTTATTTGTAAATAATTAAAAGTTTATAAATAGAAAATTAACACAAATTAACTGTATTGTGATAGTTATTCATTAAACGAGAAAAACAAATAATATAATAATAATTATAGAAAGATTGTGATTTTACGAGTTTAATAAATTTATTTAAAATTAAAATAAGTAATAATAATAACTAAAAATTGATAAATAGTAAATTAAAACAAATTTACTCTATTGCAATACTTATTTGTTAAATGAGGAAAGCACTACTCTGGGCTCCCCGACACTATCAAACACGCACCAACTGAAATGAACTCTCTTGCTGCAAGACTATCTACTCCTAAGGGAACAAAATCGAAATTGGAGAAGGCTTAAATATGAAAAGACTCATATTAAAGCCCTTTATTTTTTTCTTATGCTTACAAGTACAAGTAGAAAAACGTTAAAAATCACTCAATTTTGATTTTTTGTCTTGTCCAAATAATAAATCTTAAGTCTTTTTTATATAAATCGTCTGCACAAAGACACAATTAAACATCAAGTTCTAGCCCAACCTAAAACTAATGTACTTTAAACAAAAATATTTTTTAACATAAGAAAGTGTCCAATAACACTTACAGTCTATTAAGGGGACGACACTCTGTATTTGTGTTATATTTATTATCTTCTTAATACCACTGTTAAGCACCTAAGAAATAACTCTATAACGCCAGAAAATGCATTCCATAAGTGACACTATGGAGATCTGAACATCTGTTACGCTTACAGGAAATGAAGATTCATCCAAAAGCCGTGAAAGGTGACAAAGGTCAAGTTGGAGCTCCAATGCCTGGAACTGTTCTAAGTGAGTTATAAAATCTAGATTTATTTTTTGTAATTTAATATGAGTCTGGATTATTTCATAATTAATGATCAAAATATACGCTATATCCTTCTAAGATAAGATATGTACTTTTTATAATTATAAGAGCCCGGTCCGCATTCGTAATAAGGGCGCGGTCAAGTATTACGTCATGCAATTTTTGAAGGTCGTAGACCCACCCCCCCAATCAACGCGCCGTAACGTTTTTCTGTACCCAATAGTAAAACGTTTCGTTACAACCCACTGACTCATTATACCTAAAAGTTACAATTAAAGTGGTGTAAAGTATCGGAAAGTAGAAAATAATATTAACAATAATGCATAATTCAATCCCCGCCCCGCATCGTAACGTTTTACCCCAAGGCGCCTAAATTCGTTACATAATACTTGATGACCCAATGGTGCAGAATTTTATGGTAGGGTTATGTAATAAATATACAGAAGATTCTCTATAAATTACCAAGGTATCAAAATAACAAGTTTGTGTTAAAATAACCACGAGAAGGTTAAGTAAATAAGAGTTTCATCACAATTCGTGATTATTTCTATATTATAAATAATGAATTACAATTCACAAATCTTTATTACGAAAAGAAGTAAACTGAGTCCAGTTCAGACCGTGATTGTCCAAAGAATTTAAAAATCCATTAACAGGTCGTTGCGCGATAACTTCAAATTTTAGTACCGAATGTTCGCGAGCAAGAATCAATTAGCAGGCACTATTATTTATATTATCATAGCAATTATATAATCTAGCCAGGTTAAAGGGATTTGTTTTTGTTTTTATTATATAATAGGGGGCAAACGAGCCTGCGGGACGCCCGAAAAGGCAGTCGTCGCAGCCCACAGACACCCATTTTTAGTGGTTTCGTTGCCTTTAAAGGGGTACGCGTACAGGGAGTACGCTCGTACTTTGAATTGTTGGAGATCGTATCTCTCAGGGAAGACCCCCGCCGGTAGTCGATTCCACAGTTCGCTAGTTCGCAAAAGAAAATGAAATTGTCGTTTATGTAAAGTCCATATCAAAGCGCCCGTAATCGTAAAGTCCAAGATTAATCTCTAGAGAAGTTAAAACTTACTTAAGTTTAAACTTAAAATGTTTTTTACAGTTTTTTAAAGTTTAAACTTAAAATGTTTTTTCAGCTATTAAAGTTAAAGAGGGCGACAAAGTAGACAAAGGTCAAGCGATCGCTGTCCTCTCAGCTATGAAAATGGAAATGATAGTTCAGGCACCGCAAGCTGGTATCATCAAAAGTGTTGCCATTACAAATGGACAGAAACTTGAAGGCGACGATCTTATCTGTACTATTGAGGAATAAAGAACAGTTTCTGGAGACGTCAAGTGTCACCTTACATATTGAGTGAATTTTACAAAAGGTAATTTTTTTAAATAACTTCCGTCTCTTTCTTGCGTTCGCTGTTGGAAAGAAACAGAGAGATTATATTCTCTATAAACTACTTGTAGGCAAATTAACAGTACAAAAGATGGATGTGTCATGAAATCTTCATTTATATTTTTACTCATTAATGTTAACTTTGATGTGATAGAATACTTAATATTTAAATTAAATACATTTTTTAAATCAGTCAAATAAGCAAAATCTGTGTTAATTTTCATAGAGTAGAGCATTGAATCCTCGGAGTCATAGACTGTAGTAGATATTTTAGGCGCGAATTTTAACAATTTACAATTTGTTTTTTATTTTTAATCTATGATGTACTCAGTGTGATTAAGTGTATGTTTTATAAAAAATTACGTTTCTCTGTAGCATCACAATGTTTTTATTCATATTTTTTTATATAACCTATTTTTTTACAAGTTAAAAGTTATTTGTTATCATTGCGTGTGTGATTGTTATAAAATTTATTTACAAGAATGTTTATTATTTAATATAAGTACTCGATGCACAAAATTATTCCAAGAATTTAACGAAAGACATTTAAAATAACTGTTTTGTCGTAAAACGATTCGGTATCGACTGGTGCTCATTGTTAATTTTTTTGCAATTTTATTAATAAATGTATACATTATTTATTCTGGGTTTTTATTCTCCGATATAATTAAATAATAATAATTAATCCTTCTACGCACAAGTTAAAAAGCAATTATTACATAAATTGTGGGATATTATATACTTACTTTTCCTTGTTGGGCCACTTCAATTGTTTTAGTTGATGTTAAGATACACACCGTTTTGGAACCTTTATTTTTGTTCTCAACTTAAATTTTATAACGAAAGACTACAAGGTTAGTTATTTTGCAAATGAGGGTAATTTCGATTGTTGAAACGTGTTTATAGGAGGGTAAAGCGAGAGGTGCGCAGGCACTACATGCGGTGATTATAGTTATTTCGATTATGTATTTGCGTGTTGTTCTCACTGAATGTAAATGCGTGCTCCTATTTCATCATGCCTCCTGCTAATAGAGAACAAAACTTTGTTTTCAAATTATTTTATTATTATTAACTAATAAGTGGTAATGTCATGTGGAACATGGTGTAATGGTTGCAATTCCTAACAAACATTGTGTAAAAAACTTGAGGATTAAAAATTCTATGCTAATTCTTCTCTTCCGTTCTACGTCCTTGATTTCAGACCCTGCGGTAAATGTAAAATTAGAAGCATATGTGTTTCTTTTAAGACGTTCATAAATGTACATTAAGTTACCTATATGTATAAATGATTTTGATTCCATTCTATTTGAATAAAACAACACCTAGATTTATAAAATTATATTTAATTCTTTCACATATTTAATATCATAATACAAAACTATATAAAAGAGAAATGATTCTAAACTTTGCTAGTTTTTGATAATAGACTTCAATATAGACAACATAATCTATGATAAAGTATTAAACGTCAATGACTCTCAGAAATAAAATCTGACGATTGTACTTCATTGACCACAGGTACTTAACACTATTTACAAGAGGAATAAACTAAAGATTATGGCAGTTTTGGATACATAACAATTCAGGAACAAATAAATTATACCAAGCTTTTAACAGATTATAGTACCGTAAGTTATTAGTTCACGTTTTACAGGTCATAGACAATGTCTAATGGCATTAAAATTCTGATAAACGACGACGATCGTGTCGCTAATATATCATAATCATCTGACTCGAGCCATCATTTCCTTATATCATTGCATACGTTCTAAACCTGGCTTATTAAAGTGAACGACTTTAAATACTCAAAAGTAGATTGCTTTTTTTTAAATACGAATACATCTCTTTCTAGGTTTATTAAGGGACACATGTGGTCCATTTTCTTTTTAAGCCGTACATTTTTAACGGTAATCTCATATGTCCTTCGTTGTCAAAATCTGTAGGTGCTATGGGAAGTGGTCATATATGACTCTAAAATAAAAATGGAAATTTGCTCATATATGACTCTAAAATAAAAATGGACATTTGGTCATATTTGACTCTAAAATAAAAATGGACATTAACGTTAGGCCTCGAAACTTAAAATAAGTGGAATATACTGATATTCGAGAGCAATAAAACGAAACTGTTATAAAACTACTTTCGATATTGGACTATCCAACACTTAACTTAATGTTAAGTTTAAAAGCACTTTCAAATAAGCAAAGAAACTCCCCAACTTTATAAGTGTAGATTATATTTAGGACTCCTTAATGTATGGATATATCAACCAAATAAATTAGCAATACCTCCGTTCGTTAATTCCTTTAGCTGTAAAGCATGAAAAAGAAAACATCATAAATCAACTTGGTCCCAGAACAAAACCGAGTGAGCGAATCAAAATATCAGATATCTTTAATTTTTAATGAGATCACGTTTCTATGAAACTCAACTTTTTGCCAATAGTTAGAACTTACATCAATAAAATAAAATATTTTTAGTATGGAGTATAAGATACATATCACTTATTCCATGTGATTAAATTTGTATCAGTAGACATCCCTACTGCTAAGAAAATGTGTGTAGGCCGTGAGAAAAATCCGGCGTAAAAAACTCTCGGTACTCTTTTATATATCAAAACATCATACAAAATAAATATAGCAAAGATAGAAGAAACCAGAAGAGCAGGGAGATATGGTTCGCTCTTTATTTGTATTAAGTTACAAAACTGAACGAAAACCTCGCAGCCAGCCATCGTTGTACTCAACCATATTGAAGGGAATAAACGACCAGGCACACAATAACAAATTAATATCGGTTCATAATAAAATTGGGTTATATAAAAATGTCTTCATTATAATACTAGATAAAGTTATTTTAAACATTACCATTAAACTTCTTAATCTACTGCCGTTTATTATTTGCCAGTCTCTAAAATTATTCTTTATTATCTGATAGTGGATATTAAAACTCGATTTCAAGCGCCCGGGTTCCATATAAAATGTATCTACCATTGATTTTTCTAAAGAAACACTATTATCAATCAGAGATCCACTGATGGCTCGGGACTAATTTAATATCTATTAATAAATTTTAAATGTATACCAACAATTTTAACCAATAAAAATCCGAAAAATAACTAAGTTTCATCGTAAGAAAATACCGATTATCATCAGCCTTGCTTTGACTGCGCATAAATCATAGATAATAGAACCCGAACGTGAAACACTTTTTTCCTTATATTTCGATACCTCTGTCACACTTTACTTTTATTGTTAGTAAATAACATATAAGATATATTACAAGAATATAGTTGAAGATCCTATACAATAACGATATAAAATTCCTTACTTCATACTACTCTCGCCCATTGTAAACACTTTTATGAGAAGTAATAACGATCTGACATATTTATTTAGTTCTAAAATATTTGGCTTCTTAATAGATACCGTAAATATTTTATCAAATTTCTTTTTACCTAATTTGTATAATTAAGTATGACTCCAATATGTCAGACGCGTATTACATTTTGACACGTCAAAGTCTCAACTTTGTATAATGGGGATTCTAAACGGGCCATGTTTTGCTGCAATTGATGGCTGCACTATTGGCAAGTAATTGTCCGGACATCACAAAAATGTTTTAATGCAGCTGATGGCCGAGCAATCTATGGCCGGGCCATGTGTTGCAATATGTCTGCAATAGTATGGCCCACGATGCAGACTCCTAAACGGGCTATACATTCTGGAAACAATGGCTGACGAAATCACACTTGTCGCAGCAGCTTATATTATTTTAAAAAAGAAACAGAAAAAGAAAAGGTTGTGAATTCGACCTTACTTAAATAGGCGTGAAACTGTAGACAATTTTAGTCTAGAAATAAGCCTTGATAATAAATTATTCAAGATTATTATTATTATTTTTACGTAGTTGTCAAAATGCAGCTGATCGCAAAACACAGAATATAGCAACATGTCACGTAGAAAAAGAAACACTGTGCCATAGCAAAGAGAGTGACTGAAACAACAATAGAACTGGCTATGCAATATTGCAGTTGAATTCGATAGCCTAGCGATCGTCCAGCAACCCATCGGGGCAATATCGGCCATAAGTGGCTTTACAAAACATGTTTGGCTATATGGCCGGGACATTACTGCAATATTGCATAGTGTGGCTGCTATTGTTTGAAATGTTGCCGGGCAACTGTGTTGCAGCCATCATTGCAGCAAAACATGGCCCGTTTAGAAGCCCTAAAAATCGTTGCCTTGTTCTGTTACAATATCAAACGCGAGACGATTTCAATACAGGAAATTAAATTTTAATACAAATATAGTATTCTAACAGTAGTTAGAAATTATGTTGCTTGTACACCACTTGTGTATTATAGTACCAAATAAGGTCAAGATTCACAAAAACAAGTTTGTGTTACTGAATTTTTGAAGTGAAACTCCTTTAGGCGCAACAAATTTTTCGGATATGTCACGAAGATGTGCAGCGTTTTTGTTGAAGAAATGGACAGAGCAATTGAGACCGATTGAGAGAGAGAGAGTGAGAGAGGGAGATCGAGAACAAAATACACGTTATTATTTGATGTATTCGTTTAGTACATATTAGAACTTTATAAATGAAAGGATGGAATGAATAGAATGTAAATTTTGTCGCATAACGTCCGCCGAGTGTAAACATGGAGTGATCATATATTGGAGTCTGTACCTTAGTAATAATTGATTTACAAAAAAAGTTTCACTTCTGACATGTGTGCTTTGTACGTACGCACTTTTTTATAACAAGCTGCAAACGGGCAGGAGCCTCATCTGATGTTGAGTAATAGCCAGAGGGCTCGCCAATGCATCTGTGCCTTTTAAGAATCGGTACCCTCTTTTGTTGAAGGACCCTAATTCGAATTGCACTTCAGCAGCTGGTTCCACATAGCAGTGGTGCGCGGCAAAAACTGTCTGAAACGCTAATTTCTGGAACGACGACGACGACAATACCAGAAAACAAACAACCATCCTCGACGTCCGATGATGAAATTGAGCTGCAGGTAATCCGAACAAAAAATAATTCTCCCTCTCACTAATCCAAATCACCAGGATGACGCAACAAATTCTTGTCTATCAGCGCATCGCTAAAGGCATCACTTATCTGTATTATCTCGCTTGTGTCTTCTTTAGGTTTCGTGTCTTCGAGATCGTTGGTGTCAGAATGATCGCTAAGACTCAAGCTCGAGTCAACGTCGTCACCGTAGCAACGGCGTTTGTGGTCTGACGGGAAATTGTGGTAGGAATGCTCCACCCGTACAGCTTGCATTGTGTTACTGAAAATCGTTTTAATTATTTCACGCAAGGTTTATAAGCTGTTTAATTTATACTTTGGTCGGGCGTCAAAATCAGGTTCCTCATTATTTTCTATTTACAAACAATATGCTAAATACAATTTTAATTAAATATTTAGATATACTTGCATGTACATTTTTGACTATTATTTATTTATTGTACACATCTTAAATAACACAAACTGGACAGTGTCTCTGTCCACCAGGATTTCGAACTATTTAAATCATTAACTCATATATCCATTTATTATTTAAATTTTAATTACCATTAAACCATTAACTTGCACGTAAAACGTAACAAGCCAATTGAAACATTGACGCTCCATAGATAGCCGATGCAAGAAACCTGTTCTTGACTAGAATTCTCATTCGAATACAGGACGTATTCCTATATTAGAATAATAATTAAATGAAGATGATGTCTAGCATAATTTTTTGCAATGCATAATATAATTGTTTGATTTATGTAATAATTTTTAATTTAAATTTAATATATTTTTTTTTATATAAGAAGTAGAGTTGGTAGCGTGTTTTTTTAATTTGGAATAAGATAGTCTATGGTTTTTTTCACATATAGATTCTTGTATTTAGGTAATAGAAATTCGTTATTTTAATTTTCCATGTTTTGAATATTGATAGTGAGTTTTAATTGTTTAAGGTAGTTTGCATTTAATAATCCTAGCTGTTCTTTCTCTTCTATAGGTATAATTTTGAAAAGTGCAAAAATCTTTCTGTAGTTCACTAAACATGGCTAAAGTATCGATTTAGAAGTAAAGAAAAAAAACATAAACTTGAATAATGTTTTATAAGATAAAAGTCTTTGATGCAATAGAAAAGTCTAAACTAACTGTATGTCAAAATAGTATGGAAAGAAGTGTTGTTGGCCTGATATTTAATAATAAAATAAAGAAAAGACCTGAAAAAGCTTAGAGATGAAAACTTCTAGTATAAGAAATGTTCAGAATAGATGAGAGAAGACAAAGATAAAGAAAAAAGCGACGGAATGGCTTCCTCGCTCTGACAAAAGAAAACGAGAAAGACAAATGAAAAGATGGGATGATGATGTAAAAAGAGTAGCTGGCTCTGTGGCTATGTAACGCTAGATACCGAGAGGAGTGGAAGCTCTAACAGCCTATGTCTAAGGAGAAATTGTAAAAAAGAAATTAACTGGCTTGCCAATTAATGATTAGTGTTTATAGTACTTCACATTTTTTATACTAAGATAAGTAATTTAAAGCAATAAAATTTAAATTATATTTATTTACCTGGTTTTCCTTAGTACGGGTCTGCCCAACTCCACTTGCAACTCCAACGAGTAAAGCTTTGCAAGTGACTCTAGCTTTTCTTTTTCTCCTGGATCTTGCAAGTTTGGAAGTTTCAACTCGGCCTGACAGGAGTCTTGTAAGAATCTTGACAACTGCTCATTTGCCGCACTCAATATCAAGAGGCCAGGCCTTTCTTCTCGTATTCGTCTGCAGCCAGCCCTTATTTCCCTCACTTCATTTATACCTATGTTTAGGGAATTCTCACTACAGTAGTGATCACTTTGAGGCGATTTTTCGCTAAAGTTAAGATCGCTCGACGACGTTTTCTGTAACGTAAAATTTGTGCGCGGTGTCGTAACAAATTCTTCCTTTCCGTCAGTTTTTTCCTGATATGTTTGAAAGGACTGAAAAAACGTCTTATCAGCATTCTGTCCCGAAGGACCAGCATTTTTTATATCACTAAATGTTGCAAATGATGATTGCAGTACTATGTTAGCTTTGTCATCCTCTTCGTTTACATCCACAATGGTTTTAGTGTCTGACATCAGAGCATCTTCATCATTACTAGAGTCCACTTTTGCCCTCTTCTTCTTACATCTGTTCTTTGAGGTCCATAGGCTTTTCGTTTGTGAGTTTTCTTTTTTTAAACGTTTGGGAGGTGGCATGTTGCTAATAGATTTTGTGCAGTTATTATTAACTGATTTGGAAGATTTAAATGTCAGACTTTTATTAAAAACCTTGAGCTCTTCTATCCCAGGCCAATCTGTCAGCTCATCATCACCTTCTCCATCACTGTCTCCATTTCCTGCTCCATCAGAATCACTACTGCTTAGAGAGCTACTTTCATTTCCACATTCCATTCCACCAGTGTCTTCAAATTGCAAGGGCTTACGTAAAGAATTAGGAGAATATTTGCTTAACAGTTTCATTTTCCTGTTATATTTTTCATTCATATTGTTGTTGGAATATGACGGACTGAAAAAAGGGGGCAAATCTGTTGCTATGGTATACCCAGTCATTTTTGTTAGCGTAGGTGTACCGTTTTTGGATGTATTTTTGTAGACAAAGTTAAAACTTGAACTGCCGGGTGATAGAGATGTGTTTGTAAATGGAGATGGTGTTGAATCATTAGATGTCTGCGGTTTGAGAATGATCTTTCCTGGTTGCAACACTGACTCTTTCCGCTTTTTCTCCAAATCATATTTTTTTGATTTGAAATCATTTTTGAAATAAATAGACTTAGATGAACATCCTCCACTGAATGATCTCTCACGCATTTCACAAGCATCACCTTTATCTCTATGAGACCATTTTCTTTTACCACAAAAAGCATTTCTGTAAAGATATAAAATCAATGTTTGTAATGGTTTAAAATATATTTTTTTTACTTCTTTTTTATCCTTAAAAATTAATTTTGATAGTAACATGAAATAAGATGTATATTAAAGGATATTCTATATAGACATATTTTGTTAACAGCTTCAGTAATTTGTATTACGAACTAACCTCTCCGGTCTAACGGTTCTAACATGGATAAGCGGTGAGAGTCCTGTTGTTTTATGATTTATTGCTGTAGGTACTAATATACTTGGCTGAAAATAAAAACATTCCATTATATAAAATAAATTGACAAATAGTACAAAAATGTTGCTTATGTTTTTACATCAAATTTATTTGACTATACCAGGCAAAAAACTAAACAGGTACAGGCTTCGACCATTCAGAATAACGAAAACAATGCATTCCCATCCATCTTACCTCTGCTAAGATGCTCAATATTTCAATGGGTGGTGAATGTTTACCATCTACATAGTCCACTGGCATCTTTTTCAATTTACGCTTCCGTCTGGTATTTGCTGGTCGACTCGGTGAGAAGTTCTCATTAAATGAGTCGGACTCAAAATTGCCAATTTGGCAGTAATGACGGGATTTAATTGAAGTGTGTATATTGACATGGGGGTCATCAGAATCAGAAAGAGGTTGTGTGATAACAGGTGCCTGAGGTGGACTACTTGAACTGCCATCATCAACTAAGCTCACAGTTACTGCGGCAGCTGCAATAGAAGTAAGCTGTGTCTAAAAACATTTTACAGAAGTACTTTATTTGCTTTAATAGAATAATTTATCCAAAATAAATTATTAAAAGAAACAAAAATTTTTTTTGACAATGAAAGTTAATATTATCATGATAATATTATTAATAATGAGGTATATACACACACCATGTGGTGTGTTTAGATTAGAAAGCCAAATGTTCTCCATTATTTTTAAGTTTACATCTCCCTATTCTACATCAGATATATACATCATAATTTTATTAGCACAAAAGGATAATAGTAACTTAGATTAATATGTACAAATATAAATACCTATTATATGTTAACCACTACAAATTTAAATAAATATTTTGGTACATAGTTTATGTGAAGTGCAAATTCATTATAGTTATAAATTACTTAGTAACCCAAGGTCAAGTGAGATTTGTGATAAAAAGATATACAAACTCACGCAAGTTTCCTGCAGATCTAGTTCTCCGCCGAAATCCCAGCTTTCTACGTTCTTGCCTACCGCAGTTACTTTCCTCTAACGCCAGATTTAAGTCATGCGATAATCGTTCCATGTTACAATCGCTCAACATAATATAAATATCATGATCGCGCAGTTTGCTACATCTAGAACATACGATACCCGGCCTTGTTTGTTTACAGCTTACTGTCCTACGTGTGTCCTTTCACAAAACTTAACAATAAACAACGTAAGTTATATATTTTTGAAAATAATTTTATCAGCTTATCCAGTTTACTTTTATATTAAAGCAAATTAACCACAACTTATACACTTGTATGAAAATCGAAGTCTTGCAACATATTCAATATAGAATATAGTTTATAGAATTTAGTACTAATTATAATAATTATTGAATAGACATCCTGAATACATTACGATTAACAAAAGTTAAAAAAACTGGAAAAGAACTACAATCTTTATTTTTTGGAACAAATACAATTTACAATTAATAAATGTTTCCAAATTTTAGGAATGTCATACTTTAACGTCATTTATAGTTCTAGACTGCATTAATTTTCAGATCTGACCACTGACGACAAACAATAGTATAGAAGATACAAATGAGTTTTGTCTACCGAACCGCCTTGTCTTCCAAAAAAAAATATTCATTGCCTATTTTAACAAATGTTTTTTATCTATTGTAACCAATTGAAATGAAAATTCCAGTTAATTAAAAAAAAATACTTGCAATTGTAAAACCAATCCAAACATTGAAATTATAATTAACCCGATGTACATTTCCCCTTTTGACATTTCTATAACAAACTAAAAAATATCCTAGAAAGTACGAAGTAAGTAATATTGTTTGCTATTTTTAACACTTCCGGATCAATGATTAGCAAGGGGGAAAATATTTGTGTTATGGCTATTACTATACATTTTTTTAAATGTCGTTTTATATCAGTGGTCTCAATGATATAGAAATCCTTGCAAAGAACTTTATTATTGCTGAACATGCTAATCTATAAATGCCTCTACGTAAATGTTAAATGGTATCCCCATTTCACGTATTGTGTATGCACTATGCGATAAGTGGAGTCAGTGGGCTTTATCTGTGGTCATGGGTCCCTGATTGGTGCATGTAAGGTATAACAACGTCAGTGTTGAGTTTAGATTTCTGACTATTTCATAAATTGTGTCAATTTTTCGCGCTTAATTCTGTGTTTGTTATCAACCTTTGAATATACATTTTAATTTGTATCCTGAAGACAAAAAAGAAAAATATTCCTCGGTATTCAGAGTTCTCATTTTCGTAAGTTCTTTAACTATTATAATTATATGTCCTTTGCAATAAGTTATAATTTTTATGTAAAAACCGTTACGACAAATTATTGTATATGCATCGTTGTTAAACTTTTTTGATTGCATTTGGAACGTAACCGAACCTTGATAGATTAACTCAATTGTGATATTAATTATATATTATCAAAATTCTGCGGGTTCTTTAAGCTATATTGCAATATTTGTATGTGTGATGTGTTGCATCAACACGCGTATTGAAGTTGTTCTGATCCAGTAGCTTTTATTACTCTCATCATTAATACTTATAGTAAGAGTGCAACAGATTCACTAAACCTTGTATTAGGTATTTATATATATATTTAAATATAATTCTACTATTTCAGTTAAGTCATGGAGGGGGCCACCCCCGACATTCCTCGTCGGACGCGTGCTGCTCTCGCTGAAATCCCGGCTCGAATGGATCGTCTTCGGATGACTCCTCTACAAGCCATCACTGTGAACACCAGGGAGGTTTCCCCTGGCCTTCCTATTGGGTACCTGAGTCCAGCACCATCTCCTGATGAACAACTAATACAACAAAGAGGTATTAAGATCTTTACTGTTATGCAAAGATTGTCAGATTCTGAAAACATTTATAAATATTCCTTAAATTATTCTAATGAAACTGGGTATGAATAAAAAAGTTTTAGCTTAAAAGACAATTATTTTTTGATTGTCTATAACCACTATCAAACATGTAAAATTTGTCTCAAAATTGCACACACAGATTGGCACAGCTGTTCCACTTTTAATCATATTAAGTAATTTCAATTAAATAAAGTGATTAAACAAACTATGATATTGAACTGCTCAAGAATAATTGCCATCATGTTCTGTAGGTTTACAGACTAGCAATTGAAGATTAATTTTTACAAATGTTTAAAATCAGGATGTCTGTTGAATTAAAAAAAAAAACAGTATTATATAATAGATCACTTATACTAGAGGTATTTGTAATTGACAAGTTTGATTTGTCTGATTAATAATTCTTAATAAAATCATCCTGTGTCTGTTCATTTTCTTACATTAATATGAAATCTTCAATTTCATTTGCTTACTATACATATATATTATACTTGACAATAAGTAACAACAGTATATCAATCCATATTTGTGCGGAGAAGTGGGCTGTTTGAGGTATTTGTTTGATTTTATTATGCAGCTTGTCCTTGGACATGGTCCTCATCCAAGGGCGTTCACTGTCTGTTTTGAGTTTTACGCATCCGATGAGGGCCAGCTACTTCTTTTCATTTCTCTTTCTCGTTTTCTTTTGTCATTGTGAGGAATCCATTCTGACACTGTCTTCGTCAATTTATCTTTTCTCATAATGTGTCCTTTCCATTTTTTTTAAACTTTGTCAAGTCTTTTATTTCTTCTAGTTTTACTGTACCTTTCAATTTCAAACCTAGAATGCTCCATTTGATACTATTCTAACATACTCTTAGTTTGACATTTGTATATTACGCATAAGCTACTTTATATTACTTTTCTTTATATACAATACTTTTCTTTTGTAAAACATTTTTAAGTTTCTTTTTTATTAACGCCTTGTTAAAAAAATCCACGACAGACATGGAAGTTGCATGTGTCCGCGACTGTTCTTTTTGCCGTGAAAACGACTTAAAGATAATATAATATAGATAGAAAAGATAAATACCTAATCTACAAAGAAGCTAAAAAACCTATGGACCTGGCTTTCACCCAAAAAGCGAAGAAGATATGACCAACTGCAACTTTCAATACACTATAATATTTAATTTCAGGTAGGAAGCGTGCTCCGGTAAATTGGTCCCCCGACATTGACACAAAGCGCAACTCCACTTTTCATTCAGCCGTTCGAACGCCTCCAAGAGAAGGCTCCAGTCGCAGTTCACCTCCAAAACTTGGTGTGACATTACGTTCGACCCCACGTAAGCGTTTATTACTGGACGAAGAACGCGTTCCTATAACTCCCGAGAAAATAGACTTCAGTGATCTTAGTACGCCTCAAAAGTTCAAAATCACCTCCCCAGTTAAATCTACCCCACCAATAAAACGCTGCCGTTTAGAAAAACTCCTCGATGCCGATTACAAAGGACCGATTGATACACCGCTGAAAGGTCTCAGTCCCACCCAATTAATAAACATTATCAAAAAAATTGCACACAAACATCCCGAGCTCGACGGAGAGATTCGCAGTGAGTTGCCCCTTCCTGATCTCTCGCCATTAGAAGAACGACTGAACTATTTAAAATCAAACATATTTAAGAGTCTCCCAACATCCCGACTGACTTCTAAAACTGATTCACCGGCATTCTCTAGGGTCGCAACGCATCTTGCCGCGTTCAAAAAGTGTTTGGTTGACCAGGGGAAAGTGTTGGTAGAATCCCAGCACTGGGAATCGGTTCTTCAATATGTCTTTTTGGCGTGGAGTTATGTTAGGGCCACACCGGTGTGGGACAATCAGCCACATAATGTTCAGAGGAAGCAGTGTTTTAGGGCTTTGACAAACTTTTGTATGACAGCCTTAAAAAAGGGCGTGTTCACGTCAGCTGTACTAATCGATGCTCAGGATAAATTGCAGTCGATGGAGGCTGACAGCGAAGATGTTAAGTCAAGTGTTAAGTATGTTGAAAGTTTACTTAATGATATGTAGTTACATTGTACCTCAAAATTAAATGCTATTTTTGATTACTTTACATGCATTTGTAAGTGACGATTTCTGTATTTATTAATTTTAAGATAAACATGAAGTTGCCTTGTGTAGTCCAATGTCATAAACAGTAGTTAAATTACATCTAGATTAATGCTTCTATTGTATTGCTTATAGTAAGTAAAAGCTATTATAGTTAAAATTTAAGACTATTTTTTGATACACTGTTTATTAATGTCGAGTAAACCTATTTTATAGTGGATTGTTAGTGATTTTAGCATGACTTGTATCAAATTAGTGCCTTTAATATAGTAAGTGCCTCCCAAGTGACCAAATATCATATGATATGTAGAATAAATGTTGTGGTTTATAATAAAAATTGTGTTTGAATAGATCTTTTTTTAACATTCCATACTAAATTTCTTGTGGGAAGACAGTGCTGTTGCTTTCTGGCTTCACCCAAATGATAATTACTGCTATATCATAGAGAACCAGTGTGAAGTGATGCAATAGGTTTATCTTATTGTACTTGTGTTTCCTGAGGTGAGTGTAACTCTCGGAGCACTGAAAAACTTAAAGGATTCAATGTAGGGATTTAATTTACTAAAGGCACGCTCATACTGCCGATAAGGTAATTATATTTTTATCCAAAATATTTTATTAAAATTAATAATTTCATTCCGTCCTCTTGATGATGTAATTATTTTATCAGTAAGATTTTTCTTACCAACATGTTCTCCAGTTACAAAACATGCCTATAGTTGAAAAGCGTGTAATTACCGTAATGCCTCATTAATTTCACTCAGTTTGATGTTGCGATGTTAGTCTACGAACATCAAAAGGTAACATAAAATGAACCACCTATTTACCTATATAACAATAACAGTTCGATTTGTTTGTCGCTGAAAGAAAGACCAAAACGACAGGCACTACAACGAATTAACGTATTCACAAGCGTTATTTCAGTCGAGGTAACAGTCTAGATACTAACAGACATGCCAACTATAGAGTTCACAATAAATGGAAAAATATGCCGCGGTAAGTTGATTTAAATTATTTAAACAATTTCGCTTTTAAAGAAAATAGCTTCCTTAATACAGCGATTGCGTTGTTGTAATTGCACAGTTTTTAAACAGGTTTAAGCCAAAATTCATTATTCATTAATTAAATTATCCAAATAAAAATTTACAAAAATTACATTAAATTGGGCCTCCCCGAGTGGTCTCCATCTCCAACTCTGATCTACTTTTGCGGGTCCATTTTTCCACCTAATGTGCTTACGTATATCCTCACACCACCTTTTTGGGGCACTACTTTACTTTGGCTCTCTGCTAATTGGCCAGCTTTGTCGTGAAATACGCTCGACGACATACGTTCCACAACTGACCGTACCCAAAGGCAGTACCCCTAACTATGGAACCAACTGCTGCCTGAAGTATTTCCGAAACAATTAGGGTCCTTCAAGAAAAATGCGTCCCAATTCTTAAAAGGCTGGTAACGCACTTGCGAGGCAGTGTCCATGGCCAACGCTTCACATTGGATGAGCCTCCTGCTCGATTGCAATTGTAACATATAAAACAATATACGCAATTTTGAAGCGATATTGGTTCGTCACTAAAGACTTTGAATGACTTGATAAATAGCTATTAACGTTTATGAATAAAAATAATTATGGAAAACAAAACCAATTATCGCTATAGTCGATTTAGTAAATGTTAATTTATGTAAATTTTAGTTGTTCAACTTTATGTTTCATATGATTTTCATTTTTTTTTTCTGGCAGAACAAACGCTATGAAACTTACGTAATTATGAGAGAAAATTTCTATTGATTTTTTGGCGATATTCTTTAAACTTAGTGTACCTAATTGTAAGACGAAGTTGTTGGCACAAGTGACGATCGTAAAAAAATTAACACAATTTACGTTAAATAGGATTTTGATTTGCATTAGTTCCTATGATTCGCATTCCTGCTAATATAAAGAAGTTTTATCAAATTAAAGATTACCTTGAGAAACCGTATGGTAATTTACAATAATATACTATATTACCGAATATTACCAACATTACCATAACTACATAATTTCTTGAAATTCATAAACCTAGTCATTTTACAACCATGTATGTAGATTTTATGACTCACACCTGATTTTTAAAAAATATTACGTAATTAATAGAAACTTTAAATGTAAAGATTGAAAAGTATGACTATCTAAGTTAGTAGGTAATTCTTTTTTGGAAAAAGGGATACTTACCCCTCTGTAATAAAATCCCAGAGGCTCCTGTATCTCTGCCTTTTAATAAATTTAAGAATTTCTAAAAAGGCTTAGTATAAAGTATGCGATTATCTAGTATGCTTACTCTTCTATATTTAGACACTATTGCAAATATTCACCAGAAATTTACTTTCTAATGTCGATATCAGTTAATTAAAAGAATTTTACGTTAAAGAAGACGTAGTTTCCGTCAGACAATGAAAATTCTTATAATATTGTAAATTGTGAAAGACAAAATTTAACAAACTGGTTCAATTTTGTGATTAAAGCATACATTGATTTCAGTGGACAATACCATTCCTCGGCACACGACACTCAATGCATACATACGCTATTACCTGGGTTTGCCCGGTACCAAAGCTATGTGTCATCAAGGCGTGTGTGGCTCCTGCATTGTGATGGTCTACGGCTTCAGAGCCACTTCTGGGAAATATGAAACCTTTTCTGTTAATTCTGTAAGTTTAAAACTTTTGAGGCGCTGTGGTAAGGGAAATTGTAGAATTAAAGGAGGTGAAGCAGGGGAAATGCCGCGGGGGCAGGCTTCCCACTGCGGGGAGCCTTTCCCCGCGTGCTGACAGCCTGAGTCTGCACCGCCGCGCCGTCCGCGCGTCCTTATTCCGGTCAGTTCATCCGATATTGTCGGGATTTCCGAGAGCTTAAGATTTTAGTAGGTATTATTTTATTAATGGAAAATGAAGGTAAGTATGTAAAATAACTCTTGCTTATAAACGTTATACAAGTATTATATAATATTCAGGGTGTTGCAAAAAGGGTGTACTAAGCCGAAACCTACGTGTGCAGCATGTTATATCTAAGCCCGGAAATGAAATCAGAATGTCAAAGTTCGCGAAAAAAACATTTTCCATAGAAACTTTGTTGGTCACGTGACTTTTTACTATGGAGAATGATTTTTTTATTTCATTAATTAAGTTAGAGATGTACCTATCTTATAATGAATTTCAGTTAAATATACAAAAAAGTTAAACAGTCAAAATAATACTGCCACTTCACTGTTTCTATCAGTAGGTCTGAAAGTGACAATTTCAAACTTGGGAGCAGTTTTACTTTAATTATTTTACAGTTTGTACTTTGTACCGTTATTTTATTTTTTGCATCGTAAGAGTTAAATATGACTGCCAGTGTCATATTTATCTAGACACATCTGTACAATTAATATCGGATAATTGAAAACAAAGAAATAATACGACTAGATTATTAAAAGCTACACCCGACACTAGTGAAGACGTAGTGATGTCTAAAAAAACGGTATTAGAAATGTCAAAATACTTACAAAATACGACCAAGGTCACAGAGCGCTTAATGAGTGCTACAAGGATATCAAAAAATACAGTAGCAAAATTAAGGCGCGAAAAACAAACAGCTGTGGCTAGTGGCAGTAAAATTAAAACTCCAGTTAAAAAAAAAGAGGGGAAAAAAAGGAATTTTTGGATGGTTTTTTCTCGCAGCTTTAAGAAATATTATAAATTCTATATACATAGTACGAAAGGAAGAGCCCACTATTAGAAAAAATGTGGCTGCAGTTAAACAAGATTTAGACTATAAAGGGAGTGAGACTACCTTACGGCAAATTATGAAAGATAATTTAGGTTATAGATTTTAAAAATGTTATTATGTATAAAAGATTAACATTACTTGAAAGATATTTACGCCGCATGAAAGAGAATGATTTTCTTGGCGCCGACAAAAAGCCAGTTAGGTATTTATATTGATGAGACTTGGATACTCACCATACAGTAAAAAAGTGTTGGCAAACAGATACGGATGTGGGAGCAAAAAAAATGAGAGCCCTGGTCGACGCTGGATTATAGTTCACGCTGGTACTGAATCCGGATTTGTCGATGGCGCACTTTTAATGTTTAAGGCAAACAGTAAAACTGGTGATTACCACGACCATATGATCACAGAAAATTTCAGTAAATGGTTGAAGGACAAGCTTATTCCTAACATACCACCTAATTGCATTATAGTTATGGACAACGCCCCATACCACAGCAAAGAGGAAGACAGAACGCCGAATGTGTTCAAAAAGGAGGAAATGATAAAGTGGCTCAAACCTAATAATATTGAGTTCCCTGTTCACATTACAGAATTATATTTATTGATAAAAAATCACAAAGTTAAAAAAAATATATTACGGACAAATTGTTAGCGGAACATGGCCATGAAGTTGTTCGACTAACGCCGTATAATTGCGACCTCAATCCCATTGAGTATATTTGGAATTTGGTGAAACAAAGAGTCTCAGATAAAAATGTCGAACAGTTAGAGAGTAGAATCGAATCGATAACATTAGAGGCATTACAATCCATTACTCCCGATGATTGGAAAAAAGAGGTCAATCACGTCAAAAAGCTGGAAGAAGAATACTGGCGTAAAGACCGACTAGTTGATGATTTATTTATAATTAATACCGGAAATGATTCTGAATCAGATATAACAGACTCAGAGTTAGAAAACAATTCTGAATCTGATTTAGATTGTATGAGTGGGATTGAAGAATTAGGCTAGATTTTTATTAAATTGAATCAAAATCTAACCTAATTAAATTATTAATATATTACTAATAAGTCTTTTCTAATAAACATTGAAAATCACACGAACATTTTTCATTTCTTAGATAGATACCTATTTCCAAGGTGTGAGATTAAATGTCATCAAATATCAGTTTTTTCGTTAAATGTAATTTTACAATAAATGTCATTTCAAATCTGTCAAACTTAATAATTAACCTATTAAATTTACAATTGCATTTCTTTATTTGCAAGCTGTACCTTTCTATTCTGGATGACGTCACGTGACTCTTAATGTGACAAGGTTCCTACGCATTAGCAATTTGCAAGGATAGTTTTTAACATTAAGAATTATTTATACTAAGCACGAAATCAATATAAATTTGTTACAATTCTTCAAAAGTAAGTTCCCTACTACAACCGATAAAATTATACTTAGTAAATTTATTAGTCACGGATCAGTTTCTAACACGGAGCGTAAAGCGACACAGATTTCTCGTACGAAGGCTGAAGCCAGACTGATTTGGGGGCCGGGAGGCGCGACGGTCCAAGTAAGAATGGTTTCAACGCCTGCTATATCAGATAATCTTGTTTAAAAGTGTAAATAATGAATAATTAAAAAAACAAAACACTCACTACCTAGAGAATGTTGAGTTCAATTATTATGAAAAGTTTTCTGATCTAATTCGAAGTATTTATTGAATACTATCGGTTTATTGTACAATCATGTCACAATCATGCAATTTTTTTCTATCGAAAAAATTTAATAAAATTGGGATTTCTACTTAGTCACTAATTAGCATTAGTTGTCAATTTTATGATATTATATTTATCACAATGTGATCAATTCAGTATTATGCATAAGAACTATATAAATCAGAGACTCGGCACTAGCCTTCCCACATCGCCTTAATAAATATACGTTGAAAAACAATTGAAACTCAAATTTAACTTTAATTACTGTATGGTTATTACCATTATTTATTTAGGTTAACGGGGGCGCGATTTAAACCTGAATCTTTTTTGCGCTATTACTTGAGTGATTGCACTTAGACCCGTGAGAAAACTGATTACAAGGCCCTTTTAAGATGACGAATATAAAGTTTATATAGTTTTGTCCCTCTTAACTAAACCATTAAAGTAACTTATATTTTTGTAAAAGTGTATCTTTTATTTGGTGGTGGAAATTGTTGGAGTTGGAATGTGTAAGTAATGGCATTCAACACTGTTGTGAAATGACAGTTTCGAATATTGAAATGGGCTGTACGTAATGGGCCATGATGGCTTATCGAATGATAATCCATCATTGCCACCATGATGAGCAACTCTCCACACAATCATAAACGTTCATTTACTGATTGATATGACGTCTATCATAAATCATTTGAAATACAGATTTGGGTTCTGTATGGTTGGTGGAAAAAAGTATTTGAAAATCTGCAGAATTCGATCTATTACGTACTGTACCCGATACAACCACGTACTGGGTAATCGGCGATTGTATGGACGCGCACGCCATCTTGGGCAATCATTTCTTTCATGTACCGACTGAAATAAATGTTATAACAAATGATTGTTTTCTGTTATGAAAATTGACTTCCCCTCTGACACGGATAGCGAAACATCTTAGGGTTTTAGTAAATGTGTAATAGTTTGTAGTGTTTGTAATAATATTATGCATAAAGTCAGTGTTTTAATATAACCCTTCACCTCCAAAGAGCTCAGTCTCCTCAAATGGAACCAACAAATACATATATTTAAGAATGGAATAAATTAGAAAAAAACCCTAATTTGCTTTTAATCCTGCAACGTTACGACTAATTAAAGATTTAAATGTGTGTTGCAAAACAACATTGTGTAACAATTCCCACGCATTAAAATTAAAAATTTGATTATTAACGTGGTTTGGTACAATTAAAATTGCCCACTTTCCGGCAATTAAAATGAATTAAGTATGTTCGTATTCATATTATTTTTACGATTTTCTATCAACAACAAAATACAAGGTTTTCATTGGATTCAAGTACCCAAACACTACTGGACTAATTTTATATTCAACATTACCCCACACTGTTTACACAGGTTTTCGTGTTTTTTTCCATTTCATTTGGTTCGATTAGTTTTGAGAATATTATAACATTCTAGTTCTACTTATAAGAATTAACTAAAGAATTTCCTTATCAAGCAATTTTTTTTATTCTTTATAACTATATATAATTCTTTATTAAGTAATATGGGTGTCCATTTTTCAACCTTTATTTCAATTTTTGAAGTTCACGTACGTATATATATAAGTGAGATAGGCAGATGATGTAAAGAGACTAGGAGGTACAACTTGGAAAATTATATTATCTCTCATTTGAAAATAATGTATGCAGCTGGAAGAGTCCAGTTTGTCACACTCTGATCACCATAACTTAGATTAAGTTAGATTATGTAACTTAAACAAGTGTTTATATATGTATACATTATTAATTTATTTATTCACACTTCGTTGCATAATAAAAAAAACACAACACAATACATAAAAATTACAAGGGATTCAAAGGGCGGCCTCATCGCTAACAAGCGATCTCTTCCAGGCAACCCTAGTAAGAGAAAAGTGATGAGAAATGATGAGTGCATAAAACATTATAGAACCTTAATCTTAGGTAATACAAAAAATATTAATTACGAACTAAAAAGTTAATCTTGCGGATTCATGAATAGCGACGCAACACAAAAGAAAATGATATACAAGTACAATAAAACAAATCACGATGGATCAGTATAGGATATGAGTAGAAAGAAGAAAGTTTATACAGAAAAGTTTTGAAAGATGATATGCCAATCGTATGAAGTAAGGCCTATTCCACAACTAAATGGCGGAGATCGTAAATTAATTGCCTATGAAGGATGAGCTGTGCGATTGATTACCATAAATAAATAAATAATAAATACATTATTGTTAAAAAATCTATTGGAAGAGCGTAACATATAGTTATAAGTACCTGAGAATTTGAAATGCATTTAAGATAAGAAAGAGTTTTGGCATTGAAAAGAATTGAGTACAGAAGTTACAGTGATGAGCGTCGCGTCTGAGTCGAATAGGCCCGGAAATAACCCCTTCTGCCTGGGGACTTTAGACACATCTTGATCAATTGATTCGATCTTATCTAGGAGCTCTTCATTCATATCAGAGGTACATTAACAACCCCAAGGTTTTATTTTATCTGGATGTCAGCAATAAAGGCTTAGTGATAATAATAACGTAAATGTGAACATATTAAAAAAACTTTTCTAGCTGTATTTATTCAATTGTTTTTCACTTTTATATTCCTATGAGAAATGTCAACTCACAAACAAAGTCCTAGGAAATGTATAAGTCGCAGTAAACTAGTTAAATCTGAGAGTTTATTGAATCTCTAGATAGTTAGTCAAAGATCGTCATTCCATCAAGTCGCTAAAGTTTCGTTAGACAAGTGAGTGAACGAAACGTTTAACGAGTTTCCTAAACGTTCCTAGGCAACAGGAGTAACATAACCTAACCTAACCATTTACACTAAAACAACAACGGAATTTCCAAGCTCATAGTTCTTTACGATCACACCGAAATAACAATAACAAATGAAATAATCACGGATTTGACACATGTTCTCAATTTCACCAAAGACCACAATTTGAAACAAGAAAATACTTTGCCAAAAGAAAGACTCTAAAAGCAATCAGCTGTTGTCGTTACCATCTTGTTTTACATTATTAATCAACGCATTGGCTTTCGGTCAGACAGATACTTAAATGATTTCGACGCTGCTCTATTTAAATCAAAATTCTAGCGACTTGATTGAATAATATATCGAGCTTTGCGACACATAGGCAACCATAAGCCACTTTGTTTACTTAATAATAACATGCGCAGTACAAACTTGTTGTTAGCACAGTTGTTTTCTATTTTTTTTAGCGCGGAAATTAAATCTATTGTTTAAATGTTTACGTAACGATACAATTATAAAACGTAATATAAAAAAAAAATATTTCATGAATAATTAATATAAATTTTAAATTGCTTGTGGAGTTTCATGCCCATATTTCTCCAAATGAATTATCTTTAGGAAGGTGCAACTAGAGTATTTTTTAAATATTTTATAATTAGTTATTTTGACTTTCAATAGTGCCTTTTCAATAAGTCTAACAGAAAATGATTGGAACCTAAAAATGATTTGACTATGACTTATTTTAAAAGTGACACTAAGAAGTAATAAAACACTGCTACAGGAACCAAACTTTTTAAATATGATTTCATTTTTAATTATTACTCTGTAGGTTAGGTTAATTGTAAAGATTGTATATGTGATTGTTTTAAAAATATATACATACTAGTTAAATAACGTAAATTAATATTATTTGAATCTTCTAGTTTGAGGAAACTTCCGTAATTGCATCCTTTACCCAAAGTATCATATACATATTTGTTAAAATAGTGGTATTCGATCATAGAGGGAAAAAATAATATTTTTTGTTTTTTTTTACATTCTACTTTATTTTAGTTATAGGTAGGGTTATAATATGTTTTTTTGTTAATTATCTATACACTACTTTTGTTTATTTTTGATGTGAAACATCTATAGCCGCACGTAAAACCGATTTCTGGCGTGGCGACGCATCGCCACGCTATAGATGGTACATACAATTTATATGCAGTAGTAAATTTTTGTATTTAATGAAAAAAATGTTTATTCAATAAATAGTCATAGTTATCTGGAAAACCAAATCGTAATATTTTATTTTATCATTATGACATATTTAGTTCCTATCACAATCTGTTCTTTTCTTCACAAAATAATTTCGATGTTTCACATCTGCCAGGCGTCCCGTGACGGCTCAAATGTTTTAATTTTATATTAGGGTTACCTGGAAGAAATCGTTTGTTAGCGATAAGGCCACCTGTTGCCTCATAACTTATGTAACCTACTTTTTACATGTATATTTCGTATCAGGTAACTAAGTAATAGAATAATACAATACCGCAAGTTGTTTAATTTTTCAGTGCCTGGTGCTCGCATTATCATGTCACGGGTGGGAGATTACCACGATCGAGGAAATTGGAAACAGACGCAAAGGATACGACACTGTCCAAAAACGAATTGCCAAGAATTATGCCACCCAGTGTGGGTATTGTACCCCTGGGTTTATCATGCAATTACATAGGTACCTTTTACATAATGGCATATTTAGTACATATGTAGTTGTTCAACTTAAGCGTGCAAACCCTGACGATCTTTCGACCCTTGGCAATGGATTTTTCTTTCTATGCGCGCAATTCACACTCGCAAATAGAAAATCTTGTGAGGAAACCAACGTGATTTGTGATGAGAATGTCAAAATCCAATATACCTACTTAGTTTAAATTATGAAGTATTCCACTTGCGGGTCGAACAAACTATGTACTCATAAAAAAATTTGAATACTTTAAAATGGTGTAATTAGACTGACTTTATAAATTAAATGTTAGCTATAAAACTAGAATTTTAATTACATTAGTTAACATTATGTTCACTGTAATTGCCTTTTTTTATTAGATACTGTAAAATATGTATATATCATGGCAGCTTTCAATATATATTTCATTAAATTCATAATATTTTTTATGATACATTCTTAAGAATCTTGCTACAAGTGCTTATGTGCAATAGTTACTCATTTGACTCGTTCGGTTTTTTATGAATTGACTCGAACTACTGCCCGAAGTGGGATGGTCTGGTTGGAGTAGGGAATAGATTATAAAAGAGGTTGTAATACATGCTCATGGGTAATTCCTTTGTTCAAGGTGAAGTTATAGTGTTTCATTTCCTACTCTAAGATCTACACTTCAATAAATAGTCATTTGTATATTATCGTTTTAAGCATAGGGTTATATGTATTATTTTCTGAAGGATCTTAAATGATATATTAAATGATATATTATAATAAGAAAAATCTTAATAATTCTATTTTCTATTCCAGTCTCCTACCCAAGAAGCTCCAAATGAAAGAACTTGAAAACTCGTTCGGTAGTAACACTTGCAGATGTACTGGTTATCGTCCAATTTTGAAAACAATTAAATCATTCGGATCAGATGCCCCTGAGGTCCAAGATATCGAGGAGCTCAGCATTTGTGAGAAGAAGTGCGATAGAAAATGTTCTGTGAGCAGTGAATGGAGTGTTCTCGAAGAAAATGACGAAATTATTGAAATCGATTGTGGAAGTGAGAAGTTTTATAAAGTATGGACAGTCGAACATATATTTGAGGTTATCCGAGAGCCTTGTGAATATAGATTCATTGATGGGAATACTGCTCAAGGTATTGTTTTAATTGCAAACAGTTCTACCTTATTGAGCGATTTTCAATTGTTTATTCAATAACTTGTCTTTTGGTATATTGTTTTTAGTTTACTCACGTACATGACTACACATTTAATTTATATTTCTAACGAAATAAACAGAAACTCCTCCAACTGGCCCCATTTCTCTATCTTTAGATTTTTTTACCAATCATCTCCAGCAACTTCTTTAAGCTACAAAATTATCATCTCAAAATCCACAATAACTGTGGATTGAATTGAGAACTGAGGCTGAACTTTTTAGCCTTATATACTGTTATCTAAAATAAGTAAATTGTTTTTTTTCGGAATGATTACACGCTGTATTATATAGTCTGACAACTCGCTAGCGATAATTTGTATATTGGACGGTATTTTTTAAACTGAAACTGTTGATAGGGAAATGTTCATTTTATCAATAGTGTTTTTTTTTTTTTTTAATATTTTCTACACAATTCCCCGACTATATAGTCGTCGGAGGCATTAAGTATCTATATTGTATTGTATTGTAAGTAAGTAAGTATATTGGTATCTATATTGTATTGTATTGTAAGTAAGTATATTGGTAACTCCGATGTTAATATGTATCAGTACTCAGTAGTGTTGAGTACAGTTGCTCTCTCATCGGCGCCTGTACCGGACGTGCGCTCTAACTGCTTTTAAAATAGTTAGAAAAAAAGACGGTAGTAACATCAATTTTGCAATTATTATTCGTTGAATTACCGAAATATATAACAGTCGATGAATTAAATATTATGCCGCCTAGTAAATCAGAACTGCCACGCCGATTCTCTTAACAGGGTCATAAGACAACCACACATATAAATTTAACAATACTAAAATTTATAGCTTCTTTTTTTATAAAGATACCAACCAACTTCGTTAGTGTGATTTTTCAGGTGTATTACCAAGTTTAAGCGACTACCCTCCTGTAATAATTGACATAAGCGATGTTACCTCATTAAAAAAATATTATTTCGACCAAAACTTGGTTCTTGGCGGAAATATTTCGATCGAGGATTGCATTACAATATTCAAAAAGGAAGGGAAAGAAAGAGAAGAATTTTCATATTTGCTTGAATTTGTTAAACATTTGGATGTCGTTGCTCATATACCTGTTAGGAAGGTAATGTCCATTTATTTTTTTATTAAATATGTTTATTCTGGTATTCAAACCCGACTTTTTTTATTGTTCTTATATAGAAATCACATTTCTTTGCCGGTGTTCAACATTTTGTGTCCTAAATTATTGTCTTTGTTTTTATTTATTAAGTTTTCGGCCAGATGCAACTTACAGGTACCCTCAATATATTAAACATTTCAGATCGGCTCAGTAGCCGGTAACTTCATGATAAAACATATAAAAAGACATTATCAGTCGGATCTCTATCTGCTTTTTGAATGCGTAGGCGCAGTTGTGACTATAAGTAAGTATTTTTTACGTGATTTTCGATTTACCAACCATGATATACGAGTTGCGCTACGCATGAAGAAGATAGGGAATAATGAAAATTGAAACTTTAAATGTTTGTTAGGTCGTGCGTTCGTTGGTCATTGTAGGATGACACCACGAACCATGACTTTTGACATATGGACTTTATACCTATTGATATCTATAATAAGTAAATGGCGTATTAAGCTTGGGCTTACATAAAATGCTTTTCAATATAAAACCATTATAAATATCTTATTATTTGTATCGAGTTGTGATTGGCCATTTAATTTTTAGAGTCCGAACATTCTGAAGTAACATTGACTCTAAAAGAATTTTTGAATCAGGACATGAAAGGATTTCTGATTATGAACTTCAAATTGCCACCATTGAGCAGTGCTCACGTTGTTAGGACTTATAAGGTAAGTTTGCCTTTTTAAGTCATCAGCATTCTATGAGCCAGGAATTGCTCGTAAAACCAGCCTATTTCTGGGCCAAGTTTGTAATCACGCGACGAAAGTCCTATTGTAATTTATTTTAATACAGTTTTGTCATATGCATAAATTCAATAAAAGAAATCTATAATTTAATTAAAAATTATAATTTCCAGTTAGGGAGCGTGCAAGTATTACGTCACACATTTTTGGAGATTTTTTAACCCCCCCCCCCCCCCCCCACCACGTAACGCGGCGTAACTTTTTCTGTACCCAATAGCAAAACGTTTCGTTACAACCCACTGACTTATTATACCTAAAAATTACCATTTATGTGGTGTAAAGTATTGGAAAGTCTAAAATAATATTAAACAATAACGCATAATTCAATCCCCGCCCCGCAATTTAAAGATTTTTCGATATTTTTCAGATAACACCAAGAAACCAAAATGCCCTAGCAATTGTGAACGCTGCATTCAATTTCAAAATGAACCACGACACCTTAGCAATCGAAGAGGCCACTATCGTTTACGGTAATATTACCGAAACCTTTGTTCACGCATTCCGATGCGAGAAATACTTGCAAGGACGCAACATGTTCAACAATGGCTCATTACAAAGTGCCATACAAATCTTGAACCAGGAGATAAAGCCAGACAAAGTGCCGCCAGAATTATCTCCTTTGACCAGAAAAAAAATAGCTATTGGCGTATTTTATAAGGTAATTTTTGCTATATTTCACATATACAGTCTTAGTTAACTTAATTAGGATAAGAACTATAGTTATTTTATTGCTTTTAGACACTTGTGTACGCTATAATTGTTGCATATTTCAGAAATTTAGATTAATAAATAGACAAATACAATTTATTTGAAATAATAATTATAATGCCACTTTAATTCAATGCAATTCAATTTAGGAACGTACTTGCGAGCCAACTGGCTATGTGAGTGTCCATGGGCGGCGGTATCTCTTAAAATCAGGCGAATTTCCTGCCCATATGCCTCCTATTACAAAAAAAAATGTACGTACAAAGCACTCATGTCAGAAGTGAAACTTCCTTGTAAATTAATTATTTCTAAGGGAAAAGCCCCAATAGACGGATTATATACCAGTACATGATCACTCCATGTATACGTGCTAATGATAATATAAATAAATAAAAAATCTGCACAAAACGCTATGTCGTCACCCCATCACGATCTTTCCACGTGTCTTTTTCCTGGGTGGTGACTTCGGCGGTCCATCTTTTGTCTTACCTTGCAATATGACCTGTTCATAGTTAAGGTAATTTTTTATATAATAAAAACAAACGAGTCTGCGGGATGCAAAAAAAGGGCAGTCATCGCAGCCCATAAACACCAATTTTTTGTGGGTGCGTTGCCGGCCTTTCAGGGGGGAGTATGCTCGAATTTTGAATGATTTTATTTGAAAAAGCATTTATTTTTCAGTTTGTCCTCAGTATATGCCCGCCCGAACTTTATCCCTACTTTTATGCTTCTGGGGCCACAAATATCACGCGGCCATTGTCATCTGGAAAACAATTATACCCAACTAGTCCAGACCTATACCCAGTTACGAAACCGGTACAAAAGCTGGAAGCGATTATACAGACTTCAGGCGAAGCGGCCTATGTTAATGATATGCCGCTGGGATTGAACGATGTGTTCGCGGCTTTCGTTTTGTCGACGGTTCATGGGGGAAGTGTTGATAGTATCAATTATGATATTCTGGTAAGAATCAATTTTTTAATGTTTCGAAACTTACCTTTGCACAGTAGCACGGTTCGATACTTTTGACCGCTATTTTTATATCGTTTTTTCATATATACTTCGGACATATAAACAACGTTTTAGCATTTTTTTATAATAGCAAGGTTATAGATGTAATAAGCTCGTATTTTAAAAAGTATAAGAAATATATAAATAACTAAATGCCATGTCTTCCCATACAAAACAAATTAATTCAAATTTTGAAAATCGTTTAAGATCGTTGATCCATTCTTATCCAGAAAATGAGATACTCTACAGATTGGATATAGGGTCGGTAATCTTGTTCCCTTCCGTAATACAGGAAGAATTTCCCACTGCCACTTACCAAAGTATTACGCATCTCTGTCTGACCAGTTGCGTTTATGCTGTGAAAAAAAAGGGATAAATAAATACCTGGCCTTAATTTACAGGAAACCCCCGGCGTTTTAGCCCTTTTAACAGCCAAAGATATTCCCGGGAAGAATTCCTTCGGCTTCCCCGGGATACCTCTCCAAGAAGTAGACGAATACATCCTTGCAACTGATGACATTCAATTTTGTGGCCAACCTATAGCAATCATAGTGGCGGAATCAGAGTATCTAGCGGTCAAAATGGCTGAGAAAGTCGAGGTTACGTATAAAAATGTCCCGAAAACACCAGCCGTGATTACCATTGACGAGGCGAAGGAAATAAAATCGCGGTAAGTTAGAGGTCTGGTCTCTGCTTCTTTCACCGCATTTACCTCGGTTTAGAGGTATTCTTCGGATCTGCAGCTGAGTTTTATCGTCTGACGTCGGCAGAATACGTATATACGTATATACGTACGTATCACTGGCCACTTTGTTCAAGAAATTTAGAAGCTCTTTATTTTAAGTGAAGATACACATTTGAGCGGTAGTTCTTTAAAACTTAAGACCACTGAACACAACACAAATTCCCAAACCGACCGACTGGAATAGGCTTCCGAACAGTGTAGTCAGTGAACCATCATTGAACTCTTTTAAAAATCGATTGGATATTTTCTCCAAATCTCAAAATACCCGCGCATCAGCTTATTAAGCTGCTCATGTGTTTATAAACATAATAATAATAATATCACCTCAACGTCCTATGTTCTACAACTGCGCGTTATTTAAGGCAGTCGGAAAAGAGCGTGCCAATTATTAAAAGGGTGGCAACACACTCGCGAGCCTTCTGGCATAGTGTCCATGTGAGGATCCGGCCCGATTTCCCCTGTTCACACCTCATGATTCCTTCTGACGTTCTGATTTATTGTACACGACCTATGTGCAACAGCACGTCAACAACTTGAAAAAAATCCAGAAAATGCTAGAATACCTTGTTTATTTTCGTAAAATTAAATATTATAAATAATAATATGTATAGGTATAAAGAGGGGACAGCTGATGCTGAGAAGATCGTGCCAAAAGGCAGGGGAGAAAATGTCAAAAAAGTTATAAAAGGTATGTACACAGCGATGACATCACACCCTCAAACAGCGAATGTTGAAGATGAAAGGTACCATGGTACCTTCCTTCAACCAGGCCTAAATACTCCCGTTATATAATCAAAACATTTGCGTGTTGTTCCCACGAATATGTAAGTGCGTGCTCCTATTTCACCATGCCTACTGCTGATAGAAGACAAATATTTGTTTTTAATTTATTTTATTATTATTTATTACTCAAGTTGTCTTATGGAACATCGTGTAATGGTTGCAGCTCCTTAAAAACGTTGTGTAAAAGAAAAAACTTGGCGATTAAAAAGAGTGACGGAGAGTTTATTGCCAGTTCTTCTCTTCCGTTCTTCGCCCTTTATTTGAGAACTGGCAGTAAATGTAAGATTAGAAGAATTTAATGTATATTTCTTTTTTGACGTTCATAAGTGTACATTATGTTGCATTGAATTGAATATAATATATCAATCGGTTACAATAACATTGTTTACTGAAGATTTTAGGTATTGATATAGGTATATTAATATTACTTATGGCCAATCCGCTCACCTGAAGCCTAGCTTATTTCTCGTGATTCGAACCTTAGTCCTCAGCCTAAATTTATAAGACCTCCATGAGTGAGTCAGGAAACTTTATAATTTGTACATAACTTATTTTAAACACATATTTGCGCCATTTACATGCATTGATCTCTCCACTGAGACTTGTTGAATCTTTTTTGTAATGTTGTTAATTTATCTGTTTGTTTGTATTCTGTCGTCAAAGCGTTTGACACACGGTCGTCTTATTTAGGGTAGTAGTTGAGTTAATTTTCTACAATACAAGTGAACTTAATCTAAGTTATATTTTAGTGTTCTATAGTGTTTTGACACTATGTTCGTGTGTCCGAGATACCGCACTTGCACTTATATTCACTACACTAAGTTTATTATCTCAAAAGGTTTAATTCTACCTTTGTATTAAAATGTTTATAACTTTAGGTAAATACTACATCGGTGCCCAATACCACTACTATTTGGAACCACAGACATCCATCGTGGTACCGGTCGACAAAGGTTTTGAAGTACACAGTGCTACACAGTGGATCGATTTAACACAGATCTGTGTCGCACGCTGTTTGGGGATTAAGGAAAGCGAGTGAGTGTGTACTCAGACGAACCTGATTTTCAATTCAATAATTACCGGTTTCTCTTCATTTCAAACCTTTCTTGTCGATATTTAAATCGTGTTCGGAAATTATTTTATTCAATATTTAATCCATTCAGATATTTTTTTCTGATAAACAGCATTCGTTCAAGTTATAATTGTCACGTTTATTAACACAGTGGTTATAGTCTAGAAGTACGAAATATCCATAAAATATTTATTCATTCACGCCTTTTTCCCGAAGGAGTAGGCAGAACCATAGATTTCAGTTGCTACGTAATAGATGGCAAAACATCTAAGCATTATCCATCCATTGTCAATACCATCTATCCATTGTTAATACCATCTATCCATTGTCAATACCATCTATCCATTGTCAATACCATCTATCCATTGTCAATACCATCTATCCATTGTCAATACCATCTATCCATTGTCAATACCATCTATCCATTGTCAATACCATGCATCCATTGTCAAAATCTTCTTATTTAACCCACACTGCTCGCCTATCTCACTATTGCTTATCCTATAGCCTATGTATGTGGCACATACTTTTTAACTCATTTTCACGGCAATTGTTCAATTTTCACCCTTTCTCTGCCATACCCACTATTCACTACTGTGTGTAAGCATCGAGTTACACACTAGGTTGGTTAAAAGTACCTAATTTCTTCCAGTGTTTTAGTAATAGTTCGTCGCTTAGGCGGAGGTTTTGGAGGCAAATTGAGTAGGTCAGTTCAGATTGCAACTGCTGGTGCGGTCGTCGCTAAGAATTTGAATCGGCCTTGTCGGTTCATATTGCCCTTTGGTACCAACCTTGCTAGTATTGGGAGAAGGCCACCAGCTCAGTGTACCTATGAGGTGAGGGTTTTTATACTAACTATTTAAATCAAAGTAGTGTTCCTTTCTATGGTTCTTTTTTGGAGCAGAAGAGCAGCATCTGCATACCCTAAATGTTAGGTTTACAGCTTTCTGAGCTTGTTGTGGACATCTGATAATAAAATTTCCGCGTAGTAGGGAAATAATATATCGTATATAAGACTCAAATTCAGAAAATACTGAGTGCATTATTTTTTTTATGGTACAGACACTAATGTTTGTAAGCCATAAATCGTTTTCAAATAAATAGCCTGCATCGTTTGTACTGTGGGATTATTTTTTTTCCTTTTAATTTTCTTCTTCATTCATAGGTTGGCGTAGACGACGTCGGTAAAATTCAATATCTCGACGCTACCGTAATCCAAGATTACGGATGTAGTAGAAATGAAAACACTTTAAGTTACGTAGCCGGTGGATTTCCCAATTGCTATAACACTGATTACTTCAATCTCAAAACAGCTTATGTCATCACCGATCTACCTTCAAACACCTTTGCTAGAGGACCTGGTAAGTTTATTTAAAGGAATCATCTTATTACAATTGTTTCCTTAAAAAAACTTTACACGATATTTTCGTTTGAATAAATAGATTTTGTCAATGTAATTATTTCTATTTTGGTACTAGCAGTAAATAAAGACGCAACTCATACTTTACCATTTAACAGATAACATATCAATAAAGATATTCCATGATGTCAGGGGCGGATCTCGCCTATTACTTTCAAGCCCACAAACAATGGGCGATATTTTAAATTAAAAGAAATCTTAAATTTAAAAAATCCAATCATAAAGTTGAATCTTTGAGATCAATCATGGTTTGATTACTGATATACGGCTATCGAACGGAATAAAGAATTCCCCGTCCCTTGTTTTCGGTCGGTGTAAGTCCCCCGTAACCCCAGTTCCCAGAGCACCAGAAATTCTCGATCCGCTCTTGGTAGTGTAACTTTAATTAAATTATATTTCAGGCACATTAGAGGGCATTGCCTGTATCGAAAATATAATGGAACACATCGCACAAGAATTAAATCTGGACGCGACAGCCGTCCGTCTCGTTAACATGAGAAAAGACGACAACGATATGCCAGAACTCATAAACGAGCTGAAAAAAGACTCGGACTACGAGGAGCGAAATTCAAAAATCATACAGTACAACAAAGACAATCGCTGGATGAAGAAATCGATACATATAGCCGTGATGCTCTTCCCAATTATATACTATGGAAATTATTCAGCCATTGTCTCAATTTATAGAGGAGACGGAACAGTGACAGTCACCACGGGTGGAATCGAAATGGGCCAAGGAGTAAACACGAAAGCGGCTCAAGTGTGCGCCTACAAATTGGGCATTCCAATGGACATGGTATCAGTTCTGCCAAATTATTCGTTCGCGTGTCCCAATGGCGTTTTTTCCGGCTCCAGTATTGTTAGCGAAAGCGTTTGTTTCGCGATAATAAAAGCGTGTGACGAGATTCTGTCTCGAATAGAGTCTGTGCGGAAATCGCTGTCAAATCCAACATGGCTGCAGCTTATTCAAGCAGCGGCTGATAAACAGATTGACTTGTGTGCGGAGTTCATGATGAACGATAAGGAACCCACGTTGGCGGGGTACAGCGCGTTCAGTGTTGCCATTTGTGAGACGACATTGGATGTACTGACGGGGAGATTCCAAATTGATAGAGTTGATATTTTGGAAGATGCCGGGACTAGTACGAATCCAATTGTGGATATTGGTCAGGTAAGAGATATTTTTATAAAGTTTTATCTTTCTTAGGTGCCATATTTTTAAGCGATATTTTTACAGCGTCTATATTGTTAATGCATTTTTTATTTAAAGGTGGAAGGCGCCTACATACAAGGTCTTAGTTACCATACAATGGAACACTTCATGTACAATAGTTCTGGTAAACTCCTGAACGACAGAGCGTTGAATTACGAAGTATTTCTGGCAAAGGACATTCCCGTAGACTTCAGGGTTAAGTTACGCTTCAATTCGAAGAATCCCAAGGGCGTTTTGGGATCAAAAAGTAAGACAGTAAATTTTATTTCGCGCCAAAGTGAAATATTGAAATATTTTTCGAAACACGGGCTGGATCAAAATGTTATTTTGATACAAAAACTGTGCATATGTCTTTACTGTTTGGTGTATGCTTAAATATAAACTAATTAAAAAAAAACATATATTTCCTATATATGATGATACATTTTCAGCTGTTGGGGAAATGGGAATATGTGTAGCGTATGGCATCACTTATGCGTTGAGGAAATGTATCAATGAATCGAGAAAAGAATCTGGATATCCTGCAAAGTGGTTCGATTTTGGTAATAATATTTTTTTATACATTTATTTACAATGTTTTAAAGATTTTTTAAGTTACTAGGTGATTCTACGAGTAATCAAACCCCAATTTTAAAATTCTATTAAATAAGTATTTTTATTTTCCATGAATTTGTTGAGTTCGGGGACAGCCAGAACTAAAATCTTCTTAATTGTGTGGGAGAGTTTACGAGAGATTTATTTTTCAGAATTTCCGCGAAACACAGAATCCATATTGGAGGCATTGGACGTGCATCTAAATGAATTTGTTTTAAACAAATGAAAATGTCTTGCCATAATTAATAAAGTGTTTGTGTGTGTGGTTTTTTTCACTTTAATATTACATAATTTATTTTACACAAAGAATTTATTTAAATGTAATGGCGCTGGAGTTATTGCATGGAAAAATAAACAACCATAACTGGCTAAGTAAAAATATTTTTAGTTAATATGCGAACCTATTATTTTGCTAGTTTATTTCCAATTATTCACTTTACAGTTTGAGCAGAATTTGCGTACGTAGAAGTTCATGGGTGCATAGCGGTGATTGGTATTGTTGTCTTTCCGCAACGGGAATTGCAGTTAGTGCATCTCAATACTTCAAATGCAATACTTTTTCTAAAATCATTTTTGTATTCAATAAATTCTCTTACTTTTTCAATATAAAATTCAGTGTGTCGTATAACAGAACGCAAGAGTTCAGGGTCTACAGTGGTTTTATTAAAAATAAATAAATAAATCAGTGGCGCTACAACCTCTTTAGGTCTTGGCATCAGATTTATAAATCTGTTTCATGATCATTTTTAAATCTAATAGGCAAGTAGATGATCAGCCTCCAGTGTCTGACACACGCCGTCGACTTTTTGGATCTAAGACATGTCGGTTTCCTCACGATGTTTTCCTTCACCGTTCGAGCAAATGTTAAATGCGCACATAGAAAGAAACTCCATTGGTGCACAGCCGGGGATCGGACCTACGACCTATTGTATGAGAGTCGCACGCTGAAGCCAACACTGCTTTTACAGTGGTTATATTAATCTATCTGAAATTACGTACAATGAACATATAGTGACAATCGCACTCAGTTTAAAAAAAATCAATAGTTCAGACACATCTCATTCGAATGGATATAACGTAAGAAACACTACTTATCCCTAAGGCAAGACATATTCTTTACTAGACTGATCACGTTAATTTAAAAAAAAATTGTGTCCCAACCCTAGTCCTGTATATTATATAATTTTTTATAATATCTAAAATTAGAATATGCAAGGAATGATGTTATTGTTGTATTTTAATTATTTTTTTAACATTTATGTTGTAATATATACAATAGATATAGCATAGTATAGTTGAAACCAATATTCAAGTTCTCTATATCCTTATCACAACCGTTCAGATTATTGTTATAAAACCCCTTTCTGTAATTTTTTTAAAGTAGAATAAATAAAAAACCTTTTCACTCTATATCCTTATCACAACCGTTCAGATTATTGTTATAAAACCCCTTTCTGTAATTTTTTTAAAGTAGAATAAATAAAAAACCTTGTCACTCTATATCCTTATCACAACCGTTCAGATTATTGTTATAAAACCCCTTTCTGTAATTTTTTAAAAGTAGAATAAATAAAAAACCTTTTCACTCTATATCCTTATCACAACCGTTCAGATTATTGTTATAAAACCCCTTTCTGTAATTTTTTTAAAGTAGAATAAATAAAAAACCTTTTCACTCTATATCCTTATCACAACCGTTCAGATTATTGTTATAAAACCCCTTTCTGTAATTTTTTTAAAGTAGAATAAATAAAAAACCTTTTCACTCTATATCCTTATCACAACCGTTCAGATTATTGTTATAAAACCCCTTTCTGTAATTTTTTAAAAGTAGAATAAATAAAAAACCTTTTCACTCTATATCCTTATCACAACCGTTCAGATTATTGTTATAAAACCCCTTTCTGTAATTTTTTAAAAGTAGAATAAATAAAAACCTTTTCACTCTATATCCTTATCACAACCGTTCAGATTATTGTTATAAAACCCCTTTCTGTAATTTTTTAAAAGTAGAATAAATAAAAACCTTTTCACTCTATATCCTTATCACAACCGTTCAGATTATTTTTTAAAAGGAGAATAAATAAAAAACCTTTTCACTCTATATCCTTATCACAACCGTTCAGATTATTTTTATAAAACCCCTTTCTGTAATTTTTTTAAAGAAGAATAAATAAAAAACCTTTTCACTCTATATCCTTATCACAACCGTTCAGATTATTGTTATAAAACCCCTTTCTGTAATTTTTTAAAGTAGAATAAATAAAAAACCTTTTCACTCTATATCCTTATCACAACCGTTCAGATTATTGTTATAAAACCCCTTTCTGTAATTTTTTTAAAGTAGAATAAATAAAAAACCTTTTCACTCTATATCCTTATCACAACCGTTCAGATTATTGTTATAAAACCCCTTTCTGTAATTTTTTTAAAGTAGAATAAATAAAAAACCTTGTCACTCTATATCCTTATCACAACCGTTCAGATTATTGTTATAAAACCCCTTTCTGTAATTTTTTAAAAGTAGAATAAATAAAAAACCTTTTCACTCTATATCCTTATCACAACCGTTCAGATTATTGTTATAAAACCCCTTTCTGTAATTTTTTAAAAGTAGAATAAATAAAAAACCTTTTCACTCTATATCCTTATCACAACCGTTCAGATTATTGTTATAAAACCCCTTTCTGTAATTTTTTAAAAGTAGAATAAATAAAAACCTTTTCACTCTATATCCTTATCACAACCGTTCAGATTATTGTTATAAAACCCCTTTCTGTAATTTTTTTAAAGTAGAATAAATAAAAAACCTTTTCACTCTATATCCTTATCACAACCGTTCAGATTATTGTTATAAAACCCCTTTCTGTAATTTTTTAAAAGTAGAATAAATAAAAACCTTTTCACTCTATATCCTTATCACAACCGTTCAGATTATTGTTATAAAACCCCTTTCTGTAATTTTTTAAAGTAGAATAAATAAAAAACCTTTTCACTCTATATCCTTATCACAACCGTTCAGATTATTGTTATAAAACCCCTTTCTGTAATTTTTTAAAGTAGAATAAATAAAAAACCTTTTCACTCTATATCCTTATCACAACCGTTCAGATTATTGTTATAAAACCCCTTTCTGTAATTTTTTTAAAGTAGAATAAATAAAAAACCTTTTCACTCTATATCCTTATCACAACCGTTCAGATTATTGTTATAAAACCCCTTTCTGTAATTTTTTTAAAGTAGAATAAATAAAAAACCTTTTCACTCTATATCCTTATCACAACCGTTCAGATTATTGTTATAAAACCCCTTTCTGTAATTTTTTTAAAGTAGAATAAATAAAAAACCTTTTCACTCTATATCCTTATCACAACCGTTCAGATTATTGTTATAAAACCCCTTTCTGTAATTTTTTAAAAGTAGAATAAATAAAAAACCTTTTCACTCTATATCCTTATCACAACCGTTCAGATTATTGTTATAAAACCCCTTTCTGTAATTTTTTAAAGTAGAATAAATAAAAAACCTTTTCACTCTATATCCTTATCACAACCGTTCAGATTATTGTTATAAAACCCCTTTCTGTAATTTTTTAAAAGTAGAATAAATAAAAAACCTTTTCACTCTATATCCTTATCACAACCGTTCAGATTATTGTTATAAAACCCCTTTCTGTAATTTTTTAAAAGTAGAATAAATAAAAACCTTTTCACTCTATATCCTTATCACAACCGTTCAGATTATTGTTATAAAACCCCTTTCTGTAATTTTTTAAAAGTAGAATAAATAAAAAACCTTTTCACTCTATATCCTTATCACAACCGTTCAGATTATTGTTATAAAACCCCTTTCTGTAATTTTTTAAAGTAGAATAAATAAAAAACCTTTTCACTCTATATCCTTATCACAACCGTTCAGATTATTGTTATAAAACCCCTTTCTGTAATTTTTTAAAAGTAGAATAAATAAAAACCTTTTCACTCTATATCCTTATCACAACCGTTCAGATTATTGTTATAAAACCCCTTTCTGTAATTTTTTAAAAGTAGAATAAATAAAAAACCTTTTCACTCTATATCCTTATCACAACCGTTCAGATTATTGTTATAAAACCCCTTTCTGTAATTTTTTAAAAGTAGAATAAATAAAAAACCTTTTCACTCTATATCCTTATCACAACCGTTCAGATTATTGTTATAAAACCCCTTTCTGTAATTTTTTAAAAGTAGAATAAATAAAAACCTTTTCACTCTATATCCTTATCACAACCGTTCAGATTATTGTTATAAAACCCCTTTCTGTAATTTTTTAAAAGTAGAATAAATAAAAAACCTTTTCACTCTATATCCTTATCACAACCGTTCAGATTATTGTTATAAAACCCCTTTCTGTAATTTTTTTAAAGTAGAATAAATAAAAAACCTTTTCACTCTATATCCTTATCACAACCGTTCAGATTATTGTTATAAAACCCCTTTCTGTAATTTTTTTAAAGTAGAATAAATAAAAACCTTTTCACTCTATATCCTTATCACAACCGTTCAGATTATTGTTATAAAACCCCTTTCTGTAATTTTTTTAAAGTAGAATAAATAAAAAACCTTTTCACTCTATATCCTTATCACAACCGTTCAGATTATTGTTATAAAACCCCTTTCTGTAATTTTTTTAAAGTAGAATAAATAAAAAACCTTTTCACTCTATATCCTTATCACAACCGTTCAGATTATTGTTATAAAACCCCTTTCTGTAATTTTTTAAAAGTAGAATAAATAAAAAACCTTTTCACTCTATATCCTTATCACAACCGTTCAGATTATTGTTATAAAACCCCTTTCTGTAATTTTTTAAAAGTAGAATAAATAAAAAACCTTTTCACTCTATATCCTTATCACAACCGTTCAGATTATTGTTATAAAACCCCTTTCTGTAATTTTTTAAAAGTAGAATAAATAAAAAACCTTTTCACTCTATATCCTTATCACAACCGTTCAGATTATTGTTATAAAACCCCTTTCTGTAATTTTTTAAAGTAGAATAAATAAAAAACCTTTTCACTCTATATCCTTATCACAACCGTTCAGATTATTGTTATAAAACCCCTTTCTGTAATTTTTTAAAGTAGAATAAATAAAAAACCTTTTCACTCTATATCCTTATCACAACCGTTCAGATTATTGTTATAAAACCCCTTTCTGTAATTTTTTAAAAGTAGAATAAATAAAAACCTTTTCACTCTATATCCTTATCACAACCGTTCAGATTATTGTTATAAAACCCCTTTCTGTAATTTTTTAAAAGTAGAATAAATAAAAACCTTTTCACTCTATATCCTTATCACAACCGTTCAGATTATTGTTATAAAACCCCTTTCTGTAATTTTTTAAAAGTAGAATAAATAAAAAACCTTTTCACTCTATATCCTTATCACAACCGTTCAGATTATTGTTATAAAACCCCTTTCTGTAATTTTTTTAAAGTAGAATAAATAAAAAACCTTTTCACTCTATATCCTTATCACAACCGTTCAGATTATTGTTATAAAACCCCTTTCTGTAATTTTTTTAAAGTAGAATAAATAAAAAACCTTTTCACTCTATATCCTTATCACAACCGTTCAGATTATTGTTATAAAACCCCTTTCTGTAATTTTTTAAAAGTAGAATAAATAAAAAACCTTTTCACTCTATATCCTTATCACAACCGTTCAGATTATTGTTATAAAACCCCTTTCTGTAATTTTTTTAAAGTAGAATAAATAAAAAACCTTTTCACTCTATATCCTTATCACAACCGTTCAGATTATTGTTATAAAACCCCTTTCTGTAATTTTTTAAAGTAGAATAAATAAAAAACCTTTTCACTCTATATCCTTATCACAACCGTTCAGATTATTGTTATAAAACCCCTTTCTGTAATTTTTTTAAAGTAGAATAAATAAAAAACCTTTTCACTCTATATCCTTATCACAACCGTTCAGATTATTGTTATAAAACCCCTTTCTGTAATTTTTTAAAAGTAGAATAAATAAAAAACCTTTTCACTCTATATCCTTATCACAACCGTTCAGATTATTGTTATAAAACCCCTTTCTGTAATTTTTTTAAAGTAGAATAAATAAAAAACCTTTTCACTCTATATCCTTATCACAACCGTTCAGATTATTGTTATAAAACCCCTTTCTGTAATTTTTTAAAGTAGAATAAATAAAAAACCTTTTCACTCTATATCCTTATCACAACCGTTCAGATTATTGTTATAAAACCCCTTTCTGTAATTTTTTAAAGTAGAATAAATAAAAAACCTTTTCACTCTATATCCTTATCACAACCGTTCAGATTATTGTTATAAAACCCCTTTCTGTAATTTTTTAAAAGTAGAATAAATAAAAAACCTTTTCACTCTATATCCTTATCACAACCGTTCAGATTATTGTTATAAAACCCCTTTCTGTAATTTTTTTAAAAGTAGAATAAATAAAAAACCTTTTCACTCTATATCCTTATCACAACCGTTCAGATTATTGTTATAAAACCCCTTTCTGTAATTTTTTTAAAGTAGAATAAATAAAAAACCTTTTCACTCTATATCCTTATCACAACCGTTCAGATTATTGTTATAAAACCCCTTTCTGTAATTTTTTTAAAGTAGAATAAATAAAAAACCTTTTCACTCTATATCCTTATCACAACCGTTCAGATTATTGTTATAAAACCCCTTTCTGTAATTTTTTAAAAGTAGAATAAATAAAAAACCTTTTCACTCTATATCCTTATCACAACCGTTCAGATTATTGTTATAAAACCCCTTTCTGTAATTTTTTTAAAAGTAGAATAAATAAAAAAACCTTTTCACTCTATATCCTTATCACAACCGTTCAGATTATTGTTATAAAACCCCTTTCTGTAATTTTTTAAAAGTAGAATAAATAAAAAACCTTTTCACTCTATATCCTTATCACAACCGTTCAGATTATTGTTATAAAACCCCCTTTCTGTAATTTTTTTAAAGTAGAATAAATAAAAAACCTTTTCACTCTATATCCTTATCACAACCGTTCAGATTATTGTTATAAAACCCCTTCTGTAATTTTTTTAAAGTAGAATTAAATAAAAAACCTTTTCACTCTATATCCTTATCACAACCGTTCAGATTATTGTTATAAAACCCCTTTCTGTAATTTTTTTAAAGTAGAATAAATAAAAAACCTTTTCACTCTATATCCTTATCACAACCGTTCAGATTATTGTTATACAACCCCTTTCTGTAATTTTTTTAAAGTAGAATAAATAAAAAACCTTTTCACTCTATATCCTTATCACAACCGTTCAGATTATTGTTATAAAACCCCTTTCTGTAATTTTTTTAAAGTAGAATAAATAAAAAACCTTTTCACTCTATATCCTTATCACAACCGTTCAGATTATTGTTATAAAACCCCTTTCTGTAATTTTTTAAAGTAGAATAAATAAAAAACCTTTTCATAAGTCAATACACGTTTATTGATTCGTAAAAACAAAATTTACCGAGCATTCATTCTGTAGTACAAAATTTAGGCTCTACATAATAGGCATTATTTAGGCCAACGATGAAAATTAAAATTATAATAAATTACCTATAATAGCCATTCTATACAACTTATGTTTTAATACTAATCGTATTATACATTATTTTATACAATATTATTAACAGGTGTGATGCAAAAAGTGCAATACAATAAAATCTAGGTTATTACTAACTTGACACGCGATTTCGACTTTAGTGAAAAATTCATTTGTTTAACAATTCGGTTGCGATGTTCTCAAATATTTTTGACAATACTAAAATCAGAATTGCGTGTCTTACAAAGCAGATTTGGTCGATATTTCTTTGTCAATAGGAAATTCGATATTTCACTACTTTTATCGTGACTAAATGTATCGAAAATTCTACTTTTAGCATTATTCCGCACATTATTTTAATCATCTAATACGAAACTAGTTTTACGGTCAAACATATACAGACGAGATTTCATATTACCAACGGGATCTTGAATTTGTAAAATTCGTAAATTTTTCAAGTGAGATTCGTTGAAGATCGTATTTTACGTCAGTCGAGATTAATACTTTGGAGTTGGTTGCAGTATTATAACGGAAAAAGTTCAAAACGAAAAAAAATATTAATGCCTAATTATAAGCAATATGTTCAGCTCAATTTAAAAAAAAAAGTACTTCCAAGTCCTTTTTCGTAAAGGATATTTTAAATACGAAGTTTCTTTCAGCTCTTCCAAACACTCGCGAGTGAAACAGGATTGGTGATTCAAAAATGCTTTGTAAAATGGATTTTTTATTGCCAGATCATAAAATATTGAATGTCATAAGGGTAAAATCTATAGAAGTTTGTGCTAATATAAAGCTAAACTTCTCTTAGTCGTTTTATACAAGAAAGTCTAGACTATAGATTGAAACCTTAATCAATTTATTATTTACACTTGGCAGTGAAATTTGCTTACGACTTGAATACTGTTTAGGCAAATATTTTCTAGAAAATTTTCAGAAATAGTATTATTGTAAGTAAAAAGTAAATTTTCAAGCATTAAGCACCTCTAAAACAATACTTTGTCTTTGGATCTAGTGTCTATACCCTGCACATAATATGAAGTAATTAAACGGCAACGTTTAGAAGCAAATTATGATAGTATTTAAAAAAAATCTTTTATAAAATCGGTAAAGCCGGTTAACGGACAATAGTTCAACGTGACGTCATAAAAAACATAATACTCATGAATCATTTTGGTCGAATTATTTGAGTTAATCCTCGAAAGCATAAGCCAATCTAGCAGAAAAGAGATAGATGCGCAAGCGTACAATGAGCGTAACGGGACTATGAGCGTAACGGGACTATGAGCGTATCGGGACATTAAGTCATAAATTTTCGTGCGTGCAGCGGACGTTTATTAGACGTTGTCACGTGAAAAAAAAAATTACTTTTGTATGATGATTTGTAATTTATTTGTTATGAAAAAGGTCTATCCAACAAATTTCTATTGTTTTAATAGTGTATACGAAGTAACCTAAATATTACCGTTGAATCACGAGCTAACACACAATCAGACACACATCTTAAGCACTAAGCCGAAAATCTTATACAAAATAATGAGTATAATACAAGGCGAAGAGCCGGCTACGTAATATGAGGTATTTAGTGAATGTCGCTTTTCGTCGTATTTCTCGATTTTTCGATATTAATTCCGTCAATTATTAATGTAGTATTTGTCGAGTTCATTTAAAATCAATTGAAAATATAAAAAAAATAATTGCCATACTTAATTATCGCGTAGCTTTCGAGTATTTAGCAAGTCTAAAGTGCTAACACTTGTAAAACAAATGTCATTGTCAAGGAGTCGAACTTTTTGACAAATGACATTTGTCACTGTGACGTCATAATCGTTTTTTTATTCGTGTACTATGGTCATACTATGTACCGATATCGAGCGTATATTTGTATGTAATTTTAATCCCATACGTTGTTCTGTAACATATATCAACGCAGACAGACATTAAGACAGATTAATGTCTCTTCCTATACAAAATTACGGAACATCCGTCCGAGCTTAAAATCACGCAATCCCATCCTGCGTGTGCGCACGTTTCTTGTGATCGGGGGTGGATTTCAAAATATCCGGTTGTCCGTGCGACACTGCTCTCTCCAGGTGATTGAAAGTTGACGTGTGCGAGGACAGGGTCAACGTGGCGTTCCTCTCCGACCCCAGGGTCATGGTGGTATTCGAGTTGAGGGTGTGATGGACGTGTGGCAATGTGGATGGCTTACGTATGGACCGGTGGCTTCCGTTTCGCGTGAGGGAGTTCATTTGGGGCGTTCCGGTGCCTGTGGGTCGGTGCGTGTTCTTATAGTCCGCTATTAGATGGGTCAGCTCTACCATCTGGAAGTGAATATGGGATTGGTGATTATCAGTGTGCAGTGTTGGCCTATTATCTTCAATGTTTTTCTGAGCTATCGTTCAACCATATGCGCTTCAAAACCCAGACGCGCGTTAATTGCTTATTTCAGCGTGTTCGCGTATGGTAACGTCAGTATCAACATGGATATTATCATAACAAGAAAGGTGTCATCGATGGTTGCCTCGAGACAAAGAATCCGTCACTTTAATACACTCTACCCAAAACTGCGTACTTAAACGCACGAGCGAACGAACGGACGCGCGTCAACGTTCGTACGAGTTGCACATATGCCAAAAGGCACGCCCACACGTGCCTACGTGCGCTTCCAAAGACGAGCTTATACGCGCGTAAAAAGCGCATTTAACGTGGACTAAACAGGTAGGCTAAGTACATTAAGGAGAAACGAAGTTAGGGCAGCTAGTATTAATAGAAATAACTTACTCTAGGTTTATTGAGGCTTATCAACATCTTGTGAACGGGACTAGTGGAATCCTCAGCGTCTATCAGCATCATCAGGTCGTCCTGAAAATGAGAATTTATCTCTCTATTCAGCAAACCTCAACATTAGAGTTTTGATTTATACATACAACCTTATTAATGGGTGAAGATAGACGCAGCCTTCTTTTTGAGCAGTTAAGGCTTGAAGAATGATGGCGCAATGAAAGGTAACAAGGTATTCTATGGAAATCTAACGCCTGGAAGAAAGGAATTCAGAGAATCGTGGTACCTGTAAGCCACCAAAGAGGCCTATAGAGTTGAGGGCATATCTGCCTATAACAGACATGGAGGCTAATTCGAGTACGGTGACTCCATCCTCAGACACTGCTAGCCACGCCATCGAGAGATCCGGCTGTTTTATCTGTAAATAAACACACATATTTACTGCTGCGGATAGAAAGTACGTTAAATATAAAAATTATGCTTTCATATGTTAGTTTATATATATATAGATTTTCAATAAGTTTACTTCTATTATAATCGGTATGTAGAATATATCAATAACTGTCAAATAATTCTATTGTCATGTTTAGCTTCTTAAAAATAAATGTTAAAGACAAACTGACAAAATAGGCTATCGAAGAGTTTGGTCCTTCGAGCCGGAAACTTTACCAGTATTCATAGAAATACCATACACATCAAATAATGAGTGTGTTGTCCTTATCTGTGTCACTTTAAATATATAAATGTATCAATGCTTTTTATAAGTATATCACACAGACATTTTCGTGTATATCGCAGATTCACATTTTTATGCAAAAAATTAAAAATATCAGTTTGGTCTGTAAATTGTATAATCTCAAATCTCTTTGCTCTGTGGAGATTATTCGGAAATTTTACGTGTATATTTTATTTAGATAAAACACTCGGATATCATTAAAAGCCAGTGGTCAACAATATCTTACCCTAGCTTGAAACAGCGTGGCTCCGAAGAAAGGCCACTTTCTCGTACAGTTGAGGTAAATCCGTACACAGTCCGCCGTACTACGCCCTTTGAGTGCAACCCACTTTGCGCGAAGCTTTTCTTCAACGTCCCTGTAAATACGAAGCAAATTTAATTTAAAACGTATTTTATTGTAATACATTTAAGATGAATACGGGAAATTGATCATTTTATATGAAACCTGATAATATATTTAATGTGGTCATAATAGTAATATCTTTCGCATAAATAATTATTTTAACACGCAAAAAGTACAAATAAATAAATCGTTAGTTAGATGGGTAGAATGAAATGTTTCTCGATTGTTCTACAATTTGACGTTTCAAGTAAGCTGGAATGCGAGTTATGATCGTTTTAATAGAGACATACCAGAAAATTGGAATTTGCATACCCTCGTTTCAGAGCAAGTGTAGTCACATGGGGTGCATCTAATGAACGAAATGTTTTAGAGTGAACTGTCAAGGTGTGAGACAAGGAGGGAAGGTTGGAAAGAACTAGAAAGCTGTGTGACAAGGATGGTGCAATGTGAGAAAGAGATAAGGAACATACGTTCTAGAATTGTTCGATAAAGATAGAACATCACACCTGCATAGAAAGTTCTCGAATATCTTTCAAGATAATTTTTCCTTGTTAACTCGTAACAAATACACTATTTTCCATATAATAATACTTAGACTGAAACTTTACGGTTCACGGCAGATCCTTACTATAATACAAAAGTGTCTTACCTTAACTCGTCGTTAGTTAGCCCCGCCCTATATCTGTAAGGGTAGAATCGATGCGCAAGCGGCTGATTGTGTTGAGTGTTGGACGCGCTGTAGTCGCCCATGTCCAACTGGGCCATTAGGGCACCGAGTTCCGCAGCCAGTTCTCTAGTTACGGGGAATCTTCCTGCTACCACTGCAAAAATTCAATAAAAATAATATAATTAGCAATTTACATTTAATAAAAAATCATCTTTATATTTTATTTAACGTTCAAAAGTGCCATTTTCGTTGAAATAAATGATTTGATTATCGCTAATCACAGACTACTTTATCCTAAATATCGTTTTTTTTTTTTAATGTAACAGGCAATCGGGTAAGAGGCCGACAAAATTTATTGCTTCTTAATTGAAGGATCCTAAGTCGAATTGGTTCGGAAATTTAGTGGGCTGCTTAGCTTCCCCGAAACGGGTTAACCGATTCTTATAAAATTTATTATGCATATTCAGTAGGTCTGAGAATCTTTCGAACCCTTTCAAACCGTAACGATAAGGGGTAATTAATAATTTGTATTTTTTAGATTTTTGTTTTGTTTTTATTTATTTATGATACAGCATACAAAAATGCATACAACCCCTTAGGCTGGGTTTAGTGTCACGCCGACCGCACGCGCACCGTCGGCGCTGATAGTCGAGATATATGAACTTCTAGGAAGCGTTTTTGAATGACGCGTAGTTATCAGCGCGCACGGTGGTCAGCACTGATGGCTGCGCGGCCGTACAGGTCGCGCGTCGGCGCCGCGTAGCTGTCAGCGCTGACGATGGCTAAAGCGCCTCTGCTTTCAGTGAGCGTTTTAGTGTCGAACGGAGCAGACGTCGTCAGCGTGTACATGTCTTCGTCTGTACAGTAAGGCGGTCAGTACGATACCAAAACGAGCCACGCTGAGCCTTCAGCGCTGATTAACTACGCGCTGATCTATGAACTATGAAAAAGTTTTCATTTCGCAAAACCGAACAGTCTCTTTAGTTTATCTTTAAAATAGTGACCCGCCCCAGCTTCGCGCGCCGCGCTTCTTCGGTGCAATGCTGATGAAAAGCAGGTTTTTATTATGTATTGTTATTTCCGTCGCTGAAAAAGCTCCGATAATATAAGCGACATATACCATGACGGACTTTTCTGTAGACCTTTTCAATGTGTACAATACTTAGTACATTATTTTGATAAAACTCGTAGGGTTCAGCCTGCGTTTGCAATGGAAGCAGAAAAAATGTAATTATTTACGACATCACATTAGAAACCTCAAAAATAACAGTACTTCTCCATTATTTAATGGATGTTATTATACATATAAAACCTTCCTCTTGAATCACTCTATCTATTAAAAAAATCAAACAATCCGTTGCGTAGTTTCAAAGATTTAAGCATACAAAGGGACATAGGGACAGAGAAAGCGACTTTGTTTTATACTATGTAGTGATACCAATTAATAACAAACTGAAAGAGAAACTGGTTTTGGCAGATTTAAACATACCTTGCTGGTTGACTTGATAGCACAGGAGCAGTCTTTCCTTATCAGTCTCCGTCCGAACAGAGCTCTTGAAGTAAAGCCGATTTCTGAACGTCAAACGAATCACTCGAGAGTTCTCGAATTTGCCGGAGCCTTTCTCCCTTAGCGCCGTTTCCCATCGAGATATTACGTCGCAGAGCTGATAAAATTTAATATATATAAATAAAGAAATAAGTCTGTGGAGCACAACCTTTTTAGGTCTGGGCCTCAGATTTCTGAATCGATAGGCAAGTAGGTGATCCTGTGCCTGACACACGCCGATTTTATGAGTCATTTAACTATGACTCAATTGTAGTTCTAGTTTTGAAGTTTGCATTACAACTTGGACCAGCGAAAGTATTTTGAGTAGTCTCGAAAATAATATTTAATAATAATAATTATTATATATAATAATCATAAAATTCCGTTTTATTCATGAACAAAAGTAATAAAGGCAAATTTTTAGAATAGTTTTAATGGTATGAATGGAATGGTAATTTATAATATGTCGCAGTAAAGTAGTTAAGTCAGAGATCTCTAGACAGTTAATTAAAGATCGATATTCAATGAAGCTACTTTAGTTCTGTCAGACAAGTGAGTGAACGAAACGTTTAACAAGTTTCCTAAAAGTTCCTAGGCAACAATTTCACCAAAGACCACAATTTGAAACAAAGAAACCACTTTCCCAATTACTCTAAAAGTAATTAGCTGTTGTCGTGACCGCCATCTTATTTTACATAGAGAGATACTTAAACGTTTTCAACGCTGCTTTATTTAAATCAAATTGCTAGCGACTTGATTGAATGTCGACCTTTAATTAACTGCCTAGAGATTCAATTAGCTCCCCGATTTAACTAATTTAAGGCTATACCTTTTTATCAGGCTTGATGTGATGTTCCAAATCTTTCTCAATGGGGTCATCGCTGAAAAGTGCAAATCCAGAAGCGGAAGACTCGCGACACCCGAGCTCAGTGCTAAGAGTCGATAGGAACTCTTCTACCGTTGTGGAACCGTCAAAACTTATCACCTACAAATTAATTTCCCATTAAAATACATTTTCGTTCATATAAAATTCATGGGCGCGTGGATTCTATTGAACTCAGTTTGTACCCTTAACTTTGATAACTTTAATATAGACAAGGTGATAGTATGTTCCATGTACATGATATTTAGTTCAAGATGTGTACGTCGTTTGTCCTCACCAAGGAATGTATTAGCAATGCACGTAGAAAAAATCCAGACGTGCACGTAATCCGAACGAAAAAACGCACGCTTAAGCTTATAGCGAACTCTATTTTTATTTTTATTATAATTGTTGTGGAGGAAGGAGGTTCTGCTCTTCCTCTGACATGGAGAGGATCTCGGTCCAACTGACACGCCCGAAGGCCCCGAATTCAATATATTCTTAGCGGTTGAAATAAATTTGTAAAGGCTTTTTAGAGTATGTCCTCATTTCAATTATCAATCAGGAGATCAATCAAAATCAGCTGAATTGTTGAATGAAAAGCTCACCTGATAAGTATTATTGAGCATGTGTACGGGTATAGCGTGTGGCAAACTGTGATGGTAGGGATTTTTCAGCAATATGGATAGCACTTCCATACGGGACGGTTTGTCAGTACGCCCGCCCACGCGTATCGTGCGTTCCAGTGCGCGTGCGCAATAGGCAGCGTATTTTCCGCATTCCGTTCTGTAAATGTATAAAGTTATAAGTAGCGGAAAACGTTTACTTTTCTATCACACATTATTCAAAGAACAATTGTTAACTAACTCATATTTTTAAACGTTTTATTTCAAATATTTTACAATTTTTTTATACCTTTCACCAAATTATTTACAATTTTCTTAACCATCAGTCATCAGTAATAATAATAATAAATTAATAGAAAATTGATACAAATTCAAAAAAGTTTGGTCCTTGTGGCAGTGTACTTTTAACGCAAGCATTTCCTATTTCATTAAATTTATTTACTATTTAATATTGAATTTATTATTTTATAACATTTAGAAAAACACTTTTATTAACGGGTCACACATATTCCACGTATTATAGACGTTCCAATAATCGTCAAGGAAATTGTTCTATTTGATAGGCAAATGATATTTAAATGTAGATTGATATTCGTAAATTTTTGACGTGCTCGTCATGTACGTAACGTAAATGTAACGTACGGCACGCAATGTACAATACATTGCGTGCCGTACGTTGTACGGTTGAATAATTTACTTTGTTATAAATGAAGCAGGCAGAGTTTAACATTCAAGATACTTACTTGGAGTCTGAATGTCTGCTGAGATGCAGCTTAAGATACCATAACAGCCTGTTATTCCTCGGTACGAACAGACTAACGGCTAACGCTAAAAGCTGCCAGCCTTGTATGAAACTGTACGTTGGGGGGTTACTTTTGCAGTCCACAGATAATAATGGCGCCTGAAAAATTTACTTATAATTGAAATATTAGCTTGTATTTTCTATAAGCCTTCCTCATATGATTGATTGGTTTCCATAAATCTGCTACCTAAGAATTAAAATTAGCAAGTTCAGATTTGACGTTTCTGAAACGCAACAATTCATTTGATATTCGTGAAAGGCTTCGCGTTCTTCACAATTACTCGACAAAGCTGTAAAGGCAATACATTATTTGTTCATAAGACGTCATCTCCAACGATCACTTGTCCAGAACTTTGATAATCCGTGGATCACAATTGTGGTAACGAAAAAAAATCTAAAATATATATTAAATTAGTTATGATTGCGACCTCTGCACACAATTATATGTATTGGTTATTATTTGTGGACTCAGTTTCCACACTTAGACGCTCAATAAGTCCATTGTGCGTAAATTCCTGGCTAACTAAGACTGGCTTGTCTTACTCCTTCCAATATGGCAATCCACAACATGGCATTCCCGCAGGAAGAGCATATATCCACTTATGAAGCCAGGTCTTGATTGAACCACATAAGTAACACATAAAACTCTATATTTGCTCCCAATATAGCAGTTTTTTTTCATTCGATTCTTTGGTAGTTTTAGAGAATCCTAGGTTTGAACGTGAAATTTTAGAGCGTGGAGATGACGCCTCGGGACCTAGGCGTACCTGTACGGAGCTAGGCGAGCCAGCCGGGTGTTGCGGCATGTCTCCCTTGTCCCCGCCGACGGAAGACGCGCCCGTGTCGCAAGTGAACAGCGATTGGGTGGCACACAGCAGCAGTTGCTGTACAAATGAAATGTTGGTGTCGGGACTGTTGGGGCTGTTCGTGTGTTGTGGTAATTTGACGAACTGATGTTGAACACGTACTGGCATTTGAGAACAGTAAACTAAGTTTACGTTCCATGCAATTGGACGTCATAGATGGACACCTCATTGGAATTTAAATGGATTTACAAATTTTTGAGTTCCAATAATGTTGAAACTTTTTGAAATTCAGAAGTGAGTGATTTTTACAGTCATAGTGTATATTACATAGTGTGATTGTGTATGTAAACTGCATAATATATTAAAAATAGCTACATTTTTTTTGACAGGCAAGAGTGAGCGAACATTGACGAATTTGTTTACTTGTTCAAGTGTCTCATTGATATAATCAAACCACAAAGAAAAATATACATCTGAATTACATATAAATTTGAAAATACTTTTTTTCACAACTACAAGAAATTATAGCGAGAAATATTATGCAATTTCACAATACTAGAAATAACTACTCACCTCAAGGATATAGATAGAAAAGTCTAAAACATCAACTTTAGTAAAGTGCAGAAGGAGCGAGCTATGATATGATATGAAACTCATTCCCTAAGTCTAAAGGTCCGGGCCAACATTCTTGGATGAAACAAAAGGGGAAAACATTACACCAACATTCCATTTGAAATAGGTCTTAATACGGCAACATTCTTACCATTAAACATTGCCAGATCTACGGAATCAAGTTGGAATTTAAGAATTTCCAAATTGATCGACAAAGCACTGTATATCACTCGAAGCTAAATGCCAATGGCTTGTTAGTGTATTTAGTTAACGCAACTAAAACCAATACGCCCGTACTTAATCAATACGTACGTTAATAATATCTGTACAAATAGGCAAAAATTCACACGTTTTCGTCTGAATGTCTTAAAAACTGCTAACCGAAAGGGAAGTGTGAATGATTTTGGATGTTAATAGTTGCTTGTATACACTTTATTGCTAAAAATGTACAGATATTTTAAACTAAATTTGAATTTAGGCTTCAGCCTTATATTTTGCGTTTTATAAAATCTCTATGTTGTATTTTATAATCGCGTTGCTATCATTTTAAATTTATGCACGTCACTTCACACGTAAATGAGTTTAAAAGACGTACTAAAAAAACTTTTTTAAACAACTGATTAAGAGCGTTAACGTTTCCGAATCCAGATTTATGATTCCAGTATGTCAAAATCCTGCGGGACCTTAAAGACTATATGGAAAGGACCAATGAGAAGGAGAATAGGGCGCCCCATTAATATGTGAATGCGTCAGCGGGAAGAGAGTGGAGAAATAATGTTTGGATGTTTTTTAAAGGAACATGGCGTTTACCGGTGAAGGGAATTCGGTACTGACGATAGCTAGTCAAAGTCAAAAATAATATATTCATATGTGTAACATAATGTACACTTATGAACGTCAAAAAAAAGAGAAATATACAATAAATGAATCTAATTTTACATTTACTGCCAGTTCTCAAATCAAGGGCGTAGAACGGAAGAGAAGAACTGGCAATAACCTCTCCGCCACTCTTTTTAATCGCCAAGTTTTTTTTTACACAATGTTTGTAAGGAGCTGCAACCATTACACCATGTTCCATATCACATCTTGAGTAATAAAGAATAATAAAATAAATTAAAAACAAAGATTTGTCTTGTGATTTTGCTAGGATAACAAGGAACATATTATTTATACAACTAATCTGCTGTATATTCTACTTTTTGTAATGATTGGAAATTTAACGGGCTTTTATTTTTATTATAATTATGTCAAACTTTGATATATGGATGTCATACGTTGACACATTTCGACTGTGAATTAAAAGTGATACAACATAGAGCTTTCCGATACCTTAACACCTAAAGCGTGAAGCATCTAAAGAATACCAATATGATTTGTATACCGTAATACACCAATTGTGAACATATGAGAAAAGCAAGCGCTTGAAGCTTAGCTATCAAGCACGTGAGGGAACCAGATATCGCCATAAAAGCTGCTTTTTTGCTACTATTTTGACGTGAACAATAAATCTATGAACGGCGGCTGCACGTGCATACAAACATTGTCACGTTCCGGCTTAGTTCGGCGTGCAAGCGAGAGCGCGAAACAAGCGATAGAGAGGCACGATCTTTAGGCCGATCATTTGGGTTGTGACGCATTTATCTTAAGTTGTATACTTAATCTGTACAATTTAAGTAAAACAACTTAAATATATTATGGTAATTTTTTATAAAAAAAAAAGTATGCAATCATCAATGTTTTTTATGACGTCATCGTCCGTAAAGCATTTTTTTTAATGACAATATCTGGTTTTGGTTAACAGGTAATTGAAGTTAGATTGGGAGATTCAAAACACCTGTTACATTAATAGTCGCATCTAAAACTGAGTCGTCGGGCAATGTCACTGACAATAGGAATGTGCACGCAATGCAACCCGTTATCGATACGTACATGCGTACGCACTCTGATTCCGGATTGGTCGTTAGAGTAAGGGTTGTTTTTCTATAAATGTAACATTTTTATTAGGACTCATTACATTATTGAGTGTACGCTAGAGAATTTATTTAAGTGTCGTCTTACTATTTAAAAACTAATTTTGAGATAGCGTAAAATTATTTCTATTCCGATAGGCACTAAGTTGATATGCACATCTACAACTCTTACGCACATAACTAAGTAAGTGCGAGCGAGACAGACAGTTAAATATGGTTTATGACCCAAAGCCTCAGTTTAAAATGCGTCGACTATAATGATTTGTAAATGGTTTAGACCATAACAATTGGGGGCAAATTAAATCAACAGACGAAGCCTTTTAGATGTTGAAAAATAATTGAATGACCCAAAAAGCTTCGTGGTTCAGCTGCAAATGATTGGGAGAGGTCGTAAGATAGTTTTGATAAAAAAAATAGTTCTTTCATTCGTTAAAATAATTAATATCATTCAAATATTTAAGTCGGTTAAAATATAAGTAGGTGTTTTCAAAAATATTTAACCACCTATTGGTAAACTGTACAAAAATCCGTTCAATATGATTTGAGTTTATTGCGTTTATACGAACAGGCAAACGCGGGAATTCTGTTTTTAGGAGACCAGAGGGCAAACGGGCAGGAGGCTCGGCTTATGTTAAGTAATTTAGGGCTCGCGAGTGCGTAGCCGGCCTTTTTAATTCCGATTGGTAATTTATAATATAGGTCCTTTAAATTAATATCTTCGTACCGTACGACCTCTCCGCTAAAAAAGGTGAAAGAAGCGCACTTACTGTCTTAAGCTTGGCAGTGGTGAGTTTTCTCGGTACCTGAACGGCATGTTTGGCTGCGGCGTGAGGGGCAGACTGCTTGCAAAGGGCCGACACCAGCTCGTCCTGCAGCTCCGCCACTTCCAGGCATTGCTGGAGGGCGTTCTGGGCCAGCACCACGTGGTAGTCGATGCCCGCCTGCTCCACGGCCACAGACATGAACAGTTGCACGCACTGGAAAAGTCGGTAAGATCTTTAAATTTCTGGCTGGTTTTTAAATTTAATCTCGCTGATTTGAAGGGCCTGGTCTTGTCAACTCGGCTGAATCTGTTTTGCCTGGAAATAGACTTTATCCCTATGGCTTGGAGCATCACGGATGGTCACAGCACGGAAGCTTTCTGGAGTGAGCGAAGCACAAAATATACAGCGCTGTTTAGTCGGGTGAAGACTGGCCCAAAGGCAAGATGTTGTTTATACCCTCAGCTATAAATATAGTAGTAGACAGATGGTTAGCCGCCTGAATGTCTACCCGCATTTTAGCAAATTTTTTTTTGTCAAATGTATTAAGCCAGCTATAGAATTTTTATATGTTTATAGTTTATTTATAATCATATTTGTATTGCTAGATGGATTATTAATAATAGTGTTTATGGGAAAGGTTTTTTCCAATAAAATTTACAATGTATGAGAAAAAAGTGTTAGAAAACAATTTTTTGTATTTAAACGTATTTATATATGTATATATTTTTGTATAGGCTACCATTGAGTAAGAAAGTAACATATTTAAAAAACATTCATTTTCCTTGAGGATATTAAGTTAAAAATTATTATAAATAAAAATACCTTAAACAATTTAAGCGCTTCAGCTTGTAATGCTTCTGAATTGAGGGTAGTCAACGGCGAAGTGATGTTTTCTTTCGAATAGAGTAGGGTTGGATGTCGCCATAACACGCAGTCTAAAAGTATATGACAATAGAAGTAATAAAAAATAACTATATCCTGAACATAATATCGTATATATGTGATTAGTATAACAAAATATAAATCTAAGCGTGTCATATAGAAAAAGGCAAGATCTTGAGTATAGATTTGAGTTTTTACGTGCTTTAGATTTTAATTTAAATACATATTTGCCGTACGTGTGCAAGCGCAATATTGACATTTTTGACCTTTGCCTTTACCAAGTTAAAAATATTACTTTTTAACCAAAACATTGCAGTATGTTTAAATTTTGTATTGAGAATTTTAGCTATATGTGCTATATGCACTATATATGTTTTAGCTATATGAGTGTTATGCTAGAAATAATATATAAATAATACTCCCAGAGAAATTAAAAAAAAGTGTTCATTACTAGTACATATTTCAGCTGTTACAGTTTTATTGGACGCCAAAAAGATTTACGAAATAAACTTACTGGGATCCCCATCAGTCTCCATCAGCTTCTGCACGAGCCTTTCGAAGTGGGTGCCTTGAGAGCCTCCGCCTCCGCTGACCACTGTGAGGTGGTAGAGCCACGAGTCCTTATCTGCCTTGCACTCGAGCAGCAGGTAGGTGGGGCCCTGGAATATATCCCTGGTTTATCAACGAGTTTACCCAACTAGAAGAGCAGTGTTAGCCTAGGGGATTAAGGGGGGGGGGTGCGTTTGAAACACTACCGTGCAATTAACCATTTCCGTGTGTAGTTTACACTCGTTCGTTAAGAAAATATCGTCAAACTTTAAATACAAAAGCCAACATTTGTCAGGCACAAGTCCAATGCCTATTTGAATAAAAAACCACGGATACGGACAAGATAAGGAAAGGAAAAGTGGAGGACAGGGGGGGGGGGCACTTTGCCTGTTGGCCCACAGAATTGGATGTCAGATTAAGAAAAACGATAACTATAATCTATATATAATAAAATAATAATAATAATAAAATAATTGAAAAACATTTTAGAATTTAATCTACATAAAATTTCTATGATTATTAAAAAAAAATAACATTAAGACTGAAAAATATCTGGTTCTAGAAATTTATAAACAAATTTTTTTTTATAATATGTTCGTCATAATACGATTAAACCCATATTACCTGATGTTGAGGATAAATAGCGACGGTGAGGTGTTTCCTTGCATCATCATTCTTTTCTTCGGAATCAGAATCCGAGACATGTTCAACGTCCTCGACTCGCGCGTCCCGCATATTAATTTGACCGGTTGGATTCTGAAAATATATTCAACACATTAAAACATTTGGATACGAGTTACGTAATTTAAAGATAACTATCTTTAGTTCTCATGTAACAGACTATTGTCTATTATAAGCATAAATGTCTTTTACACTAACTTACATAAATATTAGTTAGTTAATAGTAACATTCCCGTATTTAACGGGGCCAAAAACCACCGATTTTTAAGAGTTTTTATTAACTTCGCAACCCCACTTCCCTTCCCTATATAAGCTCATATTTTAAATGATTAAAGCCAGAGCTTCAATCAAAGAGTTTAATTATAGCTATAGACAAAGAGTGTAATTAATAGCTTCAATCAAAGAGTTTAATTAAAGCTTCAATCAAAGAGTTTAATTTATAGCTTCAAACAAAGAGTGTAATTTATAGCTTCAATCAAAGAGTTTAATTTATAGCTTTAAACAAAGAGTGTAATTTATAGCTTAAAGAATTTAATTTATGTAATTTCTAAAGTGTTTATATATCTAAAGATTGATATAAAAAACCGCCACCAAGCTTAGTTGTGATCCATAAAAAAGATATTCTGGAACTTCTTTGTTATTCCATAAATACATTAATAGTGGGAGACCAGACTATACAAAGCTATGAGTTGACATCAAAACACTGACCTGATCACTAGGAGATTTGAAGTACAGGAACATCTTCCCCAACAGCACGCACCAGCTTTTCTTTGCGTGACCATTCTTGACTTTCGTCAGCCATCCTTGTATCGTGGGCTTATTGTCTTCTTTGCTCAGAAGTAATTTTGTTGCGTTTCGTCTTTGTACGTTCTGGAATTGAGGAATATAATAAAAATCACATTTAACGACGAAATCCAGTTGTACGTAATCGTGTATGAGATCGGCTACCGATGGCGATGTATGTACGTAATCTTGTATGTGATCGGGTACCGATGGCGATATTTGTACGTAATCGTGCCTGTGATCGGCTATCGATGGCGATATTTGTACGTAATCGTGCCTGTGATCGGCTATCGATGGCGATATTTGTACGTAATCGTGCCTGTGATCGGTTATCGATGGCGATGTTTGTATGTAATCGTGCCTGTGATCGGCTATCGATGGCGATATTTTTACGTAATCGTGCCTGTGATAGGCTATCGATGGTGATGTATGTACGTAATCGTGCCTGTGATCGGCTATCGATGGCGATGTTTTTACGTAATCGTGTATGTGATGATCGGCTACCGATGGCGATATTTGTACGTAATCGTGCCTGTGATCGGTTATCGATGGCGATGTTTGTATGTAATCGTGCCTGTGATCGGCTATCGATGGCGATATTTTTACGTAATCGTGCCTGTGATAGGCTATCGATGGTGATGTATGTACGTAATCGTGCCTGTGATCGGCTATCGATGGCGATGTTTTTACGTAATCGTGTATGTGATCGGCTACCGATGGCGATATTTGTACGTAATCGTACCTGTGATCGGTTATCGATGGCGATGTTTGTATGTAATCGTGCCTGTGATCGGCTACCGATGGCGATGTTAGTACGTAATCGTGTATGAGATCGGTTACCGATGGCGATATTTGTACGTAATCGCGCCTGTGATCAGCTACCGATGGCGATGTTAGTACGTAATCGTGTCTGTGATCGGCTACCTATGGCGATGTTTTTACATAATCGTGACTGTGATCGGCTATCCATGTCGATGTTTGTTCGTAATCGTGCCTGTAATCGGCTACCGTGGCGATGTTAGTACGTAATCGTGTCTGTGATCGGCTATCGATGGCGATGTTTGTACGTAATCGTGCCTGTGATCGGCTACCGATGGCGATGTTTGTACGTAATCGTGCCTGTGATCGGCTACCGATGGCGATGTTAGTACGTAATCGTGTCTGTGATCAGCTACCAATGGCGATGATTGTACGTAATCGTGCCTGTGATCGGCTACCGATGGCGATGTTTGTACGTAATCGTGCCTGTGATCGGCTACCGATGGCGATGTTTGTACGTAATCTTGCCTGTGATCGGCTACCATTGGCGATGGTTGTACGTAATCGTGCCTGTGATCGGCTACCGATGGCGATGTTAGTACGTAATCGTGTCTGTGATTGGCTTTGTTTATCTCGATGATATTGTCCACTCTACTATGTGGAGCCCACTGAATTATTTCCAACCTTATTCGACTTATAGACATGAAAAGAGCGTACCAATTGATAAAAGGCCGCTAACGCACTTGCGAGCCTTATGGCAAAGTGAGTGTCCATGGGCGTGTCAATTAACATCAGCATCCTGTCCGTTTGCCTCCTAATACATAAAAAAATACTATTATTACCTGCAGCACCCGTATCCAGTCCTCCATAGTAGCAATACTATCCGCCGTGAGGTAATAAGTTCGACTCCCGGTGAATATTTCGAATGTGGCAGCACCTTCGTTGCGCGATATCTTGCAAGCCTCGCCGAGACCGATCTGGCCTTGAGGTTTGCGGTTGACCTCCGATTGTGACTTCCAGTACGAGAGCGTACCGTTTTTTAGGACAAACCTGTTAAAATTATAACATATTAAATATACGTGAAGACGACTAAGTATTGAATAATTAATCAGTCACTATTTAATTGACAACTATAATTTGGTGTCAGAATTTAATCTAACAGGAATTTTACAAGAATTAAAAATCAAGTAACAAAATAAAATTCGCGACTTATCCACATACTAAATTATTCTCAATATAACAATTAAATATACAACCTAAAATAAATATAATTATAATTTTATGTTAGATCATTAAACAATCATTAACGATGAAGCTTCAGAAAGATAGTAAGATATAGTAAAAAGCTTTGTCTATTTGGGGGCAAAGAGGCAGTATGTGGATGAGCATATCACTTAACACCTTCGAGCCTCCTGCTCGTTTGCCCATTATAAAGAAAAGTGTCTCACCATCTCTTCTTCCACGTCTTAAGCTTTCCACCAAGCTTGGCAAGATGTCCACTCTTCTCCAAGGCGTCGTGTCTCCTTGGCGAATCTCTAACACTGGGCTCACTCGACATCGCATCTGGAGGGATGGCGTAGTCGTCAGACATGCCCGACTCGAATGACGTATCTGGAATTATTTTATTATTATTATGCCTATTTTATTTCAGTATAGTACTTTTTTTGTTTAAGGTACCTGGTCTTCAATTAAATCAATGTATACAAAATATAGTAAAAACTATTTTAAAAGAGTAAGTATGGAGTTTCCTATCCATTCTTTTTCATAATTATTATGCCTATTTTATTTCAGTACAGTACTTTTTGAAGTGAAACTTCTTTATCGATATATCCTTATCACAACCGTTCAGATTATTGTTATAAAACCCCTTTCTGTAATTTTTTTAAAGTAGAATAAATAAAAAACCTTTTCACTCTATATCCTTATCACAACCGTTCAGATTATTGTTATAAAACCCCTTTCTGTAATTTTTTTAAAGTAGAATAAATAAAAAACCTTTTCACTCTATATCCTTATCACAACCGTTCAGATTATTGTTATAAAACCCCCCTCTGTAATTTTTTTAAAAGTAGAATAAATAAAAAACCTTTTCACTCTATATCCTTATCACAACCGTTCAGATTATTGTTATAAAACCCCTTTCTGTAATTTTTTTAAAGTAGAATAAATAAAAAACCTTTTCACTCTATATTCTTATCACAACCGTTCAGATTATTGTTATAAAACCCCTTTCTGTAATTTTTTTAAAGTAGAATAAATAAAAAACCTTTTCACTCTGTACCCTTAACACAACCGTTCAGATTATTGTTATAAAACCCCTTTCTGTAATTTTTTTAAAGTAGAATAAATAAAAAACCTTTTCACTCTATATCCTTATCACAACCGTTCAGATTATTGTTATAAAACCCCTTTCTGTAATTTTTTAAAGTAGAATAAATAAAAAACCTTTTCACTCTATATCCTTATCACAACCGTTCAGATTATTGTTATAAAACCCCTTTCTGTAATTTTTTAAAGTAGAATAAATAAAAAACCTTTTCACTCTATATCCTTATCACAACCGTTCAGATTATTGTTATAAAACCCCTTTCTGTAATTTTTTTAAAGTAGAATAAATAAAAAACCTTTTCACTCTATATCCTTATCACAACCGTTCAGATTATTGTTATAAAACCCCTTTCTGTAATTTCTTAAAAGTAGAATAAATAAAAAACCTTTTCACTCTATATCCTTATCACAACCGTTCAGATTATTGTTATAAAACCCCTTTCTGTAATTTTTTTAAAGTAGAATAAATAAAAAACCTTTTCACTCTATATCCTTATCACAACCGTTCAGATTATTGTTATAAAACCCCTTTCTGTAATTTTTTAAAGTAGAATAAATAAAAAACCTTTTCACTCTATATCCTTATCACAACCGTTCAGATTATTGTTATAAAACCCCTTTCTGTAATTTTTTTAAAGTAGAATAAATAAAAAACCTTTTCACTCTATATCCTTATCACAACCGTTCAGATTATTGTTATAAAACCCCTTTCTGTAATTTCTTAAAAGTAGAATAAATAAAAAACCTTTTCACTCTATATCCATATCACAACCGTTCAGATTATTGTTATAAAACCCCTTTCTGTAATTTCTTAAAAGTAGAATAAATAAAAAACCTTTTCACTCTATATCCTTATCACAACCGTTCAGATTATTGTTATAAAACCCCTTTCTGTAATTTTTTTAAAGTAGAATAAATAAAAAACCTTTTCACTCTATATCCTTATCACAACCGTTCAGATTATTGTTATAAAACCCCTTTCTGTAATTTTTTTAAAGTAGAATAAATAAAAAACCTTTTCACTCTATATCCTTATCACAACCGTTCAGATTATTGTTATAAAACCCCTTTCTGTAATTTTTTTAAAGTAGAATAAATAAAAAACCTTTTCACTCTATATCCTTATCACAACCGTTCAGATTATTGTTATAAAACCCCTTTCTGTAATTTCTTAAAAGTAGAATAAATAAAAAACCTTTTCACTCTATATCCTTATCACAACCGTTCAGATTATTGTTATAAAACCCCTTTCTGTAATTTCTTGAAAGTAGAATAAATAAAAAACCTTTTCACTCTATATCCTTATCACAACCGTTCAGATTATTGTTATAAAACCCCTTTCTGTAATTTTTTTAAAGTAGAATAAATAAAAAACCTTTTCACTCTATATCCTTATCAAAACCGTTCAGATTATTGTTATAAAACCCCTTTCTGTAATTTTTTTAAATTAGAATAAATAAAAAACCTTTTCACTCTATATCCTTATCACAACCGTTCAGATTATTGTTATAAAACCCCTTTCTGTAATTTTTTTAAAGTAGAATAAATAAAAAACCTTTTCACTCTATATCCTTATCACAACCGTTCAGATTATTGTTATAAAACCCCTTTCTGTAATTTTTTTAAAGTAGAATAAATAAAAAACCTTTTCACTCTATATCCTTATCACAACCGTTCAGATTATTGTTATAAAACCCCTTTTTGTAATTTTTTTAAAGTAGAATAAATAAAAAACCTTTTCACTCTATATCCTTATCACAACCGTTCAGATTATTGTTATAAAACCCCTTTCTGTAATTTTTTTAAAGTAGAATAAATAAAAAACCTTTTCACTCTATATCCTTATCACAACCGTTCAGATTATTGTTATAAAACCCCCCTCTGTAATTTTTTAAAAGTAGAATAAATAAAAAACCTTTTCACTCTATATCCTTATCACAACCGTTCAGATTATTGTTATAAAACCCCTTTCTGTAATTTTTTTAAAGTAGAATAAATAAAAAACCTTTTCACTCTATATCCTTATCACAACCGTTCAGATTATTGTTATAAAACCCCTTTCTGTAATTTCTTAAAAGTAGAATAAATAAAAAACCTTTTCACTCTATATCCTTATCACAACCGTTCAGATTATTTTTATAAAACCCCTTTCTGTAATTTTTTTAAAGTAGAATAAATAAAAAACCTTTTCACTCTATATCCTTATCACAACCGTTCAGATTATTGTTCTAAAACCCCTTTCTGTAAGTTTTTAAAAGTAGAATAAATAAAAAACCTTTTCACTCTATATCCTTATCACAACCGTTCAGATTATTGTTATAAAACCCCTTTCTGTAATTTTTTTAAAGTAGAATAAATAAAAAACCTTTTCACTCTATATCCTTATCACAACCGTTCAGATTATTGTTATAAAACCCCTTTCTGTAATTTTTTTAAAGTAGAATAAATAAAAAACCTTTTCACTCTATATCCTTATCACAACCGTTCAGATTATTGTTATAAAACCCCTTTCTGTAATTTTTTTAAAGTAGAATAAATAAAAAACCTTTTCACTCTATATCCTTATCACAACCGTTCAGATTATTGTTATAAAACCCCTTTCTGTAATTTTTTTTAAAGAAGAATCAATAAAAAACCTTTTCACTCTATATCCTTATCACAACCATTCAGATTATTGTTATAAAACCCCTTTCTGTAATTTTTTAAAGTAGAATAAATAAAAAACCTTTTCACTCTATATCCTTATCACAACCGTTCAGATTATTGTTATAAAACCCCTTTCTGTAATTTTTTTACAGTAGAATAAATAAAAAACCTTTTCACTCTATATCCTTATCACAACCGTTCAGATTATTGTTATAAAACCCCTTTCTGTAATTTTTTTAAAGTAGAATAAATAAAAAACCTTTTCACTCTATATCCTTATCACAACCGTTCAGATTATTGTTATAAAACCCCTTTTTGTAATTTTTTTAAAGTAGAATAAATAAAAAACCTTTTCACTCTAAATCCTTATCACAACCGTTCAGATTATTGTTATAAAACCCCTTTCTGTAATTTTTTTAAAGTAGAATAAATAAAAAACCTTTTCACTCTATATCCTTATCAGAACCGTTCAGATTATTGTTATAAAACCCCTTTCTGTAATTTTTTTAAAGTAGAATAAATAAAAAACCTTTTCACTCTATATCCTTATCACAACCGTTCAGATTATTGTTATAAAACCCCTTTCTGTAATTTATTTAAAGTAGAATAAATAAAAAACCTTTTCACTCTATATCCTTATCACAACCGTTCAGATTATTGTTATAAAACCCCTTTCTGTAATTTATTTAAAGTAGAATAAATAAAAAACCTTTTCACTCTATATCCTTATCACAACCGTTCAGATTATTGTTATAAAACCCCTTTCTGTAATTTTTTTAAAGTAGAATAAATAAAAAACCTTTTCACTCTATATCCTTATCACAACCGTTCAGATTATTGTTATAAAACCCCTTTCTGTAATTTTTTTAAAGTAGAATAAATAAAAAACCTTTTCACTCTATATCCTTAACACAACCGTTCAGATTATTGTTATAAAACCCCTTTCTGTAATTTCTTAAAAGTAGAATAAATAAAAAACCTTTTCACTCTATATCCATATCACAACCGTTCAGATTATTGTTATAAAACCCCTTTCTGTAATTTCTTAAAAGTAGAATAAATAAAAAACCTTTTCACTCTATATCCTTATCACAACCGTTCAGATTATTGTTATAAAACCCCTTTCTGTAATTTTTTTAAAGTAGAATAAATAAAAAACCTTTTCACTCTATATCCTTATCACAACCGTTCAGATTATTGTTATAAAACCCCTTTCTGTAATTTTTTTAAAGTAGAATAAATAAAAAACCTTTTCACTCTATATCCTTATCACAACCGTTCAGATTATTGTTATAAAACCCCTTTCTGTAATTTTTTTAAAGTAGAATAAATAAAAAACCTTTTCACTCTATATCCTTATCACAACCGTTCAGATTATTGTTATAAAACCCCTTTCTGTAATTTTTTTAAAGTAGAATAAATAAAAAACCTTTTCACTCTATATCCTTATCACAACCGTTCAGATTATTGTTATAAAACCCCTTTCTGTAATTTCTTGAAAGTAGAATAAATAAAAAACCTTTTCACTCTATATCCTTATCACAACCGTTCAGATTATTGTTATAAAACCCCTTTCTGTAATTTTTTTAAAGTAGAATAAATAAAAAACCTTTTCACTCTATATCCTTATCACAACCGTTCAGATTATTGTTATAAAACCCTTTTCTGTAATTTTTTTAAAGTAGAATAAATAAAAAACCTTTTCACTCTATATCCTTATCACAACCGTTCAGATTATTGTTATAAAACCCCTTTCTGTAATTTTTTTAAAGTAGAATAAATAAAAAACCATTTCACTCTATATCCTTATCAAAACCGTTCAGATTATTGTTATAAAACCCCTTTCTGTAATTTTTTTAAATTAGAATAAATAAAAAACCTTTTCACTCTATATCCTTATCACAACCGTTCAGATTATTGTTATAAAACCCCTTTCTGTAATTTTTTTAAAGTAGAATAAATAAAAAACCTTTTCACTCTATATCCTTATCACAGCCGTTCAGATTATTGTTATAAAACCCCTTTCTGTAATTTTTTTAAAGTAGAATAAATAAAAAACCTTTTCACTCTATATCCTTATCACAACCGTTCAGATTATTGTTATAAAACCCCTTTTTGTAATTTTTTTAAAGTAGAATAAATAAAAAACCTTTTCACTCTATATCCTTATCACAACCGTTCAGATTATTGTTATAAAACCCCTTTCTGTAATTTTTTTAAAGTAGAATAAATAAAAAACCATTTCACTCTATATCCTTATCAAAACCGTTCAGATTATTGTTATAAAACCCCTTTCTGTAATTTTTTTAAAGTAGAATAAATAAAAAACCTTTTCACTCTATATCCTTATCACAACCGTTCAGATTATTGTTATAAAACCCCTTTCTGTAATTTTTTTAAAGTAGAATAAATAAAAAACCTTATCACAACCGTTCAGATTATTGTTATAAAACCCCCCTCTGTAATTTTTTAAAAGTAGAATAAATAAAAAACCTTTTCACTCTATATCCTTATCACAACCGTTCAGATTATTGTTATAAAACCCCCCTCTGTAATTTTTTAAAAGTAGAATAAATAAAAAACCTTTTCACTCTATATCCTTATCACAACCGTTCAGATTATTGTTATAAAACCCCTTTCTGTAATTTTTTTAAAGTAGAATAAATAAAAAACCTTTTCACTCTATATCCTTATCACAACCGTTCAGATTATTGTTATAAAACCCCTTTCTGTAATTTTTTTAAAGTAGAATAAATAAAAAACCTTTTCACTCTATATCCTTATCACAACCGTTCAGATTATTGTTATAAAACCCCTTTCTGTAATTTTTTTAAAGTAGAATAAATAAAAAACCTTTTCACTCTATATCCTTATCACAACCGTTCAGATTATTGTTATAAAACCCCTTTCTGTAATTTTTTTAAAGTAGAATAAATAAAAAACCTTTTCACTCTATATCCTTATCACAACCGTTCAGATTATTGTTATAAAACCCCTTTCTGTAATTTTTTTAAAGTAGAATAAATAAAAAACCTTTTCACTCTATATCCTTATCACAACCGTTCAGATTATTGTTATAAAACCCCTTTCTGTAATTTTTTTAAAGTAGAATAAATAAAAAACCTTTTCACTCTATATCCTTATCACAACCGTTCAGATTATTGTTATAAAACCCCTTTCTGTAATTTTTTTAAAGTAGAATAAATAAAAAACCTTTTCACTCTATATCCTTATCACAACCGTTCAGATTATTGTTATAAAACCCCTTTCTGTAATTTTTTTAAAGTAGAATAAATAAAAAACCTTTTCACTCTATATCCTTATCACAACCGTTCAGATTATTGTTATAAAACCCCCCTCTGTAATTTTTTAAAAGTAGAATAAATAAAAAACCTTTTCACTCTATATCCTTATCACAACCGTTCAGATTATTGTTATAAAACCCCCCTCTGTAATTTTTTAAAAGTAGAATAAATAAAAAACCTTTTCACTCTATATCCTTATCACAACCGTTCAGATTATTGTTATAAAACCCCTTTCTGTAATTTTTTTAAAGTAGAATAAATAAAAAACCTTTTCACTCTATATCCTTATCACAACCGTTCAGATTATTGTTATAAAACCCCTTTCTGTAATTTTTTTAAAGTAGAATAAATAAAAAACCTTTTCACTCTATATCCTTATCACAACCGTTCAGATTATTGTTATAAAACCCCTTTCTGTAATTTCTTAAAAGTAGAATAAATAAAAAACCTTTTCACTCTATATCCTTATCACAACCGTTCAGATTATTGTTATAAAACCCCTTTCTGTAATTTTTTTAAAGTAGAATAAATAAAAAACCTTTTCACTCTATATCCTTATCACAACCGTTCAGATTATTGTTATAAAACCCCCCTCTGTAATTTTTTAAAAGTAGAATAAATAAAAAACCTTTTCACTCTATATCCTTATCACAACCGTTCAGATTATTGTTATAAAACCCCCCTCTGTAATTTTTTAAAAGTAGAATAAATAAAAAACCTTTTCACTCTATATCCTTATCACAACCGTTCAGATTATTGTTATAAAACCCCTTTCTGTAATTTTTTTAAAGTAGAATAAATAAAAAACCTTTTCACTCTATATCCTTATCACAACCGTTCAGATTATTGTTATAAAACCCCTTTCTGTAATTTTTTTAAAGTAGAATAAATAAAAAACCTTTTCACTCTATATCCTTATCACAACCGTTCAGATTATTGTTATAAAACCCCTTTCTGTAATTTATTTAAAGTAGAATAAATAAAAAACCTTTTCACTCTATATCCTTATCACAACCGTTCAGATTATTGTTATAAAACCCCTTTCTGTAATTTATTTAAAGTAGAATAAATAAAAAACCTTTTCACTCTATATCCTTATCACAACCGTTCAGATTATTGTTATAAAACCCCTTTCTGTAATTTTTTTAAAGTAGAATAAATAAAAAACCTTTTCACTCTATATCCTTATCACAACCGTTCAGATTATTGTTATAAAACCCCTTTCTGTAATTTTTTTAAAGTAGAATAAATAAAAAACCTTTTCACTCTATATCCTTATCACAACCGTTCAGATTATTGTTATAAAACCCCCCTCTGTAATTTTTTAAAAGTAGAATAAATAAAAAACCTTTTCACTCTATATCCTTATCACAACCGTTCAGATTATTGTTATAAAACCCCCCTCTGTAATTTTTTAAAAGTAGAATAAATAAAAAACCTTTTCACTCTATATCCTTATCACAACCGTTCAGATTATTGTTATAAAACCCCTTTCTGTAATTTTTTTAAAGTAGAATAAATAAAAAACCTTTTCACTCTATATCCTTATCACAACCGTTCAGATTATTGTTATAAAACCCCTTTCTGTAATTTTTTTAAAGTAGAATAAATAAAAAACCTTTTCACTCTATATCCTTATCACAACCGTTCAGATTATTGTTATAAAACCCCTTTCTGTAATTTTTTTAAAGTAGAATAAATAAAAAACCTTTTCACTCTATATCCTTATCACAACCGTTCAGATTATTGTTATAAAACCCCCCTCTGTAATTTTTTAAAAGTAGAATAAATAAAAAACCTTTTCACTCTATATCCTTATCACAACCGTTCAGATTATTGTTATAAAACCCCCCTCTGTAATTTTTTAAAAGTAGAATAAATAAAAAACCTTTTCACTCTATATCCTTATCACAACCGTTCAGATTATTGTTATAAAACCCCTTTCTGTAATTTTTTTAAAGTAGAATAAATAAAAAACCTTTTCACTCTATATCCTTATCACAACCGTTCAGATTATTGTTATAAAACCCCTTTCTGTAATTTTTTTAAAGTAGAATAAATAAAAAACCTTTTCACTCTATATCCTTATCACAACCGTTCAGATTATTGTTATAAAACCCCTTTCTGTAATTTCTTAAAAGTAGAATAAATAAAAAACCTTTTCACTCTATATCCTTATCACAACCGTTCAGATTATTGTTATAAAACCCCTTTCTGTAATTTTTTTAAAGTAGAATAAATAAAAAACCTTTTCACTCTATATCCTTATCACAACCGTTCAGATTATTGTTATAAAACCCCCCTCTGTAATTTTTTAAAAGTAGAATAAATAAAAAACCTTTTCACTCTATATCCTTATCACAACCGTTCAGATTATTGTTATAAAACCCCCCTCTGTAATTTTTTAAAAGTAGAATAAATAAAAAACCTTTTCACTCTATATCCTTATCACAACCGTTCAGATTATTGTTATAAAACCCCTTTCTGTAATTTTTTTAAAGTAGAATAAATAAAAAACCTTTTCACTCTATATCCTTATCACAACCGTTCAGATTATTGTTATAAAACCCCTTTCTGTAATTTTTTTAAAGTAGAATAAATAAAAAACCTTTTCACTCTATATCCTTATCACAACCGTTCAGATTATTGTTATAAAACCCCTTTCTGTAATTTATTTAAAGTAGAATAAATAAAAAACCTTTTCACTCTATATCCTTATCACAACCGTTCAGATTATTGTTATAAAACCCCTTTCTGTAATTTATTTAAAGTAGAATAAATAAAAAACCTTTTCACTCTATATCCTTATCACAACCGTTCAGATTATTGTTATAAAACCCCTTTCTGTAATTTTTTTAAAGTAGAATAAATAAAAAACCTTTTCACTCTATATCCTTATCACAACCGTTCAGATTATTGTTATAAAACCCCTTTCTGTAATTTTTTTAAAGTAGAATAAATAAAAAACCTTTTCACTCTATATCCTTATCACAACCGTTCAGATTATTGTTATAAAACCCCTTTCTGTAATTTCTTAAAAGTAGAATAAATAAAAAACCTTTTCACTCTATATCCATATCACAACCGTTCAGATTATTGTTATAAAACCCCTTTCTGTAATTTCTTAAAAGTAGAATAAATAAAAAACCTTTTCACTCTATATCCTTATCACAACCGTTCAGATTATTGTTATAAAACCCCTTTCTGTAATTTTTTTAAAGTAGAATAAATAAAAAACCTTTTCACTCTATATCCTTATCACAACCGTTCAGATTATTGTTATAAAACCCCTTTCTGTAATTTTTTTAAAGTAGAATAAATAAAAAACCTTTTCACTCTATATCCTTATCACAACCGTTCAGATTATTGTTATAAAACCCCTTTCTGTAATTTTTTTAAAGTAGAATAAATAAAAAACCTTTTCACTCTATATCCTTATCACAACCGTTCAGATTATTGTTATAAAACCCCTTTCTGTAATTTTTTTAAAGTAGAATAAATAAAAAACCTTTTCACTCTATATCCTTATCACAACCGTTCAGATTATTGTTATAAAACCCCTTTCTGTAATTTCTTGAAAGTAGAATAAATAAAAAACCTTTTCACTCTATATCCTTATCACAACCGTTCAGATTATTGTTATAAAACCCCTTTCTGTAATTTTTTTAAAGTAGAATAAATAAAAAACCTTTTCACTCTATATCCTTATCACAACCGTTCAGATTATTGTTATAAAACCCTTTTCTGTAATTTTTTTAAAGTAGAATAAATAAAAAACCTTTTCACTCTATATCCTTATCACAACCGTTCAGATTATTGTTATAAAACCCCTTTCTGTAATTTTTTTAAAGTAGAATAAATAAAAAACCATTTCACTCTATATCCTTATCAAAACCGTTCAGATTATTGTTATAAAACCCCTTTCTGTAATTTTTTTAAATTAGAATAAATAAAAAACCTTTTCACTCTATATCCTTATCACAACCGTTCAGATTATTGTTATAAAACCCCTTTCTGTAATTTTTTTAAAGTAGAATAAATAAAAAACCTTTTCACTCTATATCCTTATCACAGCCGTTCAGATTATTGTTATAAAACCCCTTTCTGTAATTTTTTTAAAGTAGAATAAATAAAAAACCTTTTCACTCTATATCCTTATCACAACCGTTCAGATTATTGTTATAAAACCCCTTTTTGTAATTTTTTTAAAGTAGAATAAATAAAAAACCTTTTCACTCTATATCCTTATCACAACCGTTCAGATTATTGTTATAAAACCCCTTTCTGTAATTTTTTTAAAGTAGAATAAATAAAAAACCTTTTCACTCTATATCCTTATCACAACCGTTCAGATTATTGTTATAAAACCCCCCTCTGTAATTTTTTTAAAGTAGAATAAATAAAAAACCTTTTCACTCTATATCCTTATCACAACCGTTCAGATTATTGTTATAAAACCCCTTTCTGTAATTTTTTTAAAGTAGAATAAATAAAAAACCTTTTCACTCTATATCCTTATCACAACCGTTCAGATTATTGTTATAAAACCCCTTTCTGTAATTTCTTAAAAGTAGAATAAATAAAAAACCTTTTCACTCTATATCCTTATCACAACCGTTCAGATTATTGTTATAAAACCCCTTTCTGTAATTTCTTAAAAGAAGAATAAATAAAAAACCTTTTCACTCTATATCCTTATCACAACCGTTCAGATTATTGTTATAAAACCCCTTTCTGTAATTTTTTTAAAGTAGAATAAATAAAAAACCTTTTCACTCTATATCCTTATCACAACCGTTCAGATTATTGTTATAAAACCCTTTTCTGTAATTTTTTTAAAGTAGAATAAATAAAAAACCTTTTCACTCTATATCCTTATCACAACCGTTCAGATTATTGTTATAAAACCCCTTTCTGTAATTTTTTTAAAGTAGAATAAATAAAAAACCATTTCACTCTATATCCTTATCAAAACCGTTCAGATTATTGTTATAAAACCCCTTTCTGTAATTTTTTTAAAGTAGAATAAATAAAAAACCTTTTCACTCTATATCCTTATCACAACCGTTCAGATTATTGTTATAAAACCCCTTTCTGTAATTTTTTTAAAGTAGAATAAATAAAAAACCTTTTCACTCTATATCCTTATCACAACCGTTCAGATTATTGTTATAAAACCCCTTTCTGTAATTTTTTTAAAGTAGAATAAATAAAAAACCTTTTCACTCTATATCCTTATCACAACCGTTCAGATTATTGTTATAAAACCCCTTTCTGTAATTTTTTTAAAGTAGAATAAATAAAAAACCTTTTCACTCTATATCCTTATCACAACCGTTCAGATTATTGTTATAAAACCCCTTTCTGTAATTTATTTAAAGTAGAATAAATAAAAAACCTTTTCACTCTATATCCTTATCACAACCGTTCAGATTATTGTTATAAAACCCCTTTCTGTAATTTATTTAAAGTAGAATAAATAAAAAACCTTTTCACTCTATATCCTTATCACAACCGTTCAGATTATTGTTATAAAACCCCTTTCTGTAATTTTTTTAAAGTAGAATAAATAAAAAACCTTTTCACTCTATATCCTTATCACAACCGTTCAGATTATTGTTATAAAACCCCTTTCTGTAATTTTTTTAAAGTAGAATAAATAAAAAACCTTTTCACTCTATATCCTTATCACAACCGTTCAGATTATTGTTATAAAACCCCTTTCTGTAATTTCTTAAAAGTAGAATAAATAAAAAACCTTTTCACTCTATATCCATATCACAACCGTTCAGATTATTGTTATAAAACCCCTTTCTGTAATTTCTTAAAAGTAGAATAAATAAAAAACCTTTTCACTCTATATCCTTATCACAACCGTTCAGATTATTGTTATAAAACCCCTTTCTGTAATTTTTTTAAAGTAGAATAAATAAAAAACCTTTTCACTCTATATCCTTATCACAACCGTTCAGATTATTGTTATAAAACCCCTTTCTGTAATTTCTTAAAAGTAGAATAAATAAAAAACCTTTTCACTCTATATCCTTATCACAACCGTTCAGATTATTGTTATAAAACCCCTTTCTGTAATTTCTTGAAAGTAGAATAAATAAAAAACCTTTTCACTCTATATCCTTATCACAACCGTTCAGATTATTGTTATAAAACCCCTTTCTGTAATTTTTTTAAAGTAGAATAAATAAAAAACCTTTTCACTCTATATCCTTATCACAACCGTTCAGATTATTGTTATAAAACCCCTTTCTGTAATTTTTTTAAAGTAGAATAAATAAAAAACCATTTCACTCTATATCCTTATCAAAACCGTTCAGATTATTGTTATAAAACCCCTTTCTGTAATTTTTTTAAATTAGAATAAATAAAAAACCTTTTCACTCTATATCCTTATCACAACCGTTCAGATTATTGTTATAAAACCCCTTTCTGTAATTTCTTGAAAGTAGAATAAATAAAAAACCTTTTCACTCTATATCCTTATCACAACCGTTCAGATTATTGTTATAAAACCCCTTTCTGTAATTTTTTTAAAGTAGAATAGATAAAAAACCTTTTCACTCTATATCCTTATCACAACCGTTCAGATTATTGTTATAAAACCCCCCTCTGTAATTTTTTTAAAAGTAGAATAAATAAAAAACCTTTTCACTCTATATCCTTATCACAACCGTTCAGATTATTGTTATAAAACCCCTTTCTGTAATTTTTTTAAAGTAGAATAAATAAAAAACCTTTTCACTCTATATTCTTATCACAACCGTTCAGATTATTGTTATAAAACCCCTTTCTGTAATTTTTTTAAAGTAGAATAAATAAAAAACCTTTTCTCTCTGTACCCTTAACACAACCGTTCAGATTATTGTTATAAAACCCCTTTCTGTAATTTCTTAAAAGAAGAATAAATAAAAAACCTTTTCACTCTATATCCTTATCACAACCGTTCAGATTATTGTTATAAAACCCCTTTCTGTAATTTTTTTAAAGTAGAATAAATAAAAAACCTTTTCACTCTATATCCTTATCACAACCGTTCAGATTATTGTTATAAAACCCTTTTCTGTAATTTTTTTAAAGTAGAATAAATAAAAAACCTTTCACTCTATATCCTTATCACAACCGTTCAGATTATTGTTATAAAACCCCTTTCTGAAATTTTTTTAAAGTAGAATAAATAAAAAACCATTTCACTCTATATCCTTATCAAAACCGTTCAGATTATTGTTATAAAACCCCTTTCTGTAATTTTTTTAAAGTAGAATAAATAAAAAACCTTTTCACTCTATATCCTTATCACAACCGTTCAGATTATTGTTATAAAACCCCTTTCTGTAATTTTTTTAAAGTAGAATAAATAAAAAACCTTTTCACTCTATATCCTTATCACAACCGTTCAGATTATTGTTATAAAACCCCTTTCTGTAATTTTTTTAAAGTAGAATAAATAAAAAACCTTTTCACTCTATATCCTTATCACAACCGTTCAGATTATTGTTATAAAATCCCTTTCTGTAATTTCTTAAAAGTAGAATAAATAAAAAACCTTTTCACTCTATATCCTTATCACAACCGTTCAGATTATTGTTATAAAACCCCTTTCTGTAATTTTTTTAAAGTAGAATAAATAAAAAACCTTTTCACTCTATATCCTTATCACAACCGTTCAGATTATTGTTATAAAACCCCTTTCTGTAATTTTTATAAAGTAGAATAAATAAAAAACCTTTTCACTCTATATCCTTATCACAACCGTACAGATTATTGTTATAAAACCCCTTTCTGTAATTTTTATAAAGTAGAATAAATAAAAAACCTTTTCACTCTATATCCTTATCACAACTGTTCAGATTATTGTTATAAAACCCCTTTCTGTAATTTTTTTAAAGTAGAATAAATAAAAAACCTTTTCACTCTATATCCTTATCACAACCGTTCAGATTATTGTTATAAAACCCTTTTCTGTAATTTTTTTAAAGTAGAATAAATAAAAAACCTTTTCACTCTATATCCTTATCACAACCGTTCAGATTATTGTTATAAAACCCCTTTCTGTAATTTTTTTAAAGTAGAATAAATAAAAAACCATTTCACTCTATATCCTTATCAAAACCGTTCAGATTATTGTTATAAAACCCCTTTCTGTAATTTTTTTAAAGTAGAATAAATAAAAAACCTTTTCACTCTATATCCTTATCACAACCGTTCAGATTATTGTTATAAAACCCCTTTCTGTAATTTATTTAAAGTAGAATAAATAAAAAACCTTTTCACTCTATATCCTTATCACAACCGTTCAGATTATTGTTATAAAACCCCTTTCTGTAATTTTTTTAAAGTAGAATAAATAAAAAACCTTTTCACTCTATATCCTTATCACAACCGTTCAGATTATTGTTATAAAACCCCTTTCTGTAATTTTTTTAAAGTAGAATAAATAAAAAACCTTTTCACTCTATATCCTTATCACAACCGTTCAGATTATTGTTATAAAACCCCTTTCTGTAATTTTTTTAAAGTAGAATAAATAAAAAACCATTTCACTCTATATCCTTAATACAACCGTTCAGATTATTGTTATAAAACCCTTTTCTGTAATTTATTTAAAGTAGAATAAATAAAAAACCTTTTCACTCTATATCCTTATCACAACCGTTCAGATTATTGTTATAAAACCCCTTTCTGTAATTTTTTAAAGTAGAATAAATAAAAAACCTTTTCACTCTATATCCTTATCACAACCGTTCAGATTATTGTTATAAAACCCCTTTCTGTAATTTTTTTAAAGTAGAATAAATAAAAAACCTTTTCACTCTATATCCTTATCACAACCGTTCAGATTATTGTTATAAAATCCCTTTCTGTAATTTCTTAAAAGTAGAATAAATAAAAAACCTTTTCACTCTATATCCTTATCACAACCGTTCAGATTATTGTTATAAAACCCCTTTCTGTAATTTTTTTAAAGTAGAATAAATAAAAAACCTTTTCACTCTATATCCTTATCACAACCGTTCAGATTATTGTTATAAAACCCCTTTCTGTAATTTCTTAAAAGTTGAATAAATAAAAAACCTTTTCACTCTATATCCTTATCACAACCGTTCAGATTATTGTTATAAAACCCCTTTCTGTAATTTCTTAAAAGTAGAATAAATAAAAAACCTTTTCACTCTATATCCTTATCACAACCGTTCAGATTATTGTTATAAAACCCCTTTCTGTAATTTTTTTAAAGTAGAATAAATAAAAAACCTTTTCACTCTATATCCTTATCACAACCGTTCAGATTTTTCTTATAAAACCCCCCTCTGTAATTTTTTAAAAGTAGAATAAATAAAAAACCTTTTCACTCTATATCCTTATCACAACCGTTCAGATTATTGTTATAAAAACCCCTTTCTGTAATTTTTATTAAAGTAGAATAAATAAAAAACCTTTTCACTCTATATCCTTATCACAACCGTTCAGATTATTGTTATAAAACCCCTTTCTGTAATTTTTTTAAAGTAGAATAAATAAAAAACCTTTTCACTCTATATCCTTATCACAACCGTTCAGATTATTGTTATAAAACCCCTTTCTGTAATTTCTTAAAAGTAGAATAAATAAAAAACCTTTTCACTCTATATCCTTATCACAACCGTTCAGATTATTGTTATAAAACCCCTTTCTGTAATTTCTTAAAGAAGAATAAATAAAAAACCTTTTCACTCTATATCCTTATCACAACCGTTCAGATTATTGTTATAAAACCCCTTTCTGTAATTTTTTTAAAGTAGAATAAATAAAAACCTTTTCACTCTATATCCCTTATCACAACCGTTCAGATTATTGTTATAAAACCCCTTTCTGTAATTTTTTAAAGTAGAATAAATAAAAAACCTTTTCACTCTATATCCTTATCACAACCGTTCAGATTATTGTTATAAAACCCCTTTCCTGTAATTTTTTTAAAGTAGAATAATAAAAAACCATTTCACTCTATATCCTTATCACAAACCGTTCAGATTATTGTTATAAAACCCCTTTCTGTAATTTTTTAAAGTAGAATAAATAAAAAACCTTTTCACTCTATATCCTTATCACAACCGTTCAGATTATTGTTATAAAACCCCTTTCTGTAATTTTTTAAAAGTAGAATAAATAAAAAACCTTTTCACTCTATATCCTTATCACAACCGTTCAGATTATTGTTATAAAACCCCTTTCTGTAATTTTTTTTAAAGTAGAAATAATAAAAAACCTTTTCACTCTATATCCTTATCACAACCGTTCAGATTATTGTTATAAAACCCCTTCTGTAATTTTTTTAAAGTAGAATAAATAAAAAACCTTTTCACTCTATATCCTTATCACAACCGTTCAGATTATTGTTATAAAACCCTTTCTGTAATTTTTTTAAAGTAGAATAAATAAAAAACCTTTTCACTCTATATCCTTATCACAACCGTTCAGATTATTGTTATAAAACCCCTTTCTGTAATTTTTTTAAAGTAGAATAAATAAAAAACCTTTTCACTCTATATCCTTATCACAACCGTTCAGATTATTGTTATAAAACCCCTTTCTGTAATTTCTTAAAAGTAGAATTAAATAAAAAACCTTTTCACTCTATATCCTTATCACAACCGTTCAGATTATTGTTATAAAACCCCTTTCTGTAATTTCTTAAAAGAAGAATAAATAAAAAACCTTTCACTCTATATCCTTATCACAACCGTTCAGATTATTGTTTATAAAACCCCTTTCTGTAATTTTTTTAAAGTAGAATAAATAAAAAACCTTTTCACTCTATATCCTTATCACAACCGTTCAGATTATTGTTATAAAACCCTTTTCTGTAATTTTTTTAAAGTAGAATAAATAAAAAACCTTTTCACTCTATATCCTTATCACAACCGTTCAGTATTATTGTTATAAAACCCCTTTCTGTAATTTCTTTAAAGTAGAATAAATAAAAAACCCATTTTCACTCTATATCCTTATCACAACCGTTCAGATTATTGTTATAAAACCCCTTTCTGTAATTTTTTTAAAGTAGAATAAATAAAAAACCTTTTCACTCTATATCCTTATCACAACCGTTCAGATTATTGTTATAAAACCCCTTTCTGTAATTTTTTTTTAAAGTAGAATAAATAAAAAACCTTTTTCACTCTATATCCTTATCACAACCGTTCAGATTATTGTTATAAAACCCCTTTCTGTAATTTTTTTTAAAGTAGAATAAATAAAAAACCTTTTCATCTCTATATCCTTATCACAACCGTTCAGATTATTGTTATAAAACCCTTTCTGTAATTTTTTTAAAGTAGAATAAATAAAAAACCTTTTCACTCTATATCCTTATCACAACCGTTCAGATATTGTTATAAAACCCTTTTCTGTAATTTTTTTAAAGTAGAATAAATAAAAACGTTTTCACTCTTATATCCTTATCACAACCGTTCAGATTATTGTTATAAAACCCCTTTCTGTAATTTTTTAAGTAGGAATAAATAAAAAACCTTTTCACTCTATATCCTTATCACAACCGTTCAGATTATTGTTATAAAACCCCTTTCTGTAAATTTTTTTAAAGTAGAATAAATAAAAAACCTTTGCACTCTATATCCTTATCACAACCGTTCAGATTATTGTTATAAAACCCCTTTCTGTAATTTTTAAAGTAGAATAAATAAAAAACCTTTTCACTCTATATCCTTATCACAACCGTTCAGATTATTGTTATAAAACCCCTTCTGTAATTTTCTTAAAAGTAGAATAAATAAAAAAACCTTTCACTCTATATCCTTATCACAACCGTTCAGATTATTGTTATAAAACCCCTTTCTGTAATTTTTTTAAAGTAGAATAAATAAAAAACCTTTTCACTCTATATCCCTTATCACAACCGTTCAGATTATTGTTATAAAACCCCTTTCTGTAATTTTTTTAAAGTAGAATAAATAAAAAACCTTTTCACTCTATATCCTTATCACAACCGTTCAGATTATTGTTATAAAACCCCTTTCTGTAATTTCTAAAAGTAGAATAAATAAAAAACCTTTTCACTCTATATCCTTATCACAACCGTTCAGATTATTGTTATAAACCCCTTTCTGTAATTTCTGAAAGTAGAATAAATAAAAAACCTTTTCACTCTATATCCTTATCACAACCGTTCAGATTATTGTTATAAAACCCCTTTCTGTAATTTTTTTTAAAGTAGAATAAATAAAAAACCTTTTCACTCTATATCCTTATCAAAACCGTTCAGATTATTGTTATAAAAACCCCTTTCTGTAATTTTTTTAAATTAGAATAAATAAAAAACCTTTTCACTCTATATCCTTATCACAACCGTTCAGATTATTGTTATAAAACCCCTTTCTGTAATTTTTTTAAAGTAGAATAAATAAAAAACCTTTTCACTCTATATCCTTATCACAACCGTTCAGATTATTGTTATAAAACCCCTTTCTGTAATTTTTTTAAAGTAGAATAAATAAAAACCTTTTCACTCTATATCCTTATCACAACCGTTCAGATTATTGTTATAAAACCCCTTTCTGTAATTTTTTTAAAGTAGAATAAATAAAAAACCATTTCACTCTATAATCCTTATCACAACCGTTCAGATTATTGTTATAAAACCCCTTTCTGTAATTTTTTTAAAGTAGAATAAATAAAAAACCTTTTCACTCTATATCCTTATCACAACCGTTCAGATTATTGTTATAAAACCCCTTTCTGTAATTTTTTAAAAGTAGAATAAATAAAAAACCTTTTCACTCTATATCCTTATCACAACCGTTCAGGATTATTGTTATAAAACCCCTTTCTGTAATTTTTTTAAAGTAGAATAAATAAAAAACCTTTTCACTCTATATCCTTATCACAACCGTTCAGATTATTGTTATAAAACCCCTTTCTGTAATTTTTTTAAAGTAGAATAAATAAAAACCTTTTTCACTCTATATCCTATCACAACCGTTCAGATTATTGTTATAAAACCCCTTTCTGTAATTTTTTTAAAGTAGAATAAATAAAAAACCTTTTCACTCTATATCCTTATCACAACCGTTCAGATTATTGTTATTAAACCCCTTTCTGTAATTTTTTTAAAGTAGAATAATAAAAAACCTTTTCACTCTATATCCTTATCACAACCGTTCAGATTATTGTTATAAAACCCCTTTCTGTAATTTCTTAAAAGTAGAATAAATAAAAAACCTTTTCACTCTATATCCTTATCACAACCGTTCAGATTATTGTATAAAACCCCCTTTCTGTAATTTCTTAAAAGAAGAATAAATAAAAAACCTTTTCACTCTATATCCTTATCACAACCGTTCAGATTATTGTTATAAAACCCCTTTCTGTAATTTTTTAAAGTAGAATAAATAAAAAAACCTTTTCACTCTATATCCTTATCACAACCGTTCAGATTATTGTTATAAAACCCTTTTCTGTAATTTTTTAAAGTAGAATAAATAAAAAACCTTTTCACTCTATATCCTTATCACAACCGTTCAGATTATTGTTATAAAACCCCTTTCTGTAATTTCTTTAAAGTAGAATAAATAAAAAACCATTTCACTCTATATCCTTATCACAACCGTTCAGATTATTGTTATAAAACCCCTTTCTGTAATTTTTTAAAGTAGAATAAATAAAAAACCTTTTCACTCTATATCCTTATCACAACCGTTCAGATTATTGTTATTAAAACCCCTTTCTGTAATTTTTTTAAAGTAGAATAAATAAAAAACCTTTTCACTCTATATCCTTATCACAACCGTTCAGATTATTGTTATAAAACCCCTTTCTGTAATTTTTTTAAAGTAGAATAAATAAAAAACCTTTTCACTCTATATCCTTATCACAACCGTTCAGATTATTGTTATAAAACCCCTTTCTGTAATTTTTTTAAAGTAGAATAAATAAAAAACCTTTTCACTCTATATCCTTATCACAACCGTTCAGATTATTGTTATAAAACCCTTTTCTGTAATTTTTTTAAAGTAGAATAAATAAAAAACCTTTTCACTCTATATCCTTATCACAACCGTTCAGATTATTGTTATAAAACCCCTTTCTGTAATTTTTTTAAAGTAGAATAAATAAAAAACCATTTCACTCTATATCCTTATCAAAACCGTTCAGATTATTGTTATAAAACCCCTTTCTGTAATTTTTTTAAAGTAGAATAAATAAAAAACCTTTTCACTCTATATCCTTATCACAACCGTTCAGATTATTGTTATAAAACCCCTTTCTGTAATTTTTTTAAAGTAGAATAAATAAAAAACCTTTTCACTCTATATCCTTATCACAACCGTTCAGATTATTGTTATAAAACCCCTTTCTGTAATTTTTATAAAGTAGAATAAATAAAAAACCTTTTCACTCTATATCCTTATCACAACCGTTCAGATTATTGTTATAAAACCCCTTTCTGTAATTTTTTAAAAGTAGAATAAATAAAAAACCTTTTCACTCTATATCCTTATCACAACCGTTCAGATTATTGTTATAAAACCCCTTTCTGTAATTTATTTAAAGTAGAATAAATAAAAAACCTTTTCACTCTATATCCTTATCACAACCGTTCAGATTATTGTTATAAAACCCCTTTCTGTAATTTTTATAAAGTAGAATAAATAAAAAACCTTTTCACTCTATATCCTTATCACAACCGTTCAGATTATTGTTATAAAACCCCTTTCTGTAATTTTTTAAAAGTAGAATAAATAAAAAACCTTTTCACTCTATATCCTTATCACAACCGTTCAGATTATTGTTATAAAACCCCTTTCTGTAATTTTTATAAAGTAGAATAAATAAAAAACCTTTTCACTCTATATCCTTATCACAACCGTTCAGATTATTGTTATAAAACCCCTTTCTGTAATTTTTTTAAAGTAGAATAAATAAAAAACCTTTTCACTCTATATCCTTATCACAACCGTTCAGATTATTGTTATAAAACCCCTTTCTGTAATTTCTTAAAAGTAGAATAAATAAAAAACCTTTTCACTCTATATCCTTATCACAACCGTTCAGATTATTGTTATAAAACCCCTTTCTGTAATTTTTTAAAAGTAGAATAAATAAAAAACCTTTTCACTCTATATCCTTATCACAACCGTTCAGATTATTGTTATAAAACCCCTTTCTGTAATTTTTATAAAGTAGAATAAATAAAAAACCTTTTCACTCTATATCCTTATCACAACCGTACAGATTATTGTTATAAAACCCCTTTCTGTAATTTTTATAAAGTAGAATAAATAAAAAACCTTTTCACTCTATATCCTTATCACAACCGTTCAGATTATTGTTATAAAACCCCTTTCTGTAATTTTTATAAAGTAGAATAAATAAAAAACCTTTTCACTCTATATCCTTATCACAACCGTTCAGATTATTGTTATAAAACCCCTTTCTGTAATTTTTTAAAAGTAGAATAAATAAAAAACCTTTTCACTCTATATCCTTATCACAACCGTACAGATTATTGTTATAAAACCCCCTTTCTGTAATTTTTTTAAAGAAGAATAAATAAAAAACCTTTTCACTCTATATCCTTATCACAACCGTTCAGATTATTGTTATAAAACCCCTTTCTGTAATTTTTTAAAAGTAGAATAAATAAAAAACCTTTTCACTCTATATCCTTATCACAACCGTTCAGATTATTGTTATAAAACCCCTTTCTGTAATTTTTATAAAGTAGAATAAAAAAAAAACCTTTTCACTCTATATCCTTATCACAACCGTTCAGATTATTGTTATAAAACCCCTTTCTGTAATTTTTTTAAAGTAGAATAAATAAAAAACCTTTTCACTCTATATCCTTATCACAACCGTTCAGATTATTGTTATAAAACCCTTTTCTGTAATTTTCATAAAGTAGAATAAATAAAAAACCTTTTCACTCTATATCCTTATCACAACCGTTCAGATTATTGTTATAAAACCCCTTTCTGTAATTTTTATAAAGTAGAATAAATAAAAAACCTTTTCACTCTATATCCTTATCACAACCGTTCAGATTATTGTTATAAAACCCCTTTCTGTAATTTTTTAAAAGTAGAATAAATAAAAAACCTTTTCACTCTATATCCTTATCACAACCGTTCAGATTATTGTTATAAAACCCGTTTCTGTAATTTTTATAAAGTAGAATAAATAAAAAACCTTTTCACTCTATATCCTTATCACAACCGTTCAGATTATTGTTATAAAACCCCTTTCTGTAATTTTTATAAAGTAGAATAAATAAAAAACCTTTTCACTCTATATCCTTATCACAACCGTTCAGATTATTGTTATAAAACCCCTTTCTGTAATTTTTATAAAGTAGAATAAATAAAAAACCTTTTCACTCTATATCCTTATCACAACCGTTCAGATTATTGTTATAAAAACCCCTTTCTGTAATTTTTATAAAGTAGAATAAATAAAAAACCTTTTCACTCTATATCCTTATCACAACCGTTCAGATTATTGTTATAAAACCCCTTTCTGTAATTTTTATAAAGTAGAATAAATAAAAAACCTTTTCACTCTATATCCTTATCACAACCGTTCAGATTATTGTTATAAAACCCCTTTCTGTAATTTTTATAAAGTAGAATAAATAAAAAACCTTTTCACTCTATATCCTTATCACAACCGTACAGATTATTGTTATAAAACCCCCTTTCTGTAATTTTTTTAAAGAAGAATAAATAAAAAACCTTTTCACTCTATATCCTTATCACAACCGTTCAGATTATTGTTATAAAACCCCTTTCTGTAATTTTTTAAAAGTAGAATAAATAAAAAACCTTTTCACTCTATATCCTTATCACAACCGTTCAGATTATTGTTATAAAACCCCTTTCTGTAATTTTTATAAAGTAGAATAAATAAAAAACCTTTTCACTCTATATCCTTATCACAACCGTTCAGATTATTGTTATAAAACCCCTTTCTGTAATTTTTTAAAAGTAGAATAAATAAAAAACCTTTTCACTCTATATCCTTATCACAACCGTACAGATTATTGTTATAAAACCCCCTTTCTGTAATTTTTTTAAAGAAGAATAAATAAAAAACCTTTTCACTCTATATCCTTATCACAACCGTTCAGATTATTGTTATAAAACCCCTTTCTGTAATTTTTTAAAAGTAGAATAAATAAAAAACCTTTTCACTCTATATCCTTATCACAACCGTTCAGATTATTGTTATAAAACCCCTTTCTGTAATTTTTATAAAGTAGAATAAATAAAAAACCTTTTCACTCTATATCCTTATCACAACCGTTCAGATTATTGTTATAAAACCCCTTTCTGTAATTTTTTAAAAGTAGAATAAATAAAAAACCTTTTCACTCTATATCCTTATCACAACCGTTCAGATTATTGTTATAAAACCCCTTTCTGTAATTTTTATAAAGTAGAATAAATAAAAAACCTTTTCACTCTATATCCTTATCACAACCGTTCAGATTATTGTTATAAAACACCTTTCTGTAATTTCTTAAAAGAAGAATAAATAAAAAACCTTTTCACTCTATATCCTTATCACAACCGTTCAGATTATTGTTATAAAACCCCTTTCTGTAATTTTTTTAAAGTAGAATAAATAAAAAACCTTTTCACTCTATATCCTTATCACAACCGTTCAGATTATTGTTATAAAACCCTTTTCTGTAATTTTTTTAAAGTAGAATAAATAAAAAACCTTTTCACTCTATATCCTTATCACAACCGTTCAGATTATTGTTATAAAACCCCTTTCTGTAATTTTTTTAAAGTAGAATAAATAAAAAACCATTTCACTCTATATCCTTATCACAACCGTTCAGATTATTGTTATAAAACCCCTTTCTGTAATTTTTATAAAGTAGAATAAATAAAAAACCTTTTCACTCTATATCCTTATCACAACCGTTCAGATTATTGTTATAAAACCCCTTTCTGTAATTTTTATAAAGTAGAATAAATAAAAACACTTTTCACTCTATATCCTTATCACAACCGTTCAGATTATTGTTATAAAACCCCTTTCTGTAATTTTTTAAAAGTAGAATAAATAAAAAACCTTTTCACTCTATATCCTTATCACAACCGTTCAGATTATTGTTATAAAACCCCTTTCTGTAATTTTTATAAAGTAGAATAAATAAAAAACCTTTTCACTCTATATCCTTATCACAACCGTTCAGATTATTGTTATAAAACCCCTTTCTGTAATTTTTATAAAGTAGAATAAATAAAAAACCTTTTCACTCTATATCCTTATCACAACCGTTCAGATTATTGTTATAAAACCCCTTTCTGTAATTTTTATAAAGTAGAATAAATAAAAAACCTTTTCACTCTATATCCTTATCACAACCGTTCAGATTATTGTTATAAAACCCCTTTCTGTAATTTTTATAAAGTAGAATAAATAAAAAACCTTTTCACTCTATATCCTTATCACAACCGTTCAGATTATTGTTATAAAACCCCTTTCTGTAATTTTTTAAAAGTAGAATAAATAAAAAACCTTTTCACTCTATATCCTTATCACAACCGTTCAGATTATTGTTATAAAACCCCTTTCTGTAATTTTTATAAAGTAGAATAAATAAAAAACCTTTTCACTCTATATCCTTATCACAACCGTTCAGATTATTGTTATAAAACCCCTTTCTGTAATTTTTTAAAAGTAGAATAAATAAAAAACCTTTTCACTCTATATCCTTATCACAACCGTTCAGATTATTGTTATAAAACCCCTTTCTGTAATTTTTTAAAAGTAGAATAAATAAAAAACCTTTTCACTCTATATCCTTATCACAACCGTTCAGATTATTGTTATAAAACCCCTTTCTGTAATTTTTATAAAGTAGAATAAATTAAAAACCTTTTCACTCTATATCCTTATCACAACCGTTCAGATTGTTGTTATAAAACCCCTTTCTGTAATTTTTATAAAGTAGAATAAATAAAAAACCTTTTCACTCTATATCCTTATCACAACCGTTCAGATTGTTTTTATAAAACCCCTTTCTGTAATTTTTTAAAAGTAGAATAAATAAAAAACCTTTTCATAAGTCAATACACGTTTATTGATTCGTAAAAACAAAATTTACCGAGCATTCATTCTGTAGTACAAAATTTAGGCTCTACATAATAGGCATTATTTAGGCCAACGATGAAAATTAAAATTATAATAAATTACCTATAATAGCCATTCTATACAACTTATGTTTTAATACTAATCGTATTATACATTATTTTATACAATATTATTAACAGGTGTGATGCAAAAAGTGCAATACAATAAAATCTAGGTTATTACTAACTTGACACGCGATTTCGACTTTAGTGAAAAATTCATTTGTTTAACAATTCGGTTGCGATGTTCTCAAATATTTTTGACAATACTAAAATCAGAATTGCGTGTCTTACAAAGCAGATTTGGTCGATATTTCTTTGTCAATAGGAAATTCGATATTTCACTACTTTTATCGTGACTAAATGTATCGAAAATTCTACTTTTAGCATTATTCCGCACATTATTTTAATCATCTAATACTAAACTAGTTTTACGGTCAAACATATACAGACGAGATTTCATATTACCAACGGGATCTTGAATTTGTAAAATTCGTAAATTTTTCAAGTGAGATTCGTTGAAGATCGTATTTTACGTCAGTCGAGATTAATACTTTGGAGTTGGTTGCAGTATTATAACGGAAAAAGTTCAAAACGAAAAAAAATATTAATGCCTAATTATAAGCAATATGTTCAGCTCAATTTAAAAAAAAAAGTACCTCCAAGTCCTTTTTCGTAAAGGATATTTTAAATACGAAGTTTCTTTCAGCTCTTCCAAACACTCGCGAGTGAAACAGGATTGGTGATTCAAAAATGCTTTGTAAAATGGATTTTTTATTGCCAGATCATAAAATATTGAATGTCATAAGGGTAAAATCTATAGAAGTTTGTGCTAATATAAAGCTAAACTACTCTTAGTCGTTTTATACAAGAAAGTCTAGACTATAGATTGAAACCTTAATCAATTTATTATTTACACTTGGCAGTGAAATTTGCTTACGACTTGAATACTGTTTAGGCAAATATTTTCTAGAAAATTTTCAGAAATAGTATTATTGTAAGTAAGAAGTAAATTTTCAAGCATTAAGCACCTCTAAAACAATACTTTGTCTTTGGATCTAGTGTCTATACCCTGCACATAATATGAAGTAATTAAACGGCAACGTTTAGAAGCAAATTATGATAGAATTTAAAAAAAAATCTTTTATAAAATCGGTAAAGCCGGTTAACGGACAATAGTTCAACGTGACGTCATAAAAAACATAATACTCATGAATCATTTTGGTCGAATTATTTGAGTTAATCCTCGAAAGCATGAGCCAATCGAGCAGAAATGAGATAGATGCGCAAGCGTACAATGAGCGTAACGGGACTATGAGCGTAACGGGACTATGAGCGTATCGGGACATTAAGTCATACTTTTTCGTGCGTGCAGCGGACGTTTATTAGACGTTGTCACGTGAAAAAAAAACATTACTTTTGTATGATGATTTGTTATGAAAAAGGTCTAACAAATTCCTATTGTTTTAATAGTGTATACGAAGTAACCTAAATATTACCGTTGAATCACGAGCTAACACACAATCAGACACACATCTTAAGCACTAAGCCGAAAAACTTATACAAAATAATGAGTATAATACAAGGCGAAGAGCCGGCTACGTAATATGAGGTATTTAGTGAATGTCGCTTTTCGTCGTATTTCTCGATTTTTCGATATTAATTCCGTCAATTATTAATGTTGTATTTGTCGAGTTCATTTAAAATCAAGTGAAAATATAAAAAAAATAATTGCCATACTTAATTATCGCGTAGCTTTCGAGTATTTAGCAAGTCTAAAGTGCTAACACTTGTAAAACAAATGTCATAGTCAAGGAGTCGAACTTTTTGACAAATGACATTTGTCACTGTGACGTCATAATCGTTATTTTTATTCGTGTACTATGGTCATACTATGTACCGATATCGAGCGTATATTTGTATGTAATTTTAATCCCATACGTTGTTCTGTAACATATATCAACGCAGACAGACATTAAGACAGATTAATGTCTCTTCCTATACAAAATTACGGAACATCCGTCCGAGCTTAAAATCACGCAATCCCATCCTGCGTGTGCGCACGTTTCTTGTGATCGGGGGTGGATTTCAAAATATCCGGTTGTCCGTGAGACACTGCTCTCTCCAGGTGATTGAAAGTCGACGTGTGCGAGGACAGGGTCAACGTGGCGTTCCTCTCCGACCCCAGGGTCATGGTGGTATTCGAGTTGAGGGTGTGATGGACGTGTGGCAATGTGGATGGCTTACGTATGGACCGGTGGCTTCCGTTTCGCGTGAGGGAGTTCATTTGGGGCGTTCCGGTGCCTGTGGGTCGGTGCGTGTTCTTATAGTCCGCTATTAGATGGGTCAGCTCTACCATCTGGAAGGGAATATGGGATTAGTGATTATCAGTGTGCAGTGTTTGCCTAGTGGCTTCAATGTTTTTCTGAGCTATCGTTCAACCATATGCGCTTCAAAACCCGGACGCGCGTTATTTGCATATTTCGGCGTGTTCGCGTATGGTAACGTCAGTATCAACATGGATATTATCATAACAAGAAGGGTGTCATCGATTGTTGCCTCGAGACAAAGAATCCGTCACTTTAATACACTCTACCCAAAACTGCGTACTTAAACGCACGAGCGAACGAACGGACGCGCGTCAACGTTCGTACGAGTTGCACATATGCCAAAAGGCACGCCCACACGTGCCTACATTATTGCAAAGACGAGCTCATACGCGCGTAAAAAGCGCTAGTCTGTAACCGCTCTATGTGAGCATGTAACATGGACTAAACAGGTAGGCTAAGTACATTAAGGAGAAACGAAGTTAGGGCAGCTAGTATTGATATAAATAACTTACTCTAGGTTTATTGAGGCTTATCAACATCTTGTGAACGGGACTAGTAGAATCCTCAGCGTCTATCAGCATCATCAGGTCGTCCTGAAAATGAGAATTTATCTCTCAGAAATCATTCAGCAAACCTCAACATTAGAGTTTTGATTTATACATACAACCTTATTAATGGGTGAAAATAGACGCAGCCTTCTTTTTGAGCAGTTAAGGCTTGAAGAATGAAGGCGCAATGAAAGGTAACAAGGTATTCTTCTATGGAAATCTAACGCCTGGAAGAAAGGAATTCAGAGAATCGTGGTACCTGTAAGCCACCAAAGAGGCCTATAGAGTTGAGGGCATATCTGCCTATAACAGACATGGAGGCTAATTCGAGTACGGTGACTCCATCCTCAGACACTGCTAGCCACGCCATCGAGAGATCCGGCTGTTTTATCTGTAAATAAACACACATATTTACTGCCGTGGATAATAGAAAGTGCGTTAAATATAAAATGTATGCTTTTATATGTTAGTTTATATATATAGATTTTCAATAATTTTACTTCTATTATAATCGGTATGTAGAATATATCAATAACTGTCAAATAATTCTATTGTCATGTTTAGCTTCTTAAAAATAAATGTTAAAGACAAACTGACAAAATAGGCTTTCGAAGAGTTTGGTCCTTCGAGCCGGAAACTTTACCAGTATTCATAGAAATACCATACACATAAAATAATGAGTGTGTTGTCCTTATCTGTGTCACTTTAAATATATAAATGTATCAATGCTTTTAATAATAAAGTAAATCACACAGACATTTTCGTGTATATCACAGATTCACATTTTTATACAAAAAATTAAAAATATCAGTTTGGTCTGTAAATTGTATAATCTTAAATCTCTTTGCTCTGTGGAGATTATTCGGAAATTTTACGTGTATATTTTATTTAGATAAAACACTCGGATATCATTAAAAGCCAGTGGTCACAACAATATCTTACCCTAGCTTGAAACAGCGTGGCTCCGAAGAAAGGCCACTTTCTCGTACAGTTGAGGTAAATCCGTACACAGTCCGCCGTACTACGCCCTTTGAGTGCTACCCACTTTGCGCGAAGCTTTTCTTCAACGTCCCTGTAATACGAAGCAAATTTAATTTAAAACGTATTTTACTGTAATATATTTAAGATGAATACGGGAAATTGATAAATTTATATGAAACCTGATAATATATTTAATGTGGTCATAATAGGAATATCTTCCGCATAAATAATTATTTTAACACGCAAAAAGTACAAATAAATAAATCGTTAGTTAGATGGGTAGAATGAAATGTTTCTCGATTGTTCTATTTATTTATTTACACTTCGTTGCAAAGAAACAAAAATAAAACAATACATAAAAATTACAAGGGATGCAACGGGCGGCCTTATCGCCAACAAGCGATCTCTTCCAGGCAACCATTTAAGTCCTCTCATTTGAACTAAAGAACACAATCTAGGTTTAATCGCTTATTATGTAAACAGTACAGATAATACAACTGTCAACAAACTAATTATATGGGTACATTACCATTATATACATTATGCAAACAATACAGAGGACTAAATTGACAGAAATACTTTAGCTCATCAAGAGTACAGGCTTCGTTCTATATTATATATTTAAAAAAAAATATATTAAACAATTAAAAAGCTCGCAATTCCCGAAACTGTTTGTAATAATTCTTATCTAAAAAATACAACGATTTAATCGTTAGGCTTCTTTTTCTTGTATTTAATAACATCTGAAGTGATGTTCCCCGCGTTAATTTCAAACTTATGATCTAGGTACTCGCCCACGCTATAAAAGCACCTTGCCTTTAAAACAATTTGACGTTTCAAGTAAGCTGGAATGCGAGTTATGATCGTTTTAATAGAGGCATACCAGAAAATTGGAATTTGCATACCCTCGTTTCAGAGCAAGTGTAGTCACATGGGGTGCATCTTATGAACGAAATGTTTTAGAGTGAACTGTCTAGGTGTGAGACAAGGAGGGAAGGTCGGAAAGAACTAGAAAGCCGTGTGACAAGGATGGTGCAATGTGAGAAAGAGATAAGGAACATACGTTCTAGAATTGTTCGATAAAGATAGAACATCACACCTGCATAGAAAGTTCTCGAATATCGTTCAAGATTATTTTCCTTTGTAAACTCGTAACAAATACACTATTTTCAAGATAATAATACTTAGACTGAAACTTTACGGTTCACGGCAGATCCTTACTATAATACAATAGTGTCTCACCTTAACTCGTCGTTAGTTAGCCCCGCCCTATATCTGTAAGGGTAGAATCGATGCGCAAGCGGCTGATTGTGTTGAGTGTTGGACGCGCTGTAGTCGCCCATGTCCAACTGGGCCATTAGGGCACCGAGTTCCGCAGCCAGTTCTCTAGTTACGGGGAATCTTCCTGCTACCACTGCAAAAATTCAATAAAAATAATATAATTAGCAATTTACATTTAATAAAAAATCATCTTTATATTTTATTTAACGTTCAAAAGTGCCATTTTCGGTCGTCTAATTGAAATAAATGATTTGATTATCGCTAATCACATACTACTTTATCCTAAATATCGTTTTTTTTTAATGTAACAGGCAATCGGGTAAGAGGCCGACCAAATTTATCGCTTTTTAATTGAAGGATCCTAAGTCGAATTGGTTCGGAAATTTAGTGGGCTGCTTAGCTTCCCCGAAACGGGTTAACCGATTCTTATAAAATTTATTATGCATATTGAGTAGGTCTGAGAATCTTTCGAACCCTTTCAAACCGTAACGATAAGGGGTAATTAATAATTTTTATTTTTTAGACAATTTTTTGTGTTTTTAGTTATTTAAGATACAGCATACAAAAATGCATACAACCCTTTAGGCTGGGTTTAGTGTCACGTCAACCGCACGCGCACCGTCGGCGCTGATAGTCGAGATATATGAACTTCTAGGAAGCGTTTTTGAATGACGCGTAGCTGTCAGCGCGTATGGTGGTCAGCACTGATGGCTGCGCGGCCGTACGCGTCGCGCGCGGCGCCGCGTAGCTGTCAGCGCTGACGATGGCTAGAGCGCCTCTGCTTTTAGTGAGCGTTTTAGTGTCGAACGGAGCAGACGTCGTCAGCGTGTACATGTCTTCGTCTATACAGTAAGGCGGTCAGTACGATACTAAAACGAGCCTCAGCGCTAATCAACTAGGCGCTGGTCTATGAACTATGAAAAAGTTTTCATTTCGGAAAACCGAACAGTCTCTTTAGTTTATCTTTAAAATAGTGACCCGCCCCAGCTTCGCACGGGTGCAATGCTGATGAAAAGCAGGTTTTTATTATGTATTTTTATTTCCGTCGCTGAAAAAGCTCCGATAATATATGCGACATATACCATCACGGACTTTTCTGTAGACCTTTTCAATGTGTACAATACTTAGTACATTATTTTGATAAAACTCGTAGGGTTCAGCCTGCGTTTGCAATGTAAGCGGAAAAAATTTAATTATTTACGACATCACATTAGAAACCTAAAAAATAACAGTACTTCTCCATTATTTAATGGATGTTATTATACATATAAACCTTCCTCTTGAATCACTCTATCTATTAAAAAAATCAAACAATCCGTTGCGTAGTTTCAAAGATTTAAGCATACAAAGGGACATAGGGACAGAGAAAGCGACTTTGTTTTATACTATGTAGTGATACCAATTAATAACAAACTGAAAGAGAAACTGATTTTGGCAGATTTAAACTTACCTTGCTGGTTGACTTGATAGCACAGAAGCAGTCTTTCCTTATCAGTCTCCGTCCGAACCGAGCTCTTGAAGTAAAGCCGATTTCTGAACGTCAAACGAATCACTCGAGAGTTCTCGAATTTTCCGGAGCCTTTCTCCCTTAGCGCCGTTTCCCATCGAGATATTACGTCGCAGAGCTGATAAAATGTAATATTTATACTAGAATATAAATAAATAAATAAATCTGTGGAGCACAACCTTTTTAGGTCTGGGCCTCAGATTTCTGAATCAATAGGCAAGTAGGTGATCCTGTTTTATGAGTCATTTAACTATGACTCAATTGTAGTTCTAGTTTTGAAGTTTGCATTACAACTTGGACCAGCGAAAGTATTTTGAGTAGTCTCGAAAATAATATTTAATAATAATTATTATTATATATAATAATCATAAAATTCCGTTTTATTTATGAACAAAAGTAATAAAGGTAAATTTTTTTAATAGTTTTAATGGTAATAATATGTCTCAGTATAGTAGTTAAGTCAGAGAGTTAATTGAATTTATAAAGATCGATATTCAATCAAGTATAGTTCTGTCAGACAGAGTTTCCCAAACGTTCCTAGGCAACAATTTCACCACAGACCACAATTTGAAACAAAAAAACCACTTTCCCAATTACTCTAAAAGTAATTAGCTGTTGTCGTGACCGCCATCTTATTTTACATAGAGAGATACTTAAACGTTTTCAACGCTGCGTTATTTAAATCAAATTGCTAGCGAATTGATTGAATGTCGATCTTTAATTAACTGCCTAGAGATTCAATTAGCTCGCCGATTTAACTAATTTAGGGCTATACCTTTTTATCAGGCTTGATGTGATGTTCCAAATCCTTCTCAATGGGGTCATCGCTGAAAAGTGCAAATCCAGAAGCGGAAGACTCGCGACACCCGAGCTCAGTGCTAAGGGTCGATAGGAACTCTTCTACCGTTGTGGAACCGTCAAAACTTATCACCTACAAATTCATTTCCCATTAAAATACATTTTCGTTCATATAAAATTCACGGGCGTGTGGATTCTATTGAACTCAGTTTGTACCCTTAACTTTGACAACTTTAATATAGACAAGGTGATATTATGTTCCATGTACATGATATTTAGTTCAAGATGTGTACGTCGTTTGTCCTCACCAAGGAATGTATTAGCAATGCACGTAGAAAAAATCCAGACGTGCACGTAATCCGAACGAAAAAAAGCACGCTTAAGCTAATAGCGAACTCTATTTTTCTTTTTATTATAATTGTTGTGGAGGAAGGTTCTGCTCTTCCTCTGACATGGAGAGGATCTCGGTCCAACTGACACGCCCGAAGGCCCCGAACTCAATATATTCTTAGCGGTTGAAATAAATTTGTAAAGGCTTTTCAGAGTATGTCCTCATTTCAATTATCAATCAGGAGATCAATCAAAATCAGCTGAATTGTTGAATGAAAAGCTCACCTGATAAGTATTATTGAGCATGTGTACGGGTATAGCGTGTGGCAAACTGTGATGGTAGGGATTTTTCAGCAATATGGATAGCACTTCCATACGGGACGGTTTGTCAGTACGCCCGCCCACGCGTATCGTGCGTTCCAGTGCGCGTGCGCAATAGGCAGCGTATTTTCCGCATTCCGTTCTGTAAATGTATAAAGTTATAAGTAGCGGAAAACGTTTACTTTTCTATCACACATTATTCAAAGAACAATTGTTAACTAATTAAGATTTTTAAACGTTTTATTTTAAATATTTTAAATACATAATTACAATTTTTTATACCTTTCACTAAATTATTAACAATTTTCTTAATCATCAGTCATCTCATCAGTAATAATAATTAATAAATAGAAAATTTATACAAATTCAAAAAAGTTTGGTCCTTGTGGCAGTGTACTTTTAACTATTTCATTAAATTTATTTACTATTTCATATTGGATTTTTTATTTTATAACATTTAGAAAAACACTTTTATTAACGGGTCATACATATTCCACGTATTATAGACGTTCCAATAATCGTCAAGGAAATTGTTCTATTTGATAGGCAAATGATATTTAAATGTTGATTGATGTTCGTAAATTTTTGACGTGCTCGTCATGTACGTAACGTAAATGTAACGTACGGCACGCAATGTACAATACATTGCGTGCCGTACGTTGTACGGTTGAATAATTTTACTTTGTTGTAAATGAAGCGAGCAGAGTTTAATATTCAAGATACTTACTTGGAGTCTGAATGTCTGCTGAGATGCAGCTTAAGATACCATAACAGCCTGTTATTCCTCGGTACGAACAGACTAACGGCTAACGCTAAAAGCTGCCAGCCTTGTATGAAACTGTACGTTGGGGGGTTACTTTTGCAGTCCACAGATAATAATGGCGCCTGAAAAATTTACTTATAATTGAAATATTAGCTTGTATTTTCTATAAGCCTTCCTCATATGATTGATTGGTTTCCTTAAATCTGCTACCTAAGAATTAAAATTAGCAAGTTCAGATTTGACGTTTCTGAAACGCAACAATTCATTTGATATTCGTGAAAGGCTTCGCGTGCTCACAATTACTCGACAAAGCTGTAAAGGCAATACATTATTTGTTCATAAGACGTCATCTCCAACGATCACTTGTCCAGAACTTTGATAATCCGTGGATCACAATTGTGCTAACGAAAAAAATTCTAAAATATATATTAAATTAGTTATGATTGCGACCTCTGCACACAATTATATGTATTGATTATTATTTGTGGACTCAGTTTCCACACTTAGACGCTCAATAGGTCCATTGTGCGTAAATTCCTGGCTAACTAAGACTGGCTTGTCTTACTCCTTCCAATATGGCAATCCACAACATGGCATTCCCGCAGGAAGAGCATATATCCACTTATGAAGCCAGGTCTTGATTGAACCACATAAGTAACACATAAAACTCTATATTTGCTCCCAATATAGCAGTTTTTTTTCATTCGATTCTTTGGTAGTTTTAGAGAATCCTAGGTTTGAACGTGGCATTTTAGAGCGTGGAGATGACGCCTCGGGACCTAGGCGTACCTGTACGGAGCTAGGCGAGCCAGCCGGGTGTTGCGGCATGTCTCCCTTGTCCCCGCCGACGGAAGACGCGCCCGTGTCGCAAGTGAACAGCGATTGGGTGGCACACAGCAGCAGTTGCTGTACAAATGAAATGTTGGTGTCGGGACTGTCGGTTGGGGCTGTTCGTGTGTTGTGGTAATTTGACGAACTGATGTTGAACACGTACTGGCATTTGAGAACAGTTTACGTTCCATGCAATTGGACGTCATAGATGGACACCTCATTGGAAATTAAATGGATTTACAAATTTTTGAGTTCCAATAATGTTAAAACTTTTTGAAATTCAGAAGTGAGTAATTTTTACAGTCATAGTGTATATTACATAGTGTGATTGTGTATGTAAACTGCATAATATATTAAAAATAGCTACATTTTTTTTGACAGGCAAGAGTGAGCGAACATTGACGAATTTGTTTACTTGTTCAAGTGTCTCATTGATATAATCAAACCACAAAAAAAATTATACATCTGAATTACATATAAATTTGAAAATACTTTTTTTCACAATTACAAGAAATTATAGCGAGAAATATTATGCAATTTCACAATACTAGAAATAACTACTCACCTCAAGGATATAGATAGACAAGTCTAAAACATCAACTTTAGTAAAGTGCAGAAGGAGCGAGCTATGATATGATATGAAACTCATACCCTAAGTCTAAAGGTCCGGGCCAACATTCTTGGATGAAAAAAAAGGGGAAAACATTACACCAACATTCCATTTGAAATACGTCTTAATACGGCAACATTCTTACCATTAAACATTGCCAGAACTACGGAATCAAGTTGGAATTTAAGAATTTCCAAATTGATCAACAAAGCACTGTATATCACTCGAAGCTAAATACCAATGGCTTGTTAGTGTATTTAGTTAACGCAACTAAAACCAATACGCCCGTACTATACGTACGTAAATAATATCTGTACAAATAGGCAAAAATTCACACGTTTTCGTCTGAATGTCTTAAAAACTGCTAACCGAAAGGGAAGTGTGAATGATTTTGGATGTTAATAGTTGCTTGTATACACTTTATTGCTAAAAATGTACAGATATTTTAAACTAAATTTGAATTTAGGCTTCAGCCTTATATTTTGCGTTTTATAAAATCTCTATGTTGTATTTTATAATCACGTTGTTATCATTTTAAATTTATGCACTTCACACGTTGAGTTTAAAAGACGTACTAAAAAAACTTTTTTAAACAACTGATTAAGAGCGTTAACGTTTCCGAATCCAGATTTATGATTCCAGTATGTCAAAATCCTGGGGGACCTTAAAGACTATATGGAAAGGACCAATGAGAAGGAGAATAGGGCGCCCCATTAATATGTGAATGCGTCAGCGGGAAGAGAGTGGAGAAATAATGTTTGGATGTTTTTTAAAGGAACATGGCGTTTTACCGGTGAAGGGATTTCGGTACTGACGATAGCTAGTCAAAGTCAAAAATAATATATCCATATACGTAACATAATGTACACTTATGAACGTCAAAAAAAAGAGAAATATAAAATAAATGAATCTAATTTTACATTTACTGCCAGTTCACAAATCAAGGGCGTATAACGGAAGAGAAGAACTGGCAATAAACTCTCCGCCACTCTTTTTAATCGCCAATTTTTTTTACACAGTGTTTGTAAGGTGCTGCAACCATTACACCATGTTCCATATCACATCTTGAGTAATAAAGAATAATAAAATAAATTAAAAACAAAAATTTGTCTTGTGATTTTGCTAGGATAACAAGAAACATATTTATACAACTAATCTGCTGTATATTCTACTTTTTGTAATGATCGGAAATTTAACGGGCTTTTATTTTTATTATAATTACGTCAAACTTTCGACTTCTACTGTGAAATAGCCTTGGGAATTAAAAGTGATACAACATAGAGCTTTCCGATACCTTAACACCTAAAGCGTGAAGCATCTAAAGAATACCAATATGATTTGTATACCGTAATACACCAATTGTGAACATATGAGAAAAGCAAGCGCTTGAAGCTTAGCTATCAAGCTCGTGGGGGAACCAGATATCGCCAAAAAAGCTTTTTGCTTCTATTTTGACGTGAACAATAAATCTATGAACGGCGGCTGCACGTGCATACAAACATTGTCACGTTCCGCCTAAGTTAGGCGTGCAAGCGAGAGCGCGAAACAAGCGATAGAGAGGCACGATCTTTAGTCCGATCGTTTGGCTTGTGACGCATTTATCTTAAGTTGTATACTTAATCTGTACAATTTAAGTAAAACAACTTAAATATATTATGGTAATTAAAAAAAAAAAGTATGCAATCATCAATGTTTTTTTATGACGTCATCGTCCGTAAACCGACAATACAGATAGAAATTTTTTAATGACAATATCTGGTTTTGGTTAACAGGTAATTGAAGTTAGATTGGGAGATTCAAAACACCTGTTATATTTATAGTCGACGCATTTCAAACTGAGTCGTCGGGCAATGTCACTGACAATAGGAATGTGCACGCAATGCAACCCGTTATCGATACGTACATGCGTACGCACTCTGATTCCGGATTGGTCGTTAGAGTAAGGGTTGTTTTTCTATAAATGTAAGATTTTTGTTATGACTCATGACATTATTGAGTGTACGCTAGAGAATTTATTTAAGTGTCATCTTACTATTTAAAAACTAATTTTGAGAGCGTAAAATTATTTCTATTCCGATAGGCACTAAGTTGATATGCACATCTACAACTCTTACGCACATAACTAAGTAAGTGCGAGCGAGACAGACAGTTAAATATGGTTTATGACCCAAAGCCTCAGTTTAAAATGCGTCGACTATAATGATTTGTAAATGGTTTAGACCATAACAATTGGGGGCAAATTAAATCAACAGACGAAGCCTTTTAGATGTTGAAAAATAATTGAATGATCCAAAAAGCTTCGTGGTTCAGCTGCAAATGATTGGGAGAGGTCATAAGATAGTTTTGATAACAAAAATAGTTCTTTCATTAGTTAAAATAATTAATATAAATATTAATATAATTCAAATACTTAAGTCGGTTAAAATATAAGTAGGTGTCTTCAAAAATATTTAACCACCTATTGGTAAACTGTACAAAAATCCGTTCAATATGATTTGAGTTTATTGCGTTTATACGAACAGGCAAACGCGGGAATTCGTTTTTTTAGAGACCAGAGGGCAAACGGGCAGGAGGCTCGGCTTATGTTAAGTAATTTAGGGCTCGCGAGTGCGTAGCCGGCCTTTTTAATTCCGATTGGTAATTTATAATATAGGTCCTTTAAATTAATATCTTCGTACCGTACGACCTCTCCGCTAAAAAAGGTGAAAGAAGCGCACTTACTGTCTTAAGCTTGGCAGTGGTGAGTTTTCTCGGTACCTGAACGGCATGTTTGGCTGCGGCGTGAGGGGCAGACTGCTTGCAAAGGGCCGACACCAGCTCGTCCTGCAGCTCCGCCACTTCCAGGCATTGCTGGAGGGCGTTCTGGGCCAGCACCACGTGGTAGTCGATGCCCGCCTGCTCCACGGCCACAGACATGAACAGTTGCACGCACTGGAAAAGTCGGTAAGATCTTTAAATTTCTGGCTGATTTTTAAATTTAATCTCGCTGATTTGAAGGGCCTGGTCTTGTCAACTCGGCTGAATCTGTTTTGCCTGGAAATAGACTTTATCCCTATGGCTTGGAGCATCACGGATGGTCACAGCACGGAAGCTTTCTGGAGTGAGCGAAGCACAAAATATACAGCGCTGTTTAGTCGGGTGAAGACTGGCCCAAACGCAAGATGTTGTTTATACCCTCTGCTGTAAATATAGTAGTAGACAGATGGTTAGCCGCCTGAATGTCTACCCGCATTTTAGCAAATTTTTTTTTGTCAAATGTATTAAGCCAGCTATAGAATTTTTATATGTTTATAGTTTATTTATAATCATATTTGTATTGCTAGATGGATTATTAATAATAGTGTTTATGGGAAAGGTTTTTTCCAATAAAATTTACAATGTATGAGAAAATTGTGTTAGAAAACAATTTTTTGTATTTAAACGTATTTATATATGTATATATTTTTGTATAGGCTTACTTACCATTGAGTAAGAAAATAACATATATTATTTTAAAAATAATTAATTTTTCTTGAGGATATTAAGTTCAAAATTATTATAAATAAAAATACCTTAAACAATTTGAGCGCTTCAGCCTGTAATGCTTCTGAATTGAGGGTAGTCAACGGAGAAGTGATGTTTTCTTTCGAATACAGTAGGGTTGGATGTCGCCATAACACGCAGTCTAAAAGTATATGACAATATAATTAATAAAAAATAACTATATCCTGAACATAATATCGTATATATGTGATTAGTATAACAAAATATAAATCAAAGCGTGTCATATAGAAAAAGGCAAGATCTTCGGTATAGATTTGAGTTTTTACGTGCTTTAGATTTTAATTTAAATATTTGCCGTACGTGTGCAAGCGCAAGTTAAAAATATTACTTTTTAACCAAAACATTGCAGTATGTTTAATTTTTGTATTGAGAATTTTAGCTATATGTACTATATATGTTTTAGCTATATGAGTGTTATGCTAGAAATAATATATAAATAATACTCCCAGAGAAATTAAAAAAAAGTGTTGATTACTAGTACATATTTCAGCTGTTACAGTTTTATTGGACGCCAAAAAGATTTACGAAATAAACTTACTGGGATCCCCATCAGTCTCCATCAGCTTCTGCACGAGCCTTTCGAAGTGGGTGCCTTGAGAGCCTCCTCCTCCGCTGACCACTGTGAGGTGGTAGAGCCACGAGTCCTTATCTGCCTTGCACTCGAGCAGCAGGTAGGTGGGGCCCTGGAATATATCCCTGGTTTATCAACGAGTTTACCCAACTAGAAGAGCAGTGTTAGCCTAGGGGATTAAGGGGGGGGGGGGGGGGGGGGTAGGGTGTGCGTTTGAAACACTACCGTGCAATTAACCATTCCGTGTGTAGTTTACACTCGTTCGTTAAGAAAATATCGTCAAACTTTAAATACAAAAGCCAACATTTGTCAGGCACAAAAGTCCAATGCCTATTTGAGTAAAAACCACGGATACGGACAAGATAAGGAAAGGAAAAGTGGAGGACAGGGGGGAGCACTTTGCCAGTTGGCCCACAGAATCGGATGTCAGATTAAGAAAAACGATAACTATAATCTATATATAATAAAATAATTGAAAAACATTTTAGAATATAATCTACATGAAATTTCTATGATTATTAAAAAAAATAACATTAAGACTGAAAAATATCTAGTTCTAGAAATTTATAGACAAATGTTTTTTTTATGTGTTCGTCATAATCCGATTAAACCCATATTACCTGATGTTGAGGATAAATAGCGACGGTGAGGTGTTTCCTTGCATCATCATTCTTTTCTTCGGAATCAGAATCCGAGACATGTTCAACGTCCTCGACTCGCGCGTCCCGCATATTAATTTGACCGGTTGGATTCTGAAAATATATTCAACACATTTAAACATTTGGATACGAGTTACGTAATTTAAAGATAACTTTCTTTAGTTCTCATGTAAGAGACTATTGTCTATTATAAGCATAAATGTCTTTTACACTAACTTACATATATATTAGTTAGTTAATAGTAACATTCCCGTATTTAACGGGGACAAAAAACAACGATTTTTAAGAGTTTTTATTAACTTCGCAACCCCACTTCCCTTCCCTATATATTATAGGCTCATATTTTAAATGATTAAAGCCAGAGCTTCAATCAAAGAGTTTAATTAAAGCTATAGACAAAGAGTGTAATTAATAGCTTCAATCAAAGAGTTTAATTAAAGCTTCAATCAAAGAGTTTAATTTATAGCTTCAAACAAAGAGTGTAATTTATAGCTTCAATCAAAGAGTTTAATTTATAGCTTTAAACAAAGAGTGTAATTTATAGCTTAAAGAATTTAATTTATGTAATTTCTAAAGTGTTTATATATCTAAAGATTGATATAAAAAACCGCCGCAAGATATTCTGGAACTTCTTTGTTATTCCATAAATACATTAATAGTAGGAGACCAGACTATACAAAGCTATGAGTTGACATCAAAACACTGACCTGATCACTAGGAGATTTGAAGTACAGGAACATCTTCCCCAACAGCACGCACCAGCTTTTCTTTGCGTGACCATTCTTGACTTTCGTCAGCCATCCTTGTATCGTGGGCTTATTGTCTTCTTTGCTCAGAAGTAATTTTGTTGCGTTTCGTCTTTGTACGTTCTGGAATTGAGGAATATAATAAAAATCACATTTAACGGCGAAATCCAGTTGTACGTAATCGTGTATGTGATCGGGTACCGATGGCGAGATTTGTACGTAATCGTGCCAGTGATCGGCTCTCGATGGCGATGTTAGTACGTAATCGTGTCTGTGATCGGCTACCTATGGCGATGTTTTTACATAATCGTGACTGTGATCGACTATCGATGGCGATGTTTTTACATAATCGTGTCTGTGATCGGCTATCCATGTCGAAGTTTGTACGTAATCGTGCCTGTGATCGGCTATCCATCTCGATGTTTGTTCGTAATCGTGCCTGTAATCGGCTATCGATGGCGATGTTTGTACGTAATCGTGCCTGTGATCGGCTACCAATGGCGATGTTTGTATGTAATCGTGCCTGTGATCGGCTACCGATGGCGATGTTTGTACGTAATCGTGCCTGTGATCGGTTACCGATGGCGATGTTTTTACATAATCGTGTCTGTGATTGGCTTTGTTTATCTCGATGATATCATCCTCCTACTATGTGGAGCCCACTGAATTATTTCCAACCTTATTCGACTTATAGACATGAAAAGAGCGTACCAATTGATAAAAAGCCGCAAACGCACTTGCGAGCCTTATGGCAAAGTGAGTGTCCATGGGCGTGTCAATTAACATCAGCATCCTGTCCGTTTGCCTCCTAATACATAAAAAAATACTATTATTACCTGCAGCACCCGTATCCAGTCCTCCATAGTAGCAATACTATCCGCCGTGAGGTAATAAGTTCGACTCCCGGTGAATATTTCGAATGTGGCAGCACCTTCGTTGCGCGATATCTTGCAAGCCTCGCCGAGACCGATCTGGCCTTGAGGTTTGCGGTTGACCTCCGATTGTGACTTCCAGTACGACAGCGTACCGTTTTTTAGGACAAACCTGTAATAAATAATTGAGTGACTAAAAAAATTATCAAAATCATATTTAAATTTCCTTATATGAAGCGTAATGTAAAATAGAGGTTTACATATATTATTTGTGTTCTGTATTTACTATATATAATGTATTATTATAATTATGAAGAATAAATTTTAGTAAAATCTTAAAATCGTAATTGTTATATTTTTTATTTATTATTTTTTGTTACATGTATGTTTAGCATAACTGTCATATATTTAAGAAAATATAGATTGTAGCATATTCTGTAGATATAGCTTTATATACCATTTAGTAGGCTTTAATGAATAAATAAAATATGTAAAATAATTTTGCACCTTAGTTTTTATTAATTGTTTTAAAACTCAGGTTAAAATTATAAAATATTAAATATACGTGAAGACGACTAAGTATTGAATAATTAATCAGTCACTATTTAATTGACAACTATAATTTGGTGTCAGAATATATTCTAACAGGAATTTTACAAGAATTTAAAATCAAGTAACAAAATAAAATTCGCGACTTATCCACATACTAAATTATTCTCAATATAACAATTAAATATACAACCTAAAATAAATATAATTATAATATTATGTTAGATCATTAAACAATCATTAACGATGAAGCATCAGAAATATAGTATGATAATAGTAAAGAGCTTTGTCCATTTGGGGGCAAAGAGGCAGTATGTCGATGAGCATATCACTTAACACCTTCGAGCTGCCTGCTCGTTTGCCCATTATAAAAAAAAGTGTCTCACCATCTCTTCTTCCACGTCTTAAGCTTTCCACCAAGCTTGGCAAGATGTCCACTCTTCTCCAAGGCGTCGTGTCTCCTTGGCGAATCTCTAACACTGGGCTCACTCGACATCGCATCTGGAGGGATGGCGTAGTCGTCAGACATGCCCGACTCGAATGACGTATCTGGAATTATTTTACAGTGTATACAAAATATAGTAAAAACTATTTTAAAAGAGTAAGTATGGAGTTTCTTGTCCATTCTTTTTCATATAAAAATACCTTTTGAAAGGTCTATTAGTAATTTTATTTAAATATTTTTAAGCTATAATTTTTTTGCCTTTTAAAGGTGCATTTTCAAAAAGGCCTAATTGAAATAAATGATTTGACTTTATCTTAGAATATATAGCATATGTCGTCAAATATTCTTATATTTTTATAACATATAAGAATTAAAAAAACAAAAGTCAAATAGGTTCAAAAGCGTAAATACTAGTTTTCTTGATTTTCGAATGTTCCTAGATCCATAAATTAAGGTGGGTAGGTACTAATAATGACTATGAAATCACTATTATTAGGGACTATCATTTGGGCGAAAACGGAAAAGATGTACTCCGTTAATGGACCTCGGACGTCAAACGGAACACATAATAATAAGCTATATATAAAATATATTTAATTTTTAAGTTTTCCCTAGCGACTTTACTAGTCGAAAAACCACGCAACAATGAACAAGAATTCCGGAGACTTGCTTTAGCGCGGTAAAAAATTAGTTCCAGTTTCAAACGTTGGGCGCTGGCGGCGGTGTCGCGTGGCGGAAAAGGGTCGGATACTAGCGATTGGGGCGGAAACGGAAAAGATGTACTCTCATAATGGACCTCGGACGTCAAACGGAACACAAAATAATAAGCTATATAAAAAATATATTTCATTTTTAAGTTTGCCCTAGCGACTTTACTAGTCGAAAAACCACGCAACAATGAACAAGAATTCCGGCGGCTTGCTTTAGCGCCGTAAAAAATTAGTTCCAGTTTCAAACGTTGGGCGCTGGCGGCGGTGTCGCGTGGCGGGAAAGGGGCGGATACTAGCGATTGGGGCGGAAACGGAAACGATGTTCTCTCATAATGGACCTCGGACGTCAAACGGAACACAAAATAATAAGCTATATATAAAATATATTTCATTTTTAAGTTTGCCCTAGCGACTTTACTAGTCGAAAAACCACGCAACAATTAACAAGAATTCTGGGGGCTTGCTTTAGCGCGGTAAAAAATTTGTTCCAGTTTCAAACGTTGGCGCTGGCGGCGGTGTCGCGTGGCGGGAAAGGGTCGGATACTAGCGATTGGGGCGGAAACGGAAAAGATGCACTCTCATAATGGAACTCGGACGTCAAACGGAACACATTATAAGCTTATTGAAGTAGGTTCTTCATCCTCTTAACTCGTACTTACATAAAATTTAAGAAATAAAACCTATATATTTTTTGAAGTTTATGCTTACCTCTAGTCTTACTCTGTTTACTCGGTGAGCCACTGCTGGACCTTTTGGCGGGACTCAAGCTGGAGCTGGTCTTCACACTCTTGGAAGGGCTGCTGGCACTGAGGCTCGTATCGGAGGAGCTGCATTGGCCGTTGTTGAGGACCAGCGCGTGGCTCGTCTGCTGGATCGCAGCTGGGAGGACGTTGGTAAGGTTCACGTTGTTTATTGGCAGCTGGGATGGTTGACCTGGATACGTATATAGTAATTATTAAGTTATGGCTTCCGAATGTCAAGTAGAGATTTTTATCTATTTTTATCTATAGATGAACTGGTTGTAAATGTAAATTTACAGTTAATTTAATTTGTTTTTCTTGACGTTCATAAGTGTAAATTATTACCAATATGAATAAAGATATTTTGATTTGATTTGATTTGATTTGATTTATGAAATGGCATAATTAGTCAAAATAATCGTCATGTACGATTCCTGATACAGTAATGATGTTTCGAATAATATAACTATTTATTATCAATCCGCATTAAACAAATTATATAAAAATAAAATCTAATCTTAATTTTTTGCACAGCCGGGAATCGAACGTGCAACCTAAGGGATGATTTTCGCATGCTGAAGCCACTGGGCCAACACTGTAGCCAAAACAAATAATATAAAATAATGCTAAATGTTTGCTATGTAGAATGCGTTCTGTCCCGCTCTAACGCGTATTAGCTGTAGCTATGTCATCATGTGTTAGGTTTATTTTAGTTACGGAATTTTTTGAATCTGTCTGCGCGCAAAGCTGATAAAATCTATGCTTTACCAAAATGTGGATTATGCATCGGCGTATTATGAACCGTGACTCCCATGGACTCTTCGCCATCCGAGGAATCGTCGGAAGAGTCTCCGGTGAAGGGCATCGAACGGATTTGGCTCGCTCTCTGCAGTAAGAAAATGTATGTCAGACATTTAGAACTATAATTTTTCTTAAAAGGCAGGTAGGACCTTTTAGGTTTCCCATGCCCTAATTTAAAAATTTACTAAAATTATTTGTTATTTGAATTTTAGTTTTAAAAATGTAATTATTGTGTTTCGTTAACAATTTCCCAGTAATTTATTCCTTAAACCTATATTTTAAGTTTCTTAAATCAAGGAATATTGTAACTCACTCCTTTGACGGTAGCGTAAACGGGCACCGAGATGTCCTGATAGCTGGTGGACTCGTGCATCGGGCGCGGACAAGGCGGAGGGCTGAGCTCCTCTTCTACTGACTGTTGAAGGCCGTCATCTGCCACCTGAGTTTTTGGATGGAAATTAATTAAAAAAACAGATTAAAAGAATTTTTGTTTTTGGCCATAGATTTCCATTTCGCGAACTTTTCACCGCTTGATAGTACATTTAAATTTAAAATTTCAATGCTAGTTTTTTATGTAATCTTCTAATTAATTTAATATATTTGTTTTAAATATTGTTTGATGATTTGCTTTTTTAAAAGAGTACCGAGAGTTTTTTACGCCGGCTTTTTCTCTCGGCCAACACCCTCTGTCTTCTTTGCCGATGAATAGGGATGCCTACAGGTTCAAATTGATTGACGTGGAATAAGGGATACCTGGATGATCTTATGTTCCAAAATAAACGTATTTTATTTTATTTTTTATGGATAATGGAATGATTTCTAGTAATTAGTTATGATGGTAAGCAAGAATCCTTTTGTTTTTAACTATAATAATATATAACATACAATAACAATGCGCCAATACCGGTGACCCCAGAGCTGGTGCTTTCGAGCGAGAAAATGCTGCCAGCGTTAAAGATATGCCACAAGGATCAAACTTTTTGAATTTTCTATTTATTAAATGTACATCACACACAATGTAAATAACATTCCGGATATAGTTTGACCAATAGCAGTCTTATGGGAAAAATCATGTATTCATGAAATGCGGGCTGGTTCCAACTAGGTTCAATATTTCAGCGACCATAAATTTTTTAATGTTAATTTTTATAGAATCAACTCAAGCTCAAAAAAAACTTAATATGGATAACCAAGTACACTTATAAACGTCAACAGAAGAGATGTTAAATTGAGTCTAAATTTACATTTACTAGCAGTTTTCGAGGGCGTAGAGCGCGCAAGAACTGGCAAGAAACTCTACGCCACATTTTTTAATCGCCAAGTTTTGAGTCATACAAATTGTTGAACTGGAGCAAATCAATCCCAAGGATTCATTTAAATAATCGAAATTATAAAAAGCTTTATTGAATTACAAAGTTTAGTTCACTGTCCTTAATTTTTAGTTTACCAAAGTCGCGCTAATAGTTGTAAATCTAATACATTTTGTTTTTATCAGTGTGTGATATAACATAAAACCAGTTTACTAGAATTGTTTTTCCAATTCACTTTAAATAGAACTGACGTGTCATCACCAAACAATATCATCTCATAAACTCCGTTGACAAAGAATGGGTGTCATTTATGGGGGGGGGGGGGGGGGAGTGAAAAATTTATATAGAAAAAAAAACAAGATTTCTGTTTTATATAAGAGTAAGAGAAGCTAAGAGTAACGTTAAGTCGGGTGAAACGCTACCTAAAGAGACAGAAAGAGACAGAGAGAGAAATAACATAGCAATAAGTTACATGTACCTGGTATATCTTCGCTTCCCAGCTGGGAAACCTGTGCAAAGGTGGCGTCGGCGGTCTCGGCTGTTCTGATGTGGAACTGTCTCCAGTAGACGAGCCTCCTCTACTGTTTCCTTGTATCACAACGTTGACATTGCCTTGCCAGGCAGGTGTTCGTTCTGAAATAAATAGGTTTATTCAGATTTAATATTAAATTAATACAATACAATAGATAAGCCTGGCCTCAGAGTTTTTATGGATATAGGTAATTTCATGAAGATTTTTTATATATAAACTACTTTTAGATAAAACAACTTTTTTTTTTCTTTACTTAACAAAATATGTATATCGTAAAATGTTGCATTAGGAAACCGGGAGGATACAAAATCCTCACCGTTTTATATTTCTAATAATTTTATCTTTCGTAATGGTAGGGAGGAATGACGGCTGGAGAAGTCGGGGTCCGGGGTCAGGTCTGACCAAATTAACACAATTATGGGGCTACACATCCCTTATACCCTAAATCAAGCTGATGATAGAGTAGTCTGGTGGCAACAAGTGAAAGTATTGGTTAGGTCCTTTAAGACAGGGATGACCTTCAGTAATGAAAAGAGACAGAGATGAAGAAAAAACTATTGAAAAAATTTTTTGCCAACTACAATTCAAGAATCAGGGGTGATGTATATATACATCATCCCTGATTCTTGAATTTTAATCAACAAAATATTTCAAAAGCCAGGACGCTTTCAATACATCTAATATAGGTATTAAGCAAATATTTTCAAAACTTGGATAAAATCACGTTTGACTATTTAGTTAAGGGTCAACGACCCCATTTAATGGAGTCACATCATTGGAATACACAATATTCTCAAAATCACTATAATATATATTTACCTCGACTGGGTGTGTAAATCTCAGCATAGTCATGCGTTGTGTCGCCATCTGTTGATGTGTTTGGTGTTGTTGGAAGTACCACTAGGTTTTCCACGGCTGCCTGTAAATAATCAAATATGCTCTTGTTAGTTCTCTGCAATTCAGTGTGAAATTGAAATTTATAGAATCCTGCAATGATTACATGTTTCAGTTACAGTACATGAGTAGAAATTATTGATATATGTACTTAAATGTATTTTTATGTTAATAAAAAATATTGGTATGTATTACTTCAGCATGGTTTATACACATATGTATATGTATCCTTGATGCCATTCCCCATTCCATTATACAAAATCTAAGAAAAAGCTAAGAAAAATCCAAACTTATACAAAATCTACATACAATCTTTATACACTTATTAATCTTCAGCCTTATTTAAATAAATTGATAAAAGCTATTACTATGTAAGTTACAACAATGTACCCATGATAACAAATACAGTTAGAACTTCCATTCGCATTTCATAAAAGGATCTTTAAGATTTATTTACTCACAGCCAGGTCATCAGCCAACAAACTAGCCGTTGTCCTTTCGTCCATTGTCCTATTCATTGTGCTGATTTGTGGAACATTCGTTTGTGTCAAGTTCGTTGTACCAATTGATAGGTTTCTGCGATGCCGTACTGGTGTACTATAGTGGGGCTCAGATTTTGTAATGGGTAACTGAAATTCAAATGACTTTATTTATAGCAACCATATGACTGAGTTTAGAATAGCTTAGAAATAGTACATTGTTTAGAAAAGTTATTTCATTATATTTTAGATTATGCATATAAATAATTTTGCTGCGGTATTAAGCCCAAACACTCAGGTAAATATACTAAATATACTAGTCAACAAGTAGTACAGCAACAAGAATATATATTCTAGTTACTAGTCGTACATATATATATATATTTATTTTAGTAATTTAGATAGGTGAATGAAATTTAATTTAAATGCATGACTTATTGAATAATTAAAATAAATATTAAGAATAGTGCACTGTCTAGATAAGATGAAAATGATAGAGGAACTTTATTTTCATGTATGTACATGTAGTTGTGGAAAGCGGGATTAAGATGTCTCCCGGACAACAAAGGACAGACATTTTTGTAAACATATAAATTAGTTGCTTTGGTACAGTTCAACCACATAAATTATAAACAAAACAATTTCAAGATGTAGACAGAATATAGTACTAAATATTGGCATATCAGATTCTTGCATTGAATGACACAAATAAATTTCCTTGTTTAGATAAGGATTTTCTGAATTTGGTTAGGAGTAGGTAATCAAATAATATTATAAACAACTAAAGTGCCATCCAATCTAGCCATTACAACATTAAATCTAGGCTACCTGTGGGCCCTCTAGACTTTCTGAGCGTCGACGATTTGCTGCTAAGAGACTTGAGGCACGAGTTGGGTCCGCAGACCTCACTTCTAGGGATAAACTCCCTCGAGAGGGCACAAACTGCTGAGGGAATTTGATCTAGTTTATATACTATATTTATATATGACAGTGTTTGAAAAGTGTTATGATTTTAGTTTGCTGGAAACTAATAGTAATAATGTATATTTAATATTAATGTGCAGAAAAGAATGAATAGGCTTCATTAAGCATATTTTTAAATACAAGTACAATATGCATTACACTATTCTATCAGTAACTTACATGCAGTTTTGATTACTTTACAAAATTACAGAAAGAATAATTTGCAGTATGTAAAATTTATATATTTTTATTTGTGATTAAATTATTGTGTATGTGATGCAAATTGTACAGAGATAACATTTGTTTAAGTTTTGTACTTACAGTGTTGTTTCTGCTTCCCTGAGTTGCTATATGGTTTCTTAGTAACTCAAGTTGCTGGTTACAACGATCATTCTGCTCTCTAAGCAATTGATTTTGTTGTTCCAGTTCCCGAAGCTTATTCGTGACCCACTCTTTGATACGAGCGGCTTTTGCCTCCACTTGTTTTGCGTCTTGAAGTCGCAGCTGCTTCTATGAATAAATTTAAATAAGCTTAACGCTCTACATGTATTTTTGTTATCTACTTTAACCCTCTTCTGGTAAGGTCTAACGCGACAAATTGCGGAGTTAGTTTCTGATGAAATTTTGAATATAGAAAACAATTATGATAAATAATAATAACTATTATGGTAAATTCTTTACCTGCATTTTTGCGAACACTGTTATTAACCAAACATCCAATTTATATGCTTCTACAGCTTTTCATTAATGATGCTACTAATTCGGTTAAGATTTGCGCATAACACTTATCTAAATTAAACATGTTTTCATTTATCAATTTTGTTCCAACAAACACCGAATGTAAACAAAAGTTTTTACTTGCAGGTGAAATCGTAAATCGTATTCGATACAACAAAACGGCATTTCCGCAGCCGGCGGCTGTGTTGCCAGTACTTACATTTTTTTATCACACACGAAATAAAATAGCAAATGATGTAGCCAACAAACAAATAGTAAATAACGTTTTTGTAAATTAAAATCATAAGCACGGAACAAGATAATTATAATAATAGATATATATAAATAAGTTTACAGGCTAATAAATTAATAACTTTTAGTTGATACCAAACGAAACAACTGTCAAAATAGTCAAGTGTCTAACGTGTTTCTGTGATAATATTAAGTATTTAGATGATTACTGTCTAATCACGGAGTATTGTTGTCAACATGATAAAAATCGGATTTAAGTACTGCTCCAGTTTCAAATATGATAGACCGGGATATCTCCCGATAGTGACGTGAAAATATTGGGTCAATTGTATGACAGTTCTTTAGGGGTCTTATTACGTAATTAAAAAAATAATATGATGATGGTCATAGTCGAACTTGTCGGATTCATTACGAGTGTCAAACGACTTGTTCCACAAAAAATCAAGTATTTTCCGATAGACCATAAAAAAAGGGGTGGTAGTGTAATGCAATACCTCTCCGTTGTGACTTGATTACTAATAATGTTAAATAAGTTTGCCTAGTATGGCAACACTTTTTCCCCCTACTAGAAGTACGGCTAATAAATAAATTTAAAAAAAACTACTAGAAGTATGGCAAATATAATAACGGTCACATTTAATCAAATACTGGCCAATAATCTTAAAACTTGTATGAAGCATGCGCTAGCAAACCTTTGATTAAGGAAAACTGTGGCTGAAAGCAATTTCTAACTTAAAATAAGCACTCTGAATTAAACCATTATGTTTCCCAAGAGTGCGGTAAAAGTTAAATGAATGGACCATACAATCAGTTAATTTCTATATGGTTCGATACGTAATCTGGTGGTATACGTAATTATATAATATCGAAATTAGTATATAACTAATAATGGTTTAGTTCATCAATCGGAAGGAAATTTGATTAAGTATATTAAGTTCTTACGTGATAAAATAACCTCACTGTTATGCAAATCTGATAATCATTATTGACATAATCATCCCATTATTCCATTTGTGAATGTTGTTTACCTGTTCTTCAATCTGGCCTTCAAGCTTGGTGATGGCTTTTGGAGCACCCTCAGCGCCCGCCGGCCATTCGCATAGCCGCTGCTCCATGGCGCGGACCTGAAAGTAAAAATAAAATCTATCAAACAGCTGCACAATTAGTAACACTGACAGATAGACAAGAGTATAGAGTTTTGCGGGTTTATTATATAATTGGTTCACTTCTTAAGTAACGTTATTTCGTTTGAAGAACTTCCATCCATTATCATGAAAAGCATTTGAACCGCCACACGTAAATCTCTAAAAAAAAGGAACAAAACAAAATGACTTAGGATCCTATAAAAATATTTGAGAAATTAATTTTACGCTATATACCTATTTCTTAAGTAAAATCCCGTCTTGAATATTCAACATAGGCTAGCACACAAAATGATTTATTACCATAACTGCGATAAACGCGGGGTATTAAAACTAACACGTAGCACACAACCGCAATGGATATAATCCTTGCGACATTCAGATATGTATCGGGATTGCGGTGGTTCCAAACATACCGCATTGCATGAAATGCTGCCCAGTATAATAATAACAATGCGAATGTAAGCAGGCAGCTTATTGTTGTATATAAATAGAGAAACTAAAGATAAATATCATGTTGTATTGGTATTTACTAAAAGATCTGGCTATTTTCACTTATACCATACATCTTTGTAATCCCAAAAAGCATTTTTACATAGTAATTCATTTACAATATTATAATCACTCACCGCCAGATTACAAGTTACATTGATATTCTTAGACATTATTTATATCCAAACCTTTATATAAAAGAGGTTAGTCGTAACTCATAATACCTTCATAATATACTCAAAAGAAGTGTTCACGTCTACTAGGAAGACATTTTTTTTAAATTTTGATTTTAAAGTCTTGTAAAGCTATAAATTACCTAATAAGCATAAAGCAGAGCATGTTAACAATCTGTGTAAATTCCCAGACCGATCGCACGTTATTAATATCTTCCGTCACTTACATTTGTCCGCTTGTAGGTACAACATTCCGATGGTTGAACACATTTGAAACACTCTCACTTTACACTTCATATTTCATTACACTTAGTACAAATTTAGATAGATAGTTTAATGATCTGTTACGACATTTTCTTTGTCGAAGTACTGGGAAATGTATTTAGCAATCGTGAGATATGAAATGAAGCGTGACTTTTATAAAGTTCAAAGAATTGTACACTGTTTCTATAGGGTAGTAACAGTTTGTCTACAAATTCTATCAATTTGCTCTTAAGCACGTAGCGATTTTGTAAGTAGAGAGATGCACCAACTTAGACAGGGACTTTTAGTACGCAGTCAAATTGTGGTATAATCCTAATATGAAAATCAGTTTTAATTAAACAACTACAATAAATTTGAATCAGAGGTAAACATTTATAATTTTGGTTAATCGAAAAGTTTATAAATTTAAAATTCTATATAATTGACGAGACGGACCTAAACAAGGAAATTTATTGAAGTCATTAACTAAGTAGTTAATCTTTATGGTTGTAAAACAATTGAGTTTAGGTTCGTCCAAAAATAGTCAATATTAATCACGAACGTCGTAATTTGCCTGACTCAGCCGACGCGAGGGCGACTTCGACTATATCTGGCAACACTAAAGAAAAATAACAAATACGCGGGGAACGGGAAATGACAGCACTCATTTTATTTAAATGGTTGCCGTAATAATAGTTTCTGGCGTTGGCGTTGGATTCATTCATCACTTTATTATAGTAGTTTAGTATTGAATAGTAATATGTCGTTTAGAGCATTTAAAAAATATTTTTTATAATACATAACGTATAATATACGTCCGTATATTATATCTGTACCTAACTTAAGTACCTATGTTTTGTTTTCGTTAAAATAATATTTGTGATAAAGTCTTAATACGAGGCATGCCTTTTAATTTCTGTCATTTCCATAATTCCCGGCAATTTGGAACTTATCTATTGGATTAATTTTGAATTTCAAAATAGTTGAATGAAATAGAATTAATGCTGTTGTTTAGTCACAGCGTCGATTGGAATTTGTAATGTGTTAGGTTACGTACGAAAATTAATCTTTCCAAGGAAATTGTTCGAGCAATAATCTTCTACAACTTTAGAAGAGGCCTAACACGGCTTCAGTGTTTTGAAGAGCTAACATCTGTATTCAGTGATGAAGCCCCATGTCTGCGGTCTGTCTAACGCTGGTATTTAGAATTCCAGCGTGGGCATACTAGCGTTAGTGTCAAATGTCGCGAAGGACGCCTAAAATCCCTCTTCACTGAAGATTACATCATTGCTGTGAGATAACTAATTCTCGTCATGTGACATATCGAGAGATATAGGATCTATTAGGCATCTCTGCTTTCAGACAAAGAAAAAGTAGAAATTCTTTACCAGCCTCCATACAGTCCTGACCCAAGCCCTAACGATTTCTTTACATTTCCTAAAATTGTCTTCGTGGTCAAAGGTTGCAGACCGGTGAAGAAGCAGTCGACGCTTTCAAGACAGCCATTTTGAACACGCCACCTTAGAGTGGAATAAATGTTATAATAACTGATTACAGCGAAAAGAAAAGTGTATTAAGCTACGTGATAAACAATAAAAAGTACTATATAGGTTCTAATTGTGTATCTTTCTTCAAACGACAAAACTTAAAAGGCATCCCTCGTATAATATGTACCATCATATTATAATACTAAAATTCCTTTTGTTTTTGGCAAATAAACAATGTTAGGGAATCGATACTTTGATAATATAACCTGGGTCCATTTTTTTTTAATAGAACAGCCAAACGGGCAGGCTCACCTGATGTTAAGTGATACCGCCGCCCATGGACACTCTCAATGCCAGAGGTCTCGCGAGTGCGTTGCCCGCCTTTTAAGAATTGGTAAGTACGCTCTTTTCTTGAAGGACCCTAAGTCGAATTGGTTCGGAAATACTTCAGTCGGTAGCTGGTTCCACAAAGTGGTGGTGCGCGGCAAAAACTGCCTAGAAAAACGCTCAGTTGTGGAACGGACGTCGAGGTGATACGGGTGGAATTTCGTATTCTGCCTCAGTTAAACTTAGATACTGTCATTAACTGAAGCTTGTGGTCGAGTATAAACTATAAACAACGTGGTATTTACATTGGTGTAATTAACGATGGTAACACTGAATTGTTTCCGTCTGTAACTTCCTTATGTACCGACCGTCACTAATAACTTTCAAATTAATTAGGATATTGCATTAGTTCGAGTTACATTTACAAGCATAAAGCCTACATTGAAACGGGAAAATATGCTTACAGCCTGCTGATAATACGGTATGCCGTATGTAATATATCTGACCCAGTACATTACGACTCGTATAGGTTCGATTTTAAGTAAACATTTTACTTTCACGAGATTTTGAAACTATCTTATATATAAGATTCTCGTGTCGCGGTGTTTGTGGTTAAACTCCTCCGAAATGGCTTTCCCGATGCTCATGAAATTTTGTGTGCATATTGGGTAGGTCTGAGAATCGGACAACATGTATTTTTCATCCACCTAAATGTTAAGGGTGGTCCAACCCTAAACTTTTTTATTTATTTTTTGGACAAAATTTTTCGTTTTCATTTTTTCACGATACACCATACAAAAATACTTGCAACCCTAAATTTTCACCCCGCTAGGATCAACCCTTATTTTTTAAACATTTTAATTTTTTAGCAAGAATTTTTTTTATTTTTCATATGACCCTGAATTTTTCACTCCTCTGCGACCAACCCCTATTTTTGTTTGTTAATTATAAACCTTAATTTTTTGGCAAAAAAAAATATTTTTATTTTGTGATGACAATAAAAAAAATTCATGTCTCTCTCAATTTTAACTGTTATAAGATCAACCCCTATTTTTACATCCCGATTTTTTTTAATCTATACACAGATCCGCAATAAGGTTGCAAGATGGCAATCAAATATTATAATTGTAGTAGAATTAAAAATATGTTCCCTTGAAATAACATACATGGCAAAACAACGTTTGCTAGGTCAGCTAGTTTCATGATAGAAAAGATTACGTAAGCTTAATTTAGCCTAAACGCCACGTGAATAATTATTATAAAAGCAAAACACTTTATGATTGAAGGTGTACTCTGTAAGGCCTGACAGTGATAAATGCGTGTAAACATTAATTCTATTATGATATAGTTTTTTCGTTTAAAAAAATATCAATACAATTATATTATATATGATTAGAATTATCTTTTATTGCCCTTTTAAATGCAGTTAATTTTCAAATTTACAGATGTAACAATACGTTTATTTTATAAAGGCGTTATTCATTACAGATTTGATTTTCCATGTCGACGACTTTACTGAAACTGAATGTCGTCCTAGCTATCGTTTCAGTCCGCGTTGCGTGCATTTTGAATCTTGATAAATCGCACGCAATAAATCTACGTTTATGATATCCTATTCACATCTCACCTCAGCATATTTTGTGCGTGCTTTCCGCGTAAATTCGGGGGCATATATTCGTGTGTGGCCCTTCAGCTATTTCTTAGAGAAACCATTACAACACCTTTTCGATTGTTGTTTATTGCTCTTACTTCAGCAATCAATCTGAATGTTTACAAACGACACGCTCCATTTGGCGCCAAAAATAGATCAAAAGCGTCCATCTTGATTCGAAGTGTCTCGGATGTGGCATCCGGGTACAATATGGGTGAAATAAGTAAGAAACGTCATTTAATTATTGAAAAAAAAAATAGTACAACAATAGCACAGTAACAGAGTGAACAAAATATGTAACATGAAGTATTTAAAGCGAAGATTTGTAATTAATGTTTAATTGTATTCATAAGTTTTATGAAATGTATTACATACTTTTTATTGCAGTTGTTTATTCCTGCCTCTTTCAATTAGATTATGGTGAATACTATTGACAATTGACTTTCTTGGAGTACTTATTTGTTACCAGGATATAAAATCTTAAAAAAAATAGCTTCACTTGTGGATTAGGAAGTGACTATAGAAGTAGAATAAAAATATTTAAAAGAGTGGCGGAGAGTTTATTGCCAGTCCTTCTCTTCCGTTCTACGCTCTTGATTTGAGAACTGGCAGTAAATGTAAAATTAGAATCATTTGAAGCATATTTTGACGTTCATAAGTGTCCATTATGTTACCTATATGAATAAATGATTTTTGATTTGATTTGAATATAGTTCACTAATTCGTGTGCTTAGTAGAAAAATAATTGTTATATTTTAGGAGAAAAAACGTTATTCACTTTAAAACACAGGAAATCTTAAAGGGATATTGGCAAGAAACATTTTCCAGCCTGAAATGCTTGCAAATTACGTAAAACGCGACAAATATTTTTGTATAATATGCTACATTAAAATTTAGTCCTCGATGAAGTATCTATATATGATATGTTTTCGTAAGTATCACCGCAAACAGTGTTCTATGAAAGTTATTATTCAGGATCATTTTACAAGGGGATGAACGGTATATAAATACGGTTGGTTATTATGTAACTGCATACCCTTATCAAGTTATAATTAACTCTCGTGTGACGACGAAGAGATATCTATTTACACCACTTGCTTAAAGGACCTTTATACAAGACACCAATATTTGTAATAAATAAATATTTATTATAACCTTATTATATAGTTTGTTTAATATCCTAATCGCTTGAAATATTATGCAGGACTGTCGGGTCCTCAACTGGTTATATGTATAAGTTCGAGTATAACTGATTGTACTTAGGTGTTTAGACCATATAGAACGGCTGAATGGGAAACGGTTAACGAGTAGTCAAGGAAGCCGTGGATGGTGGAATCAGGTTGGACCAAATCTAGGACGTCTAGTACGTCCTAGAATAAGGGAAAATTTTAAAACACTCATCAACGAGCCTGCATAGTGAATGTCAAGTGGAGATCTGTGGAGTGGTGAAAATTCGGTTATAAAACGTGATGAAGGAAAAGATGACAAAATAGGTATTTTCAACTAAAATCGGTGACATGCGTCAGGCACATAAAGCAGTTGCACGAAGGTATGCAATCAAAGAATTGGATTGATGGATTGACTACCCCAAGAGAGCACGCGAGCTCATTATGCACTGTATACGTGGTAATGATAATAAAAATAAATAAAAATCTGCGTTTACTGCATGAGACGTTTTGCGACAGAATTTCAATCTAAGGTTCTAATAACTACTAAACGAATACATCAACCAATGGCGTGTATTTTTCTCGATCTCTCTTTCTCACTCTCTCTCAATCGGTCTCAATCACTCTCTCCCTTTCTTTCACAAAAACGCTGCACATCTTCGTGACGTTCCATTAAATTTTTACCCTCATGCGCCCAAAGAAGTTTAACTTCAAAAATCCAAATCCCAAATAGGATTGCGGCGCCTCTGGATCTAATTTATTTACGCTCTCAAAACAAATATGTACAGTTTATGAAAATATTTATGAATGATAATAGTATTGTCTTTTATTAACATAACTTTTACACATTTAAAAAAAAACACTTTTTTAACGGATTGAAGTTATGTATTATTGTATTTAAACTTATAATTATTTAGACATAATTTTAAATTTAACCGACGTTTCGCGTGCTTTACAGCGGGCGTGGTCACGGTGACTGAAGACAAAGGTGTTAAATGTCAAAATGTCAAAAAGTATCACAGCTGTAGAAAATGTTGTATTATCGGTATTGATTTCTTTTCTTGACTAAAAGATGTAGGGTTTCTGTTTCGGTTGCCCGCAACATCGCAGCACACGCGCGAGTGGACTTTTCGTATAGAAGAAGTGGCATGCTCACATATTAATATATACTTTTGGAAGGAAGTTGGTGGAGAACATTGGGAGAAAAATGAAGACAGAGAGAGATGGAGCCAATTGCAGGAGACCACTACAAGAGGCCATTAGAAAAAAATATATGTTAATTTTGTAAATATTTCAAGAATAAATGAGGCTAAATTATTATTATTATTATTATTATATACTTTTGATATTCTACTCCTAAATTGTCATCATCATAAACGATATATCAAAATTAATATAATTTATCGCAATAAACTTGATTACGCGTTGAAATCCAATTATCGCGTTTCTATACATAACTCGTAGAGTGAATTTCAAATATGTATTTTGCTTTATGAAAATAGTTTAGCTATGGAATAACATATTCATATATCGTTTGGGAATATTATATATATTTACGCTAGTACATACTTTATTGAAGTTTACCACATCATACTAATCAAATCAAAATTCGTTTATTCAGTCTCGATGCGTCTTAGGGCATGTCAAAAACGTTTACAAAATTCGCGAAAGAGCAAAACTACGCCATCCGTTCGCAAAACTACCAGGAGGCCTTTTACATTATACTATAGCTATTGTATATGCTATGCTATTACAAGCTTCTCTAAAACATATATTTATATGACAATTTAGTAAACATAAATGTTACAAATAATAAAAATAGTGGCTTTAAATGTAATAGGAGACGTACAGGCTCACCTGATGCGATGTGATACCGCCGCGCATGGATACTCACATTACGAGAGGGCTCGCAAGTCCGTTGCGGGCCTTTTAAGCAGAAAAAACTAATAACCAAGAAAACAGTGGATTAGGTATGATAATGGCACTTCACTTAAACCCACTACCGCATATATCCAGCTCCGGATAAGTACGTTGAATTCGACAGAGGGGTGCCTATTATAAAGAGTATATTCTACTAATATGAAGACGAAATATTTGTATTTTTATAAAAAAAAACTCATTTTCTCTTCATTTTTTTATTTACTGATTTCTTTAAAAAATTATGCTCATTTTATTTCAACAATATTTTAAACCTGCATAAAAAAACTTCAGGAAGAGAAATTCCTCTTCTTGAATAATTGCTGAAAAGCGCTAAAAACGTTAATTATGTCTGCCCCATTTTCCATGTATGTGGAAAATATACCAACTCTAATGAATTCAATTAAATTTATAGCCTAAAATTGCTCACTTAAACAATTAAAGATATTATCTCGTGGTATAAACGGTGACGCAAAATCACATAGCACAGTCTCTATAAGACGAATTAATCGTCACGCTTGTTCATTATTTAGGAAAAAACACTTAGCAACGAATAAATACATTTCCCATTAATACCACATAATTAAACACTTGGTACTTTTCTTCTTAAACTGAAGAACTAGCACTGAGTTTCAAGTAATAGCGAAATAGTGTTCCAAGTTTAAAAACTTCACAGTTCAAAGTTTAAAGCACTCACAGACTACGAGCAGAGAGTATAAACGTACGCGCGCGTCGCGGCACAGACAGGAACTAAGCAGTAACCACGATCCTACAGGACTTAGAGATCGATACAGTGTACATTTATTTTTAACGTGGACGCGAAAGATTATAATAAGACCGTAATTAATCTATCATCGGTTGTTTACAATAACGGAAATAAGATAACATTTTTATTATCTTTTTCCGTTAGTGGTAATAGATTATAGAAGAATAAATAAAAACGATGTTAAGTGAAATTACTTTAATATGGAGCGCATTATAACACTCGAATTATACAAGAAAAACATTTATTTAAAGAAAGAATTTAACGGTTTATTTTTAATTTTAATCTGTGGGTCAGCCACATTTAGTTTATTAAATACCTTGAAGTGATTGTGTTGAATTTCAGATAAAAAAGACGGTCGTAAAATCAACCAGATCAAAATAAAGCATTTAAATGTATCTTAACAACATTATGAAACCAGTGTTTACGAAACTAGCTTGGTTATTTAATTTGCCGCGCTCATTATGTTTTCATTGGTGGAAATAAATTTAGGACGCGTACAACACTTTATAATAAACAAAATTCAATGAATGAACTTGCACTCGGATGAAGGTGAGGCAACATAGTGAATAGCAATGGGCGACAGATGGCCTTTTAGAATTCCAAATCAGGGCCCAGGTGTCTTAGTATTACGTAAAATCCTTTCGAACGGAACACGGAACGTGAAGCTTGAATACAATATGGTATGGAATTAGGCAAATATATAATTATTTTTCATATTTTACAATAGCTAAAACGTTATATCTAAAATACGAATTTTATTTTATCTCTCTGTTTAACTTGTTTACGTAAAAAAAGATTAAACTATTGTCAGTAAAGACTGATATAGTTTGTATATCCAAGGTGTTATGTTAGTCAAGCTTGTATGGATTCGATTCCTGACGAAAGAAATGGTGCAGTTTGGAAAGGAAAAACTCCCTACAAAGGAACATGAGTCATCCTCAAGCAGCGTTAAAGAGAATTCACACATACTCAATCTGTATTTTTTATTGATATACCTACTTTACGGAATATGATACTACTGTTAGCACAAAAAAGTGTTGAAGTGGCAAGAAAATTCGAAATTTAAATTTGACTCAAATATCACTTTCAAAATAAGAATATAACATTGCATTATCTATTATCTCATTGGATCTATTTATACTAGTTATTATAGGTAAAAATATGCTAGACTTTAATATTACTTTATCGTGAATCTTATAAGAACAAGTTAGTTCTTAAAAGGATTTTATACGGTCACTAAACAGACACACAAATCACGAGCGAAAATAATGAAAAGGAAAATTATTGTTTGTGTCGCGACTTGAGGGCGATCGCAATAAAGCAACTCTGTTAGTTTATAATCCATTCTTTATTATGTGAATCGCAATACAATTTATTTATTGGCGCACTAATGACCGTTTAGGCGTAAGTGATGATACGTTACGATGATACTACAAGTTGAGGATAGTACTTGTTCAGAGACAGATGAGAGAGAGACTGAGAGAATTACCCATCCATGGAAAAAACCCTTCCTTTTAGTTCTGTGGATACTTTGCTTTTAAACTGCATTGCAATGAAAATAGAGGCTACACATAAAGGATTTAGAGTTTCTCTTTGGTTATTAAATATGAACTTAACATTTCTTAGGAAGACCGATAATTAAGTTTTACACCTTTTCAGACGTGACTTGCATGCAAAGAGTTTTAAACAGCAAGTGACCAGCAAGTTTCAGTGTACTCTAGGCAAAGTATTTAAATATTTAAAAAAAAAACAAAATATTTTCATTTATAAATGTTTTAGTAAAAAATATCACACTTTTTGTGAGAACTTTTAAAATTATAATTTCTATTTCCACTCATATTATTATTCTTAATTATATTAATGTAGAGATAATATGAATGAAAAAAGAAATCTAGATAGAAAATAGGAATAAAAAATATTGTTAATCTAAAGCAAACAATGTTCATAAAAGCCGTTTAGGAGGAGTTAACAAACACACGCACAAAAGGCTATGTATAGATTAAACTCGATATGAATCAAACTTGCTAACCGCTCAGTTACGTGCAACATTTGTCACAATTCTAAAAGAATTAACATAAAAAATATTTTATGTCAAGAATGGTTTGCACAGACGTTCGAACTTACTAAAACTAACTTCGAGTAAGAAATAAGATGTTTGATACTTACAAGATTTATGTGTCTTTTACAAGTTTCTGCATAACAAGTAGCAATAACATTGTTTAATGTCAGTTGTTCAATAAAAGGATACATGTCCTTCCGACTGCAAGAAATAAATGTATCACATACATAAAAATATATTAATAGCATACATTATAACCATTTTTTTTTAATTTGATTAAATTATTGAAAAACCTTTTTTTTAAATTGTTTGAAATTAATTGTAATATTTTAAAATTAGAATTTAATTAATTGGGCTAGATATAAAAAAGTTTTACAAATAAGCGTTTTGAACTGAACGATATAACAACATAATGTGATATATTATCACTACAAATAATATAAAAATCTTATGATGTATTATGATAATGTATGTAACTTTTAAATATATATACATGTATGTAACATTTTAAAAACGTTTTCAGACAAAGTTGCACGCCATTATGTGGGGCAGAATATGGCGACTTTAGATTGTACCACAAAAAATTTTTTTTTCACACTGTTCTTGCCAAATAAATTATTATTATTAAACACGAAACATATTCTGAGCTGGAAATTCGTAACTCATATAGACAAGCTGCAAACTGCAAAGGTCTTATAGCAAGAATTGTATAACCTATATAATTTTCACGAAATTAATTCAATTTGGTAAATGAATTTGTTTTTAATTTAAGAGATATTATTATTTAATTTAAGTATGTCATGTGCCGTAGTCGAATACATTTTTAAAGAAATTTCCCGAACATTACTTTTGGTACCTACTATAGACTTTTTTTAAAAAACGGCATTAGTTCTACTGCCCGACATGGCGTTTAACAATTTATTATATTATATCATTAATAAAATACATAAATAGAACTCCGAAACTCAAACTTTATTTTGGTTAAAATTTGAAACTCTAAGAAAACAGATATACAATTTATTTTCAAGTAATATTGCAGCTACAAATATAATAAAATAAAACAACGCTAAGGCAACATACAAAGCCAAACAGATCATCGATAAACAAAATATACGAAATACAAAATATAAGTCAATTAACAATAGAAAACATTTAAGAAATGACAATTTAATACTTAAAAAAACTAAATTGTTAATACTGCTCTATCTACTAAAATAAAGTCGAAGAGAACTCTCGCTCAACGTACTGAGAATGATTATAAAATAAAAAATGTGAGCCGTCACGGGACGCCTGGCAGATGTGAAACATCGAAATTATTTTGTGAAGTAATATGCAGAAAAGAACAGATTGTGCTAGGAACTAAATATGTCATAATGATAAAATTAAATTTTACGGTTTTGTTTTCCAGATAGCGATGACTATTTATTGAATAAACGTTTATTTTCATTAAATACAAAAATTTACTACTGCATATAGATTGTATGTATATACCATCATATAGCGTGGCGATGCGTCGCCACGGCATGCGTCGCCACGCCAGAAATCGGTTTTACGTGCGGCTATAGATGTTTCACATCAATAAATTTATACTATCCAAAAAGGGAGGCGTTACAACACGCAAATGGTTGTACATAAATCGCAATATACGTCCTCTAAATTTGAATACCTTTACAATTGAGGAGCCTTATAATTTACGATAAAGAGTTTCTCAAAGTTGGCAAGGCGTTTTACGTAGAAATAATGTTTTCGAATTATAGACGGCTAAACATGAAGTATCGTAAATGATAATGTCGTGCTATTGTTACAACAGACAAAATAATCCCTTTTTTTCATGAATCTATAAATACAGATGTGAACTGTGAACAACTGTGAACTGAGGGCAAGTTTAATATTGTCTATGGACTACGCGACTACATGTACGATGTAAGAGACATTTACGCTATGTCATATTACCTATATATAAATAATAAATTCATATTCGATATATATATTTGTTATAGAATAGAGGGGAAAACGTCATCGCAGCCCATAGACACGCATTTTAATGCGTTTCTGACCGTTGAGGGAAGAGTATAATTTTAAAACAATTGGAGGTCGTATCTCCCAGGGAACACCGCCACCAGCAGTCGATTCCTTAGCTCACTAGTTCGCAAAGGAAATTGTCTTGTGAAGCGAACCGTAATCAGACAAAGAAGTTCTTATTTAAAATGTCCCCTGTCTTTAAACAAAATAAATGAATGTACATATTTATCGAACTATAACTGTCTTGGGTTAGAACGGTAAGGATTAGCGAGGGATTGGAATGGCGACATAGGTCGTAGGCCTTTGTCGAGAGACAGTAATTAGTGCTAATAGTAAATCTTATATATAAAATTCTTGTGTCACAATGTTCGTTCCCATACTCCTCTGAAACGGCTAGACCGATTCTTTGTGTATTGTATAAGTCTGAGAAGCAGCTAATATATTTCTTTCAAACTCCTAAGTGATAAGGTCCTACCAATTTATTTTATTTTTTAGACAATTTTTTTGTTTTATTATTAATACATACAACACTTAATTTTCATCTACCCACTACGATCAACCATTTTTTATTTGTTACTTAAGAACTTATAACTTGAACCTAAACCTAGAAACCTAAAAAAAATCATTCCGAATAACCGAACAGTCTCTGTGGTAGCATAGCAAAATGTTCCATGTTGGTATGTACTAAAAAGTAGGTTAGGCATTGAAGATACACGTTCGCGGGGGCAGTTAATAATGTATACAATAATGACAAAATTCTCTCTATTATGTATAATTTATGAAAATAAATCTCATGTTATTGCAATAAAATTAAAATTGGCATTGCTATAAAATTCTGCGATATAACCATTGAAGATGCTATCAATTTCGCGTTGGAAGTGATCCAGAATAAATTGAATCGTTCCATCATTACATTGTAGAAATGCTAAGAAATATTTTATTGATTGAGTCTTTGTGAACATAACCGATGGTGATATCAAATCGAATATTGGAGATATAAAGTTGGAGATTAAAGTTCTATTTCTCTTTTTTACATAACTACAAACGGGCCGTCATTAGACACTTATATTGACAGAGGGCTCGCAAGTGCGTTGCCGTACTTTTCAGCTGAATGACAAGCGTGTGCGCATGGTACGCCGTTGAATATCTATTCATTCTGTACTTTCATATATATGAAATGGAGTATGGGCTTTGGGTATCACTCTCCTTACGAAACGCAAGACGATATTAACAGACGCTAGTAAAATGAGGATTTTGTTAATTAATACTCGTAATGAATACTAGTCGAGATAATCTTACGGAAAAACTACTTTTTAATTCAATTAATTTTTAAAGAGTTCAAACCATAAGTTTTGATAACAATTACAATTAACATTATTATTTTAACATCATAATAATTTATGACATTTGCATCCCTTTTTTATATGGCTGATACGTACGGTACGACTTTCTTCGCAAATAATTATTAATAATGCAGTCTCTGATGTCCTTAAAAAGATTTTGTTTTTGCAATGCTGGTAACACATTTAAATTTACTTTATTTTATTTTTTAAAGTTGTTTATAGTACATAGTATACGTATAAGTTACAAGATATCTTTTCTTAAATACATGACAGATATGGAAACATAAATGTTAAAAAAAAAATATTTTAATTAAGATTTTGATTTTATTAAAATTAAAAAGCGGATTAGGTACCTGACAATGTTTTTTTTAATTGATCAAAACATTGTTAGTTAACTACCTACTATTCAAAATGCCTTTGAACTTATCTAATCAGATGAACAAGATTCGTCTGTGTATATTTTTTAATAGAACAAGGGGCAAACGGGTAGGAGGCTTACCTGATGTTAAGTGACACGCCCATGGACACTCTTAATGCCAGAGGGCTCGCAAGTACGTTGCCCTTTAAAGGGCCTAAACTATTGACCAGTTAAAGGACTCTAGGTTCGCAAATACTTCAGTTGGCAGCTGATCCAACATAGAGGTGGTGCACTGCAAAAACTGCGTTAAAAACGCACGTAAACGGACGACGGACGTCGAGGTGATACGGGTGGACTTTCGTATTACCTCGACGTACGATGAACTCAGCTGCAGGTATTTTTTTATTTTTATATAATAAGGGGGCAAACGAGCCTGCGGGACCCTCAAAAAGGGCAGTCATCGCAGCCCATAGACACCCATTTTTAGTGGTGCGTTGTCGGCCCTCAAGAGGAGGATTAAGGTGTTGGATGTTATTATGTCTACTTTATGTTATGGTCTCTATACCCAATAAAAATACTAATATTGATTAAAACGGTTTCGGGTGTATGGTTACATTAGGGACATTAAACTAAGGGTAAGTAACCCTATTTCCTAATATACATTAGGGCCTGTTTATTTTATATTATATTAATTAATTACGAACCCTATGCAGTTTATATTAAATGCCATTATTGCAGATGTGGATCGTGTCAACAGTTGTCCAAATATGGAAACATGTGTGACATTATTTTTGTGCAGACAAATCAAAAGCTTAATTTTTTTAAATACATATTTTTTATGTATTTGTAGTTAGCATCGTGATTACTCTTAAGATTAGCTGTTTTTATTTTATAATTGTATAATCCCACTGTAATACGATTTCTTATATGTTGTTATTTTTTTGCACTTTACGCTTACTTTTTATTTTTCCTTACTAGGATTGCCGGGAAGATGTTGCTTATCAGCGCATGACGCCGCCTATTGCCTCCTTAATTTATTTTATCTGGATTTATATGTACCAAACATGTAATGCGACAAAGTGTTAATAAATTAAATAATAATAATAATAATAATAGCCTTTATTTCCAAAAAATTTTAAAATTTAGGGATGATAAAACGTCATTCAGTTAAGTTTTGGTTTGTCCACCGTTGGACATAGGCCTCCTCCTTCCGGTTCCACTCGCGTCTGTCGCGGGCCAGGCGCGGCCAGGTAACCCCGGCGACTGCGATGATGTCATCTGCCCAGCGTCGGCGTGGGCGCCCCTGCGGCCGGCTCGCGCCGCGCGGGTACCAGTGCAGCACTCTCTCGCTCCATCTGTTGTCACTTTTCCTTGCTGTGTGACCTGCCCAACGCCATTTCAGGCGGCACACCATTTTTGCCGCGTCTATTATTTTTGTTCTTTGTCGTATCGCTGTACTCTTTACCCTGTTTCTGAGACTTAAGCCTAACATACTCCTTTCGGCTGATCGTTGAAATATTTGAATTTTCTTTATTAATTCAACTGTGATAGGCCATGATTGGCAGCCGTACAACAGTGTAGGTGTCACAACTGAGTCCATCACTTTTTTCTTCAGTGATAGACTCATTTGAGACTTGAAAATATGCTTATGTAACCAATATGAACTCCAGGCTTTTTTAATTCTTCTCTCTACCTCCTCTATATAATGGCTTTTAAACGAAATATTTTGGCCAAGGTAGACATACTGGTCGACGTATTCTATATTTCTATTGTTGACGGTAATACTATATTTTATGCCATTTGTCATTATAGATGTTTTTACAGGGTTCATTTCCAGCCCACACTCTTTACTTATGTCTTCTAGGGTTTGCAGCATGTATTGTAAGTCTTCATGCCTTTCAGTTATTAGAACAATATCATCTGCGAACCGAAGATGGCTTAAATTTTCGCCATTGATATTTACTCCTAACCCTGACCAATCCAGCTTTCTGAAGATAAATTCCAGAAGTGCGGTGAATAAGTTTGGCGACACGGGATCGCCCTGCCGAACACCCCTTTTTAGTGGAAACATGTTACCTTTCTTCTCCAACTTCACTGTGGCTTTACTTCTTTGGTATATCTTTTCTAATAAGTTAACATATTTATTTTGTATTCCTTGTTCTCGTAAAGCTAACCAGAGTTTGTTATGTAAGATTGTATCAAAGGCTTTGGAGTAGTCCACATAGGCTATATATACTGTCTTTTTGTACTCCATGTATTTTTCAATGACTTGTCTAAGTGTGAATATATGATCTAGAGTTGAATATTTACTTCTAAAACCAGCTTGTTCTCTTGGTTGTTGGAACTCTAGCTCCATCTTCATTCTGGTAAGGATGATATTTGTAAAAAGTTTGTAAGTGGATTGCAATAAACTTATAGGTCGGTAGTTATTGATGTTCATTGGGTCTCCCTTTTTATATAGTAATGTTATTACAGATGTTTCCCACTGTTGAGGTATTTTTTCTTGTTTTAAAATTTCATTGAGTAGTTCCGTGAGAGGTGATGTTGAATTAAATAGCGGATGAAAACATAAATTTGTTGCCTGGAAGAGATCGCTCGAAAGCAATAAGGCCGCCATTTGCCTTTTTTCATTTAATTTCGTTAATTGTATTATACTTTTATATGTAATGAACTGTTGATACGTAAATAAATAAAATTTGGCAATCATCTGTAATTATAGACAATAGTTCATAGTTTATATGCATAAAAGACAACAACGTAAGAAAATTTTCCATACAATTGGTATAGTATGTGTAGACAACGCAAATTATATTTGATCGATATTCAAACTTCCCAATTTCAACTCGCCCACACGCTGTTCAACAGTTCCACGTTTAAATTATTACCATTCTATAACCGAAACCATTCGTATTTACATTTGTGATTGGTGGCGCATGCGCACTGCACAGTAGACTTTGCAAATAATTAAATGGCAGACACAGAATTTCATAAAACGAATTCTAATAACGAAAGCTATATAAGGTATTTTCTTAATCCGCTGAATAGAGTCTGGGAATGAAGTTCTTGAAGAAATTTTAATCGAATACCACGACGGCGTGAGTCTACGCAGACAATACTTAGGAGTATTAATTAAGCTTATACAAAGGCTTTATACTTTAAGTATTATTTAGTTCCATTAATAAGTATTTTCAAAAGTCCCAGAGGCTATAAATCTACGTACGCTTTCCGCATCAACGCGTAAGCCAATAGTTTCTTGATAATTCAATTAATAATGTTATAAACATCCAATAAAGAAGTACTACTGTATGGACTTATGGTTGCCAGGTGTGAGGCTAGTAAGTACATCCAAATGATTCAAAGATTCCAAAACAAAGGTACATTCGCAATGTCGACCTCCATCGGGACCCTAATGTAGATGTCATCTCAATCATCAAGAAGATTGCTGGAGCTCACAAAGGCAACACGTGAATTTCGAGGCTATTCAACTTCTTGACCTAGCCTAGTGAGAAGATTGAAAAGAATAAAACGATTGGAATAAGTGAATTTGTAGTAGTGAACGTTATCGTTAAATGCTAAATAGTGGAATAAAAGTATACAAAACAGAGTGGTTTTTAGTTAATTAAGTTAGTTTTAAATTACTCATTAGAGGCTGTTCAAGTAATGTCGAGTATTATTTTAATATCCACTTTATTGTTAAAAAAATACAGAAATTGTCATTACGTTAAAAAACAAGTAAAACGACAGACAACAAATTAAATAATAATAATAAAAATAGTAAATTTTTAGATCTTGGAATAAATGTATTGTGTGTCTGTATGTCATAATTTTGCAATTAACATACGCATAGATTCCCTTAGACTGGTTTCCCATCTTGAAACAAAGGGAACATAATGCAGCGTTATTAGGGCCAAACGACGCTTGACCCGATCACAATTGATCTTGTAATTGCGTCACGCACTGATTACTGACGACATTATCCATGCATTTCAGTTGGACAATTAATCAAAGAGTATTTAAAAATCCCAAATAGAAGTAAAATACGTTTCCATTGAAAACAAACTGCAATAAATTACAAGACTTTCCTTAATACTGAACAAGCTATGGGCATGAAAGTAACGGAGACGAATTTTAAGGAAATAATGTTCAACGTTAAATTAAGTGATCTTTTTGGGATATTCTGTAAAGGTCATACAAAAAGTACTTAGTAGAGTTAGTAGTGTTTTATCATCCTAGTTTTAAGTATTAAATAGCTTACATAAATGTTAGTGGTAACATTTATGTAAGCTATTTAATACCTCCGACGACTACATAGTCGGGGAATTATCTAAAAAAAATTTAAACAAAAATCTTTTCTTATAGCATATTTAAGGATTTCGTTAATAGCAATTTCGATATTACACTTCGTACACACTAATGAAATCTAAGTTACTATTTTATAACTTAAATGATCCTTATTCTGGGGATTGTTTCAAACAATTTGTATGACTCAAAACTTCGCAATTCAAAAGAGTGGTGGAGAGTTTCTTGCCAGTTCTTATTGCCCCTATACATCCTTAACTTGCGAACTGGTATAATGTAAATTAATGGAAGTGAATGTAAATTTAGAATCAATTTAACATCTATTCTGTTGACGTTCATAAGTCTACTTGGTTACCTATATTAATAAAGTTATTTTGATACTAAAACTAACTCTTGATTAAGTTTAACACGTCTTGAAGCATTAGGCGTTATATTAATTACAAAATGAGTCATCAATTCACTCCCTCACCCATTACATGCAGACAGTCGGGGGATGACTAACCAATAACCATTTAATTTTAACTCTCTGTATCAGTTCGATAAACAATTGTTTTGTTAGGCTAACGTGAAAATCTGGTACTAATTAGGTATGTCGTAGCTAGGTAAAAAATTAAATTGTTGGCAATAAGAAATGATCAATTCTACGATTTGACTACAATAAGCAGTTTTGGTTGATTAAATCTCGTCACTATAATTTTTATTTGACCGTTATGTAAAATTTTTTTTTTCATTTAATCTTTAAGTAATCTATTTATTTATTTAGTGACAATAATAAAATGAAGTAAGTTTAATATACAAATAATTGATATTTTTAATATATAAGCAACTATTTTTTATTTGTATAGTTAATATTTTATTATATTATTTTGGTTTTTACATTTCTGGACTAAGTTTATTTGTCGTAAGTATCCGTTGGTTTTAAGTATTCCTCACTCAGTTCAATAGCAGAGATACTGGTGTGAGTCGACTTGCGAAGGTTGGCGATTACGATCCCAAGGCCCAATACGAGACTTCATCATACACAATCTTTGACCGTTTTTAATAGGGAACCTAGGGCCCTTCCCTAGGTTCCTATTCCTAGGTCATATTTGCATATATATACCTTATCGGTTATCCGATTCTTTTAATGCTCCTAAGAATACATTCTTATCATTTAAGTACTAACATTAATGAAATATAATAATAATAATCATTCTACTTTTGGTAATCTAGTTCCTTATGCTTTAATTAAGTAACATTTTTAAGTATTTATTGTTTGTTTTACCTACAATTTTGTTCCATACTTGTATGCAATTTCTATGGCCTAATAGATCTAAAGAAAGAATTTTAAAGGTGACAAGCAAAAATCGTTTAAATTTATCACACATGTTTACTAAAGTGATATCAAAGTTTTAAAAGCTCTCAAAAATGGTAAAGAGTACTTAGCAGTTTGTAAAGTTTAAGTACTATACTCAAAAACGCTTAGAACTTTTTGTGGAAGGGGTGACAATATTAAATTATCTCTGATATAATATTTTTTAAACATAAAATTTATATAAATTCTAGGTTCATATATCTTTCAATAAATTCCATTTTTGAAATTTACCAAAATTCACTAATAAGTGAATTTATAAATACTTATTATAACACTGTACGCATCCGTTTATCTTAAACCCAATACTAAATGTAGAGTAATTTAAATTAAATGTAAATTTACAATTAATTTTTCTGACGTTTATAAGTGTACTTGTTTACCTAGATGAATCAAGATATTTTGTTATTGTTTATTGTTGTTGTTAATAAACTAATGAATTAAAACAGATTCAAAGAGGATCTATGCTAGTATATATTTGTTTTTAAAAACTACTATTTGGATACGAACGCCGACCACACCACATTATACGTATAGACAACGAAACTTTCAACAAAATTTCCACTAACGTTTCAAAGCTTTATACATTCACGAACAATCTCAAACAACAAACATTTAACATGTCCTATATGTACTGAAACGGAAAGTATCCTCCTCGTACAATAGTAAAACGTCATATAGAATAGCTTTTCGACATTGAAAATGTTTTATATACATAAAGAATAATAATATTAATTTATTTTCTCACAAAACTTTATACATGATAAGTTACAACTATTTATTAATGTATGTAAACAATTGTCATTATTCTTTTGAGGCATAATTATTGTTTATGTGAGACTGATGCCTGCTAAAGGTCAGCCAGCACCTGGTTGTAACGTTAACAGAAAAGAAAATATATACATTTATCTATAATAGTATATAAATAAGGAATGTATATATTATAAGGAAACCACGTGGGGTATGTGTATGCGTGTGTGTGTGTGTGTGTCTGTGTGTGTATGTGTGTGTAATTATCATGTATATACAAACTTTCAATGGTTTCTAACCATGCATGTTCAACACTGTGTTACTAAAGGATTTATCATAACTGGCAGAGTGGCAAAGGGCACCAGATCTTTTTGAGCCTTAGCAAAGAGGTTTGCCGAAGACACTGAGTGGAGGAAGTTGTATGGTGTCATCAATCTTCAGAAGCGAAGAGCGTGACTGAAGAATATCACTTGACATTAGCGAAAAACGAAAAACAAGTAATTTTAGAGTTCTATGTAAAATCAAAGAAATAGAATTAATTCTAATCAATATCTCACAGTCAAAACAGACCTAAGGAAAATAACTCCTCATTATTTAAAACTGGTTAACATAATAATTGACCGTGACAGGTGACGAATATAGATAAGTGTGAACACTAAGGAAATGGGACATCCTGTAACAATTTTAAACGTGATTTCCTTACAAAATTTGTGTTTCGTCTCACAAACGAATTATTATTTGTGTTTTTTATAAGATAGGTGGTTAACGGACGAGTGGCTCATCTTATGTTAAGTGACACTCTCAAGGCCAGAGGGCTCCCGAGTAAGTTGCCGGCCTTTTAAGAATTGTAACGCTCTTTCATTTATAGTCACAGAGCAATCGGGCAGGAAGCACACCTAATGTTATGTGATACTGCCGCCCACGGACACTCTCAATGGCAGAGGGCTCGCGTGTGCGTTGTCGGTCGTTTAAAAACCCGGCTCTTTTCTAGGACCCTAAGACGAATTGATTCAGAAAAACGTTAGTGAGCCACTGGTTACGCGCGAAAAACACATTCTTTAAATAATGTGGAATGACGGACGTCGAGGTAATACCAATACTATTCGAGGTAATACTCGAAGTGCGATGATGAAACTCAGCCGCTCTGAACGTTCTCCATGGTAAATGCGACAGAAGATGCAGAGTTAAAATTAAATGCTGTGTCTATTTTAGATAAGCATATATCCTCTCGTTATTACTATTCTGGACTGGGTTCGATCCCGACAGAATTATTCGAACTTGCTTGAAGTGTTTAATAAAAAGTACGACAACTCGGTGTAGCATTTTTAAATCTCCACCTACAGTAATAAACTTATCTGATAATATACATATTATATAACTATATAATAGATAATGATTCACAAGATTAATATTGGAATATGTAAAAACATTCTCTTTTTAGTTTCCTAAGTTCCATACTTAAGTGTACTTAAAATGTTTAAAATATTAGTGTATTAATGCTTTGTTTCATGTTCCTCACATCAACACTAACTATGTATAAAACACAGTGTTGTATCGCTCAGCCCGGACATACAATATTTAGGTCTTCAATTGTTTAAATTAACGCGGAATATCAAGAATATCAAAAAAAATTAAGAATATCCATAGCGCAAAATCACCTTCATCTTGATCATCGAGATACACCATCACGTACATTTATCCTCACTTTAACACCATCATACAACACAGCCAAATTAGGTATTACTTAGTCAAATGTATTGAATATTACTATTTTAGACGTACAATAATAATTGTAATAAAAATAGTAATATTTTATAAATAAATTACAAAATAAAAATAGTAATATTCAATACGTAAAAATTATCTCTTCAATCCATGGCTATATTTTCGTAATTGTATATAGTTTTTGTTAGCTGTATGATTACACATTATTACTATTTTAAGTTGTATAGTAGTAGTATGTAAATTTGTTAAGTTAACTGAGAAATTAAAAGGTCACCGAGAATTAAAACTATTTTTGTACCAAAATATTATGTCTGTAACGTATATTTCATAAGACTAGTCTATGTATTAAAAATCATTCTTATAATGAATAAAATAACATGAAAATTGAACAATGTGTGCAAAAAGTTTCTTCAGGATTTCCGTTTTATCCACCTCAAACAAAACGTTCTATAATCTCTGGACTCGGATGAGAAATTAATCCGCCGACTGATCGGCTCTGTGGAGTTATTGAGTGCAATAACCCTGTAGTCTATTTTATAGTATGGATTCACGCGGAAATTTAAAAAAACGGTTATCTGTTTTATTGATAATATTTCTATGCATACCAGTATGTACTTCATTCGCTTGTAGACGTCGTCGGTGTTTGCACCTATGGCATGTTATGGGAATCATTCGCTGAGTCAATGCTCATTTATGTAGGTGTTTGTAAATATATCTTTGAAGTTAAAGTGCTTATAGAAAATAAACAAAATAAAATCAATTTAAAATGCGTCTAAAACAAAAAGAATGTAATAAAAATTAATTTAATGTTTCACGCTATTATTAAAATAAATATACGCTACGCGGTTATCCATTTGTTGATATAAATAAATAAATTATAAATATTAGGTTTGATTTTTATAACCTTTTTTTTTTCTTTTATTTGTACTTCATTTTTTACAACTCTACGTTACGATACGTGAAATTAGGCGCGAAACATACCACGCATGCGTACGCGAAACAGCTGTCGACGCCATATTGCCTCTACACGAGGTTACATTAACCATTTTACCATCAAATTCAACAAATATGAAGTTTTATATTCATTAATATTTATCATACCTATTTGGAGTTCATAGCTTAACTTTTTAGACACAGTTTTTTTGTAAACTTACAATACAATTTTACTCACAGTAGCTATATAAAACCTTTAATAAAAACAAAAGAGCATTCGTTAATTAAGAATAAAAATATATCTCTGGAATTATTAACAATAGTGCCAGTATTAACAAATTAAATGGAATAGTCATAGAAAGCGGTTTTTTTATGCGTGATGATAGACATATTATGTACGTTACTCACTGGCTGCTACGTGTTCGCTGGGTCGATTTTCTTCACAGGATGCCCGTTCCTCTCAGCGTACTCCGCACTCAATGTATGAGCCTTCAGGATTTTTGGTTTCGACATATCACAATGCTTCCTTAAAGCAACTCGAAAATTCCTTGCTCAAAGATGAACACTACTATATTAATCGATTCTTTCGACACTGTAATACTATTAAAGCGATTCGTTGCGAATTAGAATTGTATGAGACGGATTATTTGGATGTATTATGGTTAAATGCGATATTTCTATTATTTTGTTATGTACACGATCGGAGTGAAGTTGTGAAAACGGAAGCGTGGTGGAGCGGTGTGAAGTTTGGTAGAACGCATGCGTGAAGGGTTGCTGTATTGCCAGAGTTAGATAAAAAAACGTTTTCTGTTTTATTATTGGGCTAATAGGGGATAAAATTGCGCAAATTTAACTAAATTGATAAACCACATGGGGATAGTATGAAGGGGTTATTAAGCTATTGTATTCTTCTGCATAATATGCTATAAAATTGTCCTCGATTTACGAATACTTAAATCAAATGAATAACGGAGACTATACTGGCAGTAAATGTAAAATTAGATTCATTTATTGTATATTTCTCTTTTTTTTGACGTTCATAAGTGTACATTATGTTACCTATATGAATAAATTATTTTTGACTTTGACTTTATAATATTCAATTGCGTATTAAAAAAACTTATCATAGAAGCACAAACATCTATTGTTAATCTCTATAAATGCTCTCATTCTCAGAGAGAATATTAGCTAGTTTACGAAATTTTAACACGAACTTCGCCATAGATCAAAACAGTTACATTGAATAAGAAGGATCAAATATCCTATCTACATTGATCCAACAACAGAGCTGGTGCGGCTTGTGAAGCGGCTGAAAAAGCTAAAGCACGCAAATGCAGAGGTCTAGGCTCCGAATATGATTTTGTCCATTCGGTGTTGAGACCCTTGGTCAGTGGGGTTCTAGCGCTATAAGACTTTATAATAAAATATCAAAAAGGTTAGTCAACATCACAGGAGACCGAAGAGATGTCAGCTACCTCGGATGAAGAATTAGTCTAGCTATTCAAAGGGGGAACGCTGCCAGTATCTACGGAACCTTGCCTAAATTGCTATAACTGGCTCCATTTAATAATACATTTCATTTATTATATCCAAAGGACAGAAATTAAACAGATACCTTTATAAGCTCATATATACCAAGTTAATGAAATGTTAGGTGGGCTGAAAGGTTCGTGGAAAAATTCTTTTTTTAACAGAGTTTGATTCTATTAATATATTCAATACAGCCTAAGTTATAGCGGTCATACAAATTTTCGCTAACATTTTTATAGAACAATCTTCAGCCTCAATAGGCTTAGGCTAGTTTCGGTGATTACTGTGTTATGTAATGAAAATGTTAAAATGTATCGAGAAAATTTGATTTTTAAACAATATTATTGCGTATTGTTTGCGAGTGTCTTATATAAACGTCGTACGCAACAAAGGCATTTGTAATCCCTGAAAAACAAAAGTCTTTCTAATATCACATTGAATTCAAAGGTTGAAAGGGAAAAAGACTAGTAAAACAATCAAAACTAAACTTCAATAAAAATAAACCCCTTGAAGGATTGGAGAGAGTTGGAAAACACTAGACATGTTTCAAATGGGGAGTGAGTCATAGTGGTGCATAGAGAAAAATCGATCGACGCCATTCGGGATTGCCGCTGCATTGTGTAAGCAACAGTAGCGTCCGCAAAACAATTAATAAAATTCGGTTCAATAATTTATTTTTGTCAAAAAATTACATTCACTTAGTGAAAAAGTTTAAGGAGTGTATCGTGTCATCATTTTTTTAGAAAACAATATACAAGAAATTCTGAGCTCTGCATATATTAAAATATAAACCCTGTAGGAAGTGGGTACAATTCAGTGACTAATGAATAGTAATGATAATTAGTAGTCATAATTCAGTTTTATGACTGAGTTCTTTTGTATTAGTTCTTTTATATTATGTACACACCGTTTTTTTTTAAATAAACGAATGGCGCTGCCACCTTTTAGGTCTGGCTCAGATTTCTGTATCGGTTTCATGATAATTTGTTAATGGTGATCAGCCTTCTGTGCCTGACACTGTCCGTAGATTTTCTGGGTCTAAGGCAGGCCTGGTTTTTCACGATATTTTCCCTACATCGTATTAGGGAATGTGAATGGGCTTTATGGGCAGGATACGATTCCGAGTTTTTAAATAACTTTAGTCTTAGCTAATTATCGTAGATTTTTTAGAAAGCATCGATATTTATCTTACATCAGATGGATTAATGATATATATAAAATCCTTTACTTACGTATTTTATAAATAGTTTAAAAAGTATGTATAATACTTCTATAAATTTCTCTTAACCACACATTCGCAGCGCTGTGTTCAAAACTGCAATAAACGTGTTATCGTAAAGAATTTCTCACTGTTATAGTTATATATTATTCATTAGGTATCTGTTAATAATAATAATAGTTTTATGAATGCTATGTTTGCATCTTAAACGTGGGCCATTAGATTTGTAATTGAATTTCCTTTTGTATGTCTCTAGATGTAAGATTTTGTTGGCACATCTTTTCAGATAAATAAATCTCTGCTTTCACATACGCTTTCATATATTTTCACGTTGACATCATACAATAAATAATTTGGCACGAGACGAGGGTGTTCTTTCAACCTTGAAACCAAGAAGATTCAGAAACACCAGCAAATGTCTGCCAAATAAAATTATATGTTATGTTATGTAATATTATGTTTAAGAATGCAGAACTTGGAATAAAGAAATAGGTTTTAAAATGTTAGAAATTGATTTTTTTTTAATTTTCCATTTATTTATTTTGAATTATTATTATTACTATAGAGGTTATGATAATTGCTTGTTTATTCCACAATCTGAAAACATAAATAATTGGGAGTATGACGGGTTGACTCGTTAACAAAGAATTTCATCCATTTGTAGTTACATATTTATTTTCTTAATTATAAGATTTTAGTATATTAATGTTTATAAAAAGCTTAGCGATTGGGTATTTTAAGGTGTACAAAACAATGGGGAACATTCTAAGACAAAGGCGAACTCTGCTGCTGTAATTGATATTAAATTTGAATATATGAACGAACGGATCTCGGAATATAATATTTTATATATTATACAAGGAAGTATTGTTTCTTGTTTAATTTCATATGACAAAATGGACTCGGCACATTGCATTAAAAATATATAAGTTTTTAATGCCACAAGCATTAAGCAACTTATGGATTATTTTTTCTTAAAAAAAAATGTGTGACAATTTAAAAAAATCCAAAGAAACTGTTGTCAAAGTGTGATTTTAGAGGGTTTTAAAGGACTGTGCAACGGACACTCGATTCGAGTATTTTCTACTAAATATGAATTATTAAATACTAAAAAAAAGACGATTTGCTTACCCTACATTTCCACCCCTGGTAATCCCCGAGAGTCTCCCCATTGCTCAATCACAACGTTTAGCAAATGTGCCATAACCCATAACCACTGTTTGGATTTTGGGGATTTTTAAGATAATTTTTGTTCCGAATATATCAAGAAAAATATGTCGAAATCAAAGCAATTATATTAGAGTGTGTTATAGGTATACATTTAATAGTACTAAGCTCATATTATAATTTAGTTTTAAACGTATATAAATCATCAATCTAACTCAGCTGGCGACCCAAAAAGTATCTTGGCCTCCGAAATGAGAATCTTCCAGCGCTCCCTGTCCAGTGCCATCTCCCGTTAATTGGCTTTTAACTGGTCATTAATCTCATTCCAGTTATATAAAAGCGACAAAAGAATAAATGTTACTGCGAAACAAATTATATTTTAAAATTTAATTATCACGTGACAAACGTGTTTTAGAATTATTTTCGCGTTTTTTAATTTAAAGCATAATATATGGTACCTACAATTTTATTTTCAACTTAAATTTAATAAATCAATATATAATTATTATAGTTAAAAGATCACACCTCAATGACAGACCACGCAAGGTTGGATGGTGGCAGTGGGATCTAAGGAAGCTTCATTGCCTTAGTGCTTATACTTCACAAACACTTTTGCACCTTTTTGGACCCTCACATCGCATTGCCATCACTCTTCGCTAAGGAGTGCCCATATGTACTTCCCAAAATTGACCCCGCAGCTGTGAAGTGTTGGTGAATGACGTCATTGCCATTACCTAAAGGGTGCAGGACGGTTTTTCGCCGCTTTCAACGACATGCCACTCTCTTGCTTGCGTGAATGTTCCAGTCATTATGGAGCCAACAAATATCGCTAGAGACGATAGCAAGCTGCTGGATATGTTTCCTTTGAATTTGATTTGCCTGGGAGCATGGGATGGGCTTTGGTACGGGCTGATATAGACCAGTGCTTGTTTAGACTCGCCACCTCGCTTGATCAAACGTTAAGGCTGTAACGGCCGCAGATGAGGTGGAAAATAATAATAAGATTCCTTACTCCAACTTTCATTTTGTTTCCATTAGAGTAGAGACTCTTGGGCCGTGGGGTTCAAGTGCACAGCTAATTAAAGATTTAAGTTGGCGCCTGTTAGATAGTACCGGTGACCTCAGATCTGGTGGTTTCTTCACTCAACGAATACATATTGCAATACAGCGAGGAAATGCTGCCAGTATTAAAGCAAGGAACACTATCAATTTTTATCTCTATTTATTTTCTTTTTATAAATTCTTAATTATTACTACTAAGTAGATAAAGAATTGTAAGTATTTTATGTTTGTGTAATGGAAATAAGTCCATAACATATATATCGAAACTAGAAAGGATACCTAGCAGACTAAATAGACGTTTCCATACGAATTTATTACAAATAGCTGTGAAAATTCACGCTGAAATTATAACTTGAAAAGCGTAATTAATGAACTATTTAACGCTGGCTTGCACTTATATGCCCTCGGGTGTTGCGAATTCTAAAGGCTTTGAAGGGAAATGGTAGGCTTATTCCGATATAAAGTTACTATGCTCTTTGACGATTGCTACGTCAACTACACTCAAAGGAGATAATTTTGGTCAAATTTTAAACAGTTAATGTTTAAATACAAATTCAGAAACTGTTCTGACAGTTGATCAACACAACATCAGACAGTAATGAAATCTGACGTTGACATATTATTTTACGTACATACTTCCCATAAACATACCAAATATTTCTATGGAAATTATAAATCTTTTAAACCAATTTTAGTGGTAAAATGACAATGCTGTTTTTAGACAGACGGTGAATTCTTAATTTTTATATACTGCTTTTAACTATTGAGTCTAAAAAGTGTACTTAAACTAATGGAACTAAACAACGGATTATATTATATTTCAGACATACAATGTGCGATCAAAACTTTGAGAAACTTGGTAGTGGAGAAGGAAAAAGATCACGTGGTTTGGCCGATTAAATGTGGAATTGGACAGAAACCGGTGGAAACAGTTCGTCCGCTCCAGATGTTTCTTTGACTACGACGCGACGCTCAGACAAGAGCTACCGACTGAAAAGAGAAACTGACCATCAATAGATCCTCATCAAATTTGAAATGATTGGGGAATTTTTTTAATATAATAGTGGTGAAACTAAAACAAAGTCGTGTTAGTTTCACCACTTCGGCTTCATCAAGATCGGCTGGTCGGTAAATATTACATTGTGGTGCCATCTGTTGATAAAACTACGCATAATTTTATATCGAATTTGTGTCAGTTCAAGAAATTTCGATCTTGAGGTGAATGAGTAAAATATGCTGTATTAGAAAATGCTTCATCATGCAGTATCACAATATTGGCGCTAGAGAGAAGAGGCCTAATGTGTAAAAGTGCCATTCTTCTTTCGGAACGGCAAGCAATAATACTATTTTGTATTTGCAAGAAAAGTTTTATTAAAGTTATTACCTAAATGAAAACCTAAATGAAGTTAAACTAAAGTTAACACGTTATTATTAGACTGTTAGGCGGAGCGGTGTTCGCCGTAGTATTTTATAATAAAATTAATTGCACGATTTTGCGATCGCGTTTTTTACTTTAAATTACGTAATAAGACGTCGGGAAACCATCTGCGGTTGATGAATACTGAATAAAAACTTTTTGTTAGTCAACTAAAAAGTTTTTATAGCGACGAACAATACAGTATTCAAATACACTATTGTTGTGGGGGTTTCAGCCAACATTCTCATGGATGGATTTTGAATTCAGAATTTTAGTCTGTTCTTAATTTTTATTGTAGTCTGTGACCGTAGTCTATGACCCATTTCTTGCAAATGCCTTTGGTAAGCATGTTTTATTTAAATTCTATTATTGTAATGCTAAAACTATGAGTTAATTTTTCAACATGATATACATCCACAATCGCAATTAAAAATCAACTTATCTGAACTTTTGAAAATCAAGTTACTTTTCTTCCCTCTTATTTTGCATAATTTTAGTTATTACTATTTTTTTCCTCAAATAAAATTGCTTTACCTTGTCTTCTGCTTCCTCCGCTCGGCCCTCAGCCTCCAGAACTCGTTGCTCGAGCTCCGAGAGCTGAAACAAAAACATTTGTATTTTTAATGAAATTAAGTATTGAGAGGTATCGAAATTTGCAATGTTGCACAGTGCTCCATCTATCGTTAAAATATGTTAACATGATAACATCGCCATTGCCATCTAGCGTGTCAACTTCCTCAACCACACGTACTTCCTATACATCTGCGCAGTTCCGCAACCACCCGCGAGGTGGCGCTATAATGAATACTTGTAACAAAACTAGGTCGAAGCGAATAGGGATTGCAGGTATGTTTATTTTGCTATTCATCAGGGAGGCTGTAGAAAGGGCATTATTGTTATGTACGAGCGTATTCGTGTGGTTTCTGAGGCATGGGGGAGGCAAATCAGCTAGCGAAAGGGTGGTTAGTTGCGAATATGTACAGATGTAAGTGAAGGCCAAAGGCTGCGTTTGAAAGGTTTGTTTTATCGAATACCTATTTGAATATAAAACGACTCGCTGAAAAACTTTGATACAATGTATTTGTTTTACGTAAGAAGAATCTTTGTAAGATATATTTTTGTATGAGATATTTTTGACTTTTGAGAGTACAACTAATAATAAATTGCACAAAAAATTGAAATTTGGTCGATTTGTTGATTGCTTATCAGCTTTTGAATCGGTGTTCTATAATTAATCTCACCAAAGCAATAGGTGTAATACAATAGATTTTTATCTTAGACATATACATATTTACAAATAAAATTAATCAGTAGTGCTTACAACATCTTTAGGTTTGGGCCTCAGATTTCTGACTCGGTTACAACCTTTTTACAATCTAATAGTAAATCAGCCTCCTGTGCCTGACACACGCTGTCGACTTTTGATGTGTAACATCTATAGCCGCACGTAAAACCGATTTCTGGCGTGGCGACGCATGCCGTGGCGACGCATCGCCACGCTATATGATGGTATATACATACAATCTATATGCAGTAGTAAATTTTTGTATTTAATGAAAATAAATGTTTGTTGAATAAATAGTCATCGTTATCTGGAAAACAAAATCGTAATATTTTATTTTATCATTATGACATATTTAGTTCCTGTCACAATCTGTTCTTTTCTGCATATTACTTCACAGAATAATTTCGATGTTTCACATCTGCCAGGCGTCTCGTGACGGCTCACACTTTTTTTTGGGTTGAAATATGTCGGTTTTCTTACGATGTTTTTCTACACCGTTCAAGCGAATGTTAAATATGTGCACATAAAAAGTAAGTCCATTTTTGCACAGCCGGGGATCGAACCTGCGACCTCGGGGCTAAGAATCGCACTCTGAAGCCACTATACCAACTGTTCTCACATATGTTAAAATACAAAACATTTAAATATAAATAATCCCATTGTCAATATATACTTCATTATGTGATAATGAATATCACTAAAACAGCACAGCTCTTTGTGCATTGATTACTATGCCTGTGACATTACGATGTTCTGTGACACTAGTTTCATAGAACATCCGTGTTTGTGTGTTCATGTGTTGTTGTGTTCAGCCATGATTGTCAAAAAGGTTAAAAAAAACTATATTTACTTTCACAGAAATAAATAAAATAAAAGATATTAACACGTTCATGTGAGCATTGAAAATAAAGCATTTTCCCTGATACTGTTTATTTGCGTAATTATTTCGAACTGTAAATAATCCTTTCGTAACGAACGAAATAAAAATGCATACGAATGCAGACGTCAAAGGATAATATTCGATAAATCAAAAACAACCGAATCACCTCTCAAAGTACATTTGTTTGTTTTCAATATCGTTTGAGGATTCGTATTGCCTTTTCCTAAAAAAGATTGGGATTTGCTAGTTGCATGAGAAATATTCGGACTTTTTAATTTAATGTCTTTGAAATGTGAATCGAAACAGAGACTGAAGGAGATTTTACACTAAAGATTTTTTATACTTTACAGTATTTCATGTTATCAAGATTTATCTTATATATAAAATTCTCGTGTCATCTTAGTTACCATACTCCTCCGAAACGGCTTGACCGATTTTTATCAAATCTTACATATGTAGGCCTGAGAATCGGCTACTATTTATTTTTCATACCCCTAAGTAATAAGGATCGTCCACCCCTAACATTTTATTTTTTTGGACGAAATTAATTTTTTTAATTTTTTGTGTGCTATTAAAAAATACATAAAACCCTAAATTTACAACCACCATACCTTATTTTTTAATATTAATTTAAGTAATCTTATAATTTCATCCTGCTAGATAACTGATCAATTATCACTTGGTAAGTTATTATATAGTCACCGACAATTGACACGAACATTCACTTATTACATGGTAACATTAGTATCAAGACAGTTTATGCCTGCTATGATTAGTGTTACCAGTGCTAGATATTTTAAATTTTCCGCCCTTTTTCTGGATGACCACTCATTTGCCAGACTATACCGGTGTCACTTCCCAGTTAACAGCACGGAATAGGGATGAGCAGGTAGTTGATTACAAAATATCGAAAATACGTATTTAGAAGTATACATACCTATTTTAAATTTCTTTAAAAGTCCAATATTTTTAATAATATATATACATTAAATTAATCCAGTAATTCAGAAACATACAAAATGTATAATTGTAGATTTTAAATGCAATTACCCAGCGACAAAAAATAGTCTGTTACTTTAAAAAAAAAATACGTCCAGTAAATATCATTGACATTAATATTGTCAGGATTAAGAGGCAGTATGTAGCTGTCAAATCCGTCAACTGCCACTCAGAGACGACTGACAGCGATCTCCGGCGCTCATATTGCTGTTAAATCGTGTTAATGGGGATGTGACGTCTAGAGTTACATGATCCTTGTTTATTACACTTTAAGCGATGGAAAATGGGTGGAAAAATATTTTCTTCACTAAAGTTACGTTGGTAACCTAAGACAATAAGTAAAAATCAGGTTTCTCAGTAAATTGTTTTATAAGATATCGCTTTTTAATATAGTAATATTTAAATAACAACAGTACAAATACAACCCATAGATATAAATCTATGGGTTTATTGGTACCACGCTCTTAGCTATAGAGAGAGAGCCATGTGTGTGATTAATAGAAAGTCAGAATAGACTTAATTGTTAATAACGAGCCGTAGAAAAAAAAATATAGATTTATTGGATTATGTTAGCCATAAATTAAACATAGTTCATTAAGGCAAATGGGGAACTCTGTATGCGAGCACGGATGGCAACAGCAGTAATGAGCAAACTGAACAGTGTATGACAAAACAGAAACGTGCTACTACAAAGAGCAGTTCTGTCCGAACTGCTTTTATCCTGGTCAATTCGTTCAGTCGACCGAAAAGAGACAGGAATACGAAATGCAGTGTTAGAGAGGAATGTTTTGAAAACCATGGACTACAAAAAAAAAACTAATAAGTCCAACTCCAACCAACTACAGATCACCTCAAGACTGTCAATCAGATGCTTAGCTTTGGCCATATTCTCGATAAACTGGTTATAGTAGCAGCTAATGGCAGGATAAGGAGGACTGAACAAAGACATCATTGCATTAAGACTAGCTAAGAATAAATTAGCGTGGAGGCAACAATTGTATTTATATTTATGTTTATAGGATCTACGAAGTGCTCTAAATCTTTACTTCCAGAGTCAAATATCAAAAGGCCATTTTACACTGGACGGTTTATTTATAGGGCCATAACATGTGGGTCACTTGACGATTGTCCTTTTATTGACGGCCTCTAAGCCAATGCGCTGTTTATGATTATTTAACAGCATAACATATTTATATTGAAATCATACTGCTATAACTGACGTATACTGAAGTATGAAGAACTATACTGCCAGACCTATATATTATAGGATAATAGGTCATCCTTTGATGCCTTATACTGGAGGTTGGTCGTCAGTATCGTGAAGTTGTCTTGTACCAAATACAGTTACTCTTTCGCATTGGCTTTACTGGAGTCACTAACGTTGCGAAGTAATGATTTTTTCCTTCTATCAAAAGGCCGTTTACCATAGATTATAGGTGGTAGCGATCATGTCCACGTGACCCAGATACGCCACTGTTCGCTGTTTAAAAGATTTGTCGCTCGATTCGTTTAAGCTGATAACGGCGTTACACTTAATAATTAATGTTGTAATTATTATAATTAATCAACATCTTATTCTCTCGTCGTCCATGAATATTGACTTTAAAAAAAATTAACACTTTGTTCAAGTTGTTCAACAGGAACTTAAATGATTAGGACTTTATTTAACTAGCGTTAATTCGTTCTAAAGCGACTATAGGTTTCCTCGATAAATGGTCTTACTTAAATATTTTTCCAATTCATACAAGTATTTCCTGTGAATTTATTATTATTATGTATTTAAACACATTAGCAGCTTAATAAGCTGATGCGCGCGTATTTTGAGATTTGGAGAAAATATCTAATCTATTTTTAAAATAGTTCAATGATCGTACACTGATTACACTTTCCGGAAGCCTATTCCAGTCGGTACTACTCCGTTCGGGAGAAAGTTATTTAGGGAATTTATGTTATGTTGAGTGGTCTTAGGTTTTGTTGTATTTATTTTTTAAATGTGCATCGGATAATACATAAAAGCAGCGACAAAACCCCAGAATAATTCTTCAATAAAATACCTCTATCGTTGGTCTAATATAGCCCCAAAGCCTACTTTAAAGCATCCGAAATCCTTTCAATTTTCTGCATCACCACTCAAATATTGGTACATTCTTTGATGTTCTTTCTATTGGAAATAAATTGTAGTGGACCAGAACTAAATGGGGTAAGATTCTGAAATAAAGTTCGTAATGCACTGACCGGAGTGCAGTGAACCGGAAGTATAAGCCTTCAAATAGTCCTCGACTTCCTTTACGGAAAAATATCTCCGAAAGTAGATTAAACCTTCTTTTAAAAGCCGTCACTTAGGGGTTAACATTATGTACAGTATTCCCCAATAACGCGTTTTCGTATAATGCGATTGATAATAACGCGGAGATTTCTTAAGTTATATTTCTGTAGTGATTTGTCAAGTCCATAATTAGTTTTGCACCTGTTATATTTGTGTTTGTATTAAACAAATTAACTAGTTATTGACTTATTTAATAAAACAGTTTTACGAGAATACTCCTACAACGCGATTTAATATAACGCAGTCCCGCGCATATAGGGGGGTCATAGGAATCCGAAAGTAGTGTATGATCAGTAATTTTATTAACCTCATTAAGACGATTGTTTCAAATTAAATCACAAAAAACTATTAAAAGAAATTCTAAGTAACAGGTAAATCATGTCCTCAGAAAGCTTTCAACTACAACAAAATTTTACTTGAACTCCAACTTGGGTATATAATACAGACGACGAATAATCATTATTTAGATAAAAAAGAAATAGCGAGCAACAGTACAATGGACGACTAGAGAATCGCTAAGCGACGGGCGTGTTTAAATATTAACCAACTACCTTCCAGTTACCATCATGTTATTGCCCTCGTCTCTAAGTTTTACGATCTAGAAATGTACTTTGATTTAATCTTATAAATACTAGATACCCTTTAATATATTTGGGAACTGATTTTATTTATGTAATAGCAGTCTTGTTACGAGCGAGACAAATGCATATAAAAGTTCTTCAACTTGTTTTTTGAAGTGAAACTTCTTTAGGCACATGAGGGAAAACTTTTTACGGGTGAATTGCAATAATAATAATATTAGCGTCACGAAGATGTGCAGCGTTTTTGTCGAAGAAAAGGAGGAGACCGATTGAGATAGAGTGAGATAGAGCGAACGTCGCATCACGCACTCATGGAGCGAGAGGTGGAAGAGAGCTATAGAGAGATAGATTGAGAAAGAGAGTATGGGGGTCGAGAAAATATACACGTTATTGGTTTATGTATTCGTTTAGTAGTTTCATATTAAAACTTTAGATGGCAATTGTGTCGCATAACGTCTTGTGATGTGTTCGAATCCTGCCTGAAACCCATGTTCCTCTATGTGCGGAATGAACACTAAGCGAAGGCAAACATTTTGATGAAACTGGTAAGATATGTCTTAAAATCCAAAAATCTACGGCATGTGTCAGGCATAAAAGGCTTATCTACTTGTCTATTAAAAAATAATTTCAAATTTAGAATCTAAGAAATCAATCCGCCAAGTAACGTTAGTCGTTATCGATAAAAATTTGAAATTCGAATATTAAATCATTTTATGTCTTGCCATTTACAAGTAGCAAAAATTGCCCAGTTAAGCAATCGTAAAGGAGCCCCGGAGGGTTTAACTGCCGCACCTGGTTTATACCACCTGCAACTTTAATATTTCTTTTAAACTTTTAAGTGGAAATTTATAGTTCAAGTGCCGTAAGTGATTTCGATAGAATCGTATGTGAATACGTAAGTCAGTGATTTATTCAAAAAGATTGGAAATATCGAGTGTTTATACTCAATCGATCCTCATCCTATTCGGAAAACCGCTTTCCATCGTCATAACAATCCCTTTCCACTGTCTTAAAAGTTTAACAACGCTTCCCGATTTCCCCGCGTTGTTGTTGCTGGCAATGGAGTTCCATAAAATTAGCTTGAACGTTTATTCCGTTGATAAATTTGACGTGGCAACCCGGGCTGCGCATCAATCATGCAAGTATGCCGCTGTTGTGGTCTGCCCGTGATAAATTACATCGCGCATTGCGAGGATATATCGTCGCCATATTGGGAATGACCGTGCATATACGTTTTACAAGAGTTGTTTGGCAGTAGACGAGTGTTTCTTATTTAAGTGGGTAAATGTTTTTTCTTTTATATGTAGTATCAAATTTCATTATCACGTTTATATGTATATTATGTTGTATGTAAGAATAAAATAAACATTACACAAAGTACGAAGAACAATAATGGTTCCAACATAGTTTTTACATAAGAGTATAATAATTAAATTGACATAAGTATTATCTTCACAGTTATTTATAAAAATCATATAATACATAAAGCCATCTATTATTTTCTGCCCCAGCGAGCCGTACTTTAATAAATTATTCTTGCCTAATAATGCTTGCGCGATTCAATGTGCCTTCCGTGGCATCTAAAAATATCTCTTTGAAGCTTGAATTTTTTTATTTAGTAGGCCACATTATGGTATTAATATATTGCTTGCATCCTCAAAAAGGTATATACTGGCAACAACGAAAACGTCTGAAACCGCATACCAATCAAAAAGTTTTTACTCGAAATTCTGTTTGGCGATGACATTCGTCAGTAAAAAAAAGTAAAAAACCGCCAATCAGGAGATAGCGGGAATCCATCACCGCGTCATTGCAGAGAATCCAATTTTGAATTTTCCCGCCCTTTGCCTTTCTCTGAAAAGCAATTAAATAACACATTTATATCAATTTATCAGCTTTACATCATAATAGATTTTGATTAATAAATTGAATAAACGGTAATTTTATCTCTGTCAGTTTGATGTAGGGTTTCTGTGAGTACATTATAACATTAATTTTGTCTAACTGTAACAACCTGTGTACCGGGGTGACTTAATCTTAATAAAAAGTTTTGCACTAAAACAAATACAACTTGTAAAAAAATATTCTTGCAAGTTTATGCTCGCTTGAAACCTAAATAGCCACTTTAAAACGTTTGCTTAGCTGAATAATGGCGAACATAAATCTACCCTTTCTTCAATTGTTTCAAATAGTTTACAACACACATTATTTAACATGATTCCCGAGAAACCCAGTAGTGCTAACTGTTTTGTGAAAACGTAGTACATCTCAGATATATAGTTTTAAATTAAGTAGTTGCGTTTTAGTTTTACACCAGCGTTATTTGCTACGTCGTAGAAGTGATTTAAACCTTTGCTACGCACACACAAGTTGATTATTGAGTAAATTTGAACAATATAAAAGACTCATAAGTCACGTGATATCTGGTAATTTCTATCTTTATATAAATTAAAATAGTTTTGGCCTTAGTGGCTTTAGCGAGCCAGTCTTATCCCAGAGGTCGTAGGTTCGATAGCCGCTGCCAATGGACTTTCTTTCTATTTAGTTGCACATTAGCTTGACAATTTATTATGTAACAGATACAGATATTTACATTTCCTACCAGTTTTCTGAAAACTAGAAATACTTTCAGTCGCTTTTACTGTAGCATACCCGACACATACGTAATTTACGTGATTATGTATTATTATAGATTAAAAGGAAATAAAGAAAGAAAATGGATATTAAGGATAAATTAAGGGGACTTGCCCACACTAGGATATCATGTGTCGTGGGCAGCCCGTCTCTTTAGATTGTTTTTTATAGAACAGGGGACAAACGGGCAGGAGGCTCACTTGATGTTAAGTGATACCGCCGTCCAAAATGAAATGTTACCAGTACTTGAAAAAAAAATCCTCATAACACATTTTATAATTAAACTATTGTTGCTCTATAAGAATTTGTTCTGTATCAACATAAGACAGGTTCAGTTTTCAAATATTTATAGTGAATGTATGTTATGTGATATTTGAAAGAGAAGGGAGTGAGGGAGAAAAAGCTTTGGACTATGAAAGTGCTTTTTCGGGTTGCTTACATGTTTGCGTTGTGAATTAATAAGCAGATATTATAAATTAAATATGTTTATTATGAAGCATAAGATAGACAGGTATCACTTATTCCACGTCATTAAACCAATTATACCAATTACTGTGAAACGTGTAAACGTATGTATGTATGTATAATAAATAGTAAAAATATGAAATCATACAAAAGAGAGATGTCAAGAAGTACTTGGAGAAGCGGGAAGACTCTGATTTTTTTTAAGTAGTAGTTTTAAATTCTAAGTATTATTTTATATATGATGGACATATGGAATACAGCTCTGGGGATCTGCTAGTGCCTCAAATATAATAATAATGCAAAGAGCTCAAAATTATGTACTCAGGCAAATATCAAACACCCCATGGTTTATCAAAACAACAGAAGTCCACGAATTTCTTAATATGCCCATGGTGAAGGAGGAGATAATCACACATGGGTATAAGTATAAACTAAGACTTCAAAAGCATCCCAATCAGCTAGCAGGACAGCTAACTATACCAGAGACTACTCGACGACTTAAAAAGAGTCGAGACATTTTTGACCAGGACAACCCAACAGACTGAGTTTAGATAAGAGTAGGCAGGCTCCGCTGGGAGTAGCGCCTAACAAGCCAAAATCACTCAACGAATCTACTTATAGTCGCATAGACTGATCGTATGATTTAATAATTAAAAAAAAAAAAAAAAAAATATTATTTGTTGTTTTTAATTGTCAAATTTCAGTTTAGTTTTATTCTTTTGTTTTTTTTAATATATTTATGCACTTGCTTGTTTTCTGTTTTTTATACATAAATTGTTTATCTATGTAATCTGTTTTGGCTTTCTGTATTGTCTTAGTATTTTGTATTATAATAAGTATAAGTATAAGCTGTTAGATTACTTATAATTAAATAAATAAATACATAATGAACGGATACGTCACGCGATCAGTAGCTAATAAAAATAAATTTTGCTTTAATTTCATAAACACGCGTACTAATGAGAGTTTATATGGGCGTGATAGACATATAGCACTAACGTGCCAACACACTAAGATTTATGCATGGTGAAATAACCTTTAATATCACCTTGGACAAAAGCCAGCCTACCTGCTCTTATTAACGTATGTGAGAGAACACAGCCTCCCAGGAATTGCATGAAATATGCAATTTAAACATTGGAGCTTCGACAAAAGCGGGGGTATTATTTACTCAACTGAATATAAGGTTGTGTTTATATACTTAACCAGCACAGCGTCGAGAATATTATTTTTTTATCCTAAACGGATTGTATGGATAATTTTTAAATAGATAAAAACCAATTCGAAACGGTTTCAATTATAAACAAGGACGACATGTCAGGCACATGATTTAATTACAATAATAATAATTATTTATTTGTAAGAATATGGTACAATAATGTTATAATGCAAATATATCTTAAAAAATAGAATAAAAGTTACAATAACATTATGAGTCCTATAATTTTGACTATAATTCTGATTTATTTAATCACATTATAAAATTAAAATTAATTATGTGTAATGTTTCACGCAAATAATAATAAATAGAAAAATATTTTTTTTTCAAAAGTAGTAAATTAATTCGATGTTTAAAATTTTAATATAATCTTTAATGTTTTTGGTAGTAATTTAAACATTAATTGCTATACAAAATGTGGTTTTCCTAGACAATTCTTTATTATTACTTATTTATTCTTAATTCAAATATATTTTTGGCAAAGCCAATTTCTCCCCTTGTCTACTTGTCAGTGGTCCATTCATCATATATTGTATTGTATGAATAAATTATATTATTATCTATTACTCATTATTGTTATTGATAATTTAATTAACCTAAGATATTCACAGACGAGGATGATTCTAAATTTAAAAAATCTAACACAGACACAGCGCACGGTTACAACAACTCTTAGCTACACTCACAAATACATGACTGGAAGCACACCTATTCACACACTCACACTTATGTTTGATTAGTTATAACACTAAATCTACTTTTTCTCAAAAAAACTGTTTTAAACATGTACCATATATCGCTGAATAATTGTCAGCTGGTTACGGTATACACTGGGACTCACTAGTTTGGGGACTAGCGATAGGACTAGGACTAATAAAGTTTTTATTATTTCTATGTATCAAAATCCAATTCAGTTTTTGTACTAAGTACGCAGTTTTAGATTATTTTCTAAATTTTACTTCCATTCTCTTTTATTATTGTAATAGTAGTTAAAAGTATGATATTAAATATACGGTCTGGGTAAAGCCAACATTTTTAAAGCGTTTGTTATGTCACTGGTCTATTGTTGTTTTATTTATGACGCCATGTTGTGGTCGTAAAATTGCTTTGGGGAAATTAGTTCTTATAAATATGTACATACACATAATAATACTCTTAAGTGTATAATTAAATAATTTATTTAATTGCATAGGGTTTTTAAATAGAGAAGAACGATAGCAAAAATTTCAATGAACGTCTGGAAGATAAAACCACATAATATTCTGTGTCCATTAAAAATGATTTTTATATGGCTTAATAGCCATTAAATTAAAGTTAATTAAATTTGTATTTAATATCATCATTATAGAACCGAGGAAACACAGGCATAACAAAATATACTTCGAGTTAAATCAGTTATAAAGGTCGTAATGATAACCAGCTGCCCACTGTTATTTCCGAAACAATTCCACATAGGTTAAGTACAAATTCCTGCAACGCACTTGCGAGCCTTCTGGCAGTGTTAAAATCAGGTGAGCCTCCGGCACGTTTGTCCCCTGTTCTATAAAAAATGACGTTGTATTCAATATTGATTCATGAGAGCAGTGGAGAATTGCGCGTTTAAACATATTATATATAAAAAACATATTATGAGTTTCCACCGACCTTGCGTTGATTACAGGCTATATCAGTCTGTTTTATGGCACTGAATTAATAAAAATAAAATATATCAGTGGCTTAACCTTTTTTAGGCGTGGGCCTCATATTTTTTTACCTGTTTTATGATCGTTTGTCTAATCTAATAGACTTCTTGCCTGACACATGCTGTCGCCTTTTTCTAAGGCAAGCCGGTTTGCTCACGATGTTTTCCTTACAGTACGAGCGAATGTTAAATGCGCACATAGAAAGATAGTGTATTAGCGCATTGCCGGGCATCGAACCGGGCACTTCAGGGATGAGAGTCGCACAGCAGTAAGCAGTATGTACTAATATAGACTTTATAGTTAAAAAGAAATGAGACGGGCTCGTTAATGATCAAAGAGCTTTTAAAGGCTGCATTAGCACCTCTATATTCAGACCTCTCAGACTTTGCCTATGCCCTATGTATCCTTTGAAGACGTTTTTAATTTCCAAGAAAAGGGATGTCAAAGACTGACTATATTAGCCCTATCTGTTCTATGAAGAATATATAGCCAAAGATAGACTGTTTAATAAATACAAAGAGGTTGGAACTGAATGAAACTTAGAAAGGAAAAAAATCAGAAAAATTGTAATATACATTTAACTAAGTATATAGGTATCTTATATATCTATGTGTTTTACGTATTTTGTTCCCTATAATAATTATAATACAGATAGATAGTTTTTGCCGCGTACCGCCACTTTGTGGAACCAGCTGCCCACTGAAGTATTTCCTAACGAATTCGACGCAGGGTCCTTAAAGAAAAGAGCGTACAAATTCTTTAAAGGTCGGCAACGCACTCGCGAGCCCTCTGGTATCGAGTGTCCATGGGCGGCGGTATCACTTAACATCAGGTGAGCCTCCTGCCAGTTTGCCCCCTGCTCTATAGAAAAAAATTTCTTAACACTAAATAAAATTCTTCGTTAATTCAATTTAATTAAACAATCCAAATTCAGTGTTCTAAATCAGCTCAAATCACTGCGTAGATTTCCTGACAACCTCTTGAGATTTTTTCTCTCTATCACGAACAGGCGCCGGCATAATTGAATCCAGCTACCGTCTTTGCATACGAATCTTTTAAATGACCTGCTTTTGAGCCATAGATTCTCAACATTTACGCGTATTAAAATTTATAAAATAATTTGGAGAACATTTTGGAAGAAATATATTATTTTATTTTTAAGTGGTTTTAAAGGACGCGTGTCATACGTGCGACGAGTAATTTTGAATAAAATGCTAAACCTCGTCTTTGACCTCTGCATCGAGATTTGAGTATGTGTTGCCGACCTTTGAGGGAAAAGTAAGTTGTGTTTTAAAGGTTCATAACCTAATCCTAAGTCGTATCAGTTCTTATGCTGGCAGATGGTTTTACAAAATGGGATGCACGATTACAAACTAGGTATTGTGTGCGTACACACGGGTTCTTATACTAATGTAGTTCTGAAAAATCTTCTTTCGAAACGAATCACTGTATTATTTACGAGCTCGCATCTATTAGCACTTACATAAGAATCTTATTAGTATTTAGATGAGAATGAGGGCAATCACATACTTATAAAAATATGTTATACAAAGGTGTTATACATGTGTGAAAATGACATGAGAACTTCTGACGGCGCAGCGCTAACCAGAGCCATGCACCTTCCTCACATGCGAGTAGCCCGAAACACACAACTCCCTAGACTCTTTGTATTGAAGTAGTCGCATTAGTCCACCAATCATCCGCAAATATACAATGTAAGTGCATAAAAAGTAATTATATATTAATAAAAACGGCAAAAGAAAATAATAATAATAGCAAATAATTAACACTGCAAGGTTGCGTCAATTGTCAATGTCACTTGTCAAAAAATGCGCTAAACTTTGAGTGCCCGTGACTTTATCACAATCTGTCTGTGTATTTCACGTCGGCGGTCTCATCGCGGCATTTGATTTTCCTCTTTATCGACTTAAAACGATTTCGTGTACGTGTTATAATTACATTGTGCATAGCATAAGTTAGTACCTACATAAGTAAGATTCCTGAACTCAATTACCCTCACAGTATAATACGATCACGCTGAATGGGCCATCGAACAGAAATCTTCATATCGCTCCGTAAAGCCTGCCTGCCCACTTCTGAGTTTCTGGAAGGAGCTAGGCTGACTTAATTAGACTTATAACGGGCTCATGACCTGATAGCGGTCATAGCGGTGGATCTCACTTTACCGGGTATTATATTAGCTATGCTAGGGAGTGAGGAGGCCTGGAGTGCAATGGTCTCCTTCTGTGAGCGTGTAACGCTGCAGAAGGAGGCAGCTGAGCGATTGAGGGAGAGGTTTGGGGAAGACTGTAGAAGGACCGGTAGTTCAAGGCTGGGGGCTCAATCTCGAGTGGCCCGGAACCGCAGGTTTTGAATGAGCTCTCTATGTCGGATATAAGCCCGGGTCCCTTGGGTAGAATGCCTAGGGAACCCCGAGGGCCCATTTTAAGGGCGTGTGATGGGTCTCGCTACCCCTCTGAATAGCAGAGGGATTTGAGTGCAGACCCAGCCCCACAGTCCCCGTGTCAAGCTCGACATTCTTGATGCGGGCCTACATAAGTGTATTTTCACCTCATTAAAAAAAAAGACTTATAACGGGCGAAATGGGCGTCTAAGTGCGAAACAGAGTCCACACTACTGTGTGGGCGCTGTATCTCTATCTGTACAGAAACACATCTCTAAGACCAAAGAAAATAAGGCTTTCAAAACAAAGTTAATCACGATATCACGATAATAAGGGGAGCGCGGAACTTGACTGTTTTTTAACATCACTATAACAGAATCTTACCAGTGTTCTTGTATTAAATATTTGTACAATTATAATTAAATAACATGTAAACATAACAATGAAATATATACAATTTATATTTATTTATAATTATAGCAATAATATAAATTAAAACAATTTCAAAATGTTTTCCCTGTGGCAGTGTACCTAAATGGCTGGCAGATTTTTTTAAATTTTTTTATTCATAATTTTTTTATTTTTATTAAGTAGTATTTAAATATTTGTACATACAAAATACAATTATAATTAAATAACAATGAAATATATTATAAATTAAAACAAATTCAATATGTTTTCCATGTTGCTGTGTACTTAAAACGCTGGTAGAAATTCCTCGCTGTATTGCGTTCTTAGTCGTTCAGCGAGGCAAGCACCAGCTTTGGGGTCACCGGTACGATCTATCAGGCATCTACTTAAATCTTTAATTAGCACTTTAAAGGAAACAGAATCGAAGTTAAAGGAAATAATCTTACTTTAAGTAAGAGAGAAGATTGAAATGGAAACGTGTTAAAATGTACAAGTATCTGAATTAAAAGGCTATTATTATATAATTATTATAAATTATAAAATTACTGTTTTCGTATACTTTGACATAACACTTGTTACTGTTAATGTGATAAAACCTATTCAGATTGTATTCTTTGTAATTTAAAAAGGTCTTACTGTCTCTTGTTTTCTTTTTAAGATCTAAAAAAATACGTCACAGCGTAAACATAATTTCAAAAAAACAAACAAATATTTACTTTAATTAAGACACCGTAATATATCTAAGAATAAAGGAGCGGGTGTGGAGCGATGCTATAAATAAAATATTATAAAAAAATACTTTAATTTAATGGATATTTTATCGAGGCACCATTATCGGCAATTCGTTTAGATGCAATTTTTAACGTAGTTGATAATGGCATATCCTATATGCTACGAAATTTATTCGAACATTATTAGATCTTGTTGTCATTGTCTCCTTCGAAGAAGTCTTCCACATCTATTTTAAGCTAATTGAACGACTATACCATTCAATCAAAATCTTGGATATTAAAAAGAGTGGCGGAGAGTTCATTGCCAGTTCTTCTGTACCGTTCTCCGTAATTGATTTGTGAACTGGCAGTAAATGGAAAATTAGAAGCATTTCATATTTGTTTATTTTTTGACGTTTATAAGTTTACATTGTGTTACTTAACTGAAGAAATGATTTTGAATTTAATTTGTGTGTTTCACTAACATTACTATAAATTTCCTGAGGTGTCCAATTTTTTTTCAATAGAGTTTTACACACGCTCAAACATACATTACATATTTGGGCCTCACAAAGTCGTACTAAACGTACATATATCTGAAACACACTCCACAATCCAACAATACTGGCGATTTTTCCTGATGCTAACTCATATGGAACTTTTCTAAACTTTTTGCTACCGACAATTTATTCACTGGACAGATAACGCACCCTCGGTTTACCCGGGAGCCGAGTTTAAATAATCGCAGAGCTTTTTCTTCTTTAATATAACTGTAGGCATTCAATATAAAGCTTTTAGAAGCGAGTTTTGTGATTTTGCGAAATTGTTTTAGAATTATTTATGAGAAAAATATGTTTCAAATCAAATAGCTTTCGTAGCTAACTCGTGTTGAACTTTTAGAACTTTTCGTGTTGGTAGGCAGATTTGATACGAAACAATAAATTTCATCATCCCGATGAGAATACGAAATTCCACCCGTATCACCACGACGTCTAACGTTCCAAAACTCAGCGTTTTCTTTTCGAGAAAATTTGCAGTGCACCATAAATGTGGAACCAGCTGCCCCACGATGTCTTCGGAGTGACTATGGGCAGCACTTAACATCAGATGAGACTCCTGCCCGTTTGCTCCCCGTTATATAAAAAATATTACCTTAACATACGCAGAAATACCTAGTGAATATTTGAGGATTTTCCTTAAAACGAGGCTTATAAAATTTTATAATAACATAGATTGCTATGCTAATATTATTAATAGGAAAGATTTTTAAGTAAGTATCTTTGTAACGAAATGGCTTAAAAACTGCTGGACCGATTCTAAAATTTCTTTCATCATTTGAATGCTACATCATTACTGATTAATATAGGCTATTATAATTGTAAGAAAAAGGTTAGGATGTATTTTCTAAACATCAGTGAATTAATTTTTAAAATTACCCGTTCATGTTATTAATTCTATTATCATTTTGTTTTCAACAAATCCCGATCACAAACGGAGCCAGCGATACACTATTTCTAAATACATTATTATTTAAGTATGTCCGCATTTACTGTAAGTTTATCGGGCCGCTAGTTAAAAATATAAAAAAAAAACACTTTATAATGGCTGCGTGTGAGCTGTGAGTGAGCTTTTTACTTTTAACATTTCTTAAATTAAACATCACATTATTCAGTAATAACAACCTTATAAAATCCGTAAGTATTTCAAGTAAAATATATTATTTATAAGTTCACTTGAAGCTGAAAAAGACATTTAATAATTAATTAAACAATTCAAAAACTTGTATATTTGGTTATCTGCATGGAAATCGAAATAAATGTCAAAGTCCATGAAAAATTCTGTCAAAAATTAACATCAGGGGTGTAGCAAACATTAAAACGTTCTATTTTTCAGAGCATTAAGGCCAACCCTCGCCAAAACGAATTAGTTACGAACTAGGTCACAGGGTGCCCCATTCTCCCATGTTACGCTTTTGCATAATGCGCTCACCTCTAACTCTTATATTTATATTTTAGATGTTATTTATTCATGTTGAGCAGTGTCGGCCTAGTGGCCTATCATCCCTAAGGGTGTAGGTTCGATCCCCGGCTGTGCACTAATGGACTTTCTATGCGTCTAAGTGATTTTTTTTTATTCATGTTGAGACGTCCATAAAACAAATATTAAACTTTATTATGAATAATTAATTTACATGTGCATTTGAGCTGCTGTCAACTTTTTTATCACTTGAGCTCATCGTTATTCGGGCTATTGTTAATCCCAGAATTTTCGGGGGGCGCAATTAATATTTGCATAATAGAACACTGGTATACTTCTCATCTTAGATGTAAAACCAAAAACCGAGAATATGTCTAGCAAAAACGGCAAATAATACTCAATGAAGGTAATTGAAACGCATGCAGAAAACTGAAGCAAGGTAGGTTTTAGTAATATTTAATATTTTAGTCGATATAATAATAAAACACAGTAAATAATTTTCTAAAGTTGCTTGGTGCGTCCAAACTTTAGTTTATATATATCATTTGTTAGATCTTAGACCACTGACGAACTGAGAAGCGTTTCTCTGAACCCCATAAAAATAGAATGATCGTCGTCAAACAGTTTTTTCGGTCTATTTTTTTGATAATATTGATGAAATATGTATAATATTTGTTATAGAATAAAGAGGTACAGTAGCCATAGGGACGCCCAAAAAGGGCAGTCATCACAGCCGATGGACACCCATTTTAGTGGGTGCGTTGCCGGCCTTTGAGTTTAATCTTACTTTGAAATTGTTCAAAGTCGTAGCGTCGATTAATAAGTTATAATAAAAATTGAAATCTGATTGAAAGTTAAACATACTGAATCTTAATAAGATATATAAATACACACGCAGACACACAGGTGTATGTATATATTCAAACTCCACCTTCCGAATTAGGAAATTTTTGTTTTACAATTTATACAGGACAACTGTTAGTACATTATATAAACTAACATAATTAGATATAAAAATAGTCATGCATTTTAGAAAAACAGATAAAAGCACTTCTTCCAAAGTTATTGTAATTTTTCATACATCTTTAACCAGATTTATCTGGTTTGATCCGGTAATGCGCGGACACCGGGTAGGCGTGCCGGCCGTGACAAATGGCCATCGGGATGATGCCATTGACGCTAATAGCCCAACGTAGTAGGGTTATGTCTTCCTTATTTAAATTTAAACAAAATTATTTTCTTTTTAATTGTTATATTAGGCTTAAAATCAACTATTTGACAACATGGTCATTAATAACTTTATACATACTAATTTAATATTAGACATTATATTTATTTACATAATTTTAAATTATTTGGGAGTTTTAGATTAAGTGAATGTTCTCTTTAAACGAGAAACACATCAGTAATTTTTAATGTTCGGGCAGTTAGAACCAACGATGGTTGTAATGCTCTTCCAAACAGATCTATCTGCAGTAAACGACGCTTTGAGAACATGAGAAGCAGACCCATTTTATGACAGTCTCCAAGTCGTCAGTAAGATGCTGCCGCCATTATTGTCCGTGACCAATAATAATTGCAAAGAATATATAGTTTTTTTAAATTGGATATATAAATTTATTATTTCTTTTATAATTGTAATATTTGTCTTTAAATTTTGTGCCCACATTGATACACAGCATATATTTGTTTTTTGTGTGTCATACTATGTTCTCTGTAAGGACGTGTATTATCGACTGTCACTGTCATCTGTCAAATGTTCGATCCATATTATCCTGGTTTGAGACACTTAACCGGTAAACATGACTACGATGCGTAGTTGACATATCGTAATCCATTCTTCTCAGTTTTGGTTCGTTTAGTTTTTGTTACCTGAGTTTCCTTTCCCGTAATAAATAAATAAATATAGCCTTTAATTTACATTTTATCCTACTTCTACTCTATACACTACTTATGCTTAATAACGAAATTAAATTAAGGTAAATGTAAATATTATCATATAATTTCCCATTAGACACCGGTTTCTTGATTGTCTTGCTTTTCAGCATAGGCCTCCCCAAGTGTTCTCCACAAAGATCTATCTCTTGCTTTCCTCATCCATGTGGCTCCTGCCACCTTTTTAATATCATCTTCCCATCTACGATGCTGTCTACCTTTACTTCTCGTTTTATGTCTAGGGCACCATTCCATAACTTCTTTGGTCCATTTTTCCGTATTGCTTCTCATCAAATGCCCGGCCCATTTCCATTTTAGTTGTTTGATTCGGTATTTTATGTCTATAATTTTAGTTTGTTTTCTTATTGTTGTTAATCGAACTTTGTCTTTTAGTTTTAAGTTAAGTATACTTCTTTCCATTTGATGTTGACAAGTTTCTAATGTTTGAATATTTTTGTTTGTGCAGCTCCATGTCTGACATCCGTAAGTCATGGCAGGTAAAATACATGTATTAAATATTTTCTTTTTGGCTTTGTTTGTTATAGTCGAGTTTTTCATGACCTCTTTTAGAGCCCAGTATCTTCTCCATCCTATGTTTATTCTATTTTTGATTTCTTTTGTTGTGAGGTCTGTGGGAGATATTATTTGGCCAAGGTATGTATACTCGTTTACATATTCCAGTTCCGTAACGTTGTTAAGTTTAATAGGAGTTTTGATGTAATTTGTCATCACCTTTGTTTTACTTGTATTCATTGATAATCCAACCTTTTTGCTTTCGTGAACAAGTTCTTCAACCATGATTTTTAGAGTTCTTGGGTCCTCGCATATTAGTATAAGATCGTCGGCAAATCTAAGGTGGTTTAAAAATACTCCATTAACCTTTATACCATAGTCGTTCCATTCGAGCTGTCGGAATACATATTCTAAAGTTGCCGAGAAAAGTTTGGGTGATAAAGGGTCACCTTGTCTGACACCTCGTTTAATCGGGAAATATTTTCCGACCTTTTCTGTGCGTATTTTGGCTTTCATATTTTCGTAAATGTTCTTAATTATTCGAATGTATTTATCATGAACCCCTTGTGAGGCAAGGGCTTCCCATATTTTCCCATGCTTGAGCGAGTCAAACGCTTTGTTATAATCTATGAACGCTAGATAGTAATTTATTCCATACTCGTTACATTTTTGAATAACTTGCTTTATGGTGTGAATGTGGTCTATGGTTGAAAAGCCACTTCGGAACCCTGCCTGTTCTTTTGGCTGATTTTCGTCTAAAGTCTTTGTCAATCGCTCTAACATTATTTTGGAGAATATTTTATATACATTAGACATAAGCGAGATGGGTCTGTAGTTCGAAATATCATCTGTTTTCCCTTTCTTATAAAGTAAGGTTATAGTGGACGTAGTCCATTGATGAGGTATATATTCAGTTGTTAAAATATCGTTGAATAGGACTGTCAGTGAGTCTACAATAATTTCAGATGCTCCAATTAAAAGTTCATTAGATATGTTATCCTCACCTGGTGTTTTCCCTGTTTTTTGTGATTTTATGGCTTTAAGAACTTCGTCTTTTAGTATGTTTGGAATGGGTTCTTCAAAAACTTTCTTGTTGCTTGTAGTTGATGTTTTTTGCTCGTCGTTATAAAGATCACGGTAGAAATCGGTTGCTATTTCTAATATTTCGTTTCTTTTAGATTTCAATTTTTTTGATTTGTAATGTATGACGTTGTTAATCCAATTAGTATTTTGCTGAAGTTCTTTCCACGCATTTTTGATACCGCCTGATTTGTTTATGTGAAATTGAATTGTTTCTGTTCTTCGTTTATGTCTGTACTTTCTAATTTCTACATTTATCAGCTTACTTAATTGAGTTATCTCTTGCTTATTGTTTTTTCTGTTTTCAAATAAAAGTGCCCTTTCTTTGAGTAACTCCCTTGCTTTTGATCCTAATTTGTCTTTTAATGGTTTGTCTCTTTCTAGTTGTCTGTTCATGTCTTTTATTTTTCCTTCTAAGGTGTCGTATTTTTTCTGGACCGTCCTAAGTTCTTTAAGGGGTGTTAACTCGGTTTTTAAAATTTCTAAGGCGTTACTTGGTAGGGGTAGAGTAATAGGTTGTTTTGTGGTTTGTATATGTTTTCTTGATTTCTTTGGCTTCAAAATGTGTAAATGACCTCGGAGTATCCTGTGATCTGTATTAAAATTAAAGTTGTTGAGAACATCTACGTTTAAGAAAATTTTTGGTTTGTTCGTAATTAAGTAATCTATCTCATTTCTTACTCGGCCTCCTGGTGATTCCCATGTCCATTTTCTCTTTTGTTTTCTTTTATAAAAACTATTCATAATAGATAAGTTATATTCTAACGCAAAGTTCAATCTTTGTCCGTTATCATTCCTTTTGCCGGTTGTATAGGATCCAAGTATTTTATCTTCACTTTTCTCTCTTTGGCCAATTTGGCTGTTAAAGTCTCCCATGACAATAACGGTGTTATATAAATTCCCGTAAATCTTTATTTAATGTATAGGTCACAGACGGTTAGGATTTCTTGGGTCCTATAATTTTCTTGTATCATATCATAGATTAAATTTTAGTCTAAACGTAAAGATAGCTTGGGTGTTTTATTTAAAAAATAAGATAATAATATTGTTTGACAACCCTATTGTAAGAAAGGCTCGAGGCTTTTCGAGTGCGTAGAAAAATTACCAAAACGAATAGCTGGTGGTTATAATAATGACTTTTCGAGAATGCTGGTAATGGCGGGAATTCCGATAAATGCTGAGAGTTGTAATATTGTCTATTATTTTTAATGCGACGTAGATAAGAAATAAAAAGATTATCATTTGTTTTATCTATTTTATATGTTCTTTATGTTATATATAGGTTATAAAATTACAAAAATAATTTGGCACAAAATTTTACATGTAATCACTGGCGTTTCTCTCTAAATTAATTAATTTCTCTTAGACGTTAAATACACATTTTTTTGGACACCCATGGAGACATATTGCTAAAAGCCTCGCAAGTGCGTTGCCGGCCTTTCAAGAATTGGTACGCTGAAGGACTCTTAGTCGAATTGGTTTGGCAACCTTCAGTGGGCAGGTGGTTCCACATAGTGGCGAGTGGCAAAAACGCGTGTAAAAACGCTCAATTGTAGAACAACGGACGTCGACGCGATACGGTGATACACCTGCAAGGCTTGCAAACGCAAAAAGCCCCCTCAGTGCTATCCAACTTGTATCATGATCTCAGGCCCCGTTGGGAGTCAAACGGCAAACAAACCGAACAATCTAAAATGAACTAAACTGACCACATAACACAGCTATCGGTCCTGAATATTACAAGGGGTATGGGACAAAGTTTCGTAAGATGAAAAGTTTGAGCGTTTCGAAGTAAATATTTAGTTTCGGCCCCGATATTACGTGTAACTTCGTGAAGTGGTCATGAAAAGCGGGCAATGTTGGACAAACTTCTTTAATATTGGTACAAGTTGTTTTAGTGTTTATTTATTGTGCCGAGTCGTGTTTTTTTGTATTTATAGCCATGAGCCTTCAAACCTGCTTAACTAACCTACAAACGTTTACAACACAACTTACATATTTAAAGAGATTTTGTTAGCTTAATGTCGTGTGGGTGTGATGTGTCTGGGTTACCTCTGGTGGCCTCCATTTTGCCAGTCATGATGAGTTTCTCTAAGCTTTTTGGATCTTTGCATGACATATCCAAAACACTCAGGTTGCGTTGGTAACAGAGTGTGGAAAGAATTTACCTATATTAATATGGTTCACGTTGGTTTCCTTAGCTATCTAGGCAATCCTAAGCATCCGACTCCAACACCACATTTCCAGAGCTATCTATTTTTCTCTCTAATCTTTCTTTCTTTTTAATTGAACATGGACCTGCAACGCCATGAGAGTTGCGTCAAACAAAACCCCTTTCCGTGGCTTTGACCACAGCACAGTTACTGACGCAGAACATTTAATCGTATCTATAACAGTAACTTGATAAAAATGTCATAAAATCCATTTGGCACTTTAACTCGTCAACAAATATATATGTATATATTCATAGATTTACAATATAATTATATGTTTGTATAACAGGGGACAAATCTCTTTCAATTTAAATCTAAATGGCGCAAGTTTTATATTTTATATTTTTTGCTTACTTTTTGCTTTTTGCTACTTAAGTAGTCGAAACGGTTTTTAATATTATCAGTAAAATATTAATAATAATATCTAGAAAAAGAATTTAATATGTTTTTAAGGCAGTTTTTGCCGCGTATCAGGACTATGTGACACCAGCTACCCACTGCAGTATTACCAATACTTAAAAAGCCAGCAACAGATTTGTGAACCTGGCAATGTCAGTATCAGGTATGCCTCCTGCTCGTTTGCCCTGTTCCATTAAAAAAAAAACAATATTTCAGAACTTAAAATATATTTCCATTATCCTTCGGTGATAAATTCCAACGTTTCCGTAAAAATATTGTTTAACAAACCCAATTTCCTTGGAAGACAACGATCCTCTCCCTTTGATGTGATGATTGGGTTTATTTTGCACAATAACTGAAATATGTATCTCAAGATAAATTACATTGACAGATCATAAGACTCGAAGGGGAAATCCGCGTTTGATGTTAAACATCGAAGGAAATGTTTATAAAATTTTTATTTTTTATAAATAACTAGCGGCCCGTCCGCTTCGCATGGGTGGATATTTATTTTTGAAACTTTTTTTTGCGATGACAGATTTAGACATTTGAGGCATTTTTTTAGAACTTGCGTAACATTAAACCTTATTGTAGTTTAACTAGTATTTTTTTTCCTTCCAATTAAAATAGCTATTAATCAGTGATAATGTAGCATTTAAATGGTGAAATTTTTAAAATCGGTTCAGTACTTTTTGAGCCAATTCGTTACAAACATACTTACATACAAATCTTTCCTCTTTATAAATACTATTATAGATATAAGATTTTAACCTTCCAATGGATTAATTTCTTAATTTTTTTAATCACAACACAACATTTTAATTTTGACTTTAAAGAATAATTACACAAAATAAACTGTTAAATATGCTTATTAGTAAATAATGTTAGTCTTAAATTAGGTTAGATGTTCCAATGGTCCTAGATTGCTAGATTGTTAATGATAAAGACACATGTATAAAAAAACTCAGTCCCCCGTCGTGAAAAGAAGTGAACTTTAATACAGCATACTTCTATAGATAGCTTTATAACTAAGCAAAAAGTTACAGAGCTAGCCAAAAAACAATTGATCCAACCTGCTGACTAATGAAAGCTATTTAAGGGGATGGTACACGAGATATTTCATCCCAAATCGTCTAAACTGGCGGTTGTTTTTGGAAAGTATTACGGATTTATAGACGCTACGTGCTCAGACATTGGACTTAATAACGGTTAACTAACGATATCCGAACTGTATGTGTTTTATTAAATCAAAACAAAAATAATTTATTCATGTAGGTAACATAATGTATACCTAGGAACGTCAAAAAAGAAATATACATTGAATGTTTCTAATTTTACATTTATTGCCAGTTCTCAAATCAAAGGGCGTAGAACGGAAGAGAAGAACTGGCATTAAACTCTCCGCCACTCTTTTAAATCGCCAAGTTTTTTTTCTTTTACACAACGTTTGTAAGGAGCTGCAACCACTACACATTTTTTTGTACGTAATTGTAAATGGACTAAAAACTTTTTTTGACAGGGGGAAAATGGGCAGATGCTCATCTGATGTTAAATGCTACCACCGCCCATGGGCTCACATTGCCAGTAGGCACTCATTGCAGACCTGAAGCAGCTGGACATCTGGTTCCACAAAGTAGTGGTCAGCGAAGAAATGCTCAGTTGTGGAACGAGGAACGTCGAAGTGAAAGTCTTTGATGAGTATATGATTGTGTGGACATGGCTTCTTAAAACAAAATCAGGAAACTTGTGCTCATAACTCCGTGAACTAATTTTTACAACATGTCTTTAATGCATCTCTTTTCCTCATAGTGTAGGCACAATTTGACAAACAGAGACGTATTTAGTTAGTTTATTCTTTAGTCATAAATTATACATTTATAAATGAAGCAGTGGCGAATGTGCGTAAATGATATAAGACTGAAATGAATTGTGACGTATTATTTGTTTTATTTTTTCCTAGAATACCTAAATACGGATATATATATAAGGAATTCCATGAAAACCTTTTACTTTCGGCCACACGCCATATGAAGAGGTTTACTAGCGGTTTTTACCGTTCGCCATTTATTATAAAGTTTATGGTGGCATAAAGTATAAAATAATGGCGTATTTTTACAACCTGATGCCATAAAACACCTTTTATGATTGTGATAACATCGATATTGGCGCGTTTGTTTAGGGCAGTTGAAGTTTCATGAAATTTGAAATAGGCGAGGTTCTAACGTATGAAGAAAGAAAATACTTTTATAAATTCGTTAGGATAAAGGTACTATAGCCTTAGTTCTAAACCAGTGTTGGCCTGTTGTGCCATGCGCACACATCAATTGTACGTGTACATAGTACAGTTTTCTTTTTTAAGAAGAAATAACTAATAACTAGTACGTAAATTATATAATTAAAAAAAATTGTATAGCAGCAGATATTCTGGTGAGAGTAGAGTCCTAATATGCTCCCTGAAAGTAGCAGGGACATAGATGTTGTTGTTATGTTGAAACTATGTGTTTGCCACTAGTACTTTTCTCTGCATGCCTTGTTTGGATACAATGTAAATACCTATAGTTTTATTAGCCCTAAGTGGCTCCAGTATGTCACAACAGTCGGTAGTCAATCTAAGCGTTTAGCGTATTATACCCAAAGACACCCTCAAGTTTTCTTTCACGGAACCAGCTGCCCACAAAAGTATTTCCGAACCCATTTGACTTAGGGTCATAAAAGGGCCTATCAATGTTGAAAAGGCCGTTCACTTGTAAGCCTCCTATTCGTTTGCCTACTATTATAAAAAACTATGTTTTTCGACATCAGGTTTGAGAATCAAACGCTAAAACAATTAATCTACAATGAAAATTATTCTATTGAACATTGTTGTTCCAAGTCAATAAGGCATTTTTAAAGCAACACTGATAGAGTGCCCGACCTTATCTAATGCATCGCCAGACTAATGCAGTTTAGTGCAGACTTAGCGATTTATCTAGATCTGATTGAATTCGATTTATGCACTAACCGAGTTAGGAGACTCATCTATTTAACGAAATCAATTCTATGGTTTAATCAAGTTCCCTTTGATGAAAACAATGCAAATAAATTGATGAATATATCGAATCTAGTTGGTTAAAAGTGTTAGCAATTTGTTTTGGAAACTTCTAACCCAATATTAATTAAAAACAGGGATTGAAAGAATTGGAAACTATAATCCAGCCATTAGTAAAGGTATATACAGAATTTCGAATTTATAATTGTATTTATAAATTAATTCATTATTATTAGTTTAATAATTTTGATACTTTAAGCTTGTGTCTTAATGTATGTAACTTATATTAGTTTGTTGAACTTATTCGTTGCAAACACTCAAATATAGTGAAGAAAAACAATTATAGATAGTAATATGAACAGAAAAGATTTGATTATCTGATTCTTTTAATTGAATTTTTTCAAATTGAAATTCAACTTCTTAAAATTAAATTAATTAATAAAGCCTTTTATAAATGTGACGAATACTTAAATGATCCTAATCCTTGGGATTGATTTGCTCCAGTTCAAATAATTTGTATTGGCGATTGAAAAGAGTGGCGGAAAGTTTCTTGCCAGTTCTTCTTACCCGCTCTACGCCCTTGACTTGCGAACTGGTTGTAAATGTAAATTTACAATTAATTTAATTTGTTTTTCTTAACGTTCATAAGTGTACATGTTTACCTATATGAATAAAGATATTTTTGATTTGATTTGAATAGGATTCGAAACTACTGGCACCACTTGAAAAATATTTAACACTATTCGAATCCCACTTTGTCTAATTCAAAATATTCTATAGAATATTTTTTTAAAAGATAGATCAATATGGGAACCTAGATAATTTAATCAATTTTGTAAAATATCAATAAAATCTAAATCACGTACGCTGTGAAAACTATTAACAATACAGCGAAGTTATGTACTACAATTATAAAAAATACATTTGTATAAAGACATAAATGTAGACATTGCACAAAAGAGTCCATAATACCATATGTCTAACTATTATATTTAATAAAATAAATATACATTCAGTGAGACACTCAATAAAATTCTTTCTCCATTAATTTAGATTTGATAAGTGTTAGAAATCTGTTTGTAGTAGATAAAATGGGTAATGCAATTGAATTCCCCGGTGACCAAGCGTCCAAAATATAGGGTTTGTTAGTTTTCAATGGATGTCCATCTTTAGGGTTCGGACATGACTTAAAACGCAGAAAACCAATTAAAAAGAACTAGGAAATATTAAAGAAAATTAATAAATTAATATATTTTTTTAACCGAATGTGTAATTTTGTTTTTATTGGAAAATTGGAGTATGATCTATGTACTTTTGGCATAATAGAAAAAAAATACTTTTAATTAAATCCAGTATACAGGTTACAGTCTAGACCCGTATTCTAGAACGTCGCTAACTAATATCTGCTTTTAAGAGCTTTCGCTTATCTATTTGAACTTTGTTATATTTGACAGTGCTCAAGTGAAGTTCGCAGTTTGGAAGTTAGAAGGCCTAAGTTTTGACTTACGTTCCTTAGACAACCAAATTCTTGAAACTCCTCTACGCATAAAACTGAATTCTATCACTCCTCCTTTACTGTGCAGAGTATCCTGCTATGGAATTCCCTACCAATCGATATTAGACGAGCGCAATCTTTAAATGTATTTAAAAAGCTTCTTTTTGATCATTTTCTTTCTACCTCGTAATTAGTTCTGCTTATATATATTTATTTTTATAGGTTAACCTTTTTATTTGCTTTTAAATTTTTGTCTATAATTATTTTTATTTATTATTATTGCTATTTTTTCTTTGATTTTGTTTTATTATATTCAATTAGTTTTAGTAACGCATGTTTTAAGTTTTTAGTTTTTTTGTTTTTTTTTGTTGCTTTTGTTAATTGATTTTTTTTTGTACTCTACCCTCTGATGGTGTTTCTTTAACGTTGTTTCTCATTAGGGTTGCCTGGAAGAAATCGCTTGTAAGCGATAAGGCCGCCCTTTGCCTTATATCTTTTGTAACTGTTTTTTTTATTTTTTATTTTTGTTATGTGTGTTTTTGTATAAGGCAATAAAGGATAAATAAATAAATAAGTTTCATTAAACTGTAGTTTCTTAGATACGACTACATCAGGTACCTAGATGATGTTGTGAGTATTTGAACTCGATAACGTTATTCTAAAATATTTGTCCAGTTCAATATAGGTTTTGTAAATGTACCTAACGTAAAAATAGCTTAAACCACTTTTTTATGTGGACTTGATGTACCCAGACATATAGACAAAACATAGAAGAGTTAGAAAATCGCTGCCTATAATAAAACGCGACAACAAGCGCCGGTACACCTATGATAAAATCGCTCCGCCTACCACCGTATGCTCAAAAGCATTAGACACAAGCTACGACACAAGACAGTGTGACAATAGAGAGCTCGCAAAAGCTACGTGTTCACTCTCCATTGAAAAACCTTATTGTAGGACACTTGATTTAATAGTGGATAATGGACTTAGCGCTATCAAAGGAATTAGATTCTTTTCTCAGTTGTTTGGGAGTGTTTCTCTTGCAATTTGGTCTATTAGATAGCAATTTGATGAGATTTTTTTGGTGAGAATGATTAATATTATTAGTATTAAGACGTTTTTTTAAACAAAAATCAGTGTCGTTACAATCTTTTTATATCTCAGCCTCATATTTGTATTTGTTTCATGATGATTGATCAATTTTTTTTGAATAGGCAAATGGGTGAGTGAACTGTGCCTGACGCGCCGTCGACCTTTTGGGTCTAAGTCAAGCCAGGTTCCTCACGATGTTTTTTGTCACCGTTCGAGTGAAAATTAAAGAGAGTACAGTGGTGCACAGCCGGGGATCGAACTTTTGACTCCAGGGTTGAGATTATCACGTTGAAGCTGGTGGGCCCAGACTGCTCTGCATTATTCATAGACTTCTTACCGATTTTTTATGATAGTGGTTCAGCAGTTTCATAGAAATCAACGTTCTTCATTAATATTAAATATCAAGTTATACGTTACCACAATACATGCTTGCAGTACCTGGAACAAATTATTTTATTTATTAATAAAAATATATAATAATTATTTCGTAATTACAAAACAAGCACTAATTACCTCTCTACATTGTTATTAACAATTAAATAGAGCAAATTATATATTTTGTTAGAGTAGATATATTTAGATATTTGTTGAGTCATCATCATAAAAAAAATTAATTGTTATATAACAGCCTTCTATGGGTTTTACCTACGCAAGTATTTTTCGCAATACCAATCTATCTTGTGCATCTTGCGTCCAATTTCGAACACCTATCTTACCGAGAATCCTGACATCTTCATCCCACCAATAAAGCCGGGGTTTTTCTTGCCATGCTGTGACTTTTTCATAAAAAATGTTAAACTTTTTTTACAAAAGAGAAGAGAGATTTTATAAACCTTTAATTAGGTATGTTGAAAAGTGTCATCATATTGCAGCACATCTGTGGCGTTAATAACATAAAGACAGAAGTAATATATAACATCACTTATACGAAGCTTAGGTAAGTTATAATTGAATGCTCTGATTGGCTAGTTCGTATCGTGTTCGGTGACGTCATCTCCGGTCGCGTCACATGCTCAATTTCCGAGTCAATTTCCTATGCAGCCAGTTTTGCTTTGACTCATCTTACGTAATAACCTATATATGTTTAAGAATCATATTGATCTGAATATAATTTTTTCTCAAATAGACTTTGATGCAACGATGTCGATAGCATATGATAAATCCCATTTATGTAAAAAAAATCTGTGGTTTTACGTTGACATTTAAAAAGAATTATCAATTTAATATTAATTTCTATTTAATTCAAAACTACAAAATTGTTTAGATGCTTCGCCTGCTTCAACATCATGTTCAGAATTAACCAGTATTCCCAAGGGTATCACCAAAAAGTTTGTTCTTATAATAAAATAAAGAAACTCAAATAATTAATAACTTCATATTTCTTGTGCTAATTTTAAATTAAAAAAATGCAAAGTAGGCCACGTCTCTAAACAATTTTGAGTTAAGAAACTAAAATTGCCGAAATTACGACAGTTTCCCTAAGATTTCATCGTTGTAATTACGAGCGACTCTTTTGATGGCCTGTAAAGTTCTTTGTTCAAGGCCCATTATACCTTCAACGTTGATAAATTAATTGAATTTCGCCGAAAGAACTTTCCCTGCCAAATTGAGGATTAATAGTGGAAGTTTCGAGTGTTCAGAATAAACATCTAAGCTAACAAGCTATGGTTTAAATTAAACGATTCACGAATGGTTAAGATTTAACTGATTACACATCTGATTAAAGTTATAGAAAAGAAATTTACAATATTATATAATTATATAATATATATAATTATATAATAATTAATTTTTATATATATATATGTTATATAATTAATAAATATATATATATATATATATATATATATTTATTAATATGAAGAATCAAATAGATTTTATGATACTGTAATTCTGAACAGATATACCCGAGTCATTATTGATTCATCATCATTTTGATATCATAGAATAACGGACGTCGAGGTGATACGGATCTGAAAAAAATGATTGTCGACGCTTCGGTGCACGGAGAAATTATGAAGTTTTTAGGTGTTCCACCGTATCTTAGAGAAAATTTTTGTATTTTGTTTTAATTGACAAAGTATGTTTTATTATTCGATTATTTTTTTCTGTTTAGTGCTTATAATGAAAATCTTTATATCGCTGTATTTTAAAATGTGTGTTTTGGATTGGACTTTTCTGGTTTTTGTTTAAAATTATAATATTTTATTGACATATATAAAATAAATGTAATTTGTTCTGGCTTTGTATATTATCCTCTAAGTACTTTGGTTTATGTATGTTAGCTGTAAGATTATTAATGGATAAATTAATATAATCAAAAACTAAAAAAAAAATATAAAAATCCCACTAATACGCGAGCTTTTTGGAGTACATGGTAACTGAACAATTATAATTTTTAATCACAAATTAAAAATTATAAGGATTATTTTTTTCATACAAATAATAACGACCGTTAGCTCCTTGTCTTTCGCTAGAACAGTACAGAAAATCAACAGCCATAGAAGAACATTTATTCCTAGATTTGCAATTTAAAAATGGAACGCTGAAATGGGAATCTCTTACAAAAGTCGGTTAAAATGGTGAAATTACGCTTTCTACTCCACGAGCGCTCGTTGAAGGCTTGAATGGAGCGATAGACGTTCGCAATCGAAACTATGGATACTTTTCACTGAGAGAATAGACAATAAAGAGTTTTAAAATTCGAATGCAGATGATTTCCATTTTTATCTATGAAAGTGCACAGATAATAGTTGTTTTGTGTTACAAAATACGAATATTTTCGATCGTTATCTTAATTAATGAATCTTTAAATCCGAGTATCGACCAATCATTATTTTATTGACATTTTGATTGACATAACATTTTATGCAAGTGCTTTACGCTAATAATACTTTTAAGGTCACAAATTTCTGGATCTGTATCATGATCACTATCTCTTATATCTTATAGGCAAATAGGTAATTAGCCTCTTGTGCCTTACACACGCAGTCGACTTTTTGGGTAAAGGGTAAGCCGGTTTCCTCACGATGTTTTCCTACACCGTTCGAGCGAATGTTAAATGCCCACTCCACTCCACTCCACTGGTGCAAAGCCGGGGTTCAACCTACGACGTCGCACGGCCAAAACTTTGACTTGAATAGACTTTAGACATGAATATCAAGAACTTGATTTAGCTACATTTATATAGTTACATAGCAGGCAACGACTGCCATAAACCTATCAGTAAAGCCCTCGATATGTACATTATATCGATTAAAAAGAGTGGCGGAGAGTTTATTGCCAGCTATCTCTTCCGTTCTACGCCCTTGATTTGAGAACTGGCAGTAAATGTATAATTAGAAGCATTCCATGTATATTTCTTTTTTTTAACGTTCATAAGTGTACATTGTATTATTTTTTACTTTGACTATCCTTGAATAAAATTTAATTTAATTACCATATTCTAAAATTAAATATCATATAACAGAAAAAAAACTATTTTTTTTTAAATTATGCGACGCACATGTAACGCAAAAAAGATTACACGTACAGTATAATAGTATAGTTATGACATATAGTTAATAGTTGCTAACATACGGAATTAGGCTAGCGCACTTTAAGATGTCTTTCTAGAATAGTAGAAAATCAATTGATGTATCCGTTTGAAGTTAAGATAATTAACAATCAAGTTGCCCCAAATCATTAACCAAAAATTTCGGGTACACCCTAGATACTCCAGGCATCCCATCAAGTTGTCCCTCCTTTCCGGACATCGCGTTTTGGCCAAAACTTACAGATGCCCAGATTGAGCACTATCGTAAACGATCTGAGATCTACATCTATAATCTCTCCCCTCACACTATGAAATTGTTTTTTATAATTCAGTTGTTTTGTTTAATTTCTCTTTTATGTTATAATTGCTGAAAAAAAAAGAGTGGCGGAGAGTTTATTACCAGTTCCTCTCTTCCGTTCTACGCCCTTGATTTGGCAGTAAATGTAAAATTAGACGCATTTCATTTATATTTTATTTTTGACGTACAAGTGTACAGTAGTTACCTATATGAATAAATAATTTATGAATTTGACTATAAGTGCTTGTCGCATTAAAAATTGTATTTTATATATGTACCAATCAGTGTGCCGTTGTAATTCGCATTTATAAATAAATTTATAAAAACTGAACAAAAGAATAACACATTAGAAACCGGTAATAAATCAAAGGGGCGAGATTAACCGGGAATATCTCCTTAACCGGATTGGGGATATGTGGGACGTGTTACGAATATATTAACGGTTACCGCGACTCTGCTTTATCCGTATTTCGGGTACATGATTATCCATATTACACGAATTTAATATTCAATTGTATCGCTAGAACTTACGCCTATTGGGAGCAAACGGTACCTGCTGAGATGACGTTAGATACGAAATCATTTATGATGGCTGAGGAATTAAATAAACAGAAACGTCCCCATATATTACGAAAATGGATATTTAAATGTTTTGGATTTGATATAGGGTCGATAAACAACGGAAAGTTGCGTACCAATTACATACGGTACCCTAAAGAAGATCGCTGACGTTGCAGCACGTGTATGATCAACGCGCGGGCTTCAAGGAATCGTTTTGCTGTTCCATCATTTACCGCGTTTTATTAATTTTAATTCAATGAAATATGTTAGCATTATATTCGTGTCTCAAATCGACAACGGATGTAATCTTTGTAATTTAAATATAAGTTTATTAATAAATAGTTATATATTTATTGGTTTTCTTTTGAGAGTCCGGGCTGCCGATATCGTAATTTACCTGACCTTTAGATTTCGCCATTAATTATAAAATATTAAAATTGGTAAAATTCAGGTTAAACTGCGTGTTGGTAGAAGGAAGAAATCATGGCTTCGCAAGGTTAGGGAGTAGACGGGCAATGCAAATGGAAGAGCTGTTACATCTGGTACAAGACATGACACGCTTCAAGAGACTGACGGAGAGGTAATGGCGAGGCACTAACAGAAGAAGGCTTGTTAGGCTAAAAAACAGATCAAGTCAATCGTAGTTTAATTATAATTGCTCCTCAATTTAATAAAAAATAATTTTCTTATGAACAAAAATTTTACACTTATACCAAACAGCAGAGTACGAATCTGAATTTATACCACAAAAGCAATTTTAATACCTTTGTATTATATCTTAAACTAAAAACCTTAAAAAATATAATATAATAACTAAAATATATTATCAAACGGAGTCTCTTAAGGCAAGGTTCCGAAGATAATGGCAGCGTTCCCCCTTTGAATCGCTAGACTAATTCTTTGTCAGAGGTACCTGCCAGCTCTTCGGTCTCCTCTGATGTCAACTAACCTTTTTGCTATTAGTTGCTTAAAAATTCTAATAGCGTTGGGACCCCACGGATCAAAGGTCTCGACACCAAACGGGACATCATATTCGAAGCCTAGACCCCTGCATTTGCATGCTAATAGCTTTTTCAGCCGCTTCACAAACAGCACCAGCTCTGTTGTTGGATCCATGTAGATAATAAGGTGGTACAGGTACAGGTTTATACAGATTGCATTTTATGAAATCAATCTCATACTGTCTGACCTCTTGCCATCTTCTCTTGAAATATCCGTTAGCTCAAGTAGACTCAGCACGTTGCCGGTGGCAAGGGACCGGCGTATGATATGGTTAAGTGCGTCATGTCTCGAGAAGTGGCCTGCACATTTTGGGCATCCGTCCGTCATGTCCTAGCTTGTCAACTTCACTGCCACAGGAACATTTTGGAGCACCTTAATTTTAATAAAGGCAACTAAAACTTACTTGACAAAACCGAGAGAAAAAGAAAAAAAAAAGATTAAAACATGATTAAACATTTTTTTAACAAGGTTTCTCTTTATTGTTATTAAAAATTTACTAAAAGTCAAACAAATTCCAAGTATTAATCATTGTTTCTTACATAAGTAAGTATTTAACAATTGATTAAAATAGGCATTACGACCTAGAATAAATTCAGTGGTTTTCTTAAGTCGAACCCTGTCAGGGCGGGCAACACGAAATGTGCATTACAGCCGACCTCTTGCAGGGCGGGCGGGGGCGTATAATTCCACGTTGTGTTAAAATCTGGCAAGCGATAAAATTATTAACAATATAAAAATGTATAACCTTATCAATCTGAAATTATGTTCTGAAAGTTACCTGATAGCCTGACGATTACGGTTCACGAATCATTAATGGCTAATTGGTTAATAGACGCATTCCACTTGATTTGCATAGCGTGCAATGTGATGTATATTGTGTTCAATATGTATGAATAATGCGAAATTTTGGTTTTTGAAAATAATTATTTCTGATACTGACTTAATAATTGCGATACCGTCAATAAGAGGAAAATGTTTCTGTTGAATAATTTGAGAAGAGAATACGAGTTTTTTTCTTGATTACAATGATTTTTCATACACATTACTCATATATATGAAACCAATGCCCATTGAGTATTTCCGAAGCAATTGGACTTAGGTCCTAGTAGAAAAGAATACCAAACATACCGCCTTGACCCCCTTATATATATACAAATTATATGTACACACAGTCGTAACCATATTTACATTACACATACACAAAATAATAGGAAACGAAGGGACTTAAATCAAAACAAAAGCTCTTAAATCGCTAAACAAAACAATCTTTGTTCGTAATATTAATATTTTCTAAGTATTTTCGGGAGGATTAAAGGGAAACGTTGAGCGAATCCGTTTTAACGACATTCGACGATGGAGCTTTTAAGCTCTCACAACTTGAACCTTAGCTATTCTTCGATTTAAATTATTACCCAAACTCAACCCTATATTATAAGACTTGTCTTGAGTTTCATTCGATAGTTTAAAGTAGGTTAACACTAATTTTATAAAGTTTAACTACTAGTACTAATTTTATATTTAGAACAAAAAGAAAAGAGGTTGCCTGGAAGAGATGTTGTCGCTTGTTGGCGATAAGGCCGCCCGTTGCATCCCTTGTAATTTCCCGTATTCCCGTGAGCTTTCTTTTTGACAACGGTACTCGTCAAAAAATATATTTTTTTCAGCTCACCTGATGTTAAGTTATACCCTCCACACTTCTAAATGGCTAGCAAGACGCTGCCGGCTTTTGAAGAATTGGCTAAGATTGTTATCGATAATTATGTTTTTTAGAAAGTGATTCAAGTATTTAGAAATCTTTTTACACGTATCCTAGTTTTACACAAAACCTCAGTCAAAGAGAACATAATGATACTATTACGTATATGTTTTTAAAATACCATAATAGTTTAATGATCATGGGAACAATAGCTATTGTATACTGAAAACTATCCAACATTAACAAACAGCAGATACAAAATATATAGCAATTCATTTCAAATACTAGCCAACAATAAAATAATAGTATACGTTCGAACCGTCTGTTGAAGAATAAAAACTATCGCAAAATTTTGAATATCGAATAAAAGCTTCGGGTGCCGCCATTTTGCACTCTCATATTAATCCCTTGACTGAATAGAAGCATTGTTTGATATTGGCGCTCCAGTGTCCAATATCAAGTATTACTGGCAGGCCTATTTGTATACGGCCTAGATTGTCTAGGGAAAATGGCCGAGTGAGAAATCGTAGGCCATTTGACTGCAGTTTCCAAAAGTGTGAAACGTATAAAATAGACCTGATTTATTTTATCTGTTGCATCTCAGATATTCATAAATATTTAGTTTTAATAAAAAAAGTTATGTAGTAGTTTTTTATATAATAGGAGGTAAACGGCAGGAGGCTTGCCTTAAATGATAGCAGCGCCCATGGACAAAAGCACTCCGCGCACATTAAAACTAAACAAAGATATTCTATCGTAGTCGTAGTTTTTAACGAAATCTATGAAGACCAGCCTTATAGGACTGGGCCTCAATTTCTGTATTTGTTCCGTAATCATTTACAGTTATGAAAACCAAAAAGTCGACAGTTTTATCACGATTTCGAGTGTTAAATGCGCATACATAGAAAGTCCATTGGTGCACAGCCGGGGATCGAACCTACGGCCTCTGTACGTCCTAAATGTGAGTGTCTTAGCGAAATAGATGTGATATTTTTAATTCATATACACATACATTTATGTATATAATAGCTGCAATTTAAATAGTTCATCATTTATTGTATAAAGGAAAGCCAATAAAAACTAGTTTAAAATAAATCAAGTAAGCTGATCTCGTAAAGGGCGAAATAATTGTATAAAATTATTCGATGTACAGTGTTATCAGAGCCATTGAAACCACTATAAAGTTGGAGCTTGGAGTGAGTCCAAACTATCGACTTTCCGATAAAATTGAAATTGTAAACGATATACTTTAATTACAATGTACGGGGAATCGTTTTCGTAGCTTAATATGCATTTATATTAAGTGAAATATTGAGAAGATTTGGAAATAGGCATGCCAATAATATTTAAATTTGGAACGGTCACTTAGAAAAATTAAATCTCCTTCAAATAGGTCATGCGTGGGTATTTATACGGTGCCCTAAGTTATTTTTTTTAACAGGGGTCAAACGCCTGGGCCACTCTCAATGCCAGAGGACTTGCAAGTGCGTTGCCGGATTTATAACAATTGATACGTTCATTTTTTGAAGGACCCTAAGTAGAATTGGTACGGAATGGAACCGATGGTGGTGCGCGGCAAAAAACGCTTTAGAAACCAATGAATATTTAATGTACCCAATTTTTTTTGAAATAAAATTATAGTTAAGAAATTTAGCACATGTGCTTGGAAACCAAAAAGGATCTGCATATCCAAATATTGAATAACAAAACATACAGTTTTAGAATTTAAAACCAAAGACAAAATGGCACATTTTACATGCGCAACAATCGCAGCTATGATCTGTGCATTTTAAAAATAGAACTCGTCATTGATTTTGATATTCTGTGGCGTGACGCCGAAACTTACAAATAGTCAACTAGGCTACCATTTTTACCCAACGGATTTGCGTGTAAAAGAAACATTAATCTATTTTAATGCGAGCTGTTTCTGCCAATATATTAGGCTCTGAGCTGCAATGCAGATAGCCCTCTGCAAACAATTGTCCCCTTTAACACCGGTAGTTATGGTGAAAAATTGCTTATGATAAGCTAAATTGTGATATGAATTTTCATTAGTTCGTGATTGCTTCATAAATAGAAACCTAGGTTTAGGATTGTTACTATTGTATTATTTGTATGGAAGTCAGTGAACTCAGTTTAGGGTCAGTTTCTTCATCTTTTAATTGAATTTTTAATAACTAACTGTATTAATCTACCCCGGATTAAAAAAAATCGTAAAATTTAAATTTCTTTAAAAGTGAAATGTCATATATAGTGATTGCTATGAAGTATATCTGTGGAAATTAAATTTGAGTAAAACAATTGCCATTTTAAAACTGATCGGAAGTCGACACGGGCGATTCGCAAAATGAATACATAATGGAGTTTACGAATTTAGGGTAATTCTTGACGTAACGAGTTGAAAACAAATAAAGCTTGAAAACAGGGTGAAACTTATTATGCTGGCAATAAATAATAAAGCAAGTCACTCCTCTGGGTCCGGGGTTGCCAACTTTTAATACGAATGTTGTGTTGTGGGGCTAATCCGGTAACATTATAGATGTGACCATAAAGAAAATATACGTCATACATTGTATTTTCAATTAAGTCGGGAAATATCGTATGTTAGTGGTAAACGGGGCGCAAACATTTACTTTTAAATTTAAAAAAGTTTTTATTTCGTGTAAATATAGCCAAGTACTAGACTACTGATAGATAAGGTATCTAAGGAGCCGTTTTTATGTAACAGTTGTTACGCGAGGCGGTGATTCTAAGTGCCAGAAGTTGAGTTGAGAGTGGCAAAAAATGTTGCCAGATTTTATTAGAACTGGTACGCTCTTTTCGCAAAGGACGCTAAGTATAATTAGTTTGGTAATACTTCAGTGTGCAGATGGTTCCCTATATCGGTGGTGCGCGCCAAAAACTGTCTCAGAAAACGCTTCTAATTTGGACATAGAAAAAGGATTTTTTTTGTAAAAACACATTTTTGAAGCACTTTTTCACCCAAACACAATCACATGTAACACACTAAACATTTAAACAAATTAAACGTGTTTTATTCCTGTCATTTGCATTTCCGTTCGATAATTAAAGGAAAAGCGATGTAAATGAATAAATTGAATATTTCAATTGTTTGCGTGCATTGGGTGTCCGGCCGTGTAATATATTCTGCACACACACATTCTATATACAATTAAAACAACCGCCGTGCCGACTCAAACAAGCAGACAACGGATTCGCGAGCTTTTGATTAGGGTCTATGGGGAGCAGATCGCCAAGTGGCTTATCAATTATTTTTTAACCGACAAACATAGACACATATCCTTGCTTGACAAGGCTGTATGAAATAGAATTTATTTTTATTACAAACAAATAACTTCTGCTGTTTTCGTAAGGCCTGTCAAAAATGTCAAACTTTATGAAAAGGGATTGGACAGCTCTTAAACTGAAATTTAAATTAACTTTCTAAGACTATAACTAAACTTTTTAATAGTACTATCTATAGATGAAAAGGTTGAAGAAAAATAAAATGTCCCTGCTTCTTTTTTGATAATAAACGTTGCTTATTAAAATCCTGTTTTTAAAATACAAAATAGCAGAATTCGAAATTCAAAAACATAGCACTCAAAGCTTTGTACTATGTCACTCAACACATTATTACAGTATCGAAAAACAAAACTCAGCTCATTAGCTAAAAGCCTTGTGCGACAGAGTAATTAAAACTGCGGATAACGTATATCCTTTAATGAACAAAACATAAATATGTACGTATTTATAAAAGTAAGTATATTTACCATTTTCTTTTACATGACCTATTTTCATAATTATTAATCATTTCAATCAATCAAGCGTTGTGCAGATAAAATTCAAAACATTTAAATTTCGAATGCATTCAGTTGCATTTCTATCTCTTCTTGAATTCTGTTCCAAAATCAAAATAAAGCGCGAACACGGCGCTGTAAAAAACTGCGACAGCTCACCAAAAAGGATTTGAATTCCATGCATCCTTTTTAGTAAACCAGAATTTTTAGAAGAAAATCGTTTTAGAATTGTTCCCTAAAAAATTTGAAAAAAGAACTTCACACGTAGGGACAAAGAGATTACAGATTTGATTACAGGTTTGTGTTTTAAAAAATAGGATAAAGTTATATATTATTCGTCCCATAAAATAAATCGAAACACACATTTAAAAGCTGAATTCAGAGAGTGTGACGACAGGATTTTACGAAAATATACCCCGAAGCAAATACTGCGCGTGACAATTTACTCGAATGAACGGGTTGATGAAAAATTAATTACTTCAAATAAAAAATACTTTTGAATTACACGTGTTGTATATAGAATTTATAGAAAGAAGAAAATAATAATTAATATATTTTCATTCATATTAAACTGATTCATAATTTTTATATAAATATATATACAAAAACACGACTCTGGTTCCATAAGGTAGTTTCATATGAAGAATATGCAAAAAACTCCAAAGTTGCTTTTTAAAATACTTTTTACAATATTTTGTATACATTGATTTAATAATTACACTCGTATATGAAGACCATGTAGTATGAACCCATAGATAACTATATTATTATTATGGTGCTCGCTTTTTTTTTAATTTACCAAATCAGTTAAAACCACTAAAGTATCATCGTATATTATTTATGGTACAAGACAAAAAGCGATTTGCCTATTCCATAAATTACAGATTCCTTATTTTCTAATCCATAGACAGCGATATTAATTCACAATATTCCAGAGACAAGGACGGAATGCACTCCAGCTTCTAAGCATAAATTACCGTATTTAATTAACTGTGGAGAGGCTGCTATGCATCTTAGTAGTTAGGGTAAGTAGCACCGCGGGGCGTTAGTAGCTCATATATTACGTTAGTGCCTTAGTAATGGCCAGGGCTTATTAAACACTAGTTGTTGTCCGCAACTTCGCGTGGAAATCGATATTATACAAGACAAATTGAAAATAGATTGTATGTACAATGTGTGTTTGTATTGTTAAAATCAATGGTATGTAAAATTCTATTTTTTGTTTTTCTTTAGATTAAGGTTCCATATATAAATATTTTTGTAGTTATATTTCATTCAGCGTGATGGAGAAAAATTATGAGTGAATTTTCACGAAGCGCGCGCACACCAACACCTAAATTCGACATCGTAAAGTTAGGTCTAGGCGGCATGGAAAACGATAACGATGTTCAAGTTGTATATTCTAGTATTTTAATATTTAGAACACGTGTTTCGTAACAGTATAATTAAACAATGTGAATAAATTTACATACATGTTTTTAGTTCTTTTCTTACTAGGGTTGCCGGGAAGAGATCGCTTATTAGCGATAAGGCCGCCCTTTGCATCCCATATAATTTTTATGTATTGTGTTACTTGTGTTTCTTTAGTAGTATTATCAGTACTGCAACGAATTGTAAATAAATAAATAATAATGTAGGCCTAGTGGCTTGAGCCTGTGCCTCTCAATCTTCAGGTGCAGCTGTGCACCAGTGGACTTTCTGTCTTGCGCATTAAACAGTATCTCTTACGGTGAAGGAAACATCGTACGGAAACGGATATTCCTTAAACTTAATACAAATCAGTCGAAGGCGTATGTGGCACAGATGGCTTACCAACTTACAACGAAACAATTAGAGAAATTTTAGACCAACAGTTTTTGACGTTCGGTACCGTAACTAACAAATGTGTTCAATCCCAAGAAATGTTATATTATTTTAATTTTAAATATTCATTAAAATAAACATGATTGTTTTTGACAAGTGACAAAGAAGTGTTTCAAAATCACTGAATCAAAAAGCATGTAAAAATGTGTGGTCTGCGTAATACATGCCAGGAGTAGTGCTTAAGTATTAATTAATTCAGTGTAAGGGACACGTCACTTCTAGCCATGATGAATAGTAGCCAGTGTCCATTTGTTATTTTGATGTATTGTTGGCCTCTATTCTTTATGCCTATGTCATGTCAGACTCTATGGTTTTATTAATAATGTTTTGGATTTTCTGTTTATCACGTTTAAACAACAGTGTTTGTAGATTACCTAAAGTAATCAGATATAGCCCATGTAAAACTATTGTATTTTGTGAAAATTGGGATTAAAATACAAATAAAATAATTTAAAAAAAATCACGGTTGTGGAATGTGGAATTTTTATAAGATAATGCTTATTAAAGTCTCATTGTCAAACAAGGTTTATATGACGGCTAAGAAACCAATAAAACCTAATGTAACCCTAATGTAACCTAATGTAACCCCAAGCAACTTTGGAGAACACTGCCGAGAAACGCCAATTAGCCAGCGGAACAAGCGACGTAAGTAGATATGGATAGAACATATACTCCAAAGTGATTCCAATTATATCCCCAAGCCGGCGCTTGTTTGGTAACCGTCCCAAGCAAAACTGGCGTCGTTCTGTCGTAGATGAAGCAAAGAGAACCAGAAAGAGTTCCCCATATGGAGTACTGTTCTCATCTCTGGGCGCTGCTCTTGCTGTTTGCCCCTTTGTTTTATAGGAAAGAAAATATGGAGAGAGGTGAAATACGCGGATCAAGACCGAACGCAATGCATACGACTGTGGATGCCCTCGCAGAGTTGCCCCATATTATGTACCTACATTATGCATATATAATGATGTATACACTTATAATGCTATCGAAAAAACCTTCGTCATTACAGGAAAATTTCTTGAAAAAACCTACCTTTCGCAGCATTTCTTCGAGGGAATCCATGTCGGCTGCAGCTGGCAAGCCGCCATTCAATCCGTTGTTGTTATTCGTCATATGTGTAACTCCACTTTTCACACATCACTTATTTTAACTCAGTATATTTTGTTTTGCAATTTTTTTTAAATCACATTATACTTAAAACACTTTCTGTAATTTATGTTTGGTGTAGTAAGATCAAAGATAAATGATTTTTCTGCCGTTTTATATAACTAAATCTAACCACAGATAAATAATATAAATTGTTATATAGCTTTAAAAAACCATAAACCAGTCAGTGAACGAAATCACTCAGCCGACACTTCAACACAGTTTAAACCTAATTTGATATACGAGACAAAATAAAAGTTTAAATAAATAAAAAATATGGGGGTAATAGTCAATTATATTAAGTAGATATAGAAAAGTAATTCATGCTTAATTCTACAGTATGTTAATATGTCACTGAACTCCTCTTAAACGGCTGGACCATTTTGAATGAATTTTTTGCATGTTGGGGTGTCGGTTTAGATTCACAAATCAGCCCGACCGATGGCGCGATTATATAAATAGCTGGTATATATATATATATATATAGCTCTTCTGTGCATGTGTTCGTAGTTAAACTCCTAAATTTTGTAAAAAAAAATTAAAACAGATTTTGATGATTTTTTTCTCTGTTCAAGTGAAGTCGAAAATTATTTAGATTATTAGTTTTTTTATGTCCGTCGGATCATTAAAATAAATTTTAACGATTAATTATTAAACCTTTTAATGCTTTTACAATTTTTGACGACTTAATAACTGGTAACACCCCCAACAGATAAACCAAAAAAAAAGATTTTAAAAATGGAATTATGAAACCGCTTCATTTAAAAACTCAAAGAAATTTCAACGAAATTATTTATAAGTTCAAAAGGCACCCGGAAAATGTGTAATGGAAACATTGAAAGACAATATTCTTTTAGAAAAGCGTCTATGTCAAAATGATAAGGAAATGTGAGAATGCAACGCTGTATCGTATTTTCAAGCAAAAGTACATTTGAGTAACTGAAATTTAACGTTCTACATTTAAATTTCTCTCTCTCTTGTATTTATTAATATCTTCTACGGGTGAGTGGGTGTGGTTCTCATTCTCATTTTATATTCACTCACTCTCTTATTTACATAAGTATTTAAAGAACACAATTACATATATACAATTATTGTAAAACGTTTTAAGCGTGTTAATCAAAAATACAGAAATTCCTAAATATTAAAAAACGAACACGAAAATTAATTCCAATTCCGAAATTTCAAAAAAGGAAGACAATTTTTTAACGCACACGCATTATTTACTTTTAGCATAGATTATACTTTAATTATATAGTTCTTTTTTGACGTTCATAAGTGATGATGATGAAATGATTTTTGATTTGATTAGAGATTCATATGTGTACCACCGATATTATGCGAAGTTCAACGTAACCGAAGGGTCCTAACACACTGGCAAAGCTGTGTAAACAGAGATTGTGTAAGTATGACTTTGCATATATTGCGTTTTGTATGTCGACCATTGTCCATGAATTTCATAGATTAATTAGATTATAGTGGCCAGCTCGTAAATCTTGATGAAATTTCGTCTGTCTTTGAATATTAAGGTTCTTTGTCTTGACATTATACGGAGTTGGTATTAGAACATTTTCCCTAACGCAATTACATGCGGCTTTTAAACCAAATGTATATATGCTTTTTGTGGTATATTACTAATAGCTCAAAGCATTATAATATAAATAGAGTAGTACAGTTTTAGCTGCTTAAAATTTAATCATTTATTAATGCATATTCCTCAGTAAATAATAAAGTTGACTGGGGGGAAATCTAGTCAAAAGTGATGTGGGGTCAAACTGCTGTGCTGAACATGGGAACGCAATAAAGAAACATTATCACAGAAACAAATTATCTTTATATTATGTCGAAGCAATGGCACTACCAGCTGCCATTTTCATTATAATTATTTTCTCTTATATTTCATTATATCTTCAATGTCAAATTAGTCAAATTCGTTATATGGTTTATTTTTTCTCGCCTTCATATATATAAGCCTGGCTCACACTGCAACAGTATGCTGCATATAAATAACAGGTTTGCTACAGGCCTCTGTCGATTGGCACCAATCGTTAATTAATTTATTCAGAATATACAAAATTATTACTTAATTGAACATGCCAGAAAAAGTTAATTTAAAACTAATGTTTCAAAATGCAAATTTAATAGATGGTTTCACCGTCCCGAGCGAGTTAAGCTCATAATTGATGGACGAAGATTGATGTTCCTGAAGGCATAATGGGAGTGATGATATAAAGTGAAAAGTTTGATCAAATTTAAAGGAATCGATCTTTTGCTACAAATTTAATGAAACTATTTTTTATTTATTTATTAATACTTCGTTACATTACAATATAAACATTTAACATAATTAAATGAAAAGAAGGGCAACTGGCGGCTTTATCGCTTTCGAGCAATTACTTCCAGGCAACAATCGGAGAATAAAAAAAAACCTTTAAAGAAAAAAATGTATCAAATAACATAAAATAGGCAAGAAGTGCAAAAATAATTATTGTACATAGTTATTAGAATAGAAGAAGAACTATTTTTGTAGATAGTAATATGCTATCCAATATGTAAACTGACTTCTATAATATCGTTTATTTATTTTTTCCGAACAACTCTTATAGACGCGTACTTCGATGAACATGGTTCCAGATAAATCAATAATAATGATACACTTTAACCATAATATATTTACCTTTCTACCTAGATTGTATCATTTCTTCATTTTGAGCAAGTGGGTCACCCTTCTCTGCCTTTTTTTACCCCCGCCCATAGACATTCACGGGTGTGTCGCCGAGCTTTGACGTATTAGTACGCTCTATTCTTAATCTAAGCTGGATTGGTTCAGAAATACTTCATTGGACAGCTGGTTCCACAAAGTGATGGTGCATGGCAAAAACTGACAAAATATCCTAGAGTTTTCGGTCACACATTATGGTTCTCTCATGATTTCCGTTAACTGTATGAGCAAGTAATGTTTGCGCAGTATAAAGAAAACATCTTTTAGTAGCAGCCGGGAATTGATCATATCTCAGCCTGCCAGTTACACATTTAAACAAATAGGTCAACTGAAACTCGTACGTTTGTATAAAATCAAAAGAATGTACAAAAGTTTGAATCGGCTCGTAATTGCAGCTAATTTGCATCGGTAAACACCCAATCACCGTCAAACTATGCGAGCTATAGCTATAAGAAATGTCTGGCATAATTCAAGCTTAGCGCATTAGCTTGCAGCTCATTTGCATTCGCAATTAGCTTGAACCAAGCCGTATCTCGCATCTGATTATATCTGGACTTTATTGCACAATAATATTTTATTAAATATTCATAGTTTGAAATGCTTAATGTAAAAGAAGATTACAATATTTGTATCAAATTACATTTAAACTCAGTCGGCTATTCGAGAATTATGCTGTATGTAATTGAGGTTTTGTACGAGTATAATCCGATAATAACGTTTACATGGCCAAAGATGGATTTCTGGTTATTAAAATATAATTGCTATTTTTTTATTGCATTGCAACGAGCCTATGGGACGCCGAAAATGGCCGTCATCGCAGTCCATGGACACCCATTTTAGTAGGTGCGTTGCTGGCCTTATATTTTCCGTTTCCTTGATATTGTAAACACTGGTTTAAAGTTTACGCGTTGTACAAATACCAAATACAGTTAGACAAACCTTCATATTTAATCATATTTAGATAGTTTTTCTTATTTTTTTTAATTTTTGTAGATACGTGTATTTATTTCATGATATTTATTTTTTTTCATAATCCAACAAAAACATAATAATATAACAAAGTAGCCAAATATGAAATACATAATAAATTGAAATAGTATGAAACATTTACGAAATGAAAAAATCCATAAAAACTTTTTACTAAGTTATAACTAATTCGACTGTTTTGTGTGATGGTGAGTAGGTGAGGGTATATACTCACGTACAAATCCTTAAATACACATGTGGGTGTGCTGATACATGTGAATTAGCGTTATGGATATTTTTCATAATACTTTTGAACATATTCTTAGATAGGTTAATCTCGTCAAGGCTTAAATAGTGGTCGTGGTATGTCCGATGGTGTTTTTCCAAATGATTAAAGTTATCTCCAGATAAACAATCCCATAAGTATATAAAGGGTGTATCCCTAAATCAATTTAAATGTCCACAGTTGAAACTGTCTACATCCGTCACGCATGTCAGAGTAATAGTTGACCACATACGTTCTAATGAGACCGCAAATTTTAACTGCGAGCGAACTGTGAATTAGGATGTAAGTAATTTAGTCACTCATAGATAGAGTGATATAGGTAGATATACATAATAAAAAAGTGCGTGCGTACACATGTCACAAGTGAAAATTCTTTGTAAATTAATTTAAAAAATCTGCGTTTACTGCACGAGACGTTGTGTTCTAGTATGTAACTTCTAACGAATAATTTCTCACTCTCTCTCAATCGGTCTCAATCGCGCGAAGACGTGCAGCGTTTACGTAAAATGTTACGTTTAAAATGCGCCTAAAGAAGTTTCACATCAAAAATGTTCATTAATTGTATCTGATGAAGTTTTATTCGATCGTAGTACTCGAGTAAATCAAAGACAAGTAGACTGAAGTAGAGTTGTTGCCATGGCAACGATGTCTCCATACAAATGATTGGTATTTTTATTGTTAAACTATATTAGTATAAAACAAAACAACCAAATAGAAGCAAATAGATTTATAATAAAAACAATGACATGAGCCCACGTTCCCTTCTATTAACCACAGGGCATACAGATGTAAGATTGCACAGACTATCAAACAATTACGTGTATAATAAAATTGTTTACTTACTAATGAGGTCTTCTTAGTTTATAACATTTAAAATCCATTAATTTACGTGATAAACCTCAAAGTTGTGTCTAAAAATTTCGACAGCGTTATAAATAGATTACAATTAAAAAATGCGATGATTTTTCGCACTAGACTCTTGAATTCTTAAATTCATTCAAGATTTTCACTTCGTTAGTTAAAAATCCATGCATAAATAAGCGAAGGTACCCTAGTGAATCTCGGTACGGGATAATTGTATTTGCCGAGTAAACTTTGTCAGCTTGTTTGTACACCCCTTTTGCCTCAAGATATGAATCCTCTTTCAAGTATCTAACAAAATTGTGCGTCATTTTTAACTTCAAAAGAACCTTCAGGTTCTAAGTGTTATTATGTCTGAATCGTATCTAATTGATTCCGTTTATTTGTTTATATAATCAATACTTGCATATTTAAAATTGTCTTAGTAACACTAAACTAATTAAAATAAGCAGTAACTTTGACTTAAACCTTGCCTTGCGAAATGGCAGTAAATGTAAATTTACAATTAATTTAATTTTTTTGACGTTCATAAGTACTTGTTTACCTAGATGAATAAACATATTTTGTTGTTGTTGTAACTTATTTTGTTATCTGATGTTGAGTGATACCGCGTACACACGTTAAATGCCGGAGGGCTAGCAGGTGCGTTGCCGGCCTTTTAAGAATTGGTACGATATTTCTCAAAGGACCCTTTACATAATTAGCGTATAAATAATCAGAAATCAACCTTTTATATTGTCCTTAAGTTTCAGTATCTGTTTCTGTTCTGTTCTGTCTGTGCTGTACTTTATGATATTTAATATTTTTGATTTTGCTTTATTTTGCCAATAGGTAATTCATATAACTTTTGTGTGAAAAATGGTGTAAAATAAAGTTATTTTTTCAAAAAGAACCAAAAATCAGAGTTCTACTATTTAGAGGTATGGATTTATTATTGTATACTTTATACTACTATTAACTTTATATTACTATTAATAATATATAACTATCATACGCCGACAAACAAAGTACAGATATGCATTTTAATTATGAGCCAAAATTCGTTTAATTTCCATCCTTATTCGAATATCCGGGACTCAATTACAATAATGAATTATGCCTTCGGTCGTGCCAACATTAATCAACTAATTAAATTGTCTTAATCAATTTTGATATTGTCTTATAAACACGCTCTTTGATGTTTCAAATGTATGCACCCTATCAAATGCCAGTATTTTATGACGCCTTCAAAATACAGGTCTCAGATTCAATAAAAAGTACAATTGGTCTATGAATAAGTCTTTACCGGCTAGTAAAATGTTATATACTGATGTAACCATAGACTTGAATTGTTCTATATCTATGGATCTATCATGGTCTACGATCTATGTTTACTATAGTAAACAAAAGCATGTAAGGTCGTTGTCGTTACGTAACAATCGTAACAAAAGGTTATTCAAAGCGAAGACAATGACCCGACACGATCAGGAATTTAGGTTAGTAATAGACTATACTAGTCTGTAAACAACTATTCAATAATATTTGTATAAAAACATTTTTCTACGAACTACGTAATACAAGATGGTTGATATACGAAACAAAATTTTATCCACAAGTATTTTTTAATGTCTCTGTCAATAGTTAATAAATATCAAAGCGACTTCTATGCCTGAACAGAACTAAACTTAAATAATGATAGGACCAATTACGGGCCACTGTCTCCTTAATAAATATATTTTTGTTCTAATCGCAGTCCCTTCAAAGCTTGTTTCAGCGCAGAGGAATCAGTGACCCACGTATGCGAGGCTGTGGCTACAAGTACAGAAATTTCGGAGCTGTGAGGTCCGCGAAGCCTGCAAAATGTTTAGAAGTCTCGGAACTAGGCTTAGTTCGCCAGCACAACGGACTCTCAGTCTAAGTGCGGAAACTAAGTCCATCAACCTTTAACATTAATGGCTGATTGTGCGATTATTTTCATAATAAATCAATCCGAATGAACTAAATTCTTAGCAAATAAACAGACTACTAAATCTACACTTATAGTGGTTATTTTTTTAAAGTTTAAATTGAATATCTTAGTGTTCCATGGTACATTTGTCAAAGAAATCTACAGAAGACTGTAAACCACGGAAAACAATGGAACATCGCGTGACGAACATACTTAGATCTGGAGAACTTTACAAGTAAAAGGGCAAAAATTATTTTCATATATTTCAGCTTGATTATGTAATTAAATAATTTACTGATACTAAAGCTCGAGATTTATCTGAACTTTAAACACTATACAAGTGTGAGATGTCTTTGAGATTGTGGGATTAACTACTTACGTACTAAAACATAAACAGAAGCTTTCATAAACTTTTCAGGCTATTTGTACTAAGCAATTGACAGTATTTATTTATTGTATTTACTCCCACTTCGTCGCAATAAAAAAATGCAATACACAGAAATTATAAGGGATGTAACGGGCGGCCTTATCGGCCAAGCGATCTCTTCCAGACAACCCTAGTAAGAAAAAAACTATGAGGAGTAAAGTGTATTATAATGTACATTCAAAAAAAACTTTATTATACTTGTATATAAGATAAATATAAAACATAAAAAATTTAAAATCAATTCAATTAAGTGTAGGGAAATTATAGTAGTAGTGAAATGTTGTTTATCTCAAAACAACGAATAAGTATCGCAATAAAGTGAGGAAATGCTGCCAACGCTAAAGGTATGCCACAAGCTTTATAAATTAAATTCTTCTTTTTATTAATTTTTAATTATTTTTAATATGAACAATCAAATATTTACAAATTTCTTGACGATTCCGATTTATATCAACCCAAGTACACTGCCACAGTTTCGGACTCTTAAAATTTGTCTTAAATTTTCTATATATCAGTTTTAAATTATAATTTTTATTCCTATGTACGTATAGGTTTAGATAAGAATATTGTAAATACTGTGTAAATGTTTGTATTATTTTTTTTATAAAAATAACAGTATTTACCTCAAATTATGAATTTCTTATTTTGTCGACGCTTCCTGGCAGAGTAATAAGCATGTTTGATTCAAAACTTTACAGCAGCAACATGACAAAGCTCAACGTTGCAGCAGCTTTTAACTAACTTTGGCAAAAAGGCGAATTGGAACTATTAACACCTTACTTATATGTCAGTATTAATACTTAATATAACCTTACATAATACGGGTACGGGTATCAGAATTTTAGAAAGGCATGTCAAAAAAGGTTGGGAAACACTGCCTCAGACCCAAAAAATCGACGGCGTGTGTCAGGCACATGAGGCTGGTCACCTACTTTATTAGTTATTACTAAAGGTAAAAGCCCCAATAGATTATCATGTACCAGAATATGATAATTCCATGTATTTGTAAATCTATATTGACACCGTTTACATAATGTGGACGTGATAATATAATTAATAAAAATTCTGCACAATTTTTGCAAATTTAATGCACAAGAGGTTATGCGATAGAATTGTCATATAAAGTTCTAATATGTCACTACTAAACGGATACATCCACCTGTATCTTTTCCTACTCTCTCTTTCTCAATCGGTCTTAATAGCTCGCTTCTTTTTCTTCGACAAATCGCTGCACATTTTCGTTATGTTTCCCTAAATCCGAAAAAAAATTACTATATTGCACCTATAGAAGTTTAATTAAAAAAATTCTAATCGGTACAGCCACTTAAAAGGAATTCAGTAACATACACACGTACAGTAGAATTATATATATAGATTGATTACTTGAACACCACTTTTATTCGTTTCGAAGTCATATTTTGATAGCACAAACCTTCGAATAATAAATTATCTGTGTACAGAAAAATACATCTCGTATTGACTCCAAATAAGTCCTTTAGCTTTGCCTCTATAAGCTAAATGTTCGTTGTAACTGTGTCGTAACGATTATTGCCTCGTGTGTGTTAAGCCTTAGCTCCTACTGCGCAGCTGATGCGAGGTCAGTGACACTTGGCATGACATTGTTCTGGTATAGACTTCCTATTTCGTATACCTAGGCCTAGGCTCAGCGTAATGTTTCGTAATTAAACGAAGATTTGATTGTTGCGGTGTTTGTGGGTGTGTATTATCGTGGAATAAATTGTATGTTTATTTGACGAATTTAAACTAGTTCCTATGATGAAACTTTATTCAAATTAGGAAGGAGGGCCAGTATCCTAAATAAAAATTTCTATTTAACCTTCAAAACTGCCATTTCAGGTGTAATTGGAATAAATGATTTGACTTTTGATTTTGTCCTCGGCGCGACAGACAGTCATTTGTCCCTAGAAATCAGTCGTCCATTGTCCTCGAAGGCTGTGGCTTGCCACCGAGATATTCTTCGAGGAGTGACGTCACTCTGTAAAGCCCGCAAAGTATCTAGAAAAACTTAGTTTCAGGCTAGCTGGAGGAGACCCGACAGTTATTTTTTGCAAAATTAAGAAGAAGGATTATTTAATAAAACAATCGTTGTATGCTTAAAATGTAGTAATCTACAGTAATATTATAAAGAGGAAAGATTTGTATGTCTTTTTGATATATGTTTGTAAAGAAATGGCTCAAAAAGAGAGAATTTTTAACAATGAAAAATATATTTTATTTGCAAGAAAAATGAAAAAATAAGATGCCCTACTAATACTACAACAATATTACCCAAGGTGTAAAAAAAGTGCCTATAAAATATATTTCATCGCATGTGCTGCGAAAACTAAACCAATAACATATTTCCTAGTGATTTCATACTAAACCCCAGCATTTATGTTTCTTTGGACGGCCTAAGAGTTTGAGATGATTCAAATATCGACGGCGACTAGGCACAGAAGGCTATTTCCTAATAATAAGCCCGAAACAACTGTAGCCTTTTTAAAGTAATCCGCTATTAAAAATAACGTACAATTGAAATTTGTAAATAACTTCACTAAGCAATAAAGTGTTATATCGAACAGGTTAGTTTAATATGCAATAGTCGCATATTTTGTTAGTAGGTCAAGGAACGAACCCACGTACGCGTTTACCACACCCACGGAGCGTTGTGAATGGTGCTATGACGCCGTTCGACAACTAGAATTATTCCCCGACTTCGGTAAAAGTCCCAGTATTTTATTAGCTGTTAATTCAGACATTTAGGAGAGATTCAGATAAGTTTCCGGTATGATTCGATTCAGTACTACTGTCCTTTTGTTTTTAGCAGACTTCAAAAGTCAAGGAGGTTATCAATTAGACGTGACAACAATTTTTTTTATTTCCATAATGCTTAGTTGATTTTGAAATCGTGAAAAGTGTAAAGAAGAATAAATTTTGATATCCAATCGTCGACATTTTATAGGTTATTTCTTTTTTTATTTTATAGAACAGGCAGACGGGCAGGAGGCTGTTTCGTATTTAAGAAAATTTGGAGCAAAGTTGCGACGTTCCTAGGATAATCTTCACTTCAGTCTAAACTTAGCGCTAAGAATGACTTCCGTATGTCAGAAGAAAATTCGGAGCTCCAAAATCCTGTATGGCTGTTCAGTAGACAATATACTATCCATTCACGAATTTTGCAAGACATTAGAGCATCTCATCAACTGAAGTATCTATTGACGAATTTTAAAAATAAAAATTACGGGGCGCCCAAAAAAGGGCAGTCATCCCATGGATGGTATTTATGTGGGTGCCGGCCTTTGAAGGAGGGAGACGGGATACTACTGTGTTTTAAACAATTGGAGGTCTTATCTCCAAGACTCCCACCGGGAGTCGATTCTAAAAACATGCTAAATACAGCAATGTTGCTACATATAAAGGGTTCGTTACAATAATTATTTATACAACAGTTCTATTCAGCGGCACACAAGTTCTTTATTCCTAATGGCATATGCCAGCCGCAAAATCTATAATCGGTTTAAGAATATACTATCGAACCAAATCGACAATACCTAGCATTAATTAAGTATTCTAGACAGTACTGCACATGCGTCGGAGTATTGTTTACGTCTGTTGCCTACTAAGCAGTCGCTTACAAATGTTGGACATGTCAAGAGGATTCTACACATCCTGTAGACAAAATATAATATAATACTCACTTATTCAATATTATTTATTGGCAATAGTTAATTACATTTTAAAACGAACAAAATCACAATTAAGAAATTATGATTATTAAATATATTGGAGTATTTTATGAAGCTTAATGAATACTTTGAATCGGGTCTGAGCACATATTTCTTTCTACATAATGTAAATAAACACTTGTAGGGTGAAATAAAACTGTAAGATATACATATATACATACTGGCAGTTTTTACACTTCATAACCGTCTCAGGCGCAGAAGGGTATTGCTGATTTGCATATCATTAACAGGGCAAGATACCAATTATATAGACATTACAGTATTTACAATAATCTTAACCTACATAAAAAATTTAAAAAAAAGTTGGTCCCTGTGGCTTTGCTATATATCTAATTCGAGCTAGGAAACACCAGCTATAGTTATCGGTGGTAACCAGCCGACTTAAATCATTAATTAGTTTTTCACTTGAACCCCTATCCACGAGTCTACTCCAGAGGGAACGAAATTAAAGTCGTGGAGGAAATAGTCTTAGTTTTTATTGTTACAAAAGATGATAAAACTGATTTCTAGTAAAACTTAAGTATAATACTACCCTACGTTAAACTTCAACAGAGTGGAAATGAAGAAAACTCACGTGAAAATCATCTCTGCAATGTGCAATTAATGTTGCACAACTTCGAGTACATAATAAGCAGAAGTTTTTCGAAGTTTAAACTTAAAAGTTGTTAATTAAACTTGTTCTATCAGGTAATTATTTGCTAGTTTTCAATTAAGTTACTTACTTGTTTATTAATAGATCGTGTTTATGGATGTAAAGAATGTGTAATCGTGCGCAAAGAAAAATCGATCCTACAAGAAAAGAGCGTACCAATTCTTAAAAGGCCGGCAACGCACTCGCGAGCCCTCTGGCATTAAGTGTTTAAGGGTGGCGGTATCACTTAACATCAGGGGAGCCTCTTTTCTATAAAAAAAAATTACGAAATGAATTTTTTTTTGGTAATGAGAAATATTTCAAACTGAGGAATTAATTAATAATGTACCATTAAAACTAATCTAATTTTGTTTTACGAATAAAGCTGTTTATATGGAGTAAAACTGAGTGCACTATTGGCCTAGTGGCTTCAGCGTGCGACTCTCATCCCTGAAATTGTAAGTTCGATTCCCGGCTGTGCACCAATGGACTTTCTTTCTTTGCGCATTTAACATTCGCACGAACGGTGAAGGAGAACATTGTGCGGAAAAATGCCTTAGACCCAAAAAGTCGACGGCGTGTCAGGCACACGAAGCTGAAAACTGGCCTAGTAGATTGACAAATTATCATGCAACTGATACAGATGTCTAAATAACTCTATGTATTATGTATTTTTTTCACTTCTTGCTAACTTTAAGTTTATTTTTTTTTCTCACATTGGTTACCTGGAAGAGATCGCTTGAAAGCGATAACGCCAGTTGCTTTTCATTTGATTATGTCAAATGTATTATATTTCTGTAAGCAACGAAGTGTTTATAAATGAATAAATAAAACTAATAATAGCTATCCCAGTTTCTCCAGATAATAATTGCTTTCCAAGCATCATTAATATCGAAAACATCTAATCATATTTAAGCTCCTTATTCCAATAAACAAACAACAATAGAACCTTCCTTCCTATAATAAAGCAGGGTAAAATGTACAGAGCAACTATGATTACATTTTTTTTAAATTATTTATTACATTACATATCACGCGTCGCGTGCTTTTTTAATAGGAGGCAATATGGCCGCCCCTGGAGATTGCCAGATGGCTCGCAAGTGCGTTGCCGGACTTTTAAGAATTTGAACGCTCATGCCTTGAAGGATCCTAGTCATGTCGAATTGGTTCGGAAACACTTCAGTGAGCAGTTGGTCCTACATAGAGGTGTTGCGTTGAAAAAACTGCCTTTAGAAACGCTCTGTTGTGGAATGACGGACGTCGACGTGTTACGAATGATATTTTGTATTCTGCCTTTACGTCCAATAATGAAACTCAATTGCAGGTATTTATTGGAAAAAAGATGCAGAGAGACCCCACATCTCTACCCGACGCCATCAAGACGGGATCAAGCCGCAAGTGGCTTGTCGTAGACATTTTAAATCGTTCTTCGTTGGATACCCAGTTATGAATAACGCACGGTTTATGCTTGTGGCTCTTATGGAGGTATCGTGTTCATTAAAAATATAATATATGTACTACATGGAAAAATAAAACGAGCTGATAAATACAGAGATTAACAAAAAACAGCAGTGTTTATATGGCGTGGTTTTGTATTTACCCTCAAAATTTATAACCTACACCATATTTTATTCTACCCTAGCTTCTTACGATGAAAGCGCCTGGTGTTCAGCAGAGTGGTCCCTCAAAGAAATGTCTGAACAAAGGACCAACGTACTTTGAGCCCTCGGGACATTCATATTCACTGAATTCAAAATTTGTGAGCTTTCACTCCGTTTGATTTCCTCTTATAATTACGCTGGCTTGGACATAAGAAATAAAGCCTTCAATATAACACTGGGTTTCATATTTATTCATCAAAATAAGCTATATACACACCTATATGTATAAAATCGAATAAATATTACAAATTTATAAAAACTATACAATCAATAAACAGTAGAATTAAAGAAATAAATAATAAAATTAAGAATATTTGTTAAAGCCACAATATTGAGAAAGTGAGCTTAAAAGCTAGTCTAAGAAATTCGATGAACGACAAAGAACCATAACATACAGAACTGTAATTAAATTAAAGCTCACCGTAAGCTTTAAGCACTCATATAAAAAGTCTTATTTATTACACATACACACAATTCCTGATCTATAATAGAAAACATAAATATCCTAAAAACGTAAAATTTGTTTGTGGACAATTAATTTTTTGTCTTTTCATCACTGTTTAAGTGATTTTGGCAAGTTAAGTTATTGGCGGAGCAGTTATTTAAAAGGCAAATTGTTAAGGAAGATTTACAGGGCAAACTATGCTTATATATTTTTGATTAAATATTATTAAATCAATGGGAAATGAGAACCAAAGCAAACATTTCGCGAATTATCTCACACTTAAATGTTAACTCTTAATTGTGTCAATTTTTATTAGTTCATTTATATAAAGCCATACTGATATAAAATGTAAAATCACCTAAAATAAAAAAAATTATAAAGCGATTTTAAAACCGATTGAGTCTTAAACATTTTACTCAAAATAATCACTAAAAAAAATACTTTTATTAATATTGTCATACAGAAATTAATATTGATTTGCTTCACGTGAAAAAAGAAACAAATAGGCAAATTAAAATTATATAGAGATTTTATAATTTTAACATAATGTCATAAAATCTATTTACCTATTATCTTTAAACACCAAACACATTTGCAAACACATAATGAAAAAACACACACAACAATTAGACACAAATAAGTTTACCACAAACACAATATATTTTTTTATATTTAATTTTTCTATAACGCGTAACGAATAACGATATTTACGAAAATAACGCCGTAGAATCGTAGCGGGCGTCTACGCTACGCGAGCTCCGTAACACGACTGGTTACTATAGCAGCAGACGGCTACGAGATACGTACTTGTATATGTTATATCAAAGCCTTATGAGGTAAACATAAGGTTTTGATTATGGAATAGAGCTTTAGGATAATGTTACTGACATTTATTTAAATATTTCAATGATAATTTTTATTATATATCTCTCGTTTTTATCCACTAGTTATAGTTATTATTAACATTTCGTTATCAAAACATTACTATTTGGTAAAATGATTTCTATTGTTAAGACATTTTTGTTCATAGGAGCCGTGTAAATACGAGAACAATAAAACATTTTCTCACTCATCAGGTAAACGGTACCTTAGAAACACAATAGTAGCAGAGAAATCCTGGCATGTGAAAGGAATAATCATAGGGTAACAAAAGCCTGAATTTGCCTTTAGGCAGGGTCCGGGATAAGGGTCAACAAGCGTCAACGTCGTACCTATATAATCGTATATAAATAGTTTCCTGTATATGTATTGGATAAGTCAATTTCAGCTACAGTATATATAAAAACGTCGGTACTCTTAATATATAATTATATTAGGACTTAGTACAACTAATCATTGGATCAATCAAACTATGTTCACTGAAGAAAAGACACAGTTGCTTTAGTTTAATAGTTCTAAGACTGAGTGATATTTTATCAATACCAGTGAAGACTACTTGCTTTGAAATAAGACCTATCTATTTTAACAGATTGAAAACTACAATCTTAATATATATAAATCTTCTGTCACGATGTTTGTCCGCGATGGACTCCTAAACTACTTAAACGATTTTAAATTAAATTTGCACAACGTGAGCAGTCTGGTCCAACTTAAGAGATAGGATAACTGAGATCTTTAATTTTAGTCGCAATTTTATTTTATTGCTAATTATTTGTTTATTATTTGATACAATTCTAACAGATGGCGCTGTGTTAAAAGTTCCAACGTTTCATAGAAGCTATCTACCTTTGGCATAAGTTCTCCTACCGTTTCCCTTGAATTGTTTACTCCTATGTAATATAACAAAAACGTTAGCCACAGCAACGCTTGGTCGAGTCTGCTAGTAGTTACATAAAGAACTAAAAGTCTATTACACGTACCTAAGACTCGCTTATCTGCTAGTTTTAATAGTCCAGTGAATATCCTATCTCGCTCTTACAACTTTATTACAAACATTGATGAAAATATTTATTTGTTTTACAACAGTATACCAACTTATCGTAACTTTGTTTTGCAGGCTCTTAAATATGAATGTGCTTTAAGTTTTCATTTTGTTTGTTTATTACTGTTCTTTTTAGTTATTATTTATATTATTAGTTATTATTAATAATTCGTTTTTGTTTTATTTCTGTTTATTTTGTGGTCGTTTCTTTCGTTTTTTTCCTTTGATATATTGGTTAAGTTCTAATGTAATGGATGTATATGTGTAAGTGTGTTAAATTTGGGATGTCATATTTTCTTGTATTTTTTTGGCATACACATTGTTTTAGAATGTATATATAAATAAATACCATTGATAGAACGAAGAGCTGGCAGCTACCTTGGACAAAGAATTAGTCTGGCTATTCAAAGGGGGAACGCTGCCAGTATCTTCGGAACCTTGCCTAAAGGGACTACTTTTAATAATATGTAAACTTATGTGGTACAATGACGTCCACGTACGGTTTTTAATTCAGGCAAGAAGGTAATAGTAGCATCTGATATGTGAATTTCAAATGGTCTATGTCAGTTTGCGTGTATTTTATATAAAAAAGTAATGATTTAATCATAAAACAAAAGACAATCAAACTATGTTAACAATATGTTCACGATGATTGAACTAAACGTAATCTCATTCAAGATTACACGACAACCGGGAATGACAGATGTCGCGACAAATTGCTCTTGAATCATTCATTCATTCACTCATAAGGGGTTGATTATTCTATCAGGTAGCACTTAATTATGCATTAAAACCTTTTGTACGTGCATATCAGATTACTTCGCTATTAATTTATTAATGACTCACTTTATACTGTTGAGCAATGGCTCGGCGGCTCTCTCAATCTGGAGGTCACGCGTTCGAATCTACTGCACTAACGAATTATTCAATCTATGAGCGCAATAGTTTATTTACACAAGGCCACATATATCAAAACTAAAAACAAAGGGAAAGAGACAAGTGCACGATGTGTATAGTGTGGAGTTTGGAAAGATAACAAAGGGATTACAAAGACCTACTTAAATTATAAAGCATACTAAAATAGTCTAAAAAAGTGACTACAGAATGGTCTTCCTGTAATTATGTCACAGACGAAAACAGTGAAAAATGCGGCACGGCTTAGAAATTATTGCCCAAAGCCTCACCTAGTAAAAGTTAAAAGGACAACAGATATCAATGCCAAGGATAATTTTCGAACTAAGTACTTTTTGACTTAATTTAAAGAGAAGAAGTTAGAAGATTGGTAAATAAAGCATATCTTTAAATCAATGTACCATTCAATTTGTATTGAAATAGAATGTGTGAAAAGAGTTTCTATCACCAAAGAAGTCCTTGGCTAAAATAGCCTCGTTTTAACCTTTACCTAACTGTTAGCGTGGGAAGCCACCTACACAAGTCCTACGTAATTGCAAACTTTCTGCAGTTAATAATCTATTTTTTTAAAACCTCGTATAATACGTTTTTTTCTTAGTTACGAAATTCAATAGCGCTTCAGCCCACTATGGGAATTGAACAGAGATTTTCTCTTTTGTTTTATTGACATATACAATTGTGTGTAACGTCGCCGATTCAACGACGAACTTACTAAATAGTCGACATCACAAGGCTTTGGTTGGTGTAGCTTGTCTTCGATACAATGATATATTAGTTAAGTTAGTGTTATCTATTATTAACTAGTTGATAAAAGGGCCTGGGATTAGTGCTGGGCAGGCTACTTCTAATTAATTTGCTATATTTGTTTTAAATATTGTAGAATTGTTTGATGATTTGCTTTTTATTTAAAAAGAGTACCGAGAGTTTTTTACGCCGGTTTTTTCTCTCGCCCAACACCCTCTGTCTTCTTTGTAGATGTGTAGAGATGCCAACGCTCTCGCGCATAATGCCGAACCTCGGCGGGCCGAATGGGGGGTGTCGCCACCTATACGCAAATGCGATCCGGGCGAAAGCACTCTACGGGTGCCCAATATGGGCCGACAAACTTACCAGGCACAATCGCACGATTCTCAGGCAGTCGCAGCGAGTGATCGCAGCCAGGGTTGCGAGGGCGTACCGCACTGTGTCCTATGACGCAGTGTGTGTCATAGCCGGTACCGCACCCTGGCATCTCGATGCGGTTGCTTTTAGCGAAGTATATTGGCGGAGAGCTGAAGCCAGGGAAAGAGGAAGCAACCCCACGCTGGAAGAAATAAACGCTTGGCGAGCTCTGGAAGCCCAAGAAATGCTAGCAGAGTGGGAAAAGGAGCTGGCGGGAGCGACTGCCGGTAAATATACTATAGAAGCCCTCAGACCCCTGCTTCAACACTGGGTAAGGAGGCGCTGGGGCCAGCTCAGCTATCGTCTTGTGCAGATCCTGTCCGGACACGGATGTTTCGGTAGTTATCTGCACAGAGTAGTAGGGTGTGAAGAGGCACCAACCTGCCACCACTGTGTCGGAGACAGCCCGGATGACGCCCTGCATACGCTGAGGGACTGCCCAGCATGGGATGTGGAAAGGGGACCGTTGCTGGATGCACTCCAGGGCGAGGACGCAACACTTCCAAATGTATTGAAGGTTTTAGTGAGCGCGAGAAATGACGGCCCGTGGAAAATATTTTATAATTTCTGCGAGGCGGTCATGAAAATAAAAGAAGAGGCGGAAAGGACCAGGGAGCTTTGTCCTGATGCCCATCCGCGACGGCGAAGAAAACCGCAGGCCCGTCGCGTAGACGCGCGACGCGCTCACCAAATTCTCGCCGCCTAAAAAGTGCCTAAGCGGGGAGCAGGGGTCCATACGTTTAAAAGAAGGGATGATGACCCATCCCTGCAAGTACTGGACCCGATCTCCCCTAGCTATCTGTAAATGCGTATGGCCCGGTCTGTGAAAGATGCTTGCTGTGTCAAGCATCCTCACAAACCAACAATGGGCGGGAAGAGGCGGACGCAACCGCCGCATCGCGTGTCGGGAAGCGGATAAGGCTCTGCTGTTACCGCATCCCGCATAAGGCGATTGTTGGTGGCACCTTGGGGTTTTAGTGGGTATGCACAATGGCGAGTCCCACATAATCCTTCTGCACCAAGCAGTCGCGCCGCGGAAGGGTATGCGCAATGCATTTCCCCAAGTAAAAAAAAAAAAAAAAAAAAAAAGAGATGCCAACAGGCTTGAATTTAATGATGTGGAATAAGTGATACCATGATGATCTTTTGTTCAAAATAAACGTTTTTTTTTATTATACATAGCATTACACCCTCAATAACGACTATTAAATAGTAAAACGTACTTTTTAAGTTGCCGAAATTAGTTAAGACTGTGTTGCTATGTTCGTTATTTTGTCGCTTTACTGTCCTAGCCCGTAATAAACTGAAATATAGGCATCATTATTCTTAAAAGGTCGGCGACGCACTCGCGAGCCCTTTGTCATGGAAAGTGTCCATGGGCGGCGGTATCACTTAACATCAGGTGAGATTTTTTTTCATAGAATAGGGGCAAACGGCCTCCTGGCCGAAAAAATCATACGTACCAAACTTTCTAAGTAATCTGTTCTTTTGTTTACAAATTGGGATTGATTGAGTCTCCTCAATATTGCAAGATATAAATAATAATAAGTAAAAAATACAACATAATCTGGTGCAGAAAAAGGCGTCAGTCGAAAATAAAACATGTAATTACTAACACTAACTAACTTTTTCTAATACAGATTTTCCTTTTTTTTTATTTAATAGCAACTTTTTCTTATGTCAAAATACGAATTCCGTTGAGTGTTATATATATTCCGATATCTGGAGTTTATAGACAAAAAACCTTCTATTCCCAATATACACCCCATATATTTGAGGTTTGCTGATTTCCTCACGTTGTTATCATTAATAAGTGTTTTGCGGGTAGAGTTTAAGATTAATACGAACGACCTCATGGTTTAGTCAAGCTCTTAGGAAGACTTTGAGTGACATTCAGAAATAAGACTTGTGAACCGGGTATTATTGGGGAGCTTATTTGGTTTCGTAATACATAAGTCATTGTTTGACTTTGTATCTTACCTAACACTCTTCTCTAAAATATATAACGTTGAAATCTTAGATAATTTTATCCATTGTGGTAATAAAAACCGCACAGTTCCTTGGTCTGTAGCCAACTGTAAAGTCTCGGTGTCAACCGCACTAAGAGCAATTTTATTCTTATACCATATCAGAGATAAGTAGAAAGAATGCATTCAGAATAATCTTGCAATATCGCAGTTATAAAGACTTGAAGTTTCATGTTTCAGAACAATTTATTATACAATTTTTTGTTCAATAATCTATCATCTAATAGTATTTAGCAAAACAGAACATGATCATTATTAGTTACACCTTATTAAAGTTATTGGACACTTTAATATATTAACTTTTTTTACTGACCACTTCCGGTCGTTACCAAGTCTCCGAATATTTAAATAACCTCCTTTTAAACCCGATATGAAGTACAGAAATATTACAACTAGCGATGCCTGAGTTGATGTTTTTTTATGTAATAAACGTTCAGGAGGCTCACCTGATGTTAGGTGATAGCGCCGCCCATGGACACTCACACTGCCAAAAGACTTTTGAGAGACTCACAAGAGTGCTGCCGGCCTTTCAGGAACCGGTACGCGCTTGAACCTTAAGTCGAATTGGTTCGGAAGTACTTCAGTGGGCAGCTGAGTCCACAAACCGGTAGTGCGCGGCAGATATTGCCGTAATAAGAAACGTTTTACACGTAATTTACTACGTGTTATCTAACTTAACTTTGAATATATATTTTAGTTAATTAGCAGCTCAAACAAAATATTAGCAATCATCGGACACTTGATGCTTATGTCAGTCCTTTAGTTTTTCCAAACATATAAATTGTATTATAACATTCTCGTTTCCGAATGTCGAATAGATCAACTATGTTACACTTTTGTTCTTTATAGGAAACAAAAGTATCACTTAGATTTAAGAACCATTAAATAAGTCAAGTTATTTTTATGTTAATCCCGCGTTGCAAACCCACTACCCCTAATTTTATGTTAGTTGTAAGTTCATGTTTTAAACAATACAGTCAGTTGACACCCAACTTCAAACAAAGAGTTTTATTTAACATACAATTAAACATCGCTCCTCCCCGACAACCGTCACCGATCTTAACTTACGTTAGTCAATTACTTACTAAATGAAGTTAGGCTATATTGTATGTCTCACTGAAGAGACAATTTAATACAAAAAAAAACGGTTAAACTTAACCAAAGATTATCGTATTTTTATTTATTTGCAATACCAAAGTAGTTTAAGATGCACATTGTAAATTTACACTTTTAAAATCGTTCATATTCTAATATTAAAAATAAAACTTTAAAAGAACAGTAATACAACAAAGCTCCCAGATCTCTTTAAGGCGTGGTTTTTAATACTTAGTTAATAAAAAGCAACTTCTAAACAGATTAACTAGAAGAAAAACTATTATCGTTCCTGGTTCAATTAAGTCACCGAAGTTAAATGAAGTCCGCAAGAAGTTTCGATTTAAACTAACTTCGGACACGACATTCTTTAGACAATTTCTCCGTCTTGTGAAATTGAGCTCAATTCGAATTTAGAATTGACTTAAGCTTGAAGTTTTATCGTCTACATTAAAAAAAAGGTTTTAATGGTACCGGTATCATCTATTGTACATTGTCAAATTTAGATTTCTCAGAAGGGTCGTCTGAGTCTTGTAGTGAATATCGGGATCGCTATATTTTTGACAATTCTGCCTGAGTATTCTTTAACTTTCAGTAGCGATGACAATTGTGACGTTTCAATATGCAATTTCACGATAGTTATACTTTCGTCGCTGATAATGTAGCTATTTAATTGCACAGTTCAAGAACTGAAAAATTTTAATTTACCATGGAGAATGTTCAGAGGAGTTATTTGGACTGACCTGCAACTGAGTTTCGTCATCGGACGTCAAGGCAGAATATAAAATACCATCGGCATCATATCGACGTCCGTCGTTTCACAACTGAGCAATTTTAAGGCAGTTTTTGCCGCGCAACACCGCTATGTGGATGTGGGGACAAGAAAAGTGTACCAATTCCTGACAGAGTTTCACCTAACATCTTGCCTTATATTATATATTTAAAAAAATCGGAGTTACATAGTGGCTGGATTTTTCTTAACAAATATGTTTTGTTAAGTATGATATATATATATATATAATACATTGTTTCTTCACTAAGACAACATAGAAAGATTACGATTTAACCTAACTTACACAATATATAACTTACATAATATAAGTAATTTCAAACTAACTTAATTCAGTAAAAAGGATTACGGTTAGAATAACTTTATTTCTCATATGAATTATGTACAAAAATTCGCTTACTGAGAAAACATAAACTAAGATTAATAATTATTATTGGCACGCACAGATGTAGGTAGTTATATAAAATTTACAAAACGAAAACAGCAACAACAATGTAGGTAGACATAATAAACTCGACGGTCAACTTTTCGATTAACGATTTGAAAACGATTTCAAACTTTAAACGTGTGTAATAACACTTACAGTCTCTATTACGGATTAGACACTCTTCTTGTCTTCTATTTTGCTGTTTTGTTCAAGTTAAAAGCTAAAACGGCATAGTAAAAAATATATTAAAACATTAATATATCTATAAACTAGCAGACTCGGCCAAGCGTTGCTGAGGATAAGGTTATTGTTATATGTATTACATAGTAGTAAACAATTCAAAGGAAACGGTAGGAGAACTTGTGAAACGTTGGTACTTTTAACACAGCGCCATCTGTTAGAATTAATTATCAAATAATAAACAAATGTTTGCAATAAAATAATATTGCGGGTATAAATTGAGATGTATCCCAATTTTTAAGTTAGATCAAACTGCACACCGTGTGCAAATTTGATTGATTTCGATTCAGTAGTTTAGGAGTCCATAGCGGACAAACAACGTGACACGTCATTTATATATATTAAGATATCTATTTTATATTTTGTTTATAATAACAGCATATGTACATGATACATTTAACGCCCCGAAAAATGAGAACCGGTGAAAACCATTTTTGGCATGTCATCCATTCTGTTCCACATGGCTTGAAATCTGTTACGAGGCTTTGACTCATACATATCTATTTGAATAAAATCGAAGCGATATATTTTTGTAGCGGGAAACTGTGAAAAATGTTTCTTTGACAATTTCCACTAACGATGATAGAGTTTTTTCAATACTTAATAAAATGCCTGTCATAGACATTCTTTATTGTACGTTTCTGAATACCTTTTTTTAAACAGCACCTTGGAAACTCTGAATCTCCCAATCTCGCGAGTGCGTTATTGGCTTTTTAAGAATGGGTACGCAATTTTATTGGAGCACTCAAAGTCGAATTAACACTAATAACGAGGTATGTACACTCAATGCCAGAGGGCTCGCGAGCGCGTTTCCGGCCTTTTAAGTGGTAGGTTCTGTTTTTGAACAACGCAATACCTTACTATGTTCCTAAAAGGCACAAAACCTTATCTATATATGTCGAATTAGTACGAGGTAAGTACTCTCAATGCCCGAGTGCGTTACCGGCCTTTTCAGAATTGGTTATTTCTTTAATATGTTCATAATATACGCAAAACTTTTTCTATATACCTTCCGATACTTAAACTTTTTGAAACCGATAATTGTTTTATTCATTCACCTAGTGTTTCCAAGTATGACTCATTACTAGAATACATTTTTCTGAACGCTTTCGCCCACTAGGTGATTATTCAATATGCATTTACCAAAGAAAAACCAATCGTATCGTACATGCAATAAAGTTGAAGTGTTAATGTGTTAAAATGAAGGTAAATTGCCCACGCTAACTGCAATTGACATAGACCTTCATAAACAGGCGCATATCAATGTTATATCATACATAAATCGCCGAAATACGCAACGCACATAACTTCCGCCTACTCGTAAATTTTGTGGTCTAGGAGGATTGTGAACAAAAAAGGAATGAGAAAGAAGATTGTGAAGCAGAAGGAAGGAATGAGAGGCACCGTTAGTGTCGTATGTGTAACACGAAACAGGACTATTTTTGTAACTACTATTCTTACAGTATTAACCGATACAATAATGCCGGCGGTGATAAGAGATTGTTGTTTCGGTCAAGGCATACTTTCAGTTCCAGAACTAAATAAAATAAATTCAGAAACGAGACTTTGATTAATAAACCTCGGATTCAATCTTAGGATAAGTTTACGGGAAGTGATGGAAATCGGTGAGTTGAGGAAGATTATAAGGGTACGTTCCGTTTTTTTTTGCTTATTTTTACAGAACAGGGGGAAGCATAGGATCATCTGTTGTTAAGTAATACTGCCGCCCATGGACACTCTCAATGCTGTAGGGCTCGCGAGTACGTTGCCGGCCTTTTAAAAATGGGTACGCTATTTTCTTCATAAGACACTGGGGAAGTAACTGGTTAGCGCGAATGCGGGTGTTACACCATGAGGAGGCGGTGGGGCCGTCTCAGCTACCGACTGGTTCTGATATCCGGACACAGCTGTTTCGGCAGCTAGGATTAGTATCCACGGGATTGGGCTCAGATTTATCTATATTACTTATCAAATTACCATTAACGACTACCAACTATTGTAAAGCAGGAAATAAAAAGGCTTATTATTATTATTACTTATCAAATTAATATGAATAACAAATAGCTTTTAATTATTTTTGATATTAATTTCGACCTTTATTAACCTAAATAATTATATTCGATATACGACATGTTCATAAAATCATCTCGGCGTAAAGTTGTGGATCTCTCAACGGAGACCCCGCGGCACGTTGCTAAGCAACGGCACGTATCTGAAATTTTCTAATTTCACCCTTTGTGACTAACACACCAATTAAAAACAGTGTTGAGATATTCCTTAGGATGATTTTCAGCGGTCGGATTTCATGTGTTTTTATTGATGTTGGGAGATCTTTCTTTATCCATGTGTATGGAAAAATAATACATTGGTTTACCTGGAATTAGGTAAAAAAATCCGAAAGTTTTAATTGTATATATTTTGAAGTCTTTTGCTAAGTTAAATCAACTTAATATTGATAAATATAATCAGTTAAATCACACATGTTGGCTGTATGTGTTATTGACGTCACAAAATATATGTTAATATATGAAATGTCTCTAGTTTCAGTATGTATATAACTGCAAATATAGCGTTAATCAGATATTGTATAAAACTACTTTTAGACGATGATAATATGGCGACGTGAGCGGAAAAAGTACAAGGCGGCAAAGTCGAAATTAAAAGGTAATCTCTATTTTTCTAACCAAATTACTATATAAAAAAGTATTTATCTGTAGTTTGATAGTTTATTTTTATCTCTCCGAAATCCCTTTTCCCTTAGGAAATCAAAATTGTTTGACAGAGCCTCGTAGTTACGATTAAAATTAAAAAAATGTTCTAACAATTACGTAAATTTTAATTAAAATTACGTATTAAATTACAATTTGCCCAAAGATAAAATTTAAATCCAGCTACGGTATAAAAATCATAGTCATAACAATTTACATTTAAGGCACAGACTAACAGGAATTTAAAGTTCACAAATTTTAATATGAATCGGGATATGACGTAATGAATTTTCATAACTACGTTCAGGGAAACGTGTGGAAATGATAATATTTTAACCAAGGATATGGTTTGATTAAACCAGTAAATGTCTCGCTCACTAAGAGTTTATGTTATCGGGTTTTCCTAGAACTTAGTTTTAGTTCTACTATTTCTAGGTTTAATATAATATAATATTCAAATTGTAACATTAATCAAACAAAAATCAATAAAAAATATATTAAATTAAACTATATGAACTAAATTAAATTCAAAAAGATTATAGCAGAGCGTGGTTTCGATCCACGGACCTCTGGGTTATGGGCCCAGCACGCTTCCACTGCGCCACTCTGCTCTATACCGATTTAACGAAATTGCTATACTTAATGCAACATGACCAACATGATTCATATATGTTGCGTCATTTACGTTTTATTGTTATTGCCAAATATGACGTCATATTAAGATTCATTGAATGCTAACAAAAATTCACTTAATATGAAAATATATCCATCGCGTAGTATTGTTAGAATTTCGTTAATGCATTAAAATTGCGGTTTTAAAAGCAGTCCCTGAAAGATTTATGCCTTTTACGTCACACGTAATGGGAATATACGGGTTGAAATCCTTTAATTGTTAAATATTGCTGGATTTTGAGGTAATTGACATCACACATGTATAAGGGGCAGGGCTACCAAATATTTTATGGTGGACCGAATATTACTAACGTAAATTATGTGGAAATCGAACCCAGGACCGATTCAACTCTGCATACTCATTGCGATGACGTCATATTTGAGTAGTTTATCTTATCACTATAGTTCAAATATGTTATAACTCGCGGTTTATTAGCTTAACGCGCTTCCTAATTGCATTAATGAATCGCGTTTAAATCCGGTAGAATAAATTAGCTGGCATACATATATTTATTAATCAATCAATGTTATTGATTAACTAGTTCCCCTTGACCTCCATCTGTATTAAAATCCATCAATAACTTCATTCGAGAAATATAAATGATAGCCACTATAACTAGACCCATAAATTTCGCTTATCTGGCCTGAATCTCGGCATAAACGAGGGTCTTCATACACTGGATACGGAAGTCAGTGGTTTGGAAAAGCACGATAAGTAAACTACATTATGGATAGCTTTCAAGTGGTGCGGTTAAAACGCGGTTTTTATGTTAATATAACCGCGTGATTTTAAGAAACTTTTGTACCCAGTTAACCGTTTTTTTAACATGTGTTTATGAGTGTGTTAAATGTAAATCATATTTATTATAGCTGTTCCTATTACTTAGTACTGATTTTGGAAATAACTTCTTAAGAATTGAAGAGTATGAAATAAAAAAAAAAAGAAAGAAAAAAAAAGTTACTCAGACGTAACACTAGCTGGTATCAGCGTGATGAAGCACTTTGTATATTAAAGGCACTTTGTATATTGTTCCCCCTTGCTCACACTGAAACTCATATGAGATTCATCTCTTTTGTTAAGAATGAGTCTCAAATCAAATGCCGCAGAACCGCGTGGAGGACTTTTGGCTGCTCTCAGAGTCTCATCCAATTCCTCTGAAAGCGTCCTGTACCATTCAAATCATCTGAACGTCCAAGTGATTTGTATAATAACTCAGATTACGCTTATTTAGTCTTTTTTGTCTTGATTGATCTCGACAGATGGCACGAGATCCCGATCCCGCGTGATCTCGTAGTATGAATCTCGGGAATGTATTCCATATACATATATACCATTATTCATGGCCTGGTTTAGACCAGGGTCAGCAGGGTTTCTCTATAAACCGTTTTCATCAACTGGAATTGATAGTCATACAGTACTATATAGCGATTGGGAGCTTTTCGAATTTCTGTATTAATTATCACAATCAAAGTGTAAGTAACCATATTTAAATAAAGAACAAAATGACATATGACATTCTCAGTTTAGTTTACCCAATTATCGACAGATGTCTCTATTTTCTATTTTAATATCATTTTTGCAACCTTAGTCTCTTGTCTATGAGATAAAGAATATTAAAATAGTCTGTGCTAAAATATGTAAACAGATTAAAAATGAAGAATGGAAATGAAATGTGAATTAAGGGAAAATATTTTATAGCAATTTAACGCACGTGCGAGGGACATTTTAAATCCAGCTATAATTGAGGGTTATGTAAATTTGTCCAGCTACCAGCCGAAACAGTTTCGAACAGACTGAGGCTCTTTATTCAAAATTTGAAATATATATATACAAAGATATGATGACGAAATAAAAACATTTTTTTATACAACACAGGGTAAACTGCCAAGAGACCGATTTTAAGTGATATCCCCAAGGACACTAAAGCTAAAGCTTAGAAACTGTAAAAAGTAAACTAGTTTGACTTCATACAGATGCGTGAAAGAGACAGCTAGTCTTTACTCAATAGTTTTATAAATTTCTGGATACTTAATTTACTGAATTACTTAAGACATTACAAAGATTAGTCTAGCTTCTTCTTACGCATTAGTATGACGTTAGAAAGTAAGTGACAAATAAGTTGTTTAAGCTTTATTTTTGTACTAGCAAAGGTTGCATGCCATATATTTTAGTGATGAAACGCGGTTTAATCGCTCAATATTTCTGTATATATCCAGGCTATTTCCAAGTTAGGAATCGGTTGGATTAGCATATTGTTTACCAACGTGTATTTAGATCCACGTGTATCCACTATCCAGTCTTAATAGACTATAAAATACGGCATTGTTCAATAGTGTATTTTATTATTTTTGTCTATCTTTTTTTTAACCGTACCTATCAATTGCGGCTTATATACAATTTTCAAACTTTCCGCGGTTTGCGAAAACGACCTCACCTGATGTTATTGATACCGCCAATAGGCACACTTCTAGAAGGCTCGCAAGTGCGTTGCAGGCGTTTAGGTACTACGGAGGATTGGTTAGTAATTTTGATGTACAATTAAAACCCACACAATCAGCCTTACAAATAGCAATGTAAATGTCATCTTATGTTCCATTTTTCAGTTTTTACTACGTATTTGCGTGTTGTTCTCACGAGTATGTAAGTGCGTGCTCCTATTTCACCATGCCTCCTGCTGATAGAGTGTACATTATGTTACCTATATGAATAAATGATATTTTTTTTATAATAAGAAAAATAACACAATGTCATAATAATAAGTTAAACTATCTATAACTAATAGTTTTCTAACTTATGGCCCAAATACTCTATCACGATATAAAAGCACCTTGCCTTTAATAATTTACCTTCCCCTTGAAAGTATGACATGGCAGTGATCTATAATAGTACATATATATGTATGTATATAATAGATTTTCTTTGAACATGCTTAAAGACTTCTAATCATAAGCAAAGATGTCTCTCAGACCAGCTGCCAGTACAGTATTTCCGAACAGACATGACTGAGGGACCTTCCAAAAGAGTAACTTAAAAGTCGGCAACGCACCCGTTAGCCTCCTGATTGGTGTCCACGGACGTTAGCACCTTTTATAAAATGACTCTGCTCGTTTCCATAGAACATTTTTTTCGTAGGGAATAATTTCAGAAAAGTTCTGAACGGTAAACGTGTCAATCACTCGTGACGCAGGTGTGTCAGCTACAAGAATATAGCGATACCTTATATTATCATATATTAGCTGTGTTGGCGTAATGGCTGGGGTGTGGCTCTGAATAATAATAATAAAGCCCGTTTAATTTCCAATCATGATAATAAAAATCATATTCCTGAGGTCGTAGGTTCGATGCCTGATAATTATTTCCTGTTTCTCTATGTGTGGATTTTACATTTGCTCGAACGGTGAAGGAAGCAGTAAGGAAACCGGCTTGCCTTAGACTCAAAAAGTCGGCGGCGTGTGAGGCACAGGAACCTGATCACCTATTAGGTTGACAAATGATCATGAAACAAATACAGAAATCTGAGGCCCAGTAAAAAGGTTGTGGCGCCACTGATAGTGATTTTATAAAAATTGGTCCCTGGCATGCCTGGGGTTGTTCATATCAAGCCCTAACTTAAATATTTAATTAGCGTAATATTTTATATAATGTTCAAAATTAAAGTTTGGTCCCTGTGGCAGTGTACTTTTAACACTGGCAGCATTTCCTCGCTGTATTTACTTTGTAGGTTAAATAAATTGTAAATACGTAAATTAAATAAATTTTATGTAAGCAATGATCATCAATGCCACTGTTTGCCGTTTTACAATTTGCAGATTTGGGACCGAGATGTACGATTAAGAAAGAAAAAATATATATCAATTTCGTGAGAAGAAAAATTTCTAGAAAGTGAACACATTTTGTAATGGATGTGTCATGTCACTTTGTAAATTTCGTTTCGCTTTCGTCTATGTTATTTTGCATTCTTAAGAAACTGTAAATACGATTGTGTCTTTAAGACCTTACCAACCTTACCAAGAGGTTAAAAACCTTTAATATGACCTTGATGAGTTTTAACCGTATCATATATATATTTATTTATGTTATTTTTATATAAATAAATATATAAGATAACTTATAAATCAATAAAATTACCAAATATAATAAAATACTATTACTACATATTATTATTATATAATCAAGAATTGAATTATCGATCCTAATGTGTTAGCTACTTATCAATAGTAATAACATTTGAACTACACTTATAGTTTTTTTGACTTACATTAATTACTCAGTCATTCATAAAGTTTTAAATTCAATTGAATTCATAACAAGATTGTAAATGTTTGTAAACTATTAAATTTAAGCATTTATTATTTCATTCTTTAGTTATTCGTTACACCATTCTATAGTTAGTTATATTTATTAAAGATGATGGACGACGTGAACGCCTGAAATTATTTTTGACTTGTCATAATTTAATTTAACACAAAATAATTTTTCACCGAAGTTACCTGAATTCCATGAAATATTAGACAGCGTTCCATAACGCTGCAATTTCGTAGTTTACAGAATGCGAAACCTATTTCCCCGGTCTTCGAATGCCATTAAAATATCCAATATTTGCTTGAATATGCTTTAGAAGACACAAGAAATAGTATTTTTCATGTGTCCTTTTTATTAATATTGATACATTGTGTTTATAAGTTTGTATTGCTTTAATTTTGTGTGAAAAACTATGCGTCATATGTATTTTTGCGATTACCTTATCTAGTTTAATATTTTCTCTCACCGTTGTTGCCTGGAAGAGATAGCCAGTTTTTTGTTGAATTATGTCAATTGTATTCTGTACATGCCACGAAGTGTTAATAAATTAATTGTAGGCTTTTTGGAAAGATTTTCAAAACAATCTTACATTATTTATTTGCTAGTATTGAACCTATACCAAAGATATGGAAAAAGAGCGGAAAGAACCACCAAGAAAAAGAAAGTTAGGTCGCCATCTTGCATGGCATGCTGACGAGATGAAAGTGGTGCAGAAGTATGGTAGAAAAATACTGGACATAGAGAGAGGTGCCAATTTGAGGAGGCCTATACAGAGGTCCTTGGAAAATTTTTAGACAATCTTTTTATTTATTTATGTATATTTTTTTTTGTAGTCTACAGATCATCGTTGCAATGTAAAATGCGAATGCAATGCAAATGTATGTTTGTGTTCCATAGATCATATCGAGGAAAAATATTTATTTATTTATTCTACATCATTATTATATCTGTACAGTTAATACTAATTTTATAGAACGACACATTATTACACACACCGAAAATCCTACATAAGAAACATAATAAATATATATATTTATATACCTAAATCATATAACTAACAATATAGAATATGTAACTAACATATAATTTATGCTAGTTACATAAATTTTTCCAAACTTCATGGAACCAACAACAGAGGTGGTGCGGCTGAAAAAGCTAAAGCCTGCAAATACAGGGGTCTAGGCTCTGAATATGATTTTGTCCCATTCGGTGTCGAGACCCTTGGTCCGTGGGGTCTTAGCGCGTTAAGGCTTTTTAGGGAATTATCAAAAAGGTCAACATCACAGGAGAACGAAAAGCTGGCAGGTACCTCGCACAAAGAATTAGTCTAGCTATTCAAAGGGGGAACGCTGCCAGTATCTTCGGAACCTTGCCTAAAGGGACTCCTTTTAATAATATTTTTTAATAATTAAATTTTAAAGGTTAGTTATTAGGTATATTTTATGTATCAATAAATATATCTCTTTGTAATATATGTAATGCTACATTTCAGTATACAATTACAATTACCAGTTATTTTATGTTTTATGTAATCATGTTAACAAATAAATTATTTTAATAATTAATGCTTTATATTGTATATAATTGACGCGGAAAAAACCAAGGTACACTATTTAGTTGGTCGGTGGATACTTGCGTATGGTTTTTTCAAGTCAAGTGGCCAGGGTATGGAGCGGATAACGCGCCATTTCATACACCGTTTTTCAATATGACAAAGAAGATAGTTCTATGTCTAAAAATCTTAAATTAGAAATGCCACTTTTTTCCCTATTACTACTTCTTCTTGCTTCAAATTATCGAACCTTGGTACCTTGATCTACATATTACAAATTCTAAATAAAACTTAAAAAAACAAAAGAGTTGTGAGAAAAACCAATCAATACACAAACGAAATTAAAACATTAAAAACAAAGAAAACAAAGGTTTTTAGTACCTTAATTTTACCTGCAACCAGAGAATTGAGAATCACTGGCTATAACTATTTGCCTAATTCAAACGATCAATGAAACAGACGCAAATATCTGCCCTATTTCGCATTGAGGATTTAAACATTGACGCGACTTTTCATGAAATGGATTGACTAAATAAATATTATAATAAATAGAATTTCTATCGAGGTAGACCTATTTTTTGTAAGCTGGCTGAGTTCACAATAGTTGCTTGCTATATTATTAATTATAAGATCTATGTATACAGGGCGTCACAAGACATCAATAATTTCCTAAAAAATACTTGTCTCGTCTGGGAATCGAACCTACATCAAATGTCAAAAAAGCACCCCTTTTGTTGCCAATAAAGAAAATGGATAAACATGCTTTTTGATTGTACTCTTATCTGTGTAGATATTATTGTGTAGTTCAATCGCATAGTAAATGTTAAAATATAATTAACTAGTGACCCACCCCAGCTTCGCACGGATGCAATGCTGATGAAAAGCAGGTTTTTATTATGTATTGTTATTTCCGTCGCTGGAAAGCTCCGATAATATACACGTTCGATCACTGCTAAATAAGCTGTAATGGGCTGTATAGATCTATATTAAATGAACAATGTATTCAAGGTATTCAATTGTTTAAGGATTAATGCTGTATTGGTTAAAATCGCTTCGAAAATTAGCCATTATTTGTCGTAAAAAGTAAATGACAAAAAAAAGTTATTGTGGGTTATCCATAAGAGATATATAGACATATACCATCACGGACTTTTCTGTAGACCTTTTCAATGTGTACAATACTTAGTACATTATTTTGATAAAACTGTAAGCGGAAAAAATGTAATTATTTACGACATCACATTAGAAACCTCAAAAATAACAGTACTTCTCCACTATTTAATGGATGTTATTATACCTATAAACCTTCCCCTTGAATCACTCTATCTATTAAAAAAAACATCAAAATCCGTTGCGTAGTTTCAAAGATTTAAGCATACAAAGGGACATAGGGACAGAGAAAGCGACTATGTTTTATACTATGTAGTGATATGTGTAAATTAATAAATAAAAAATATTATTACGAAAAACTTTTATCAAATGAGCGAATAAATCTCTAAAATCTTACTGAGGTTCTGTGAAATGCGCAATTTAAGTCTAGATAAATTGCAACACGGTTAGAATGTTACCGCAATCCAAATTGCAATTTTATCACCTCTTTTGATCAACGGATCGCAATGATTTATATCCTACATTGTAACAAGCAATTTCATACGAATAATTATTTGAGCTACTATGGATATTTTAATTAAGAATTATTCATTTTTTTTATCTTACATAGGCTCACTTGATGTTAAGTGTTACCGCCGCCCATAGACACACATTGCCAGAAGGCTCGCAAGCGCGCGCGCGGGCGTTTTAAATATTGGTCCGCTATTTTCTTGAAGGACCCTAACGCCGGAACCCAATCCGAAATTGTGGATTGTCAGACGGTGACAGTCAGTCGATCTCCTATCTGGATCCCAATGACCAAACCCTACGAAGAAAATCCATTTTTGGCGACATTTGGCAAAAAATTAAGAGAGGATATTGGCACAGTTGAACTGTCATTTTCATACAAACATCTATCCACAGATACTGATCCGATCTACCATGGATGGCTTGTATCGATTTGAATTACAGCCTATCTTAGATGTTCAAAAATGGATTGAAATAGATTATTGGGTTTGGGCGTTAGTCGAATTGGTTCGATAATACTTCTGTGAATTAAAAAAAACTGACGTTATACGTTAATAACCTTTACTAAGTTTCTAAATCATAATATTACTATATTCTAACTCGTAGCCGTGCTTTGTTTCATGTTCCTCAAATCAATACTAATTATGCAAAAAACTCAGTTTTGTATCGCACTGCCGGGACCACTATTTAGGCCTTGACTTGTTTAGGTTATTGCGGAATGTGGCTAAAAAGCATATTAAGAATATCCATAGCGCAAAATCACCTACATCATGAGCACACCCCACATACAAATTTGTAATAGTTAATAGATAATGAAAATCGTTCAATATCTAGTAAAAATGAAGAATAACTGCAGCTCACAAAGAACATAATTAATAACAAGGAACAAACGAAGCAAATATTGCACTGCGGATTGCATCCAACCAGAAAAGCTCACATTATTATCACTTCACCAAACAATCAACCTTATTTCTTTGTGTTAAAGTCTCAATTCGTACAAACGTATCGAACGTTCTGACTCTGTCAGAAGGATCAATTTGATTTTGATAAAGGAAGAACGTCCTATCTACCAATTGACAACAGGCGATTATAGTATTAATCAACAGTTAATATGGAGTGTTTTCACGTGATGTGAGTATGAAGGAAGCACGGCCTGGTAGGTTTCAATTGATAGTGGTTGAAGTATTATATTCGTTCGTAGAATGGTTTATGGTAGTTATTGTTCTTGCTTTGTTTGTATGTGAACCAGCCACCTGTTAGTTACTACGTGTTCGCGCTACGAATAGCTATGATTAACATTTTCCATTTAATACAAATCTCATACAAATTCTGTAGATTGAAAAGTGTTTCATCTGAATTAGCGTTCCAAGCGGGTGTTTCTACACAATAAATCCATAGATTACAATGAAATGGCGCTAGAAGCTTTTCAGGTCTGGGGATCAGATTTCTGTATGCTTCATGACAGTCAATCTAATTGGCAATTAGATAATCTGCCTCCAGTGATTGACACACGCCGCTGATTGTTTTGGTTTGGGGCAAGCAAGGTTTTGTCACAATGTATTCCTTCATCATTCGAGCGAATGTTAAACACGCACATAGAAAGTCACAGCCAGGGATCGAACCAACGAAGGATGGTTTTTCTTACAATGAGCCCAATTAATATTTGTCCGTACGGTAAAGGAAAACTAAGAGAGGAATAGGCGTGGTTTGTAAACAAATAATATTTATTTAAGATACATTGCGCTTTCACGGTTAAAAAACAATATTAAATCCTCGTATTTTATCTTAACGTCCGCTTAAACGTAAAATAGGGGCATAGTAAAGTTTTAGTAAAATTTTAAACCTCCACTTACACGCAGATTACCATAAAGAGTAGCTACTTACAGAACTGAAAAGCTTATTATAACACATTACTGTACTAGAAACATTCAACGAGTTAAGGCTACAACAAACGTGAATCTTTGAAATAATAAAAATACATATTATTAACTATTAGTACTAGAGTAGTGTTAGCCTAGTGACTTCAGCGACTCCCATGAGATCGCAGGTTAGATTCCCCGCCGTGCACCATGACTTTCTGTATATGTTTGCTAACATCCGTTTGAACGGTGAAGGAAAATATGCACTGGAATGCCTATTTAAAAATACAAATCATCTCAGAACAGATCTGAACTAAATCTGAGGCCCAGACCTAAGAGGTTATAAACCATTGGTTTGGTATGTATTCATTTGTAATAATCGATTCAATAGTAATAATTTCAATTATAAATTAAGTTTACTTAATACAATATTCGCAGACTTTTATTAAAATATCAGACCAAAGTCTATAACGGAGTTTGATATTGTAGCGTATGTATTCCCCATTAATAACATAACGCCGACATCATCAAATTAATAAATTGCAACAGGCTCAAGTGTTGCACCGAATAGGAGATTACAGCACCCTATGGCCTTTACCGAACTCACAACCTAACCCTGTAGGCCTAGACTGTTGTTGGGATGGAGTTGTTAGGCGGCGTCCTAATTGGGAGCGATCGCACGATGGCGCGATGCGTTTTTCATCTCACTCCTAGGTGTCCTAATAGATCGCGCGATGTCCATCGTGTGATGCCGTCGTTCGATGGCTCGCGCCCCTCGCGCGTCGACGCATCACGTAGTAACCGATTAGGACCCCAAAAGAGATCTGTTGCTTTGATTACATGATCGCACGATCACACGCATCGTACGATCGTTATTAAAGCATTTCATGTGCTCGCACGATTACTTGCGAGGTTCAAATAGGACACTCTGATGAAATCTGTATGTTTGAACTCATCGCATGACGAGACCGCATCGTGTCATTGTGCGATCTTCACCCATTAGGACAACGCCTCAAGGACTTCGAAATAATAGGTGTTCGATGTTGGACGTAAGAGGCTGCGATGGTAAAGATACATGCAGAGGAAAGGTCCATAAGAGGCTGCTATGAAAAACAATTTTTTGACGTATTTACAAAAATATTAAAAGCAGTGCACTCCCTACAACATGCGGAGACTACCAGCGACACTAAGTAGTTACAAAAATAATTTTAATTTATTAATAATATTCATGTAACATAATTGAGCATGATACTTGAACTTTTTTAACGGCAATGATGATGGTGACTATAAACAAAATCGTACATTAAGTTTTAATTCACTAACAGGTTACATGGAGGCTTAAGTCACAAATCCGCTAAAAGCTGTGATATGAAAAGAGACTGGAATAATCCGAGTTAAACGCCGAGATAATAATTGTTGAGTTTTGCTTCATTTTCACGCGGAATTTTCTTAAAATATTTTAATATTCTCACCTAGTTTTATTTGAGTAAAACTATTAACTTATGAATTGCTTTTATCTATATAAATAAAAATGAATAATAAAACTCGAAGACTATTTTTTTGTATTGCACTCTGAGGAAGGTTATTATGGTGAGAAAAGTTGAAAAAAAAATTAAAACATTTAGTTTTATACCGGAAAAGCAAGCAGTCTCTATAGTCTATGGTGTAGCAAAATGATACACATGTTGGTATGTGGCTAATAAAAGCGAGAACGAAGCGATGGAGATTCACCGGGGACGTACGTAGCCCCATCCATAGATCATAAGACATCGAGTCACGAAAGTCAGTGATTCATAAATTAGAAAGGATTTTTTAATTATAAACAAACGTTTATATACGTAAAATAATTTAATTGGATGAGTTTATTATGTCTACCTTCATTTTTTGTTGCTGATTTTGTTCTGTAAATTTTATATACCTACCTACATCTGTGCGTTCTAATAATAATTATTAAACTTAGTTTATAATGTTTTCTCAGTAGTTAATGTAGATAATTCGCTTATATATGAGAAATAAAGTTATTCTAACCTTATATTATGATTTATATAACTTTGTTTTTAATCCAATTTACTAATGTTTCAGTTAATATATCAACCCCATAGTCCAACCCGCGGTTCCGAGGCTTTAAAGAGATACATTTTTAGTGTATTTATTTAGGTTTTACAGTATTTATGTCACGGGTGAACAATAAAATCTTTAGTTTAAAATTATTGTCACGACAGTCACGTATGTGGATCAAATAAACTATGGTTTCTGAAAATGTTCCAAGTACAACGAAGGTATATTCCGACTTTTACTTCTTGGATATTTAAACATTATATGAAACATATTGGAAATGCAATGCTTCCTAAGACATTTCGACTTCCATCGGGACCTTAATGTGATTAAGGTCCTTACATAAATAAAAAAGATCGCTGGAGCACACAAAGACTTAATACGCGAATGTCACGGCTTTTCACCTTCTTGATACGACCGGCCTAGACAGAAGAAAAGTACGAAACTATTCGAATTAGTGTGAGTGTACGTAAGTCTTAAGTGCTAGTGGTTAGTAAAAAATAGACAACAACTAAGTAGTTTCCTCCCCTTAATAGAGACTGAAGTGTTATTGGACACTTTAAATGTTAAATATCTATTTAAGTAAATGAGGTTTTAAATGATTTATTAGTATTAAGTCACGCTAGATTGTAATGTCTTTAGGGCAGAGAAAACCTATAGAGAAAAATGGAAATAAATTAACTTATATTTATTGTTTCAGCAGTTGTCATAAGTATTTTTGTAATCACAATTAATTGATCGCCTATAAATAGCACCAGTACTCTGTAACTGCGTCCCAACGTCAATTGTGATCTTGTTTCCAATACGTAAAGTTCATTTAATAGATATTGTTGTCGCAAAGGATCACAGGAGATATATACACATATTACAAATAATAAATCTTTTATAAGTTTTTATATTTTTTTCTTTCAATTATTTTTTCTAGTTTTATTTGTTTCCTGAGACACTTATATAAAAAAGGTACACATTTCTTCTTATTATCAATAAATTGTACTTAATCTTCTCCAGTAAAGGTCTCCTCATCTAATTAAGTAAATGCTATGAAATAAAATGAAAATCTAAAAAATACTTATCATGCTAAAGAGTATGCGTCTGGCTATACTTTCGGAGCGTAATTCCGACGATTTTGGTATAACATATATATATATTATATATATACGCATATAAAACTAAGAACGTCTAAGTTATCGCGCTCAATGACATTACACGCCTCTTGTCTTCTTCAATGTTCCAGCCATTTGAAACCAACAGGCATTGCAAGAGACGATGCCAAGCGGTTTGGTGGAATGTCGTCGAATTTTGGAAGACGGGACGGGCACGCAAAAAAACAGGTTGCCGCAGAGCAGAAGAACATAACAAACGGCTCAAATATCTTCTAAGTCTTTCTTCTAACTTCGGTTTTTGTTTCCTTTGGAGTAGTCTCTTAGGCCGTGGGGTTGAAGTGCACAGGCTCTAATGAAAGATTTATGTTGGCGTCTGGTAGATGGTACCGGTAAACCCACAGCTGGTGCTTTTCTCGATCAATGAATAAGTATCGAAATACAGCTAGAAAACACCCAGCGTTAAAGGTACACTACCACAAGTAACTATGTAGGTTATGAAAATTGTTAATACTGTATATATGATTGTTATTATTGCTAATAAACTGATTTAAATCTAAATAAAAACTGTAAGACTTAAGTAAAATAAATATATGTATCACGATACCACATCATATGTCTGTAACTCGTGTCCGTAGAAACGAGTTGGTAAAACCATTTATCATAGCGAAAATATCAATATCTAAGTTAAGGGGTCGACAGTAACTAATGGTTGCGAGTTACGAGATTTTGCAGATGTGTCAAGGAAATAATTAAAACAAGACGGGACCTATTGAATTAGATTACTTAAGGAACGTTTAGGTTAATAGTGTCTCAGTAAGCTGGGAACAGGTAAATAACGTTTATGGAGAGAGAGATGGAGATGGTTCGTTTATAGGACAACTAGACATACCTTTTGTTCAAAGACATATTTAACATAGATAAACAATATAGGATGTGGACTGAGTGAAGAGATAACCGTCTCAATAGCACTCAAGAGAAGTGTCTTCAATCAGAGCATCCTGCCTGTCTTTACTTTGTGAACACAACGCTTGGCAAAAAGGCCATTCATGAAAAGAGTGGCATGAGAGACGTACTAAAGGCTGTCGCAATATCTAGTTCATGGACTCGCAGGCTCCTTAAATAGAAACATCAGCAGAAAAAAGTCCGTACTCTGACGAAGGAGACTAACGACATCGTCAAGGAGGTTGGCTTCGAATGGATGTAGAAAGGCCAGTGCAGGGCGTACTGAAGACAGGTGGAGGAGACTTACTTCCAGAAATAGACCAAAAATTAATCTCATGATGATAAGGAAAATTTTTTTTCAGAAATACACGACAACGGACGTATGTGTCTGTTAAAAGGCATGTTATCTTTTCAGCCTGTTCCATACGTCAGAAGGTTTCATAAGGCCCAGCGGCGGATTCGATTTCGGGTCAGGACGCAAAATAGAAAACAGAAATAAAAGCTATATGGTACCAGAATTCCTCGATAAATCAGTAATTCAACACAAAACTGATTTTTAAATTTCAGCCAGTATTTATACATAAGTGCGTCTAACCAACATTTATCAGGCAGGACTTTCCAGGCAGTTAATAATAGGTCAAATCGAAACAAAACAATATCGGATAATGCTAAGGACTCTTATCTACAGAACTCAAAAGAAGGGTGTTCAATGTGTCAATCATCCTGCCTTTCTTTACTTATGGAGCCGAAACCATAAGGGCTCATGCGCACGAGCCGGTTTTAACACGGCCCGCTTGTTTGCCGGCGCCGGGTAGAAACCGTCCGAGCTTGCACACCAGACGGTTTGTACACGACCCGGTTTTACACTGCCATAATCTCTGCACACCGGGCGTAGGCGCAGCAAGCACCGTGCCCGATTGCACGGTGAAAACCCCGTAACGCTCACCGGCAACGCAATTGCGAGCCTTCTGGCAATGTTAATGCTCATGGGCGGCGATCAGGTGAGCCTCCTACCCATTTGCTACCTATTACGTAAAAATATATACCATGGTTGACACACTATTGACCAATATAGCATACAAGAATTTGGTTCTAAAGTAGAGATTTTGTATCACGTTTTGCGTCAGCAGCTTGTTGCAGCTTATAATGACGGGAAAAATTCAAGGCAAGAAACGGGCTGGTAGGAGAAAGTCGTGGTTACAGGTTATCAGATCTGCCGAGCTATTTAGACTACCGCAATATACCCGGCAACTGAAGTTGATAACAGCAAACCAAGCAATAAAGTATCAGTTGAGAAGAAAGATTAATAAAAAACTCCTAGTAATAAAGTATCAGCCTATACATAATCGAAAAGGGCGTTAAGTTTATACCCAAACAGTAGGCAGTAAATCCGACGAAGGAGATCTCATTACCAAGTTTCCTTCCGCCAAACTCCTGTTACATGCTTGTTATAACTTTTACACTTACTTTCGATACGTAGCACTTGGTTACTTTGATGTCTGCAAACTTGTGTATAATAGAAATAGTATGGGAAAATATACTTAAATAGTTCATAATATTACGTTAGAAGTCAAGAGACGGATGAGCTCTAATATGCAATATGTCAATTTCAACTTTCGTTTGTAATGTAAAATATCATATTTTTCTTGATCACTCTTTCTCACTCTCTCTCATTCGGTCTCAATCGCTCTCTCCCTTTTCTTCGATAAAAACGCTGCACATCTTCGTGACGTTCCGTAAAAATTTTACCCTCATGAAGAAGTTCCACATCAAAAACCTAAATTATAAAAACTTAAAGAAAATTGATTTCAAAATATATGTATTTCAGACCTTACTCGTTAATCAGAATACTCAACCTACTAATTAATAATTAAATAATTCTAATATTGAGTGTTGGCCAAACAGCAAAAGCTTATTTCATAGTTTTATTAAGTAGTAACAAAGTACATATAATTATCACCCTTTTTTCAAATAACAATTCTGCAACTGCAGCTTGCACTATAATCTACATAAAATATCATATAACGAACAAACCAGACAATCCACTGCGGGAATATTGCATTTGTGGCTCTTTTCCGCCAATATGAAACGTTTTTAAACTTTTTCAATATAGCGCACGCTATTATCAACCCTGGCACTAGGGCTTAAGGAGGAGAATTCTATGAAAAATTATTGGTCCATACGGCAGAATTCCCGATGCATTATTGCAGTAGTTGCTTTGAATGGCTGTCGTTTAGTTGGTGCTTAATGAAAATACAAAAAGCTTGAACGTTTTGATGCTAATCGAATATTGGTTTTTCAATACGTAATAAGTTTTGGGTAGTTATGCGAGGTTTCGAGATTGGATTTATATAGATCTTAAGATAAACTAAATTTCAGTAAAAGCTAAATTCTTTTGTGAAAGATATTTTTCTTGATTAAATTTCGTATTAGAATTAGACTATATATATTTAGATATATTTGAGCAGTTGGCCTAGTGTTCGTAACGTGCGATTGTCATTCCCGAGGTCGTAAGTTTTAATCCCCTGTGCACCAATGAAGTTTCATTCAATCTGCGCATTTAACATTCGCTCAAACGGCGAAGGAAAATATCGTGAGGAAACTGGCTTGCCTTAGACCCAAAAAGTCGGCGATGTCTGTCAGGCATAGGAGGCTATTACGATTGACGATTACAAATGATCATGAAGCAGATACAGACATCGATGGGCCAGGTATAAAATGGTTATAACGCCATTGATTTATTCAGGTTCTATAATATATAAAGATTAGGTAAACCTTTAATTGTATTAATATACTTGTTAGCTTTATATAAGTACAGTAAATATAAGTTCTACGAACATGTACTTAACATGGCTTCTACGCTGTAGGCAACGGACTACGATCAATGCTACGTAATCAGATATAGAAAAATTCTTCAGTACTGATTTCAAAACTATACAAAAAAAGGTAATTTAAAGGGAATGTAAGAGCAAAGGTTCTCTACTAATAGATTATTATCATTGACGTATAACACGGAAAGTTGAACTTGTCAATAAAAAAATAGACAAATAAATGAGTTTTTACACATTAAACAATTTATAAAATATTTCAAATACAACTTTTATTTTTGCAAAATAAAATAAATGTAATCCTTTTATATTTTTAAAGGAAAATAAATTGCACAATTTATCTGTAGTGAGAAATATCTTATTAGTTTGCAACCATGATGGTGATGGATTTTTGATAATTTCATCAGCTCATCTCTTGAGCGGTCTTCCTCTATATTGTTTTCCAATAGGGCCTCCACATAGGGTCACCCTTATACTAATCTGACAGTCTGGCTCTGCCCATCTCTAAGACATATTTTAGGGTGAGGCATAGAAATAACATGTTATAAATTAAGAAACTCAATATATTACCAGGTATACCCTTCGTAAACAAGCGAGCTTTATTTCGGGTCTTGTTCATAATGGAAACTCTTATAAGTTATTTCCGAAAATTGTTCGAATCTTTTTAATTTTCTATGTCAAAAGCTTTGCCCCTTTCCGGCTGTCGGTGTAATAATTAAATTTGTGACATTTTACCCATGGCCCGCGGTGAAATTAGAAAACTTGAAAGGGACTTAAGGAAATAACGCTGAAAACATCTGACGATTTTTATCGAGTTAATATAAAATATTTATTGTATAGAATTAAAGTTTAAATAATTAGCAATATTAGGTGCCTGAAAAAAATAGATAGAATTGCATGATGTAATTGTTTTTTATTTTAACTGTTAAGTTTGCAATAACAAAATATATAATAAGTACCATGCAATAAAATATTAAAAAGTAAAAAGTATTTCCGAACCAATTTGGCTTAGGGTTCAAGAAAAGAGCGTACCAATTCTTAAAAGGCCGGCAACACACTCGCGAGCCTGGCATTAAGAGTGTCCTTGAGCGGCGGTATCACTTAACATCAGGTGAGCCTCCTGCCCGTTTGCCTCATGTTCAAAAACAGGGACTTATAGTATATACTTATTCTTGCAAGTAAACCAATACTACCTTTATACACTTAGGATAAAAATGTAAGCTTAAAATTTTCTTCGCGGTAATTTGAGAAAAACATGTGTTAAAAGCTTTCACCATCATTAATCATTGAAACGCACAAAAGCTCTGAAAAACTGCGCACTCCCTTAATTCTTTTGAGATAACGAATGCCAATACATTTTAATTTTGCAATTACCTACTCGCCTAACCATCACAAAAAAAAAAGCTAAAACAAATAAAACCATTTAAATTCAGTTTCAACTAAAACAACATTTTTCGCTTCAAATAAAAATCGTACTTCCCGCAAACACGTGCGAATTGCGCTGTAAAATAAACTCTTATTTATATAAACAAAAAACAACCTTCACTACACATATTTCCTCGTGTTTACACCAAAACCATCTTCTGGAAGCGACCATTTTAGTTAGAACCTTCTGTCTTAACCTTAGTCGTTGCTTCGGAAGATTTAGGTAAATTGGGCGAGCGTCAACAGGAGCTGTATCGTAAGTAACCTCCCAGCATACTTAGAATAAATTTTCAATACTCGAACACGGATCGTTAGTTCTTCAAGGGCTAAGTTAAAAGTTTATCTGTTATACGTGGGAGGGTCGTAATGTGCTTTTAATACTTAAGGCTCAGTGCGATTCATAAATGATTGATATGAAGGATATACTTGTATTGAGACGGCTTTAAACAGGAGTTCAAAGCGAATCATATTTATTTTTAAATATGGAATTCTTAAACATCAACTTAAATCTAAAAAAATTGGCGCTTTTAACTTTTTAGGTTTGTGATTTGTATATCTTTTTCATGACTATTTGTCAATCTAATAGGCAAGTAGATTGATAGCCTCCTATACACCGACTTTTTGGGTCTAAGGCAAGTTGGTATACGATGTTTTCTTTCACCGTTTGAACGAATGTTAAATGCGCACATAACAGGGATCGAACTCAAGATCTCAGGGAAGAATATAGCACGCTTAAGCCACTAGGCTAACACTGCTCACGCACTTATTACTATATATATATATGAGGTGGACTGTAAAGTTCGTAGGCTATAGAAAAAAAAATATTTTGATAGAGTGATACAGCGATACAATCTTAATACCATTTTTATAGTTCAATTTTTCTTTAGCCTCTAAATAGGCAATTTAGGAGATTCAATTTCAGATTTGAGAAAATAATTTTTAGGATATTCAATTTCCTAAAACAAAATAATTTTTTACACTATATTATGCTTCCCGTCACAATTTCTACCACGTTAAATCTTTTGAATTTATGTGTGTCGCTTTTTCGTTTCACCTATATTCAATCTTTAATTATCTTAGTTTTTATAAAATTAAAAAATTAGTATAAAAATTAAATTACATTCGTCTTTCAAAAATTTTTTAAGGTTTCACTACCTTGCTCAATTGCACACATTTTTTTTATTATCCCAGGAAAAGCCATGATTGGTCAAGACTACTAGTATAAAACTCATTTAAAACAATGGAAGTTTCGATGAAAAAGTTTTAAAGTTGGGTATTAAATCGAGTGTTGCATTGCGTTCTAGACAAAGTTTCTTCACACTTCAGCGCGATTGGATAATATAGTTTTGCTACTTTGCATCTAGTAACTTATATATTGTGAAACACATGGTCTGATTATTTATTATAATTTTTTATTAGCTAGTTAGATTCATAAAATAAAAAAAAAACTTGTTTGTAGTTGTACACGCGTCAGGAGTTATATTTCTTTGACGTAAGATAAAAAATATTTTAAATCGACGCTAACATTAGAAAAATTCACTTTCATCATATTTCCCCGACGCGCCCAAAGAAGTATATCTTCAAAAAACATTTATTTATTCCAGATTAAAATTATTAAATTAAAATTTGTTTGTTAGGTTGAGTTGAAATTTGTAAAGGACAAGAACTGTGTGTTGAGGTGAAATCCTACAACCACTATCGAATAGAAAACTGAGGTCTTCGGTTCGATCCCCAGCTGTATAGAGTGGGATTTTCTTTCTATTTAATCATTGCTAGAACGATGAAAAAAAATCATGAGGGAACCGGCTTGCTTTAGACCCCAAACGTAGATGGCTTGTTTGAAGCTTAGGCTGATCACTTACTTGCTTATTAGATTAACAAATGATCATGAAACAGACAGAAATTCGAGGCACAAACATAAAAATGTTGTAGCGCCACTGATGTATTTAAGAATACTGATACATATACTGTAGAAAATGCATTCTGTGAATATGTCGCAGTAAAGTAGTCAAATCAGGGAATTATTTGAATCTCTAGACTGTTAATTAAAGATCGATATTCAATCAAGTCGCTAAATTTTGATTTAAATAAAGAAGCGTCGAAAACGTTTAACTACCGACCTGACCGAAATCCAGCGCGTTGATTAATAAAGTAAAACAAGATGGCGATCACGACAACAGCTGATTACTTTTAGAGTCTTTCATTTGGCAAAGTGGTTTTTTGTTACAAATTGTGGTCTTTGGTGAAATTTTAAACATGTTGTCGACTCCACCATGAATGATAACAAATAAATTCTGAATTTTAGGTACGATCCCAGTTACTAAACTAATATTAAACCAGCTTACGCTGCAAACATATTACATACGCATCAGCTACCTGCTCTCAACTTTCACATAATAACAGTGCAACTTTGACTGTATCTATAACTATTTGAATTAGTTCTGAAGTTGGTTATGAAAGTCCCGGAATGTCGCGTTTTGTCGGAAATGCCATATTCAGTTTTTAAGCTAAGCCATCGTTATAATTATGTGTCTCTGGCATATGTCTTTATTTACATGCCCTTATGTTTTGACAGTTCTAATCTCTTTAAGTGTCTAAAGACGTTTTAAGCTGTAACTGTATGTATAGACACGTTATTCGTCGACGTTTCAGCGCTACAAAGGCCCGCCCGGCAACGCACTCGAGAACCCTGTGCATTGAGAGTCCATGGGCGGCGGCGGCGGTATCACTCAAAATCAGGTGATTCTCCTGACTGTTTTCACCTACGTATACCTGGTTGTTCTAAAAAAATCACAAGAAATTCAATACTGCTATTTCTCTTCTAGATAGACATAGACATGTTCATTATCTTATAACTTCACTAAAATAAAATCTCTACTTAACTACCATAAATATTCTAGAATATTCTTCTCAGAAATCCGTCTTCAATATAAGCTCTATTATCGTAATAACGAAACAATGTAGCGAAACTAAATGCATTTTCCAGCAGAGCATTATCATAAAAATAAAATGACCAGTAAATTTCAATAGCGCACGTAGGCAATAAAAATATGCGGTATCTTAGCAACCACTTCCGGTCGTTACCAAGTCGCCGGATATTCAAATAAGCTCCTTTTAAACCCGATATGAAGTACAGAAATATTACTACTAGCGATGCCTGAGGCTTTGTCTACTATGTAAAAGACATTTTTTGTTTTTTTCAAAAAATAAACAGGCAGGAGGCTCATCTGATGCTAAGTCATACCCGCCCATAGACACTCACATTAATTAATTAATTTTTTACTTATGTAGCTAACAAAATTAATTTATTTTTTACTTATGTAACTTAAATGACGTTGTGGTTTATGACATTTTCCTTTCAATTATTGTATGGGTAAAACTTGCTGAGTTTCTTGACCGTTCTTCTCAGAACAAGGCCTCCTGGTACTTTTGCGAACGGATGGCGTAGTTTTGCTCTTTCGCGAATTTTGTAAGCGTTTTTGACATTCATAAGCCTTAAGTCGCATCTAAATTGAATAAATAAATTTTGATTTGATTTGATATATTTTCATCAAAAGTGGCAAATGTATCTAATATTTTTGCTAGAAAACTAGAAAACTAATATTGCTAAGTACTTCTCTTAGATATTTCAACTCGATCACTAGACAGATGTGTGATGTATGAGCATTATTTTACTACGAGTATACTCTAATAAAATTACATACATTTTAATTCAGCCATTAAATATCTTAATCAGACCCAACCACGAAACTTGTCAGACCAATCTATCTTCATTTACAACATGAAACTAGTCATGTTCGTTTATACAAAAAACTCAATTACGCATTAATCGTCAAAATTAATTATTATATTACAGGTCATAATTACTTTTATTGCTGTAAAATTCAAGTATTCCACTGACATTTAGACGAATTATAGGATATTCAAGGCTCGCATGCGACACGCTAAAGGCTTAGCAAATAGGGAAAATTAAAATGTGGTACTAAAGCGCTCCACACTGCGGGGTTTAAACAAAAACAAGGAGAGGCGATACAACCTTTTTAGTGTGGACCCCAGATTTCTGTATGTTTCATAATCATTTCTTGCCGTTGACTTTTTTGATCCAAGGAAAGTCGGTTTCCTCACGATGTTTTCTTTCAACTTTAGAGCTAATTTAAGTACACTGGTGCACAGTCGGGGATCGAACCTACGACCTCAAGGATAAGAGTCACATGCTGAAGTCCCTAGGCTAATACTGCTGTTTTGGTTTTGGTATCTGATGGTTTAGAGTACTGGGTAGCGATTTCTTGACACTATGATAAAATATAATTATTATTCCGTAAAATTATTCCACACGATCACTTACAACTACTTCTTAAAGAAATTAGAATAAACGGAGTCACTAGCAGGGCTTTCTCCGCCAGTCTTTATAACCGCCACTATTACACCAGGCATATTTTGACCTATTGAAACATTTCAATTTCTCCATTAACAGTATGGCGAAACATAAAGATATTTCCAATCAAAAATACTATATCTACAAGCACAATGCACTAAGCACAATGTACTATAGCTCTCAAGCTTTCAATGTAAATATTTCCAATGAATTTTGAAAGCTTCGGGGCAAATCTTAGCACAAACAGACTCTTAATAATTGGAGGGAGACGTATATCGCTGAACATTTCAAAGTTACTGCGACATGAGAAGTAATTCACTTTAGCTATTTTGATAATATTATTGTATTATACAAAACAGTTTGTCGCTTTGTCTGCTAATCTGATATAACTTGAAGTTTCTATACAGTTTGTTTGACAAATTAGTATAAATAATATTTATTTTAAAAAGGTATTAACGAAACATATTTTATATAACATTTAGAAGACAACGTTACAATGATAAAATAGAAAATAACTTATACAATAAAACATAAACTAAATTTAGAAATACAAATATGCTATTTAAAATTTTTATATCAAAATTGATGTCTGCTGGATAAATATTATAAAAATAGACCATCTTCAATAAGAATAATGGTGACAAAGATTTTGTATTGAATTAAAAATACCAAACTTTTTTCAATTTGACGCTATAGCGATTGTGAATTTCATCTTGCACTCAGTAACATCGGATATCGTGTAATTTAATTCCCTTCGCAACATTCTTGTGCCAGCAATTTTTGAAGTGTTGGGAACAACGGAATTCGTACATACATTTTGTCGTGGGACTGCTTACCTGGAACAAAATTGTATTATATAAGAATACATTTAGACATTGTGGTTCAACTATAGTGTGATGCGGTTTCAGTTCCGTTTGAGACCCTCACATAAATGTGGGTGTGGTTCTTATTTCGTATATCACATGATCAATTAAAGTAAGGTCAAGAAATTATATTTTTAATCTCATACTATTGACGAATAGCCTTTATAAGTACAGTGTCACATAGTTTTTTTCGGGTGCTTTTAAATTTCTGTCTGACATTTTAAAATTAATTAATTCATATAGGTAACACAATGTACACTAATGAAGAAATATACTTATATTAAATGCTTTTAACTTCACATTTACTGCCAGTTCTCAAATCAAGGGCGTAGAACGGAAGAGAATATCTAGCAATAAACTCTCCGGCACTCTTTTTAATCATATCAGTTACATTGTCAGCTAGCTCTCACTACTAACATCTAATAAAAATCCTGCTAAAATGTATTATTAATTACAACGACAAAGTTTTAATCGTCGAACAGTATTAATAGTACAGGTAACAAAACCGTCATCATATCAGTTGTTCCTAAATTTGTGTCAAATATATTTAAGTCTAACTGTATTTTCTAGATATATAACGTTGTTGTATTAAAACATTTAAATTTATTAAGTTAGCCTGCTTGGTTTCAAATTATTCCCTTTTATAATGGTACATTTTTATTAACTGGCAATCCATGACAGCGACGCTCTTACTGGCCAAAAAAGTATGTGGCACTTTTATAATCATGTTAACAAAAATAGCTTCGCGATTAATGAATATTTAAGAATTAACGACAGAAAATGTTACTCTTAAAAGATAGGGTATATATATGTATGTGTGTTTAAAGTTTTTTAGAAGACTTAAAGAGGCTTGATTCGTAAAAGGTTTTGATTTCACTGAACAGTTTATTTCAACGGTTTATTTCTCCGCTTATAATAGTTGATGGTCTATATATAATAGCCTTCTTTCTGAAATAGTGAAAGACTACTGTGATCCAAAAATCGAGAGCCTATTGCAGCTATTGTCAAATCACCTCGTCGTCGTCTTAAAATATATGCAATTTAAAAATTAAAGAAGTTTTGAAAATTTGTCTACTAGTTTGTTTCTTACATTCAAAACTACAAACCATTTCAAATAATCACTAGCAATATCTAGGCCGAAAATTGTCTTAATTTCACATGTATGCAATGGTAATACAATATCATATCAATTCATATGGAATTGCATACGTTTTGATTTTTTTTTTTTTGTATGGAATCTCACTGTTGGCCTTAAGGGCCTTTACAGCTCAGCACGGGCTGTTTTGGCGAGCTTAGCTCAGCCGGAATGGGTGGGGTTCCCGCGACTCGCGCAAGGGCGTCTTCTGTGACATACGTTTTGAAGGAATATGTAAAACATATATATGAAGTGAGCAGACAACTACTATCGCGTTTTAGATGTACATATTAATCGAACAGCGACAGTTATCGGTAACGTTAAACTCCCGTTGTAAAAATGTGCCAGAGGACGGTTCATTTAAACACTTTTTTTGTCGGTAAGAGGAGGTGGTAGAAAGAAAAAAAAAATTACCAGTGAAATAATTATCATAAAACCAATAATTTGTACTTACTACCTACCCTGATATAAAGTGAGATGTGGCCTACTGAAGGGCACATCCGAAGCTCGAACCTAAGACCTCAGACATGAGAATCGCACGCTGAAGCCCCTATACCAACAGAGCTCTCAAAGAAGCCCGTATACGTTGCATTAAAATTTTTATTAGTGGTTACAAAACTCAGCTGTATAATATATCATTAGTAACAGTACAATGTTATATAATTATTTTGCCAAACCAGTAAACGTGTCCAATCATTCGGATCTTTCAAAAGCGCTTTGATACTTTTAAAGCTTTCCCGAAGTATCAAAGTGTTTCCATTCATAGAAACTGACTCGGCGAACTTTATACCGCCGAACAGTCAATGAATTTCGTGTTATTGATTAGCTATACTTAATTTATGGTTTTTCGAAAGTAGGAGCAGTGCTGGCCTGGTGGCTTCAGCGTGCGACTCTCTTACCTGAGGTTCGATCCAAAGCTGTGCACCAATGTGCCTTTCCTTTTACGTGCGTATTTAACATTTGCTCGAACGGTGAAGGAAAACATCGTGAGGAAACCGACATGTCTTAGACCCAAAAAAGTCGACGCCGTGTGTCAGGCACTGGAGGTTGATCACCTACTTGCCTATTAGATTTAAAAATGAACATGAAACAGATTCAGAAATCAAAGGCCAAGTCCTAAAGAGGTTGTGGCGCCAGTGATTTATTTATTTTAAAGTAAATTAAAATATAATTACGAAACAAATATTAACTTCACTACTGTTGATATTATTAACACAAAAATAAATGAGGTTCTGAGCAGACGCATTTGACAACCAATATATATCGTATAGACGGGTCAACAATAAATGTTGGACAGTTATGAAAACCTGACAAAATATTTTGTATTCTTTTTCTTTTAGTTGATTGTTTCTTTTTCTTTTACTTCGGGACAGACAAACAATGAAAAATTGATGGCGCTGTTCTCGAGTTATAAGTGGTCGAATGAACCCGACTTTGCTTTATGGATTTGAAAATTAACTGCTATGTTTTAAGTTGATTGGATTAGACTGTGAGGTTGGAGGTTCGATCTTCGGCTGTGCATTTAACATGGTAAAGGATAATATCGTGAGAACGTGTGCCAAACATACATAAAGTTCGATGACGTGTGTCAGGCACAAAAGCCTGATCAACTACCTGCATATTAGAAAAAACATATAGAAATCCGTGGTAGACTTAGACAGTAGCGCCACTGATTTATTTTATTGCAAATGCAATATTATTTTTGAGTACACAAAGCATCTTCCCCATCATTTAATACTTGTGGAAGACAAGAAAATCAATTATCCAAGAGTTTCTTACAAACTTCTTTCCATTACGTGTTTGTATGTGCAACAATGGTTTAATTAAAGGGGAGATGCTTTTGTTGGAATATATAGGGTGTAGTAATAGCCGGCTATTATGACTTGTCATAACAAAAATTCCATATTTGCAAGACTTTCTGGAAATGACGGCTTGTTATTCAGGCAAGTTATGTAAGAATTAAGTTTTATATTTATTTCTTTTTACCTAGTTTAATTATTATTAAAATTCGTTATTGTTAAAAATGAGACGTGTTGCTCATAAGTTAGGGTATTAAATAAATAACTTTAGATTTCCTCCTGTCGCCGATGTCAATGGCCCTTGTTGAGCCAAAGGTCCATTCCGCATTATTCGTGGCCGCAGAAGACCGTGAGTTTTAACTGATCTTTGGCTGATCGTGTGGCTGGATGCGGACAAAGCTTAGCTGTTATCGTGTCCTGCCTCGGGCGATTGCTGGTGGTGCCGTGCGGTTTCAGTGGGTAGGCACGAAGGAGACACGGATTAAGGGAAGCTGTTAGCATAGTGAACAGATGAGGCTGTTGGGTTCACGGACTAACCCTTATGGGGCTTCTAATGTTTTGCTGCAATTGATGGCTGCACTATTGGGAATTAATTGCCCGGCCATCACAAAAATGTTGCAGCTGATGTTGCAAAAATGCAGCTGATGGCCGAGCCACCTATGGCCGGGCCATGTGTTGCAATATGACAGCAATTGTATGGCCCATGATGCAGACTCCTAAACGGGCTACACATACCGGCAACAATGGCTGACGAAATCACACTTGTCGCAGCAGCTTATATTGTTTTAAAAAACAAACAGAAAAAGAAGAGATTGTGGATTAGACCTTAGTTAAATAGGCGTGAAACTGTAGACAATTTGAATCTAGAAATAAGCCTTGATAATAAATTATTCAAGAATTATAATTTTTTTTTTTACGTAGTTGTCAAATCCCGAAACACAGAATAAAGCAACATTTTGCGTAGAAAAGGATACACTGTGCCATAACAAAGAGAGTGACTAAAACAACAATAAAACTGGCTGTGCAATATTGCAGTTGAATTCGATAGCCTAGCGATCGTCCGGCAACCCATTGGGGCAATACAGGCCATAAGTGGCTATACAAAACATGTTGGGCTATATGGCCGGGACATTACTGCAATATTGCATAGTGTGGCTGCTATTGTTTGCAATGTTGCCGGGCAACTGTATTGCAGCCATCATTGCAGCAAAACGTGGCCCGTTTAGAAGCCCCATTACACTCTCCGCGTCACTATTAAATGTAGCCAAATTGGTTTCTCAATAATAAAAAAACAAGTAGGTCTATTAGTCATTTCTCCTTCTTGAGCAGCCTGGAACCGCAAGTTTTGATTATGGTCATGTCAGATGTAAGCCGTTAAGTTAAATGCTGGTGAACTCCGAGGGCCCATCTTAAGGGCGTGTTATGGGCTGAGGTGTTTTCAGTGGGTAGGGTGTCGTTACCTCTTTGAATAGCAAAGGGGTTTAAGTCTAAAACCAGCCCCACAGTCTCCTCATCCTGTTCGACAACCATGGCGCACGCCTGCGTAAGCGCATTCACCTCATTAAAAAAAGGTTCATTAGTCGGATTCCATCGGAATTGACGTTGGGTCTGGTTGCTGGCGATATGACCCTTTCAATTGTTCGAAAAGTATTTTTAGGTTCAGTGGCTTTTATAATTTTTAGAAAAATATGAATTGACCTGGGAAAAATCCATGACCCACTTTTTTTTAATTCAGTAAAATTACTGATGCCAGTTTTATGAGAAAACATATAGTTATATTGCTGTGCGTATCATCCTATAAGTATTATTATTATTATTTGAAAAAAAAAAACGTATAGCGATAAAAATGCGACGAATATATTGAAAGTATAAACTATGAAAACTTTCAATATGACGTAACTTCCGTTTATCTCCAGAACTTCCTGTCGAACGAAGCACTTATGCGATTATTCACAATTATTATGTTCCATTTTTAAAATTTCATGATCCACATTTAATCAAAGTATAAAAGTGTAATTGCCTCTTCAAATCGAAATATTAATAAACAATCTAAATAAAATCGTTGACTTTTACCCTAGAAACAGAGGACTCAAAACAGAAGTCGTATATATTTAAGTATCTTCAATATTAGGGACTTTAGGCCTGGGCCTCAAATTTCTGAATCTCTTTCATGATCATTTGGCAATCTAAAAGACAAATAGATCATCAACACATCACCCTTCTTTCACTGTTCGAGCGATTGTTAAATGTAGATAATTAAACTGACTTTAATTTGAAACCAAAATACCTTCGAAATTTGAATTAATTCAAACGAATGCCTCATACTAATTTACGGTACTATGAAAACAAAAGACACAAAATTGACTTTCATAGACTGGGATAAGAGTGGGACAGTCATATTGCGAATGTCGAGAGGAAATGAGATACATTACATAAATATTCAGGAGCATCCGTCGGTGTAATGAAAAAGCCTGACCTTATTCAAATTTTGTCTTGTGATGTGACGACATTAATGACGTATGCCTTAATGAATTGCTCGAGTTAGTTTTTTGTATGCCAACATTTTTACTTTATAATTTAAATTTTATATCTAGAAACAGATTAAAGGAAATTCAATTAAAGCACTCTTTAAGACAAAAGTAATGACAGTTCTCGGAGGCTAAATGACTGTATGTAAAATATCATCATACTATCAATACTGAAGTATACTTCAATACTGAACGCGCATAGGAAGTCAAATCGGAACTTTACTTAGCAATCTGAAAGGCTTTCGCAGTTCAGCTCTTAGCTGTGACTTGTGAGCCCCACTCCAGAAGTCTTAAAGTATTGGTCACGTGGAATAAAGATCTACTCCCATATGTGAAAACGTTTCGAATCGAAAATCGGCTCCTACTACTGTTTTCAGCTAGAAATATTGTAGCGAGTTATAAACTTGTCAATTATCAGTACATGGTTTTTTACTAACAAATTCTAAAGTCTCTACAGCTATAAAAATCGACCACTAAAACACTTAATTCTATGTAGGTAAAGAAAACATGTAATATAAACAATAAATTCCCTGACTATATTGTCTTCGAAAGTATCAAGTAACTTATCGAAAAAAGATGCGATGAAAAAAATCCAAACATTTCATTTTTGACACTTTTAATTCAATTAATCACGAAAATTTACGTAAAACATGATTTTGAAAGTTATATGATATATTTTAGCGCAAACCAAGTAATACATTTAAGAAAAAAATAACATAATAACATAAATTAAAAGAAAACATAACTATTTGTTATTACGGATCGGCGCGCCTCAGTGCTACGCTGAGACACTGACACATCTATCACATCACACTATCTATTCACTATTTATTCCATTGAGGAGCTCAGATGTTATAGCTCTCCTTGTCGACGCCACACTTGAGGCAAATAGGTCAATATCATAAGTTAAACTGTTCCACTTATTCGCCGTCCCATATTATTATGAATATATAATCTTAAGGAATATGTGAGGACGATTGGTAGGGGAAAAAGCGTCTAAGCTTTAAAAAAGAATTTTATCGAGGTTACATTTGAATTCGACATTGCCAAGTGCAATATGAAAAGTTCGATCGGGATTGCTCCCACGGAATCTGAAAATATTGCCATGTCATAAACCAGGGTATACGTAAAAATTACTTCACATTTTTAAAGTTAGCATATTGGATTCTATAAAAGTTCGAAATTCAAACGGATTCAGATTTCAATCGTTTTAAGTGCGCAATTTAATGATATGAAATATTTGTAATGCCGCATTTATTTGCGTATAATATATGTATCTATCATTTTGTGTAAATTTGTAACATAATTCGGTACTAAATATAGCAATACGTCACACACGTTATACTTTGAAACAAAAAAACTAGTTTCTTTTTAACGAATGCTTTGTCACAATTTTCCTTCAAAAGCCTAATATAATGAGTGGGATAAATAGGATTTCCTGTAATTCATATTTCAGTAAAAATAGATTGAACGGTCAGAATTAGATAAACGAAGAGATTATGGACCCCTACAAGAACCTTTCTATATCCTTTCAAAATACAATAAGTAAAATATTACGCGTTATTTAATTAACTCGGTTTTAGATGACTCGATCACCATGAGGAGGTTTAAATAATAATTCTATAAATGGAATTCAGTGATGTGTAAACAAATCTCAAAACTCGGAACTTATTAACAAACAAGATGGCGGATGTATATGATTACTGTCTATTTGCCAAGAGAAGAGTAATTGTATATTATTTTGACATAATTTTAATCTAATGAATTGAACATTTATATGTTTGAGAATTCACTAAACAAATTATTAGTTAATTTCCGTCTGTAGGTGTTTCTTTTTTTTATTGTTCCATATTAGGGTTGCAAAAAATCGCTTGTTAGGGATAAGGCCGCCCGTTGCCTAATAACTTATTTAACCTACTAATTTGTTTTTTTTTTTATATGTATTATTCAGTGTTGGCCTACCTTGGGCATTCGTCTTAAAGGGCCTCATAGCCTATCGGTCTTTGTATGTTGTTGCTATGGGTACTGGGTTCGATTCCCGGTTCGAGAGTAAGTTTTAAATTTATTCTCGGCCTTTGGTAGGGTTGTACGGTACCGGGCGAGTGCTTAAACCGTACATGGAGGGCACGGTTGAATTTCTATAGTATGCAGAGGGCATCTAACTATAGAAAGGATACTGTGTATGGTTTAGAACGTAGCAATACGTTCTAGGCCGAGGATGGGCATGCGTCTTGACCGTGAGATTGTGCACGATTAACACTCGTTTTTAAGAAGAAATTTGTGAGGAAACCGGAATGAGACTAAGACGAGACGTATATCAGGCACAGAAGGCATCTGAGACCAGGATGTAGAAGTTGATAGCGGCACTGGTTTCTACGTAGAACGACTAGTTTGATAGGTGCTAAAATTAATAGTTATCTTCCGTCCTAACTTGTAGGCTATTGACAATCCCGCGAAGGCCCAAGCCGAGATCCGAGTTTTGCAGGTGACGCTCATGCTAGACGCGGGAAAATACCTTTTCCGGCAGAGCTACGTTTGTCAAAACAGCCCGAGCTGAGTTGTAAAGGAAAACGGCGAGATTACAGAAAAAATTACATGCGTTCAAAGTTCACATGTCGGAAGTTTAAACTTCTTTGTATATTATTACTAAGGTTAAAGATCCAATAAATGATCGTGTACCGGTATATGATCACTCTATGTATTTGTATATCTTTATTCACACTGTATACGTGCGTTAATATAAATAAATTAATACCTGCGTTTAATGCACAAGACGTTATGCGACAAAGTTGCCAACTAAAGTTCTAATATGTAAACACTAAACGAATACATCAACCAATAGCGTGTATTTTTGCTCTCTCCCACCTCTCGCTCCAAGGCACTGTGCCGGATGCGACGTTCGCTCTATCTCACTCTTTTCTCTCTACTAACCTTAACAGCTTACAAGTTGTGCAAAATAAAGCATTAAAATATGCATTTAATACCCCGTTTCGAACAAACCTTCTAAATCTTCAAATTAATATTAAGTTTCCGACTATTCACGATTTTATATACGAACTATCTAAGAAATTTTATTTACATAACAACCGACATAGTAAAAATAAACACATTAATAACCTTTGTAAAACGCGGAAGAAAAATTTACGTTACATCGATAAATACAACCGATACAAATTACCCCATCACTTGTTTCTTGAGTGCGATGAATAACAGGCCTGCGCAGGTGCGCGAGTATTGGTCATCGCGTCGCGCGCGACCTCCGGTCTTATTATCAAGTGATATAAAGCCGGAATGCGCGTGCGTCGCGTTATCGATGCTCGCGCTAGCCTTAGCGGGTGACTGTTCCTATTATGATTGCATGCCGTCCACTCTTTTGTTCTCGGTGCTACCCTATTTTTATTGTTAGTTATAATTAATTATTTAGTTAAATCTAGATATGTTAAAATTGCAAATCTCATCTAAAGATTGCATAGTCCCAGTTTACCTCATTATTAATGCTAAACTTCGAAATATTATAACTTTAGTTTTTATCTGTTTTGTCTTATAAGTTTTTAAAAAAAGCAATACGGCTTTTAAAAAAAACGTGTTTAGTTATAAGTTTGTTACATTCCAGGAATTAATGTACACTGGACATGTAGCACTTTTAATTGTTATTGAACATTAAATAAAGAATTTTTGAAATTGAATTGACTCTTTTCTCTCGATCTTTCTCACTTGATTGCTCCCTACTCCCGCTCTATGGCAATTTGCTTCATGCTACGTTCGCCCTTTCTCACTCTCTCTCAATCAGTCTCAATCACTCTTTTCCATTTCTTCGACAAAACATAGTATCGGTAAGAATATGTCATCAAGGTGTTCACTTAACATGGCCCAACAGCCACAGTTAGTGCGTTTCACACAAAATCTTGCCTGACAAAATCAGATGTCGCTTGAAACGTATGGAATATGATTCTTCCAAACATTTTCCGAAAGACCCGAACCTAGTAATCCTAACATATACAAGGATGAAACGTTGCATCCGTCTGTGTCACTCACCCTTCTCTATTAATAAAGATTTCTACCTAAGCTTGCTCAACGGCTTGCCCAGCTATTTACGGTATGGTTTTACTAGGGTAGAGTAATAGTGTTGTTGGAGCACTCCGTAGGTCAATTTATACTGGTTTAAACGTATTTTAATCAAACTAAACAGTAAATACATGTATTTAGACAAAATCATCTCTGATTTGTCTCAGAGTATTACTAATGGTTAAATATATTTGCTAGTAAACATAGTTTTGTATTCTCCAGGTTGTATCTTAATAAAACTTTATCAAAAAATCATGTCCGAGGTTTTTATTAAGACTGCTTATGTTCAACAATACAATTAAAACAAACAAACAAAACAATATAACTTTAAGCACATTCTGCCGCGCACTACATCTTTCTGGAACCAACTGGCAATTAAGGTATTTTCGTAATAATAATATAATCTATTTGCAAGAATATGGTACATAAATGTTGTGGGGGTACAATCTAGATCATATTCTGTCACACATAATGGCGTGTAAATTTGTCTTAAAATGAATTTTAAATTTAAGTTCCATACATTCTGAGTCAATTGAGGTCCATTGGAGGTGGCTAGTACTGACCCTGCTCGTTTACCTTCTGTCCCATAAAAAACATTTTTCCTAAAATATGCCTTACGCGATTGTCATTAAATCTAACTAAACAAACTTTTACGTCAGCTTCCGAAGTTGAGTTAGTATGGTTACCAGAGCGATCATTCCTTCTGTCTGGAAATATGGTAATCATGGTAACAACTCTTGTTTCTATGTCGTGTTGGATTATTATCTTACCCTAAGAGCACTTCATATTTTATCGATGTTAAAACAGTTTTCAGACATAAAAACAACCCTCTTTTTTTATTTATGCAAATTGCTATTTTCAAATGTTAATGCCGATCCCGAAAGTTTTTCTCTTTTATAAATACCGTAAGAATATTTTACACTTATCTATCCTTGAGAACTTTTGTGGGCTTAAACGTTTGTATTTTCCCAAGGCGGTATTTAGTTACCAAAGAATTCGGTCAAACGGCTGTGAACTTAGAAACTCACTGCGATAAGTTTTTTTGTGTTGTTTTCTACTTTTCCTAAAAGGTTTCAGGGGTTCTTTAGTAGCGAAATATATTAAACGATGACTTACTTTAATGAGTGATATATATCAAATTAAAAAAAAATGACTTTTTAATAATTATCACGAAAATTTGCCAAATAATTTTGAAATCACAACTTTTAAACTTCAATCTAATATTCCGTTTTCAGTCTAGAACTCTAATATCAAGAAACTATTCCCAATTCAGTTAAGATCTTCTAATTTAGTCCCACTCCAACTCCTTGTCAAATTGCTGTAGCTAAAGATATGCAAACAATCGTCCTTAAACTTTGTAAGTCAAGTATTTTGGGTACAAGTTACAAATTGATTTATTTAGTACCATCCGTTTACAGGAAATTATCTCTTAGGAAAAGGAAATAAAGGGAAAAATCCCATGTTTCAATTGAGGATCTTAACATCCCTTTGATTTATTTTAGATCGTCCGTTGTTTTTAAAACCAGTGTAAGACGATCTCCCATTGCAACTCAGATGTATAAGGCGGTGAAAGTTTTAAAGGGTCTTCAAGGGTCAAACGTGAGAGGTGATAATGTATGGTTTACCCCGCCGGGACGTTTAACAGAGTATTTGGTTCTTAAGGTTTAGCCTCTAGTAATTACTGGGGCAATGTTGATACCTACTTAGAGTGAAGTAAAATACGGGAGCTTTGTGAAAGGAAAATTACTTGGACCGTGAAATCCTAGATTACCGTGCTGGCTACAGTAATGAGTTTCTCTTTAACCTCAGGAAATTAATAGATGTGATTAAAATTGCGTTTTTAAGGAATGGGAATGGATTAGGAAATTCTGTAATGCGTTTATGTTTAACTTATAACGTAAATCTAAAGCTTCTTCAAATTTCTTTGAATTATTAAAGGCAAATACGAGTCTAATTTTTTCTCCTGCTCGTCTGACTTCTGTAACATTAAAAAAAATTGGCTTATATTATATTCTATTTTTTGGCAGTCTTTCAGTAGCCAGCTAACAGGAGTTATGTATAACATAACTTAAAATCTGAAAGCCAAGAATAATACGGAGAAACTGCGACACAAAATATGTATCAGCATTGGTCACAAACGCGCACCAAATGGGCATCGAAGTGGGGAAACTCGTCACACTCTACATGAATGTCGTTAATAGGAATTATGTTTATTATATGTTACAATAAATGATATTTAAATCTTCTTCAATATTACATATAAAAAATAGTCTTAATATGTAACAATAATATTACCGTAATATTACAGTCGGGGCGCATCTCGCAAGACGCGCAACAATAAGTTTGATTTTATTTTATGTATCCTGTTGTAGCAATGTCATAGAAAAAAGATAGTTCTAGATACAATGGCAGGGTAGGACGAGAAAAAAAAATGTTATAGTAGTATAAAGACCTTTCTTTGTTATAACTGCAAATGATAATAACGTCTACAGTTTGTAACAGTGCCTAGTTATCAGCAAATAACGCACATAAGTAAAACATTGACCACATCCCAAACTCGGGCACGTTCAGAACCCAACCTTAGCACGTAGTTGAATTAAAATACCTTGTGACCCTTTTTCATTAATAAGAGATCTTCACTCTGCGCTGAATATTTATGCTGTGGTTGTACTTTCTTAGGTTTTGGTTATAAGCTGTAGCGTTTTTTTATTACAAAAAGCCAAGTTGAACACTTTTGCCCATAATGAGAGAACGACTAAGCACCATCCTTCCTTTGAGCAGAGCTTCAAGCGACACTCATCCCTGTAGGTTCGATGCCCGGCTGAGCATTAGTGGACTTTCTATCTATATGCGCATTTAACATTTGCTCGAATGGTACGGAAACCGGCTTGCTTATGACCGAAAAGGCACATGATGCTGATCACCTATTTGTTTATTAGATTAACAAATTCATCAACAACAGATCATAAAACTTTCTACTTCTGTTTAGTAATCTGTTAGGCTTATTAATACCCACTTAACTCAGTATTGGTGGAAGAAAGAGTCATTCAGGCTTTATTTACCAAGTGATATGCCGTACGAGTGAGAATTACTTGGAGCATTTCCTATGACGCCCACCATATACCTGGGAAGATGAAATAAAAGAGATGGCGGCGAAAATAGTAGAAAAGATGGACAAATAAATTAATATTAAATAGAATAACATAAACTTAATGTTATCCTTATGATATAATTTTATTGTATATGTTCATAAGTACAAACAGCGTGTATAGGTTTTGTATCACGTAAAACGTCAGGCAATCTCTTATGATTTGTACCACATCACCTAAATGGATGGAGGCACTTGATTTTTCTGATACATTTTCATGAGGCCGTGTATGGCTCCCGTTTCGAGATTGTGCCTTTAAACGTATTAGCTTAAGATTGTCTGAATGTACTGACGATGTTTCTGTCGGCCGTTTTCAAAGTCTTATTATTATATTATATTAATATTTATTAGTAATCATAACAATAATTCGCCTTACCTACATAACCTATATACAATTTAAAATTAGTAAATTAGTTAAGGAATTTTAAAAAAAAATTGGTCTCTGTGGCAGTGACATTACACAGCATTACATTGACATACCCGCTAAAGCACCAGCTTTGGGGGCATTGGTACCATCTACCAGGCGCCAACTTAAGTCTCATCTATCTATCTAATCGTATCTTAACGGTTATTCATTTCTTTTCATAATATATTCTTAAATCGCGTATATAAGTAGTGCGAACTTAAACAAGTAGGTATGCCTCTTGATGCCTCCAAACTAATATATTGTAGTAAAGACATGCTCTCGTTTAAATACTTAGGTAGCGAATCCTTTATTATTATCCTAAATATACTTTACTACTGGAGCATGATAATGACCAAAAAAACATATAAAGAAAACACTTTTTTATCAGATTGAAGCTATTTATTATTGTAAAAAAAACAAACAATCCGCTAAAATGGAGGACACCGTGAGCAATTTCTTGCAGAAACCCTTCATCTTTTAGTCGAACTCCGGGGAAATAAATACAGATAATACATCTTTTTATACTTTATGACATTCAACACCTTTTGTCTTCAGTCACCGTAACGATACACGCTGTAAAGCACGCGAAACGTCCGATAAATTTAAAATTATGTTAAATAATTATAAGTGTATAATGTGTAAAAGCTATGTTAGAAAATGAGAAACATTTACATAGTTGGGGTACAGGTTTCTCAACGACCTTCTAATAACGATTATGTACGGACAATACGCAGATACACATACGAAAAAACATGAAACCGGCTTATTTTACACTTAAAATCAATTCGTGTCATAAAAGGCGTAACATACAAACTTTTTTGATAATGCTTTTGGTTAAAGAACCAATTTACTTATTAGCTATTCGTACAGACACTGGTTACAAATGACATATAATATCGTTAATAATATGTAAAATGTATATAGTTCTCTATTTATATAACTCAGATAATACTGCCCTATTCAAATAAGCTGAATAGTTTATAGCAAGCTGGCTGTCTAGATAAGTGAAGTTAGCTGCATTTAGAACTGACGTTCCTTTGAAATCAAACTATTGTTTCACTGAAAGAGGATTGATTGAAACCAGAGAGCACATTATGATTTTATTTTTCTACATTCTCTAAAGTATATACTTTAATATATATGGTCTAATATAAATAAAGATTCACTATCGATTTTTGTAATCTGTGCTTCTTTTAACATAATCTGTGTTATAAAAGTATATATTAAAAGTAGCAGAGATTACATAACATTACTTTATAATAAAAGTTGAACCGTTATAAATGTATAAATGATATTTTAAGACAAGAGTAATCGATCGTAGGTAAAAAAATTCTTACGTATGAGCGTTCGTAAAGATTTTAATTTTAATACGCTTTCTTGAATCAGTCCCTAAGTGGCACGGTATTTTAAACGGCGGCAACGCACTTGCGAGCCTTCTGGCAATGTGAGTACCTAAAGATCACTGTTTATAAGCCAGCAACGCATTTATATGAATTCCGACGATATGAGTGCCTAAGTAGGAGCATTTTAATGGCCGGTAACGCACTTGCGACTGTTTCGGCTATGTGAGTGTCCATGGGCAACGGTATCATTTAATATCCTCCCGGTGAGCCTGCTACCCCCTGTTATAAAAAAGACATAACAATCAAGCATTTTAAATATATAAGGTTTTTGAAATATATATTATGTTACAACGATCGTTGGAAGGAAAAAATATATAGCCCACTAATTATCATAAAATTCCGTTTAATCAACCTTATAAACACAAATTTCATAAAAACAGCCTTCGTAGTAATAAAACTCGACTGTAAACCATATCTGAAATCTCACGTGACGTACACGAAGTAGATTAAATGCAATTCATAAACAATGTTTAGATCTTAATTATCCTTTTACATGTACTTTATGTTCATAAAACCCTATTTTTAATTACCTTCATTAATATTCTCTAATTAACACATATTTTAAAATTATTAGTACATGTACTATTCGATAAAAACTCTCAAAGAATTGCGATCTTTTGTCGTGCGTTCAAAATTCACGAGTTATTAACCAGCACATCACGAAAAAGCACACAGGCCTTTAAAGCATGCTTCAATGCAAGTAGATTAAAAGCAAGCATATACTGAGGCCAAAGATTGCCTACGATCTGTATTATGTACTCGATCTATATCCACAATACGAATCATAACTTTTTCGAGTCGTAATCTGAGTAATAATTTAAATTGTCACGATTCGGATAATATTTGAGTTTTTATGTATTAACCATGTCATCTTTTGGTAAAGTTTATGTGTGTCCACAATTTTCGGAATTTATGTATAAACCATCAACAAGATAATTTTCGTTTATCCATCTTATTTTTATGATTTCTATTAAAATTTGTAATGTATTTGTGCGTGTCCAACTCTTTTGTCTTCCAAAAGTAAAGACTCTTAAGGTAATTCTATATTTAAACAATTAAAAAGATAAAAGTTGGACTTTAATGACAACTATATAGAATGGACCAAGTGGAAGAAAGAGAACAGGGTGCCCCAAAAAGGTGGATAGAAGAAATAGAAGCTGTAATAGATCTTAAGAAAAAAAATGTATAAAATGTATACTGCTGTATATCTTTTTTGTAATAATTAGAAATTAATCGGGCTTTTATTATTATTACTATTACATATCAAGATTTAGTTTTTATACAATATGTTTTAATCGCTAAAAGTCAAGACAGCATTCTTTGATATTTTCTACTAATGTTGTTAATTATATGAAATGAAAATGATTTACTGTCCACAGTCACACAAGTGCGTGTGAAATTTCAATAAATTCATAGACTTACCTTTGCCGTAAGTTTTGGTAACAATGCGAGATTAAAATTGTTTATTTTATGAAGAGATACTTTAGAACTTAACACTTAATTTAAATCGTCCTAATCAATCCTATATTTATGCTAAGTTTCTGAAAGTCCGCGTGTGTGTTAATAACATTTGATTGATATAAAAATATAAAGCCGTTTTTGTCGAGTTAGAATACTAAATTCCACCCGTATCACCTCGACGTCCGTCATTCCACAACCGAGGCAGCTTTTGCCATGCACCATTACGTGGAACCGGCTGCCCAATGAAGTATTTCCGAAGCAAATCGACTGAGGGTTCGTCAAGAAAAGAGAGTACCAATAATCTAAGAGGATAGTTTATCCCAAATATCAAAAATAAAATAAAAATATGTTTATTCAATGACAACAAATCATTATAATGATTTGGGAACCCTTTTAAGTAAAGATATTTGAAACTTATGGTAGCTATAGATTTTATGTTACATAGTAATGCGGTTTGACTACGGGATAAAAGGTTTAATCAACGGAAAACAGTTTAATTTTTTAATAATTCCAAAAAGTTTTAGATTAACAAAAGTTGGGCTTACTTGACTCTAAATCTTAGAACCAATAATGCATTGTATTAGGGTCAAAAATATCAAATACAGTAAAAAAAACAATAAAATATTCAAAATTAAAGTAATTTTGACAGAACAGTTGAAATTAACTTTTACTCAATGGTCTAGACTTTAAAATTTTTATTTTTTCCATATATAGTTTAATATCGTTAATTTTATTGTATTATTTATAATCTCCTTTGTAATTGTAATGTTTCCCTTTAAATGTGCACCCTTGTAATTCAGGCACATGTATGTATTAGGTTTTTGAAAGTCGTGTGTCCTCTGTGTCTGTATTTCTTTACCGTCATATATTCATTCAGGTTTTAAAAAAATGCCACTGTTTTTTTATACGTATACATACCTAGTAATTAGATTAAACAGCATTGGCAAATATTAAGTAATAAAAACCATTATAAATAATGCATATAAGTGTATTTAAACACTTCAATGTCTGATATATTAAGGATATTATTATCTAATAAAACATTACATCCGTTGCTTACATACAAAATAATTCGATAGTTTGCTAGTACTAAAAAAATCCGAAGGATCTAGTCAGGGCATTGAATTCAGAGATACAACGTTGATGATAAAATTCTGTTCAAAATTCCTACTTAAACTTAATTTATGTACAAAGCTACTCATTTTAAGCATCAGAAGCTTGATATTGAAAAGCTACATTTTATTTTCGCAGCGAAATAATTTATTCAACAGCGTGGAAGTGCTTTCCAGGCAATTTACTGCCGGCTAAGCTGAGTGTAGGTCAATTTGAAAGTTTTTCAAGTATAAATCGGACTTTATTTGTTATAACTCGGTTGGAACTTGCAGTTAATAGTTTTGTTGATTGATTTTGCAATATAAATTAAATAGAGTTTAGCAGGGAGCAAACTTTTTAAATTTGTTTTGATTTTCTATTTATCAATTTGTAAATTATTATTATGTATATTTTGGTTAAGATTATATTTAGGTTAAGAATACTGTAAATATTATAGATCCTGTGCGTTGGGAATACTTATTTAATATTGTTATAATGTCAATAAAAGTTGTCCGTTTTAGTGCCAGAGGCGCTAATAATGTGCTTAAAACGACGAATTATGTAAATAATGTCTAATAAAGTTGTATATCCCTTTTTTCTCCCAATTTATGGATTCTGAGATACAAACAAAAATTATGCTATTCGGATTTTCAATCTACAAAGGTCTTACTACATAGTTTGGCATGCATCAGAGGTTTAAAAAAACTTACACCAACGCGCACATAACTCTTCGCTACACTCTTAAATATATACGCACACACCCTTCATATACTCATACCTTCAATTCAACATTCATTCTATAGACTAATGTTTGGTTAGTCGTAACACTTATTTTCCTTAAAAAAATAGTTTGAAACATACCCCATCTATCACGGAATAATTGTTATACAGGTTTCCCTAGTGTGTAGGCTAGTGATGGCTGAATTTGGTCATGAAAGATTTCATTTAATTATTTCGTTAAAAGTTAAGAGACTAAAATAAAAATTGTAACAAAAGGGAACTATAATCCGAAGAAAATTTGACCAGAAAAAAAAGCAGTGTTTTCCCACGTTTTCGGACAAACGTTGGCCCTTATTGAAAATAAACACTATTACTACTCGGATATTTTTTATTTATCTACCATTAAACAGGGCGCCCTTTAAAACAACACAGGAATGTTATCGTTAATTTTGTCGTTTACCAACATAGATAGATAGTTAGATGTTCATTGCTATCTCTCTATAACTCTCTAACTTATATAAAGTCTACAAGCAATTTTTAAGGCTTCTTTCTACAATTTAATTTAAGTGCTTTCAAAAATAAAAAAGTATTGCGGAGACACTTTTTTTTGATAGAAGTCAAAGTCAGCAGAAAATTTATATTTTTTTAGGCAGAAACCCACTTTTAGTAGATAACCCGTAGACAGGAATTTATCTTTTATAAATTTTATATATTTTTGTAAAGAATAGAAAAGATGTTTTATATAAAAAACAAATGGCAAAAAAGGTTGCACTTTCTACGTCTTACATTTCTGTATTTGTTGTGGAGGTGATCAATCTCCAGTGCCTGACGCACGCGTTCGACTTTTTAGGGCAAGGCGGCTTCCTCCGATGTTTTTCTTCACAGGTCAAGCGCAAGTCAAATGTGCACATAGAAAGAAAGTCTATTGGTACATAGCCGGGGATCGGCGAGGCTAATAAATATATGTTGTATTTATATCTACTATATAAAAATAAGTCGGGTTTTCCTTCCTGACGCTATAACTCCAGAACGCACGAACCGATTTCCACGGTTTTGTATTCGTTGGAAAGGTCTCCGTGAGGTTTATATCAATTATTTATTAAAATTCAGGAAGTATTTCAACAGAAAAACGGGAAAATCTTTTTTCACATACAGCGCCATCTCTGATACATAGCATTTGTCTTTAAACTGTGTAAATTATGTGGATCGTGCATTTAAGGTTAAATTCACCACTCTGTCCATTGTCCAAAATGCCTAGAGGACGACGTGCGAACATCGGCCGCCGCACAAGCATGCAAGCCAGCAACAAGTGTATTCACAGAACTTAAGCGAAGAAAGACAAAATATAATAAGAGAAAATACCCGATTGAGACAACGCGTGAGCACACGAAGATCATTGGCATCATACAATCGCTTGGCATTCCAATATGATCCCACTGCGAACTACAGTGATGATGAAAATTTAGATATTGGACAAATGACGACTATATGCCGATATTGCAATGTGTTAAAGTTCAATAGAGAAACGGCTGGATTGTGCCGCGCAAGTGGAAAAGTCAAACTGGATCCATTACTTACACCACCACAGCCACTGAAACCATTGTTCGATGGAAGTCATCATCGCGATGGATCAGACCAAAAAACAAAAAATGTGGTTTACCAAATAGTACTTCAATGAAACGGATAATTTGCGGACACGTATCTTTCATTTACTTACAGAAGTTCAACTAAATAAGACTTCATTTTTGTAATCGAAATGAATTCGTTACTGTTGTGAAATGAAATAAAATTTTCCTTTTCAAATATAAAACAACAAAAAAAATCTTCTTTTAATCACCAAACGAAATGTTACATAAAACGAAGCCATCTGGTGACGAAACGGAGTTCGCCAGATTTGCTAGTCTTTTTATATATAATTCTTCTGTGAATGTGTATGTCAACGTCTCTCAAACGACTGGACCGATTTTGACGAAATTTTTTGTGTGTGTTCAAGGGGATCTGGGAATAGTTTAGATTCACAATTTTGTCCGCTGGACAATATTTTTTTAATTAATTTTTAATTTATTAGTAGTTGTTGATTTTGGAATGTTTTACATTGAATCCGACAGACGGCGCTACCATCGCAGTGTCAAATTTTAAATAATATTCGAATTTTAATTTTAGTCTATCCCGACAGTTAGCGCTGCGATCAAATTAAAAAAAAGTTTTGTTATCATAGTGTCATTGTAGACCATGTGCTGGATCGTTAGATATTGTCATAACATTTGAATAATAATTTTCATCAAAATGGTCCAGAATGTTTTAGCTTATTAAAAAAAGTTTGAAATTTTCAAATTAAAGACGTGTAGACAGGACAACGTCTGTCGGGTCCGCTAGTATATATATGACCACAGGAATACAAAATCAATACTAGATTTAAAATTCCAAATTTAAATCAATTTAGATAGCTAACTGAATACCTAATAAATACAACAGACCGGCAGTGAAAATAAAAATAAAAGTGGTACCTGGTTAGTTGAATGTCCCTCCCTAGAGGGCCGTCAATTTCGTCGCTACTGGCTTACTGTTACAACTATTGTCTTTGGCAATTCACCCGACTATTTACTGGATCAATATTAGTATTTATACAAGCTAAAATATTCTTTTATTTGTGGTACAAACTATTTAATAAGGTCTACATATTTTTGTGGGCAGCATTAGTCTAATAACTTCATCTTGCGACTCTTATTTCTATGCTGCATCTAGGCTGTTACCTATATAATAAATTAAATGGAAAAATTAACATTTACCCTCTATCAAAATATGAATGTAAAAAAACGGTTACTACTTGGCTGAAGACGTTGAGTTATGATGAAACAGAAGATTTATTAACTGTTCTCTGTAAAACACCAAATCACCCACACATACACACACACGCACACACATACACATAGAGACACACACAAGCGCATGCGCACTCACACACCTAATTTAATTTTACATTTCTGTTTGCAGTGTTTTTCTTTTAGCGTTTACTTTTTTTTCTTCTATTGTATATATACAATGTATATACAATGACCTATTGTACGTGTCCCGGTCCGGTGGTGGAGAGGCTGGCTATCTGTCACTCAGGTCTCCTGTTACAGAGACCAGTCTCTCACATACACTTTCAAATGTTATCATCGTAGTTTTAATCATTGTAACCTTGTATGTATATGTGAGAGAAGAAATAAAGATTATTATTAAAGATTATTATTATTATTTGTTTCATTCCAAGTGCGTTTAACATTCGCTTGAACGGTGAAGGAAAACATTGTGAGTTAACCGGCTTGTCTTGACATACGACTTTTTGAGGCTGATCACCTACTAGTCTTTCAGATTGATAAATGACCTTAAAAGAGATACAGAAATCTGAGGCCAAGACCTAAAAAGATTATAGCGCTGATGACTTATTTTAGGTACTTTTTACTTATTTATTTACAAAAGCACACTGAAAAAAAACCATAAGAATACACGTGACTAGCACAAATATACACATAACATACACAAAGAGAAAAATAACAAAAACTAAAGAAACATTGTTTTAAAATTGTCATATCCAGACTTATGTCGATAAGTGTTTAATAATTCAAAATTCTATATCTACTTCAAGTGGTATCTATGGTATATAATATGTTGAATATATAAGAGAGAAGAGTTTACACCTTACGATTTTTTTAAATTAACATCAATTAAATAATTCAATTTTAAACTATTTTTTAAGTCTTTTACAAATTAAACGTATAGTACGTACGCTATCAACAATCAAACTAATTAATCTTAGTTAGCCTGTCAGTTAATTAAGACTAAAGTTTTTTTATAAGTTTTATTCAATATTTTCATAATTTAAGCAAAGATTCTGTAAATTTAAACTTTAATACATTCAGTTTTCATATAATAATGATTTATTCAATACAGAACCAGCCAAGCTAGTTATCGTACGAAACGAACATCATTAAAAACTCAATTCCCTATTCTATCAAAAGTTGTCGCGGACACACCAATCAAACTTGCACCAAACATTGATATACAATACTAGATATTCTTGTACAAAATACTTATTGAATGAATAATCTAAATACTGACTATGGTAGACCTTTTATATTTAGTTAAAAGGTCCTTATTGCGTTTTCTAAATTACATATTATAATTTAAAAAAATTATAATTATAAAGCCACTTTATATGTGACAAAATATGAATTTAAACCACCGCCATTTATGTAATCAGCAAAAACTTTTATTATAGCCAAGCGTCTGTCCAGTAGTGTAAAATAAAAAAAAAACAATTAAAAAAACGTCCAACAATTTTTTTGTGTTACAAAACAAGCTTTACATATAATACAACTGAAAGTCAATTTTAGTTATTTATGTCGGCGATATGATGGTCGATCGAGTTTTATATCGTCTGCCATCATTATGCTAATAGGGTTTCGATTTCGCGAACCCCAGTATCACTGGCGATCCGTAGTTTACAAACGTTTTATCTCATTTAAATATCGAAAATATACAGTATTTAAAATCTTCTTACTATGAAAGAAAATAATAGAAATTAATATTTAAAAAAATTGTCCCTGTGGCAGCATTTTCTCGCTGTATTGCGATACTTATCCGTTGGGCTAGGAAAGCATCAGCTCTGGTAATAGCTACCAGGCGCCAACTAAAATCTTTAATTAGCGCCTGTGAATTAAACCCCACGGCCCCAGAGTCTCTACTCCAAGGCAACAAATGATGTTGGAGAAAGGACTTTTGGCTAAACTGTGTACACGTATTCGCCTACGCTGCGACCGCCCCAACTTTTTTGCTTCTTGAAATAGATCTGGATTATCTTAATATAAACAATTTCATTCTTTAAATAGCGCTGTGGAAAAAAAAACGCTTTTAGTAATTAGGGATTGATAATCGAATGGCCCACAGGGAAAAAGAAAGAGAGGTTGACCTGTGGCTAGCTGGGAAGACGAAATAAAAAAAAACAGCTGGTCCCAACTGGATCCAAGTAGCCCAATCGAGAGAGGACTGGCTATCTTTGGAGGAGGCCTTCACCTATAGAGGAGTTTTACAGACGAATAATAGTTTAAAAGAAGGAAAAACTAACACAACTAAATTTAGGATACAAATTTAATTACTAACAAAACTAACACTAGTATGTAAGTAAACTTAATTGATGTAACTTCTTGTTCTGCTGTAGGAATTAGAAGGTTTTTTATTTTTTATTTTATTTACTATTATAATTGAATGATTAATACAAAACAATTATCGCAGTTCCTAAACTGTAAGGCACTGTTGAGATCGTAAAACCCAACACAAGTTCCGGTAATAAAATATTATTTCAATAAATCCATATCAAAAGTGAATTAATCAAGAAACTTTCCCCCAAATATTTCGTCAAGCGAAACATATTGCGAACTTCTCGAATTATTACTACAAGTTAATCTTCTGAGGGTACATAGCCCCCTTGAGGCACACGGGTTACAACTTTCGCGGATTTATTACTGAAATTATCGCTAAAGGCCCATTAAATTACACCATATGATGTGTTTCTTAAATTAAGACCATAATTAGGCTAAACAAGAACAAAACAAAAACATCAATCGCACAGATAACGTATCTCTTGGCATTGGACTTTTATATTTTAACACAACAAACAAAGACAGAAAAAATCAGAAAAAAAAGAGACAAAACACAAAAAAAACTCCGGGACGCCCTAAAAGGACAGTCATCGAAGCCCATTCTTACAGAGTGCGTTACCGGACTTTGAGGGAGGATACTCTAACTTTGAATAGTTGGTGTGTCGTGTCTCCAAGGCAAAACCCCACCGGGAGTCGAATCCACAGTTCGCTAGTTCGCAAAAGAAAATGCCTTGTGAAACTTGTGGACTGTGGAAGACTTCCAGGCAATAAGGTGATGATTTATTTATATAGGTTAAGCTAATCTCAGAGCGACATTAGATATACTAATAGCAATCAAATTATCACGATTAAAATACACAAATTTGAAGCCCAGACCGAAATTATTTTCTTAGGAAAACACTTCATATGGTTTAATAAATCCGCGAAATTTGTAACCCTTGTCCTTACAGGGGGCTATGGACTACTAGTTTTATAGAAATATTTATGCCATTATCGAGGAATATAGTCACAATATTACGATGATTGAAAAGACTAAGGACCTCCCAAATCGAATCTATAAATCTTTAGTATATTTTAACTACATTTTCTTTTTAAAAGAATATATGAAACATATTCCGTAATAACTTATAAAGAATAACAAAATATATAAAACTGCTAAGGTTGGTAGTAATATTTATGATATCGTATGTGCATGCCCAATTAATTTTATAGCTGGCAATACTGGAGATGGTCCAGATACTTTATTGTTAATAGAAATACAGATATTTCTTCATATTCATTTTATATGTAAGTACTGCTTGAGTCATTTTATGTTCTTTTGTATGTAACCTATAAATCATTTCCTTTCTTGATTTATACTGTGTGACTTATTTTCTTAATGTGATTAGAAAGTACCTCCGACAATCGATTGAGCCCTGTGGTGTGTTTCCAAGCAGCGTGCCCCATATCGATTGCGTGTCAGCTTCAAACTAATAAAGAAAGCTAGTAAATAGATGCAGATATCTCTGAGGCTTATGGCGGTGAAAATGTAGGAGCTTCTGTTTGATTTTGGTCAGACGAAAGTATTTGCGTGTCAATCTATATATCTGGATTCCGCCCAATCACAATGTAACATAATATGTTTCGTCTTTTCTTTTGCGTTCTTACCCTACTTTGTTTAATCTGGTACGAAGGTGCTAATTTATCAGGCAAGTGGAAGGCCAGATTATTTTAAGACACGTAATAATACAACATAGGAACCAATAAATTGTATACATAAATTATATTTACCCAAGCATATTCACACACAAACCATTTGAATTATAAAAGCTTTTTATGCCAGCTTTCACAGTTTTCGTGTTACTGTAAAACTTTATTAATAATATTAAAAGAATATATTAATTTTATTTCATTCCTGTTTTAATTTAATAATTTTCAGTGAAAAATTTTCATAAATCAATGATTTCACAGTCAGAACAAGACAAATATGACTGTTTTAGTTGACAAACATTTCCATCAATATAAGTAACATCCCCTTATAAATAAAATATATGCCAAAACTACAAATATTTTCTTGGGAATAAAATAAATAGTTTTTTAACATTTAAAAGCTACAAGATTATTTTGCTATTTACAAAGTATAGCAAAGTAGTCTGGCCTTAGATTTATGTATCTGTTTCATGATCATTAGTGAATTTCGATAGGAAAGTCGGTGATCAGCCTCATGTGCCTGACACACTATGTAAACTATTAGTCTAAGGCAAGCGCGTTTCCTCACAATTTTCCTTCACCGTTCGTGCAAATGTTAAAATGCGTACATAGAAAGCCAATCGTTGTATAGCCGGAGATCGAACCTACGACCTCTGGGATGAAGGTCGGACGCTAAAGCGATTAGGTCAATACTGCTCAAGTAAAACCAACCAAAAAATACTGCAGAATTTTTCGAATATACCATTTTGGCAAATTTTTCTACGACATACGTTCAATGCCTCGCTGAAAGGTGATAGAAAATTGAATTTCCCATCCCCTAGGAGATTGCAGCCTTAAACCTTATGCACGATTATTAAATTCCCGCCTTCCTCTCAGACAGACTGTGCAACAATTTAAAATATAAACACAGAGTTTATAAGGCTGACGCAAACACGTCACTGATAATAAAACAGTGAATTATTTGTGACGTAGCTTTAGTGTTCTGAATGTACTTATTTCATGTCGATTAATTGAAATTAGGTGATTTTTTCTTAATTTAACCTACCTACCTACTAATATGTGCTAAATTTTATACTGTATTAGTGTGCACAATTTATGTCATTATATGCTTTGCGGTTACATCCACATTAATTCGGGTGTAGCACTATGTTCTATGGTCTAAGCTTTTAAGGTTAAATATTTAAAAAAAAGCCTAAAATATAAAATTGTATTGTATTGGGTTCTAATAGTAAAAGATTTTCAAATGAGTACTCAAAATAAAAATCAAATCTTTCCCCTTTATTAAGCGTAAACAATTTTGTAAATAAGTTATAAATTTGTTAGACGTGAATAACGAATTTACGTTTTCACAAAAGCATTAAAAACTTTAAATGTTTTAAATAAACAATAGCAAAGCTTACAACTGAAAGTTTGTACATATAAAATTACGATTACATCAGTCATGGTTGAACATCTCGGTTTTCAGGCAATAAATGCAACCAATTGTTAATAAATAAATAAATATCCGTTATTAACATGGCTATTTATTAATAAATACATGAAATATTAAGTATACTTTACAACTTTGAAATTTTCCATAATAAAGGTTAGATCAACGGTTCAACTCCTACCGTCACATATACAGCCATATTAAACTATTAATAGAAATTACTTTTCTTTAATATCCGAGGTGGAAAAGTATTTACGCAACCCCGAAAGTTTTGTCAAGTCATCTGATGTTAAGCGATATAGGCGCCCATGAACACTCACATGGCCAGAAGGCTCGCAAGTGCGTCGGCAACCTTTTAAGGATTGGTACGCTCTTAAAGCACCCTATGTCGAATTGGTTTGTAGATAGTTCAGTGGGTCGCTGGTTCCACGTATTGGTGGTCCGCGGAAAACTGCAGTAAGAAACGCTCAAGAGTATGTGAGTCTTGACATAAACCAGAATCTCTGCTATTCAGTGAGTGTATGACTTATTGAGTTGACTTGACTTGAGTTACTAGCCCCCGTCTCAGGCTCCGGCTTAGCTCACATTCTAGCGGGGCAGGCAAACGTCTATCTAGTAAAATATTTGATTAAAAACTGACTTTAAGTCTCAATTCTTATGTAATAATATTGTATTTAATTAGATAATTTATATCAATATAAAGTCATACTAGTTTACTAAAGCATATATTATGTATTACCCAATTACCAAGAATAATAACAAATTTCAGGCAATTAACAATGTTTACTTTACCATGCGGTTACTAGGCGGTTAATTAACTAATAACGTTGTTACCCAACAGTAAATGATTTAATTATTTAATATAATTATGCGTTATCAATATGGAAATATGATAATGGCTGAAAATTGGATGAATTAACAAGTGTTAAGTGCTTTTATAGGAAATATCTATGGAAACAGGGTGTGCCCACCTAACTCCAGACTACTTAAAATTAGTTGAAACTAAAATATACTTAGTATGCTAAGTATATTATTAAGTTTCAGATATAATTGTTAGTATTACTAGTAGTAAGAGTAAGTGTTCTTGTCCATTCTTGTCCACACGAAACTATCTTTTGGAATGGGCAACTAGAAACATTTTTATATTTTATTTAACGTTCTAATGTGCTATTTAAGGTGGTCTAATTGGAATAAAGTAAATTAGTCAGATCGTGCTCTTTCACGGTGAGCTGACGAGTTTAAAAAAGTTCTGCTCAGTTATATAGTAATAAAGACAGTTTGTTGTACAGGATAACTTTTATTACCCAAAGGAAAATCCACTATTGTAACATTACATTTCACTATTAACAACATATTAATGTATTATGGTATGGTAAGATGGCGCGTAACGGAAAAATGTGACGGGAAACCGTATAAGCATTTTATTGTAATAATTATTTACGTCGCATTATTAAGTGTGATCTTCTTAATTATCTGCTGTCTTATTGGTATAAAAGTATTATCATGGAACAGTGATAAGTACATTTACTTTTTATGTTCGTTTTATTAAAAATATATATATTTGTCTCTTCGTAATAAAGTTAAATATAATTCACTGGCGTAGACAAAATCATACATAATTGTGGAAGCCAAAGTTTATAGAGATTATTTTAATGTTGTGCCATTGTGAAGCGTGTTTGAATCACTTGAATGTGCTGTAAAACAAGCGAAGTGCGACGTTTAAATCTACTGAATTTATCTTTCTCGTAAGGGCGATTACACACTGGACTCTGGAGAGATATGAAGTCAAGGATATTTACTATGCAAGTCTGTGATGAATAACAATTGCTGAACTCTAGCAGTTCCATACGTAAACACCTAGTAATCAAAGTAAATTTAAATCAGTTCAGACAACGCTAGATGAACAAATAAATTATTATGGGATGGGAAATTTAGATTAGATTCACAAATCAGCCCGGCAGATGGCGCTGCAGTCGGTATCTAGGTATACAGCATAAACAGCTGTTATATGTATAAATCTTCTGTGCATATATTCGTAATTAAACTCCTAAATGGATGGACAGATTTTGATTATTTTTTTGTGTGTTGAAGTGAAGTCGCGAAGGATTTATATTTTAGATTTAATGTGTACATTAAGTAATAAATATATTAATGTTTTTCCTTTCCATCGTTGGCTATTCTTTAGTAAGTGTTGTATTATTTATACGATTACGAAATAAATAAAGTAAATTTTGTGCAATCATTATTTGTTTCTTAAAGTTTTGTTATACATTCTGCCTTACACCATATAAATTGTGTGTTCTAGGCTTGTGTAATCTTAATTCATTGTTACATAAGAATGCTTATTACTTGGCTGTGTTGTGACTGTGATAAGATTAAAATGTATTATAATGTATAATTATTTGAATTAAAATATCAAATTTAAAGTTGCAAGTTACTTTATCTTTTTTATGAGTTATTTATATAATATACAGTACACCACACATTTGCAAATCAAACGAGAAGTTCCTGAGATATCGTTCAGCACAACTAAGTAATAGTAATAAAAAAACATTAATTTGAAGCAGTATACAATAATGTCATAAATAGCGGCGGAGAGTTGATTGCCAGTTCTTCTGTTCCATTCTACACCCTTGATTTGAGAACAGACAGTAAATGTAAAATTATAAGTATTTAATATGTATTTTTTTTTGACAAGTATACATTGGATACGTATATGAATAAATGATTATGATTTGATTTGACATATATTAACAATCTTGAGAATAAAGGTAATAAATATTACAAGAAAGTAATAAGTAATGAATAATGATATTTATAAGACTACACAGCGACATTATTTAAATTATTATAAGCCTAACATATCAGAATAATCTTAATATAAGAAATCATTTAAGTCACGTAATATTGTTAATATTACAATTTACGACACAACAACTCTTTGGTCTGTTTTAGACATTTTGTATTAAGTTTTGACACAAATATATCCCATGCCCCTGGGACTAAAGTGGTAATCAGTTTTAATGTTGTCATTTTTTACTTCCTTGGGTGATATAATATAACGTGTTTTTAGAAATTTTGCAAAACCTTTTGCCATAACCATTGTCTTTATTCTACGGAAATTATTTTGTAGACAATGTTTACAAAATAATTTCCATTTTCAATAATTTCCAATGTAATACCTCTTTATCTAATTTTACTTTCTCTAATAGATCACAATACCATAGCAGATAGTTTTAGTTGAGATTGTAATTCTGCCAAATAATGTGCCGTCGTATTTTTGCTTTTTAGAATAAATAGATGAATTATTTTCATATGTATAACTTTTTTAACTATAGACACTTAACACATAATTGTATATGTAAGTGATCCTAGTAATATTAGCATTACCTTATTTTATTTTTCCTGAAATAGGTTTTGTTTTTACGACTTTGTTCTCCGGGGCAAGCGATTTATTCATTTAGTTACCATAATATACTAAATCATACATATTAAAAAAAGCAGTTTACATAAGTTATTAGGCAACGAGCGATATGTAGTTGGTACGAACATAGTGAAGAAATAAAAGCTATTTTTTTCCGGTGAATGCCTAAAATATGTGTACACAACGCATTATCTTTTTTAAATTATATTGTTAAAAAAAACTGGTCTGGAATAAAGTGAATCGTGTCTAATTCTTCCTGATTAGTATTACCATTCATCATCCACCCTAAAGGCTGGTTACCGCAAGACAATTTCTTAATCGTTGAGGGAAAGATACAAATCACCGGAACTATACAAACCCCACAGGGCTACTGCCCCTAGGAAACTGCATATTTCGTGGCACAAGTGAAGAGAATAAACGATTTACAAATACAAATTGTCATGAGTAAAAATTTTTGACTTTATCCAATAAACTATTCAAGTTTTACCTAATTAACAGGTCTGATGCTTTGATATTTCTTTATAGAAAATAATTAAATACACCGTGTATTTTAATAGATTCTAAACGTTGCCGCCATGTTGTAGGCATTTTAAATTTAAACAATGTTTCACTATTTAATCAAATAACATTAGATTAGGTCTTACCATTTACCACTTTATTTTATTTAGATATGATTGCAATTTGTGATAAATTTTACGTATAATACCAATTACGTAAATAGTCGTATCTGTCAATGTCAGTGTCAACAGTGAAATTTTAACTAAATATTTAACAGCAGTGTTGGCCTAGTAGCTTTAGCGTGCGGCTCTCATCCCTGAGGTCGATCATGTTTGATCCCCGGCTGTGCACCAATAGACTTTCTTATTGCTCTTAAATACTCGCTCGTACGCTGATGGAAAACGTCATGGGATACGGTTATCTTGCGTTAGATTCAAAAACTCGAAGGTATGTATCAGGTTCAGCGGGCTGATCACCTACTTGCCTTTTATATTGTCAAATATAAAAGGCAAGTAGGCATGAAACAGATTGAGAAATCTGAGGCCCAGACCTAAAAAGTAGCGCCACTGATATATTTATTTTTATTAAGTGTCCTACTCAAAAAAAAATCATGATAATATTGGCTTATACTTATCTTTCTTACTCATATGTCGCTTTAACAGATACGATAATAAATAGTTATTGTAAGGTCTTAAACGTTAATTAATCAGATCGTTTGTAATTGTACTTAGTTTGCTGCATTTTACGATTGTATATATACGAGCACAAATTCTGAATACATCCTTCTATGACTTGCACCACACTCTGCGACACTGCAAATAGCAGCAAACGAGACATCAGTCCCATTGCAAGGACTTTGACGGATACGTCCCTTGCACCTAATAAACTAATGCGTTGAGGTTTCTTTATTCACCCCAACATCTAAGGGATGTCTTTAATAAAACGAATGGATGTCTCCCGATAATGCATTATATAGACATTATTCCTTAGAAATTTTATGAAATGAAAGATATTACTTAAGTGCTCTTAGGTAAATAATAAACGTTCCATTTCAAAAAATCCACTCAAATTCAATTCTATTTCCAAACAAAAGACCTAGAAATAATTTGTAACAATACTTATGGCACTTATTAGAGACTTAAAATAGATGTATGGATGTTATTAGTATAAAGTGTTATGAGATAAAATTGCTGTAGAAAATTGTATGAGTTTTCTGCAAATTTTTGTGTATATTGCATGCCTCAAGATTTTTACGTGATTGTTTCACGATGAATATTAGCCATACTATACATATGATGTTTATTTTAAAACAAGTCAGTGCGCATATTTGTCGCAGACGCGGATCAGAGACAAACTGATCTCTGAAAAACTCTAATAAAACAAATTACATCGTGTTTTCTCATTAAATTATCTCTAACATTAATACAAATACCCGTCCTAAACCGCTGGTCCTTCGAGCCGGCTAGTCAGATTAGACGACCTGCCTTTAGGTTGAAGGAACAGTACCACATTTTTCTTTCACAATAGCATTAAAAGCCTTATAATATGAAAAAAACGCTGAACCAGAATTCAATTAATTTCAATTGCCTTCACGCGATTTTGAAACCATTGGAGCGATACCCATTATGAAAATACCCCACAATAATTGTTCTCTTATCATTATCTATAAATCTGAGTCACTTGTAAATTGCATCAAACTAAACAGTGTTATATAGTTACGCACCCTTTGAATGATGCCTGTGTGGTTGCATTGATAGCGATAATTACAAAACGTTGCTACAACTGCTGTTTTTTTTGTTCCTTATTAGGGAATAAATACGGCGCATAAGCGGAAATAGACCCATTTTTGTATTTAAGCGAAATCAGCCTATAGTAGAGAAATTATATTACAAACAATGACAGAACCATTAAATATGTCATTCATAACTATGACTCAGAGACGGTGAAGTGTCTTATGAATTACAAGCCATAGGTTTGATCAAATTTGGTTTAAAGATAATTTATAACGAAACGGAAACAGCATACTGAGAGCGATTAAGAGATCGTACGTTCCGGACAATTATCACCGCTGCAGAAATCGTAACCTTTTTTGCTGTGTATTGCTGCCATTCACCGCCTTCGACTGTTGGAGTGAACCTATGTGAAGAGTATGATTAAAAAACATACTCAGAAAAGATTATGGGACAGCAGATTTCTATTAATTTTATAAAAATAATCTATTGTAACTAGTTTTATAGTTCCCATTTGGATATGCATACCTAAGCTGTAAATAAATAAAATGCAGTATAAATGAGAACAGTATTTTCGGGTACAATTGTCAACTGATTGTAGATTAGATAATGAATTGAACGTATTAAAACATTATTTAACAATTATTAGTTGTGTTTGAAAATTAATAATTCAATATGTTTCGTAAATTTAAACGCTATCACTAAAAGCACACACATAAAAATCGTCCCCTATCTAAATCGCGCAATGCGTAGTTATTTTTCTTCGTTAGCCAGCGATTTGTCATGAATACTTTAGCGATATTGTTTTTAGATTGAGTGCAACGTATATACAGTCGTACGAGGGTGGGACCACAAGATGAAGTGGTGTCAAGAATTATTTCTTAGCTCGTCACTTTCAATTTTTTTGCTTTACTGGATTCCACCTGTATGTTTTATTTAAAATATTCTTGGTTTATAAATAACCCACAAACTTTAATGCAATATTAATATTAGGTAAACAAATATCATATTTGATTCCATGGAAGATGGGTCGGTTACATTAATTTCTCACTCGTTGACAAAGCTGATGAAATTCATTTATATTTAAGTTTTCTCAATTTAATTCTACGTAAACTCGTACGTGTACGTACGTGTTTATTGCTCACGTTGTGGTAAGCATTTTAGTACATAAAAAAGAACAACAACACCAACCAAAATGAACAACGAAAAAAAAAATTACCTATTGAAAAACATCGAATTATTACTAAATTTGTATGTTTTTGCCTTACTTTAAAATTAGTGTTTCATATAAATGATGTGTATGTCTTAAAATTGAAATGTCAGTCATATTAGTTACAATTTCAGAAACCCCTTTTTCCCGGTCATTTGAGAAGATTGTGTTAAACTTTTTTCTGTTGTTTTTTTAGTAAAAAATCTCTTTAGCCATAAAACGGAAAGGACATATTCAAGTACATTCAAAAACAAATCCGCGATGTAAATTCACGATAAAACCACAGATACAATTCACTCAGCAATAAAAATAGACGTGCGCGTGGCGCTCGTAAACGCACCGTAAAAGATAAGTGCAGGCACACTTAATACGCCCCTCGAGTGATCACTTAGCTACAAGCACGCGTGATCGATTTGAATATGGTTAGGGATTATAAGAATTTTCAATAAATTTAAAATGTGAATCGTATGAATCAATTTCCACCTAATTTAAAGGCATTTTTACACATACCCACATCCACTATACATACATTAGTTTAGGCATTGTAATCTGGTGGTGGTGGTGATCTATATCTATCCTACCTATAAAATGGTAGTAGTATTATATTTATAGTCAATATCTACGGCCTATCGGGATTATATACCCGAAAATGCAATATTGTGAAAAGGCAAATAAAATATGCAAATGTTATACATTCGATTTTGCGTTGCGTCGTTTAAACGCGAGTATATAAAATATAAACAAGTAATGGAAGGCGTTTAATGCGAAGAAAAAATGTTGATTTTATGTTATTTATAATCAAAATAAAATTTATTAAATACTACATTTTTTACTTTAATGATAATGACCCCCCATATTTTTACAGTAAATTAATATGTACAATATTACAATTAGCTCATTAAATATAGACAAAATATTTATGTTATAAAACTGACATTGACAGATACGTCAGCTATCAAATAAAGTTCCGCATGTCCACAATACATCAAGTGGCAGTGCAATCGAAAGTTCCAGACGATTTACGCGGTGCGCCCTGACGAATGAGCCTATTAGCACCATCCATCGCGCCCCTCCATAATTTACTGTGCATCTAAGTGCAGCTTAATGTGTGGGCAACGATTTCCTCTTTTGACTTTTTATGGAACAAATTGCATCGTTTAGTCGAAACGAAATGAATTATAGAACTAAAACGATGTCTGTGATTCGTGCATCGTAGGATTGGCAGTAGTCATGATTGATACTTAATACGAAAATATTAAATGATTTTTTATATATTTATTATATATTTATATAGCATAACGAGCCTCGAGGCCAATAAGGGCAGTCATCGCAGCCTGGACACCATTTCAGGAGGTGCGTTGCTGGCCGTTGAAAATTTAAATTTGTAGTTCTTCTCTTTTTAATTTTTTTGGTAAATTTATCTTCATGTAATTATTTATATTTTAGAATAAATCGATTGACTGTTGAAAATGATGCACATTACAACAGATATCATAAATATAACTATATAGGTGGCCTTGAATTGACATAAAAAAATGGAAAATTAGAATTTCTTGTTTGATTGTAATTGCTCTAAAATCATGTCCAGAGCGATCAACCAATATACTTTAGTATAAAAAAATGCATATATGATATATTTGCCTTGTTTATCTTAATATTTTATTATCGTCAATTTTATAGGGGAAAAAACTCTATAAAAACAATTGAAAATCACCCGCCATAATGACGCTCTAATTGTTTTAAAATTATGCAAACAATGGAATTTTACGCATGCCATTGCACAATTTTGAACCCCATACTGAAGAAAAAAAGCAGAGAACCGCATTTAAAATACCATTTAGCTACAACTGCTCTATGCGGCATATTTTTTAAAGTGTTTTTTTGAAGATTTATCTCGCTTGAAACCCTTTATTGAATTCCTCGCTTCCCTTTGGCATTCACTAGTCTCAGAACCACTATCTGAGATATGTGGAATAATATTAGTACGAATATAAAGGCAAGACACCCGTGTTTAATATTTTATATATTCATACAAAAAATCTTTGAAAATCGACTTCAAAACGAACCGAAAAGTTTTAAATAACAATATTTGTTATTTTTCTTGTACCAAGAGCATTAACGACAGTCAGCAGATCAAGAGACGCAAGTGGAATTGGATAGATCTTACACTGTGGCCGTCCCAAGCAAACCTACCGCCGTACAGTAGCAGACGAGGCAAAGAGAGCTGGTAGGACTTGGAGTGAGGTGAAATACGAACGCGATGGAGACTCACTGTGGACGCCCTCTGTGGTGTTATAGGACATTAAACTAAACACGAATAAAATGATAGTTAATAGTCTTTTCTTAAGACTAATAAGTAATTTAAGTCTGACTTTATTAAGTATTATTATACTACTTACAGTTTCTATTAAGGAGAAGACATTTGAGACCCACTGTTCTTGTGGACTTTTTTTTATATATTACTGTGTAGCCTAGTGGTGTCTAGAAGTTTAAGAGCCTTAACATTCACGTGTTAGTGAAGCTTTTATTATTTGACTCAGACTCCTGACTGTATTAATCATAATAGGCAATTTTCCAGATTTCGGACGTCGGCACTAGTCAATAATACAAAGTAGAATCATTTGAAATTTCGATCCAAATTCGTCCACGGACGAGGGAACTATACATAACGTACAAAAAAAAATTTGCCGTCAAATTGTTTACCTCCTTTGTTTTAAGTCGGTGTAAAATGACACTGCCTCTTTTTTCTACTACTAATGATTCAGACCCACTTAATTATTGTGTACCACTTATTATATAAAGAACATTCTACAGTAATTCTAATACAATTGCCTACGCTTTTTTCTTAGTGAATGCATAATTTTAAAGTTTAAATGTAGCATATCGTCGAGACTCGAGTGCTTAGTACTGGTAAGTAAGTAAGTATGTATCTGAAACACTTATTGCATAGACAGCAATTTGATATTGTTTTTACTAATTCATTAAAAAAACCAATCCTATGAATTGTTTTGTTTTAAATCATGCTTGTTATTCAGTTGGCAATTGTTTTAAATTGAACTCGTTATTATCTAGATTCATACGAAAGCAAAGCAATAGATAATCGTCATATTCTAGTTTATTGACGCTTTTAAAATGCAATACCGCAGTGAAATTCAAAATTCCTCATAAACAACTTGCGGGGAGTGCTCTCGTGAGTTTAATATCGAGAGATTAGGCCCCCTTTGGCATTAATGCAGAAGCACGAACACAACAGTCAGTAAAATATTATATGTTCGTAGTGTTTGATAAAATGGCGTCAATCTTTTCTCTTTGAAATGTCAAAAACGTAGAGTAGATTGTTTTAGCTGTGTAAAAATCAATTATTTTATTAGTTACCGAAGATATTTGTAGTTATCCCCTTTGAATAGCAAGACTAATTCTTTGTCCGAGGTAGCTGCCAGCTCTTCGATCTCCTGCGATGTCGACCTTTTTGTTATTTCCGTAAAAAGTCTAATACCGTTACGACCGCACGGTGTCGACACCGAATCGGATAAAATCATATGCAAACCTAAGTGAAATTTTGAGAATATACTATACCTTTAAGCGCAAGTAAAACACATATTATCAGTCTTTTTAGAAACCAACCATAAATCTGAATGAGTGTCTATGTACCAGTTTCTTCGCCTGTGTAATGAGAGTTAATTTTTTTTATATTTGGAGCTCAGACAACTTTTTCCTTGTTTCGCATTGTATTAAATATTTAGGTATATAATCGTCTCTAATTTAATGGCTTTTTTAAAGATAGAAAAAGGATTAAACAATGTTTAAACTTCGTCTCAAAAGACACAAGGAACGATGAAGTGTAAACGCAGATTGATCATATACAAAAATTCGCAAATCTATGTCAAATTGTCTCATTGGTTAACATACAACATTGGCAAGTAAATAAAGTCCACATGCACGTAAAAGTAACATATTTCTTTTAAAATATGCTCTAGACAGAAATCCAATTACTACACCAATTAAAATCTCCCACTTTTGTTTGTCTCGTTCAGACGGTGTAAAAAGACAGAAATAACGTTGAAATTTTCTTACAGAGAATTTAATTTAGCTTGCTGCAATCTTTTTTAAATTTGTTCTAAGAAAATAGAACGAGAAATTGAATAATACAGCATGTTGATTTATATCTGATGGAGTATTGTGGCTGAAAGCGGTTTTTGACCCTAAGGTCGTCTTTTTAAGTTGCAAGCTATTCACCAACATTTTTGGTAGTAAAAAAAATATTTTGGAAGGGTATTGCAGTTTTGACCCTTGCCTTTAAACTATGATCATAAACATAAGCCTGTGTCCAAAGGCATTGTGACAGTTTGGAACAATATTATCATTTCTCGTTTACATTAATTATTTCATAATGATCAATGAATCTCAAAATGTATTACATCATTTTTTATTTTGTGTATAATTGTATCATAATTATTAACTGTGTTTTTGTTTTAAGTTTGAATGTGTATACCTTTTTTGGCATTTATGTGTAATGAATTTCTTTAGATATTGAGTAATAAATAGCTGTAGGAATGCCGATATGCATATGAATAAATAAAATATTATAGTTTACTAACTTCTACTATGTAAACAGCCTTCTGAGTCTGACAAACGTCGAATATATTAAATAATGATTAATTATTACTATAAAGATTATATATATGGCACGGTGACATGCCTATGTTCAGAAAGAGTTAATTTATCTATGTAAAGGAGTAAAGCCTGGTAGTATATTGGATAATTGGAATAGCGCCTTGAACAACGACAGCGTTTAGAATTGTTATTCTTCAGTAGTTAACTAAACGCATGCAGTTAGGCACAGTCATTTTTTTACTTAAAGATTTACATATTTATTACAGATTACGAATATCTTAAAAAATACTTTTAAGTTTGAATGACGGTAACAGCATTTTAAAAGCCACACAAAACTCTTTGTGTTTATATTTCCTGTTAAATGCTATTTTAATTGAGCTCTGATCTTTCCAGGTAATAAAGCAGGAGGTTCATTGTCTCCGGATGTAATGGCGTCATAACACTGCGCAGCCTCCTTTGATTCAATATCATAAATTTGGAACTGGAATTTCACATTTGCTACGTTGTATAAGCTTGAAATTAAGACGACATTTATGTAGGAAGGTTCTGTTGAAATATAAAGTTTTTATTACGATGAGACGTAAGACGTAAGCCAAACAAACGAGGTTTATAATTTAAATTAAAAAAAAAACAGTAGACAAATCGATTGCTTTTTTTTTATATGTTAATTCACGCACTTAATCATAATTTTTCATTTAATGTTTTTCTTTTGTTAAAATTCTTATAAACCATAAGCACACAGAAACTGAGACTAGTCTGTGAAAGAAGCCAGCAATAGAAAAAGGTTTGATTAATAATTTATTTAGGTAACGTTAGTAGTGTTTGTATTCTTTAACAAAAACTACTAACATTACTCATATTTGGAGATTGATAAATATTTAATATAAAAAAATTATATAGGTAATTTTTATATAAACTAATTGTCTGATAAAAAAATGTATTCACATTTCATCCCTGTCATTTATGGATAACTCAGTGGTGCTACCCCCTTTTTGGGCCTGAGCCTCAGATTTCTGTATGATGATAATTTGTCAATCTAATAAGCAAGTATTTGTAAGTCGGTGATCAGCCTGTGCTTGACACACGCCGTTATATTTTGGGTCTAAGGTTGGTTGGAGCGAATTTTAAATGCGCATATAGAATGAAACTCCAGTGCACAAACGGGACCTTAGACATGAGAGCCGCCAGCTGAAGTCACTAAGCCAACTCTGATGCCATTCTCAGTAATAAATCATCAAAACCGCTCACACTGCTTCGAAGGTCACTCTGACAATATATTCATGACATAACAACCTTAAACACCACAGGGATCTAGGGATCTGGTAGAATCCACGACTCAATTGTAACAGAATAAATTTAAAAAATATTTGTCATTTTAATGATTACCTCATCAAAAACTTCTTCAAATGAAGACATACAGTACTAATATACACATGTTGTCTTAATTTGTCATTTAATTAACATAACCTTAAGTTTAATAATTCTAACATTTATAATAAAATTTAGCGCAATCACTGTTGAAATCCTTCAATTTCAGTATAAACAAAGCAACCCCAAGTGATTGCGTTTATCGTTACGATCGTATCGGATCATGGGGCTGTCTCGTCAGACAGGCATACCTGCGGGCATAGATAGTCTGCAGGCGACGTTATAGAGTAAAGACCATCGTTTATAATCTATACTAATATATATCACGGTGTATTGTCTTCATATATACAGAGATGCATTGACAAGCACGGACCTTTTTCATGGTCCGTTGAGTGAACTGGCAAAAGTTCTATTATTTGTTAGTACCTAATTTCTTGTATTTTTTATTATGTAATTTTGTTTTATCTGATTAATTTCATGTTTGTTTTTTTTTTGTTTCGTCTGTAAATTTTAATCACTTATTGTCCATTCTTGTCAATTAAGGGTTACATGTTAAGGCAGGAGTGTTTTTATAAATAAATAAATAAAAAAATATTTGTATTAATTATTAATAAAGATTATTTCCAAATCACTCTAAATTTAAGCGTCTGTTTGACTATAAAATGAGAAATAAATGAATCTACAAATATTTGTTGGATTTTCTCAACATTGGATCCTTCGATCATTAAACCAATTCTGGCAGCGGCTATTCGTTTATAAAAACTTTCATCCATTGTATAAAGTACAGTCTTAGACAATTGTTTATATATACGTTTCGAAGAAGCAAATATAATATACATATAAAATAATTTAATCTATTAAAACCTTTAATATTTGAACTTTATTTAAACTTGGAATTTCCTCATGTACAAATAGCTATCACATCGTTTTAACGTCCTGACACAGTTAAGGAACGAATACAACCGTCATATACTTTGTTTTAAGTATTATTGCTGAATTTGAAAGGGTTTGTTTCTCAGTGTTAAGACATGGGCCCATTATTAAGTGACATTACGAGTTATATAAATAATATTTAATATATAATAAATAAGTAAAATTAAAATGCAAATGTCTCTATTGTATTGGTCTAATGATGAAATCAGCTTTACCGTGGCGGCCCCCGGACCTTGAAAACGACCCTGAGGGACCTGTAGGATGCGGTAGTTTTATATAATATACTAGTACCAGCACGTCTAGTACGATGATATTCTTCTGTTGGAAATTAAAGCGAAAATTAATTTCCACGTATAATATATTTAAAAGCAATTGTTGGCTTAGTGCCTTCAGCGTGCGACTTCATCCCTGAGTTCGTATGTTCGGAACACGCCTGTAAACCAATGAAATTTCTTTCTATATGTGCATAAATGCACATTAACATTCGCTCTAACGGTAAAGCAGAACATCGTAAGGAAACCGACTTGACTTAGTCCCAAAAAGTTGCAGGCAGGCATAGAAAGCTTATCACATATTTGCTTATTGCATTAACTAATAATTATAAAACAGATAGAGATATCTCAGGCCCACTTACTTGTGCCACCACTGATTATTTATATATCCCGTGTAAACAAGACTTACATAGTTCGTCGTTGTACACACTGCAATTGGCTACATCACATGCAAATATCTTGGCTGGCGCGTCTCTTAATTACACACTAATGACTTTCCGATAGCGCTTTAATTGAAATCGTGGCATGATCACAATGTATTGACCCTAACGTGAGCTGCTTCATATTATGAAAAGGGATGATATAGTTTAGATTCAAGGCATCACTCGTCTAGAGTTTATAACAAAAGTTTTGGTTTTGTTTTCATAATACCATTTTGTAACCATGTTTAAAGTTACACTGTTACAAATCAAATCATTTTTACTGTTTTAATATGTATTATTCAAGAATTCGAAGTTTATTAATTAATTATGACAAAATTATTTTCGTATCATTCCGTCATAATTAGGAATCAGTGCAACAGGATGACCTCTAACAGGCAACGATGGTGGAACGTCGTTAACCGCATTCTATTCTTCTCTTCTAATCTATCTCTTTTATTGCCACTCCTACATAGCGATCACGGCCGCTCTGTCAAGAGTGTACTGGATAAGAAGAAGAATATTCATATCACAAATTGGAAGAGCAGTATTGGTCTGCGAACGTGGTTGAAATGTGTCCTGTGTTTAAATTCCTGCACTGAATGTCTGGAAATAATACTTGCTTAAAATTATCAAACAGATCCCAGTAGATACCTAACCCAAGAGAGTTGTAGTGAGTTAGGATTAGTATTCAGCATTATATACAGTGATATAGTCTTTGGGCATTGAACACTTGCTCACTTTCAAATGATCTAACCAATTCGACTTAAGAGCGTACCAATTATTAAAGCCCGGCAACGCACTCACGAGCTCTCTAATATTGAGAGTATCCATGGGCAGTATTACTTAACATCAAATGAGCTTCTTCCCCGTTTGCCACTTATTCTATAATCCAGTTATCGCAAAGGATGAATTAAACGCCACATATGTTCTACAGACTCATATAACCTAAATACCTTTAACATTGGAATACTAATTGCTGATTAACTAAGTTTACTAAGCCCTTTTGTTCGTACGTCTTCGAGGAGAATTACTGAGTATGTATTACGCCATTAAAATATAATGAGTTGAGAAGATAAAGGAATCAAACATTTAACAATTTTGTTTTAATGTAACAAATAGAAAACGGGAGGTTTGCCTGATGCTAAGTAAAACCGCCGCCCATGAACACTCACATTACCAGAAGGTTTGCACCTTTGCCGGCTTTTATAGTATTGGTACCATCTTTTCTTGAAGGAATCTAATTTGAATTGCTTCGGAAATGCTCCAGTGGACAGCTGATTTTACATAGTGTTGGTACGTGATATGGTTGCTATTTGGTATTCTGCTAAAAAGTATTAGTCAGAAAAACTCCTCTGAAAACTATCCATGGTAAATTTAGAGATACGCAACATCTATACGACAAGGGATCAAGCCGCTCGGAACTGGTCGATTTGATTTGTTCATGTTTGTATTTTCAAAATCAAAATATCAAGTTTGTTACATATCCGTTGCACTCCCTTTACCCCGCTCCGACGCAACACCGTTATAAAAGAAAATAAAGAACAGATACCAGCACCTTTGATCGGATACTTCACATCGGATCGGTTAATTCTCAACTTGGGCGGATTCAATTGTCATATTTAGTTGTCTTAATTATTGTAGTATTTTAAATGAAGTAATTTAAATACATTTTGTTTTGTGTTGGCATTCACCGCTGGCCCTTACATTATTAGTAGTTTACTGAAGCCAATACATACAACGCTTTTTTTTATAGAACAGGGGGCAAACGGGCAGGAGGCTCACCTGATGTTAAGTGATACCGCCGCCTATGGACACTCTCAATGCCAGACGGCTCGCGAGTGCATTGCCGGCCTTTTAAGAATTGGTACGCTCTTTTCTTGAAGGACCCTAAGTCGAATTGGTTCGGAAATACTTCAGTCGGCAGCTGGTTCCACAAAGTGGTAACAATAACTTAAAATCCAAACATTGACATTCACCAAAACTTTTTTTTATCCACCCTACAAACCGTTTTATTCATCACAGTGTAACGTAACCGTTTCAATTGCTTTTTAATTAAAAAAGATAACATCTGTAAATTTATAAAACAGTTAAAAATTCATCGAAATTTGAAACAAAGGCAATCTACCGATAAATGAAAATTAAATTTGGTCCCAACTTTAACGTTTTACGGGATCACCTAAAAAAATTCGGAACAGTAAATTTGTCAGGCCGCAAACTTCTATGTTAATTTAATCAGTCGCTCGCCTGGTTTATGTTTGATAAGGAAGAGTGTTTTTTAATAGATATCTTAGGGAGTTATTGAATTCGTACAATTACACTTGTATCTCATATTAAAATAATTTGAGGGAAGTAAACGCAAATTTATTTTTCGTTTCGAATGCGTATCACCAATCATGGCCAGGGAAAGACTACTACATCAAATTGATAGATTTTATATATATGGGGGATTTTTTATTTTCATTTGGATTCTGTTAAAATGCCGTCGAATTTGGTATTTGCAAAATTCCTAAATTTTACAGTACTGCGTCCACTTTTATCTTTCATCTGAGGATGAATTTATGCACATACAGTCCCAGAGGCTTTATATTCGTTTATTATATTCAATTTAAATGATTTTTCCCAGCCAAGTAACTAGGACTTAGTATGTTTAACTACTACAAGATCTAAAAAACAAAAATCATTCAGATTAAAATTCGTAAGATTATATATAAAAATCGCGAAAAGTTAGGGGTAATAAGAACACAAATTAATAATAACGATTGAACGTTAATAGCCTTATTAAAAAAAATCTAACGTGTGTTATGAAAGGTTTTAAAACCCGGATCTTCGCTCTCAAACCGTGAAATCATTTGCCTTTGTAGACTCGACTTTCAGAATTCCAAACATCCGTAGGGCAAGACAAAAGTTAAAACGGAATAAAAGACGTCAAAAACGTCATTACAAGGGTCGCATTCATCTGCCGAATTCAGGTCTCATTGTTCTCTTCACATTTTGTAGAAAACTTTTTCGCAGTTAATGTGCAAATTAACTGAAAAAATTACGAAAAGCAATTTTGAATTTGGAAGCGTTTTCTCATTTAAGCAAATACTTATGGGTTTTTTAATATCGTATATACTTAATATATATAAACATTAAATTATTTTTTATAAGGTTATTATTCTATAAGATTTAAAATATTTTTATCATCGCAATGCATCGCATCGCATGTATTGTAAACTAATACTAGAACACATTGCGGACATAAGACATATACGACATACAAAATCAGCAGTCTGTGAACACACACTAAATACGCCTAATCATTACATACACTTTGACCAACTGAAAGTAATTGCGAAAGTAAAAAAGATTCTTCCCAAGATTGGTACGCGAAGCCATTGAAATCAAAAACACGACAATTTCATTAGAATAGACGGCCTACAATTATCAAACACTTGGGATTCAATAATATCCAAATTAAAATCTCAATACAATACCGTGAGCAATTACTGCAAAGATCCTTCATCTTTTAGTCGATACCAACTCCGGGGAAATAAATAGAGATAATACAACTTTTTCTACAGCTGTGATACTTTTTTGACATTCAAAACCTTTTGTCTTCAATCACCGTGACCACGCACGCTGTAAAGCACGCGAAACATCGGATAAATTTAAAATTATGTTAAATAATTATAACTTTACAATAATATATAGATTCAATCCGGTAAAAAAGTGTTTTCTTTAAATGTGTTAAAGCTATGTTAATAAAAGACAATACATAATACAGTATAATATACAATTCGTACGGGTTAAGCCTTTTTAGGTTTTGAGTTTAAATCCCGCGAGTATAATAGCAGCCGTAGTAGTATAATGGGTTGACGTAGCTTTTTAATTAATTGGTGCTACGACCTCTTTCGGTCTGGGCTTCAGGTTGTCTGAATCTGTTTCATTGATAGGCAAGTGGGAGATCAGCGCATCTGACGCCGTAGAATTTTTGAGTTGGCAAACCGGTTTCCTTCACCGTTAGAGCGAATGTTAAATGCGCACGTAGAAAGAAAGTCCATTGGTGCAGCGCCGGGGATTACACTTTTGAACGGATAAGAGTCGCACTAGATAAAATTACTCACATTATACTATTACATATAACTTTCAATAAATGTTGGTATATGTTTAAAGGTAAATTTCTATAACAGTAAAACTATTATTTTTGTTAAATTCACATCGAAACATTAAAGATGAGAAGGCCCGAGTTTTTTTTCATAATTCAAAAGTCAAGAGAACGCAATAAAAACGCGCAGACCGGTCATTAAACAAGATCGCTATCATAATTGAATTAAAAATTCCGACACGAGCCCTCCCCTTGAGAGAACGTGACGTCATGTTTTTCATTTTTGTCAGTTTTGTATTGCACTGTGCTTCGTAGCTCTGTAGCATTATGCGTAGCGGGCGTGACCGATTTCGTAATCGTAGCAAGGCCGTTGTGGTGTTTTCGTAGCCCTAAGCGTGGGCGGATTGGATAACTTGGTGAAATTAGTTGTTTTGAATTTTTGTAATATTTATTTGTATGATGTTTGAATACCATTATATTTTTGGTCAATCGTTACATGCAAATATCTTTTTTAAAACGTTAATATTAACAGAATTTGAAGGACGCAGCAAAAATCAAATCACAGAATATAAAAAAAAACGTATAAAATACAACAACGGATAAACATGATAACAGTTTTCTGTACTGGCAAGTAGGTAGTCATGGGATATGAATAAGAAATACTATCCGTAAATCATAAGTGACGTGTAATATGTGTACGATAATTTCGTTAGGGCTAAAATATTTGTTTTACTACAACTATTTGGGGCGGATTGATTTATTGACGCTGCAAGCGCCGATACAAGATGTATCACCCTATTGAGATTTGCATAGACTAAAATTACTCAGAGCTGACAGATGAAATAGTATATTATATTTTTATTGCTCGGGATTGCCAGTTGTGTAATTTAAAATAAGACTTAGGGCTAGATTAGAATAAAGGCAACTTAAACGGCGTAAATATTACTTTGACTTTTGTTTTTGCTGGGACCCTTGGGACATGAATAACTTGGACTACAGAGAGGGCAATCTACTTGGAATTTAAGGTTTTGAGGGTAGAAGACGGCTGGACTGCTTACGGAATTGCTTAGGCTGTTTGAGCCCGAAAAAATATTCAGATCCCAGAGGCATGCTTTTTGAGTGAAGCTCACTGTACTCCACCAGCAGTCACGGATTCCGCGGATTCCCCTGCTTAACCGTTTCCTCAGTTCTGCACCAGAACTAGATATATTTGTAACAAGTTTGATAAGCGTGAGAGATGAATGTATGTTGTTTTTATTTTTTAAGTAGAGTTTGTTTTTGTTTTTTGTGAGTTTAAGACTTGAAAAGGTTGTAGCGCTGCTGACATATTTTTATTTTTATTATTTACAGGGTTATCTGATCTATTCAATTATAACATAGACAGACATCTGGACTATGATAAGAACCATCACTGTGACATTCAGAAATAACACATTATGTTTAAAATATTTTAATGGAAAAATAACGATGAATCTTGTTGTCAGCTAGACTTCAAAAATTGAGGAGGATTTCAATTCAAAGAGTAACTTTTTGTATCTTAGAATATTAAGAGGTATCTCTGTCATATGGTTAGTCTGTGTTACACGTGCGAAGCCGCGATTTGTTTAAGGTAACTTTTGTTTCAATTCCTTGGTACTTATCTGTAGTGTTTATAAAAAAGACGTGTGTATGACAGTGTTCTATAACAAAAGAACAGGACGAATCGTAAGCCTCCTTTGTTTGTTTTTATTTATTTACACTTCGTTACCTTATACAAAAACAAACAAATAAAAAAGCAGGTCACATAATTATTCGGCAACGGGCGCCTTATGGCTAAGAAGCGATTTCTTCCAGATTTGGAACATAAAAAGGACACATATTGAGGGTAAAGTAAAAGAAGTGCATTAATAAATACCAGAAAACCTCAAAATAACGCTATCTATAAGTAAAATCTAAATAAAAACAAAAAATAAATTAATTTACAATGGAATGTATAAAAATGTAAAGGCTAATCCCAAGGTAAGTGAGCCACAATTAATTTACATTTATATATAGAAGTAGTAGCTAATTACGAGAAGAAAAATGATTTTTTTTGTATAAATTTAAAGACCGAGCTCGTCTGATATAAATTGTGAAGGAATTCCATAGCATGATACTTTGCACCATAAGGGAGGAGTGATAGAATTCAGTTTTATGAGTAGAAGTTTCAAGTATATTTATTGAGTTATTTCAACATACTTTAATTTAAATAATTAGCATGATGATCATTGGATTGATTGGCATGAATCCCTTTATGCTTAAGATTAAAAACTAAAGAGCTCAATTTATTGAGGTAGAGGCCACGGAGCACCACTTGCTACGATCGTGACATCTTTCGCGTCATCCACTTTCACATGAACCAGGTAGGAGGCAGTCAGAACAGCATGTTGCAGACTGTGGCAGATGACCTGTCTTCGCTTATCATGGGCAATTTTGTGCCTTTAGCGGTTCAGATCGACAAGTGTACGAACTTTCTTCATGACTTTTATGTTTAGATTTTTAATAATAATATACTGCAGTGTAACTTTATACACACATAACGATGGCTTATTTTATCTGCTCAAATAAATAAATAATAATAACATTCACCATTTACGTTACACTGCCAAAGCCGGCAACGCACTCGGGAGCCCTCTGGCATTGAGAGTGTCCATGGGCGGCGGTATCACTTAACATCAGGTAAGCCTCCTGACCGTTTGCCCCCTGTTCTAAAAAAACAAAAGAGGGCTATGGGTTCTTTTGACCTGTCTCTTCTCTTGTACATCCTATATCATCCTCCTACCAAGGCATACAAAGCCCGACTTCACTATCCATCGTTGCCTTGACTATCCTACTTGAACCCCGATTCTTATTCATTATTTCTACATGGCCAAAACACCTCTGTGCCTTCCCTTTGGTATTCTTGTAACTATATCCCTTTTACCACTGCTCCCATATCCTACTATCACGTATCCTATTTGTTTGTAATACCCACATTAATTTATTAATGAGGTTTTTGCTGCGCTATTTTGTCAATATATACAGATTTTTTGACAGTACAGAGAAGTTGAGTTAATTGCAGACTGCAGTTATTCAAGCATTATTCAAGTTAAGTTATAATTACAGTTTAAATGGAGAATACATAAAACAATCCTAACGATTAGCCGTAAGCCTACGTCAAGTCCATGTTGACAATCATTAAACTTTATGCAAACGAATTCAACTCCGCTTAATTAAAAGTTCAACTAAGCTTTCACTTTTAGGGATATTTGGATTGTAAATCCGTTAACGATTTATTTATTTAAAAAGTTTGTTGGATTTAACGAATCATAATTTTGTATTTACACAAGTCCGCTTACGTTATCCCGCTTGCTTATATCTATTATTTTTTTTTTTTATTTATTACAGAAATACATATATTATCCTTGCAGACTATGCCAATTCGATAATGTCGATAAACATTTTTAAAAATATAATAAAGTACATATATAATATTAAACACATAATATACACAATATCGCTACTGTGAATTCACTCTGCTAACATACAAATATGTCAATAGTGTCGGAGACAGCATTCAGTAGAATCTGTGCAACATACTGGGTCTTGCCGTTGGTATCGCAAATAAGGCTTTCGCCGTCGCACATATCCCATAGGTACTAAGAAACCTAGTTCTTACACTTGAGGTGTACACTACACTCCTCAAGACTTTCAGTACGTAGTGGATCTTGATATATTATTGCTATGTTTAAATAAATTATAGATATGTGTACTGTTACCATTAGAGTTAACAATTTCTTATACCATTTTGTAAATATTTAAAAATGCGACATCATTTATATATGTGATAAAACTCAAATTTTATAAGTCTAATTGCAATTTAATAAAAGTATATTATTCAAAACAAATAACATAATACATTAAAATATACCTTATAACTAACCTTAAAATTTAATTATTAAAAGTAGTCCCTTTAGGCAAGGTTCCGAAGATACTGGCAGCGTTCCCCCTTTGAATAGCAAGACTAATTCTTTGTCCAAGGTAGCTGCCAGCTCTTCGTTCTCCTGTGATGTCGACTAACCTTTTTGATAATTCCCTAAAAAGCCTTAAAGCGCTAGGACCCCACGGACCAAGGGTCTCGACACCGAATGGGACAAAATCATATTCAGAGCCTAGACTAGTATTTGCAGGCTTTAGCTTTAATTGGTCATAGTCGCATGACTTTGACTGCCAAAGGGTGAGGCGGGAATGACCGCGAACTATTCCTCTCATATGTCAAAATAATACCTTTTTGTCGTCCAAGAGCCAAACTTAACCCTAAATCTCATTTCCTTTCTGAAACTCAAGCCGAAAGTTCGTACACATTTAACATTTTTATCTCACCAGTTTCCACTTGAGCACATTTAATATGAGTATCTAAAAAAGTCCACTGAAGTCGAACTAACTTCATATTAACTGGCTCGAGTCAACAATTAACCTGTTTGAACCCTTGATTATGGACTTATTATTTTAAATAAATTTCTAAGTTTCAAGTCTTCAGACATCTTGAAGGTGATAGTAAAGGTAAGTTTAATAATAATTTAACGAGACTAAAGGCCTGTTTCACAATGTATGGATAAAGTACCAAATAGCTATGCAACACATAAATTATTCGAAAGATAAAAGTCGCAAATAAGATACTTCGCGTTTCATGACTAATAGCGCTATCTGACAGTCGTGAAACGCAAAAATACTGTTTATCCTACCAATAAGTAACAAATAGCTTATTTAGAACAATTTATTTGGAACTAAATCCGGACATTGTAAAACAGGCCCTAACACTATGGAATAAAAAAAGTGTGTATGTCGACTCCGACGCACGACTGGAGTTTACTTCTTGAGTACGATTGTCTAAACATACGCAAAAAGCAAAAAGTTTATTATAACTAATCGGCGAAATATTTTACGTTATGCTTTTCACAGTAGTCAATTATTTCAGATATGCACAAATATTTAATTAGGAATGTTGATAAATTATGTAATTATTATTATCTGACTATTATATTTGTTTTATCATAGTAATTTCAAAATTCTTTCAGTTCACTTTAGCGAAATATAATGATAAAAATTATACCTTTACAATAACAATATTCATTATTGATATTTATAACAAAAACAGCAATATAAGACATCGACACTAATAGCAACAAACAAGCCCAATATCATATAGGTATAGTAGCCTTGCATCATACCCTATGCACGTCTTAATACACTCAAAGCCAAATTAGAAAGTTGCGCGCCACCAAAAAAGTAACGAGTTCATTTATCAGTAGATTTTGATTTATGAAAATCAACTCTTGAGGAGTAAACTTCAATAATATTATCTGTTTAACCTACCTTATCTCGTAACATATCTCGAACCCGCGTCGCCTGGTGCTTACTTCTGTGTAACTCCAACTGTAGTTCCAGACATCTCTCCTGCCAGTTGGCAGAGTCATCGGCAGCCGCCAACTCGTACTCCAATGGATCCATGCGAGAGGAGTGGGCAAAGGGCCTAGAAACGGAAATTTATGTATTTATTTTTATTTATTCACACTTCGTTGCTAGAAAGAACACAAATAACACAATACATAAAAGTTACAAGGGCTGCCTTATCGCTAACAAGCGATCTCTTCCAGGCAAATTTACTGATTTATTCCTAAGCATGTCGAAGAACCAAAGATGTAAACTATGAACAAATTATAATAAATCATATACATAAGAGAAGTTATAATGTTATTGTATTTAATAGAGACCAATATTAAATTAAATAAATCAATGATTAACAACCAGCCGTCTGTCCCGGCTGCGCACGTGTAGCAGTTATTAAAAAAAAATCAGATATTTATTTATTCTATTATCAATAGTTTTGCAGCGCATGCGATGAAATATATTTTGTAGGCATTTTCTTACACCTTGGGAAACATTATTGTAGTTTTTTTTCCTTTCTTGCAATTAAAATAGCCTATATTAATCAGTGATAATGTACAATTCAAATGGTGAAAGGATTTTTAGAACCGGTCCAAACCTTTTTGAGCTAATTCATTACAAACATATTTACATACAAACCTTTCTTCTTAATGATATTAGTACAGATGGTTTTTAAAGAATGTTTTATTAACATAATGAATACTATTAAACTATTATTTTAATTTATGTACATTATTCTAAAAATGCATCAAATTTGAAAGGAATAACTTACTTAACTTACTAACTTCGAAGATTATTTTTTATTTGTAGTAACGAATATGGTAGAATCATTCAGAAACTTTCTATTTGATTTATTCAATAAAAACTTCAACGGATCCATGAATAAGAGCGAATCATAATCAATTTGCGATTCTAGTTCATTACTCAGGTCATTCACTCAGCCAGTGCTTCGAGTAGCAATTTTAAGTTCCGTTGGTTGGAATATTTTTATATCATGGATGACTAACTTTTCCACGCGATTTGGTTCCATTAAGTTAGAACATTTATTACAATTAAATCATTTGTAATACCTTATATAGCACGTGGGAGCAAAAGCTAGTGTAGAATCTTTTGTTTCTAGAAAAAGCTCTTCTTAAATTGGTTTCATGGATAAGATTAGGCCACCTTAACAAGTGATCTTATAGGAATCAAACAGTTGTCAGTGTCTTGCATCTTTAAGTTGTAATAATATATTATAAACTAGCGGATCAGACAGATATGTCTGTATGATATTTCAAGGGATTAGGAAATTAAACAAAGTATGAAAGTACCGACTGGAGCACCATCTGCCGGGCTGATTTGTGAATCTAAAACCATCCACGGCTCCACCCAAACTGGACCCGGTGTTTAAATTTGATTGAAATCAGTTAAGTAGTTTAGTAGACAAACAACGTGAAGCGTAATTTATATACTATAAATGTAATGTATATTTATAGATGTAAAGTATTAATTCGTACGCATAATCATCGTATGTGTAAAGAGAACAGATTAAAGCATCTGTTATAATGAAAATTTATGATGAGCTAGAGAGAGCTAATGGAATAGAATTAGTTATTGTAGCTATTACATAGATTAAGCAAAAAAGAGGTATATTTTTCGAATTAACTTTGATGATTTTAAAATCAAATATAAAAGTTTTATCAAGCGTAATCAACCGGCTACACTGTATTATAGTTGTGATATATGTTAGAACAATATAATAGATTATAACGATTTCCATATTCCAATTTGTTCATTAAGATTTTTTCCGCTTTCCCGATTAAGAACTAAAGTGATATTGATAAATTTTAGTATAACATAAGACGTCAGCCAGGAAGTCATAGTTTTCTTTGATTTGTGATCTCGATTTACTTTAATGTGTTCCTGGTAAAGTGAGGAAGCTGCGCCCTAGTTATATTTGTTAAAAACGGATTGTATACCGAAAGGTAAAATATTAAGATCGTGTCTTTTTAGAGGTATAAATTATCTTTGTATATAATTGGATAATCATAATAGTCTCAGGACAGACAGGGGAAGGTGGAAGGTACTAGACCGCGCGGCAGGTCACCTACACGTTAGACTGATCAGATTAAGTCTGTCGTAGGAGAATCACTGAATCAGTGCAGCAGGATGACCTCCAATAGACAACTATGGTGGAACGTCATGAAGCGCATCACATCTGCGCCTTCTATTACCACATAGCGATCACGACCGCTCTGTCAAGACCATACCGAATAAGAAGAAGGATAATAGTCTTATAAAGTATTAGAAGCTGTAATGGCGCCTCTCATCCCTGATATCGTAGGTTCGATTCCCGGCTATGCACCAATGAATTTTCTGTCTATGTTTGCATTTAACACTTGCTCGTACAGTTAAGCAAAATATCATTAGTACGCCCGCAAGTCTCAAACCCAAAGCACAATCATATGACTCTATGAAATAGATATGACCAAAGATACGAATAACAACCATAGAGTAGTAGCGCGCTAATTGTTCTTAATGCGATAATGTAAGTTTATGAGAGCTATAACGCCTACAACACGCATGGTGTTCGGTCTACTTCTGATCTCTTTAGTACCTAATGTTTTAATACAAAAAGTTATTAGCACTATTACACAATACTCTGTAAGTACTATTGTTTGTGTTGACGGTACACGTCGTAAAGAAAACCTTCATCACCTTAAACACAACTAAACAAAAAAAGCAGTTACGGAAATTACTGAAAAATGTTAGAAGAATTTTAATAGTATCTCGTCGTTGGCCTCTATTTTGGCTAGCGTAGTTCCAGTTATAAACATGCCATTAAAACCTATATTTATAATTGAAATAAACAGAAAACATCGTTAATTTAAATTTTTATTTTATTTGCGGATGAAAATGTTCGACGCAAATTAAAGAACTTTTTAAACTATTTTTATTGGAGAATGTTTTTTCCTGACATCAAGTACCAATTCTTAAATATTTTTAATTAATAACCATTCTGTTCACGAGGCTCAAAGATAATCTCCACTCGTGAATAATAAAGTGCGCTTAATTAGCTCGTATAATTAATAATTAATATCCAATAACTCAGTTCAGTGTTCCGACAAATGTGCAATTCAATCTGATAATAAAATCTCAATAATTTATCACTTTTTATATGATTATAATATTTAATTAAATACGAGCGTAATTTAGGACACGGGTATTTCCTATATGTTCCTTACATATACTAGGCACCTCGCTATAATGTAATGTAACGAAGGTGCCAAGTTGATTTGTGCGTGTAGTAGTTAGGATATTCGATACATTGGTGTGAGTTATAGAGATACCAAAGAGTTGTATTACTTGCGTCGAACGGGAAACTGAGTTTTTTAAATAGTACTGTATTTTTATATTTAATTGTAAATTTTAAGCTTATAGGTATACAAATATTCTTAATTGATAAATATTTAATTTCTAAAAAGTGTGTCGGATGACATCGTTGGGTGAGAATTTGTTAGTTATTTCTTATAATTTATCAAATAATCGAAATTTTCGTAATTGTAATTAAAGGTACATTGCCGCAGGGACCCAATTTTTAAATATGATTTAAATTCTATTTATTACTATAATAATAAAAATTGTAAAAACTGTATATTTAATTGTTATGATTACTAATAAAAATGCTATTACGTTATTTTTTACAAAATTATTATTTGTTACTACGGACTTAGAAGTCCGATGTAAGTTATTTTCAATTTAGATTTTAGTTTATTAAGAGTTATGCGTACACTTTACCTTTGGTATTTTATTTTCATTTACTAGGGTTGCCTGAAAGATTTTGTTTATAAGGAATAAGACCGCTGTTGCATCCCTAATAATTTATATTATCTAATAGTACTTTCGTATCTAGTACTTTGAATGTTTTAATAAATACATATATTAGGAACTATACGAGGAACATCTTTAAAAAACTACCTTGGTGGAGGTGGCGGTCCATCTCTCTGCCGTCTTGGCAACAACCTTGGGCTATTCGGAGTGCTGGAAGAGCCCGGCACAGCATCAGTGAACCTTGACAGCGGGTCAAAGATTTGTGACAACCGCCGCGATCGCTCCTCAGACATTATCACTTCACATCACTGACACTTAAACTACACTATACACTACACGGCGGCGCGTCCACGCACCCATTTTGACCCGTCTCTCACGCAATAATGATCTGAAAAAGAAAAGATGAATTAGTATTGCTTTATGAGTTACAGAATAATTGAAAAAGTTGGACTGTTTCTATTTGTTTTTAACTAAATTTGAAATGAGGAAACATTATACCACTGCAATTTAGTAACTTATGTTTCATAAAATCTTTTTGGCAATCATGCGATACCTATGTTGTAGAACTACTGAAAGAGAAATACTGCAAAATTACTTCTATTTGCATCGTTCTCTGTTACCGCAGACAAAATAAATCGGTAGCGCTACAGACTAGGTCTGAGCAACAGATTTCTGAATCTGTTTCATGATCATTTATTAATCTAATAGGCAAGTAGGTGATCAGCCGCCTATACCTGACACACGCCGTCGACTTTTTAAGTCTAAGGCAAGCCTTTTTCATCACAATGTTTTCCTTCACCGTTCAAGCAAATTTCCACCTTAGAGTGAACCGCACGTACGCCAAAACTGCTTTGCAATCATAAGAAACCTATAAAATAGCTTCTCTTACACAAGACGTAAGACATGAAATCAACCGTATATAAATTTAACTTATACAGAAACAATTTGCTACTTAATATAAATATATAGGTTTTCTCACAATCCTGCCTTATAACATAGTAAAACTACCAACTGATCCCATTACACTGTGCTTTAGGTGAGGCAATTGGTCATGGTTTTATATTTGGACAGGTTGAAATGAAATGTCAACACTATTTGATTAGTGAAGTTGACGAAAGCCGTGATGAATTGTTATTGATGTGTTCCTTCATGTTATGTTTCCTAATTAGATGATTTAAATATGGAATCATTATATTTGTCGTTGTACCTTTAAATGGGCGTGCGACATAGCCCGGCTTCCTGACCGGTAAACATTATGTAACTGAGCTTATAAATTCACAAATTCTACTTCAAATTGCTATACTAGATTAATCTGCAATAATAGTCTTCTATTTTTATATTTACTGCAAATTCTCAAATCAAGGGCATAGAACTGTATTATACTGTCTCTGCCATTCTATAAATCACCATTTTTTTTTGTTTTACTCAATGTTTGTAAGGAGCTGTAAACATTACACCGTGTTCCACGTGACCTCTTTAGTAGTTAATAAAAAATATTAAGAACTAAGATTTGTCCTCTATCAGCATTAGGCATGGTGAAATTGGAGCACGCACTAACATTCTCGTGGGAACAACATGCAACAAGTTTAAATCCGTTAATAGTAGTATTTTATTTGGTTTGCTAGATCTATAAATTAACAACTGATGTACGATAGTAATAATTACTATAAAGTATAACTAATAATTCAACTATGGCGTAGTTGTTAATTTTTAGACTAAGTAATATGGGCAAAAGAATCGAAATTTATAAATGATATAAAAAATATCAACTGTTTAAAAGTGATTTGACTTTGACGTTATTAAATCAAAGGCATTGTGACATAATGACGAAGAACGAAACAAACGAAAAGCGAACGGTAATATCGATAATATATTACATGATTCAACTTTCGAACGCTTTTTTAAGAGAATTTCGCGATCGAATTAACTCAGTTAAGGTTTTTGTCGTGAAATGCATAAAGCTATAATTTATATAGCACTACTTTTTATTCACTTATTTACATTTGGTGATACAATCTAATCTAATAATGTTTTGGTGATACAATCTAATGTTCGCATATTCTTATACACATACAATAGCGTGCAAATTTGTCTTAAATTGAATTTTACATAGATATTACATATGAGTCATAATATAGTCAATCCTTGTAATATTTTATCACTACCTCATAAATTATTGAAAAATATGATTACGTTATCAAATTAATATTAATTATAATAATTCACGACAAGTCAATTTTTTAAAAATTATTGCATTTTTTTTACGATATTGCATTATTTGTGAAATTCATTACTTATTGAAAATTTTTTAAACTGAATTACACGTTTAGTATCGTAATTACGCTACAATTTTTATACAACAGTCGTGGTCAGTGACTTACACTTCGTATTCGTACATAAGCAACTTAATTAATTACTTTAATAACTTAACTTAAACACTTATATAACTCTTTGACATGTGATCAAATTGGAAGGAGGTAATCACAAACAGAAATAAAATTTGCAATAAACCAAATTTTATAGCTAGTACAGTATTATAACAATAATTATGAATAACAACACTAGTTATTAAATCTTACATTTAGAAAACTGAAAGCGCAGAGTAAGTTAGACACCAATATTTGTAATAATTCATATCTAAAAAATACAACGATTTAATCGTTGGGCTTCTTTTTCTTGTATTTAATAACATCTGAAGTGATGTGATTTTTTACTTTTTCACCGTATATTCTATGAAAAAATCTGTAATAAACTCCAAATTAAAATTAATTATGTTGAATTCCGGCGATAGCATCCTTTAAATAACCCAAAAAGATAAATATTGCGAAAACGGTAAAAGTTAAAATATAAACAAACGTAATTACCGGGATAAAATTTTTACCGAAGGGTTGACCCGAATCTCCGGGGCTGATAACGTCCTTGATAACATTAATCAAAGTTCCTGCAGGTTCGGGAAACTCCAATTTTCTGGTCAATGACCTTTTAATTTGGCACGTCGAAGCTATTTGCAGTTGAATGGTTTTATGTTCTATATAACAATGTTGAATCAAAAATGTCGTTGTAGGTCAAATGTACTTCCAGGCGAAGTACTGTGGAAGCCCTATACTGTGTTAGTGGAGAATCACAAGACATTTCAACGGTATGTAGTCCAGGCTCTATGTGTTATATCTCTCTTCGGAGCTAGACAGTTCTAAAATATTTTGATATACATTTTTCCAAAGATTTAACATCGACTGAAACACACAAGCCAGCTCTTGTACTAACAACAACAACAACAACAATAAAAATCATTTATTCATGTCGGTAACACAATGTACACTTATGAACGTCAAAAAAAAAAGAAATATTCATTAAATGATTCTAATTTTACATTTTGCCAGATCTCAAATCAAGGGCGTAGAACGGAAGAGAGGAACTGGCAATTAACTCTCCGCCACTATTTTTAATCGCTAATTTTTTTTTACATAATGTTTGTAAGGACCTGCAACCATTACACCATGTTCCATATGACATCTTGAGTCATAAAGAATAATAAAAATAAATTAAAAACAAAGATTTGTCCTCTATCAGCAGGAGGCATGGTGAAATAGGAGCACGCACTTCCATACTCGTGAGAACAACACGCAAATACGTAGTATAAACAACTGATATCACCGCATACACGAATTCAAGTACGACCAGTCACCACAAGTAGCACCCGTTCACGAGTATGACGCATGGCCAACCATCGACCCCTTCGCTATTACCTTATATATTCATCCCCGTCATTATTTAAGTAAAGTAGAAATATACCACAATAATTACATTTAATCGCATTCCAGGTAGTATCGAAAGTAGCATAGTTTCTGGTTATGACAAAGAAAAGCCGTATAATTTTAACTAATACTGTAAATATCGCTATAATGTATTGGCAGGTCGCAAACATTGATATTTAAGTTTTCAATTTATCCATTTTTAATTACTATTATTATCTACATAGGTTAATTATACACTAGTGTATTTTAAATAAAAATTATGTAAGTATAATTGTATTTTTAATGTAAATAAACTATATTTATTTGTATATATGAAATCGAATAAATTATGAATGTGTGAGAAAAATCTAAAAAAAGTATAGATATGTATCTGTATTGTTTCCCAAATAAATAAATAACATTAACAAAATAATGATCTTACATGACGGTACAAAAATGAAATGACTAATAATTTAAAATCTTATCAAAAATTTAATATCTCCTCTAGGAATCATCTATTTATTAATAAAAGTCTAGTTTACTAATATGAAAATGTAACATAAATCGATGCAGACCGAATCTTGGCAAAGGCTGCGATGCAGGCTTCCGATGCAAAGTTATGGCCACGCCAGATTGCATGGATTACTTTACGACGTTGGTATTTTAAGTTACGTCGTTTAATTTTAATAACAACTTTCATGTATTTTAATATAGGAGTCTCTAGTAGGCCAAGTGGTTTATTCGACGTATTCATTAGAATATTGGTTTCGTGTTAAGCATACAATAATAGATTGTATTTTAATAAAATAAGAAAGTATAATCAAAAAGCTTCTTTTCGAACGTGTTCTTTCTGCCTCGTCATTAGCTCTGCTTATATATATTAATTATTCTCAGTTAACCTTTTGATTGGCTTTTAAATTTTTGTTTATTATTCATTATTATTGATATTTTTTCTTTAGATTTTACATTATTTAATATTAGTTATAGTAAAGTGGTTTTTTTTCAGTTTTTTTTTGTTAATTATTTTGCATTTTTTGTACTCTACCCTCTGTTGGTGTTTCTTTTTCGTTGTTTCACATTAGGGTTGCCTGGAATAAATCGCTTGTAAGCGATAAGGCCGCCCGTTGCCTTATAACTTTTGTAACCTGATTTTTATCTTTGTTATGTGTATGTTTTTGTATCAGGTAATAAAGTATAAATAAATAAACCGTGTCACGTGAGCAATGTTCTAAATTTGTTTATTAAAAAATTGTACTTAAAAATAGTGGCGGAGAGTTTATTGCCAGTTCTTCTCTTTCGTTCTAGACCCTTGATTTGAGAACTGGCAGTAAATGTAAAATTAGAAGCATTTAATGTGTATTTCTTTTCTTGACGTTCATAAGTGTACAATAAGTTACTACATGAATGCATGATTTTGAATTGAATTGACTTAGGGCCTGTTTCACAATGTCTGGATAAGTTCCAAATAAGCTATTTATTACTGATAGGTAGGATAAAAAGTATTTTTGCGTTTCACGACTGTCAGAGAGCACTACTCGTCATGAAACGCGATATATCTTATTTGGAAGGAACTTCTATCTTTCGAATAATTTATGTGTTGCATAGCTATTTGGTACTTTATCCATACATTGTGAAACAGGCCCTTGGTTTCAATAGAACATAGTTAAAGATAAACAAAGGAATCCGTATTGTATGGCAACCAAACTAACGCTTCTGGTTCTGGAACTAGTCATAAATAGTAATAATAATAAAACCAAGAAATAGGTAAGTAGATAACAATTAGTCAGTGGTAAACAAGGGTTAAGTGTTACAACTAATCAGACACTAGTCTTATAAGACATTAAGTATGTGTGAATGTGTGTGTGTGTATTTAAGAGCATAACTAAGTGTTTGGCACCTCAGAGTCAGTCACCAAGGTACGTAGATTTTTGTAGATTCGAATTTCAAATACATTTTTGTAACTTTTTGTTTACTAACCAATTTTTTTTGGGTGCAGAGCTAGCGAATTGAGCCAATACCAACATAGCAAAGAAGCGCGAATTGTTACTAATTCTAATACTGAATATTTCAAAGATAAGTTAAATTGTTACCGCTAAACAAAGTCTAGTTAGAATAGAAGAGAATATTTTTAAATACATATATATAATCACATCTGAATTTATTATTTAACAAATCGATGATTATGTTTCTTTCATTAAAACAGTATATGTAAGTACGAATTCGACCAAATATTGTTGGCACAGTAAATTTCAAACAAATTTCGTTGGTCATATAATTTTAAGATAGTTGCGCTACAAACATTTTATAAAATGTATATATGTAGGAGATCAGACTCCTGAGCCTGACACACGCTCTCGACTTTTTGAGTCTAAGGCAAGCCGGTTTCCTTGCATTATTTTCTTCACCCTTCGAGCGAATGTTAAATGCGCACTTAGAAAGAAATTCCATTGGTCCAGAGCCGGGGATCAACCCTACAACCTCAGAGTAAGTACGTTAAAAACTTCTGACTTACAAAAAATGTTTTCCATCATAATAGATAAAAGTAAAACTTATAATATTATTCAATTCCTGTCCTTAAAAACTAATTGCTTTAGAATTCAAACATTCATCTCGCATCATTACAATAATAAAAACCTAACGAGTTCCCTAATGACCTGTTTTCTGTCTCATTAGTGACAGCCAGTTTGCTTTGTTCAAGCTTTCACTGTGACTGACAACATAAAGGACTGATTACAGGGCTTCCACTAAATTCACGTCTGTTATTAAAGTCAATACAAGAGATTTGATGTTTTTGGTTCACGCGAATGAATACGTAATCTTTTTTACATAGAACTGGCAATACTGCCGAATCAAGATGGTCAGATTTTATATAATATAAGGCAAACAGGCAAGAGGCTTATCTAATAATCATGGCCATTCTCAAAGCTAGAGGCTCGCGAGTGCATCGCCTTCAAAGAATTGGTATGCCCTTTTCTAGAAGGATCCTAAGTCGAATTGGTTCAGAAATACTTTAGAGGTCAGCTGGTTTCACATAATTACCTTCTAGATCTAAACAATCAGGGAATTCAATCAGACAAAATTGGAAGAATATATTTATTACTTCAGCAAATACACATTAAACGAAATTGGTTTCACTGTACTCGTAGACAAGAGTATTGTCCGTACATATCAATAAACAAGACTATTGTTAGTTAAGTAAATAGTATATATTTCTTGAGTAAATATCACAGGTAAAGTATTTACTATTATTACTTAGAGTGAACAATTTAAAATGCTTTACAATGGTCATTCCTAAAGGCATATTTTCCCTTATTTTATTCAGAATTAATAATCTAAATATAAAACAACGTCGTGTTAATTACTCTTATAACTCAACACCGGCTAGACCGATGTCAGTTATCTCTTTTTTGGTGGATTCTTCTTCGTTCCGAATAGCATAAGAAAATATCGGAAAGGTTATTAAATAACAATTAATTAATTAATTAATTTTACGAATACAAACAGCATGTGGTGCCATCTCGTGACAAAACATTTCCATTTTTCTTTATTACCGCAATGAAATTCTAAATTAAGTTTATCTAAAGTTGACCAGAAATTATTAGACTGTTAGGTGGAACTAAGTTCGCCGAATCAGCTTCTAAACAAATGTATATGTTTTGTTATAATTTTTCTTAAGTCTATGAAGTTCTATTCTGTTATAAATCACAACCCATTTTTATTTTTGTTAAATCGTTTATTCTTCACAAATAACAGTAATTAATTTATATTCTTATAGAAACGCTCAAGCAAAAAAAACATATATTCACTTGTCTTAAAAGTTTATTCTGAGTGACATCTGTTTTCTTCTTTTCTTAGTGTCCTATATTTATGTTGCCGCATACATCAAAATCTTATAGAAAATACTACACAATATTGTATGTACAATTTTAGTGCGTATCTACGATATGCTACAAGTCACTGAATAGTGTTTTTAAAAATAGAACACACTGACTAGGGTGTTACAATGACTTAATGAGCTTCCCTTGTGGTTACGTGTATAGAGTTTTGCGTCATTAGTGCAGCTAGTTAGGCGTTACTCGTAAAATCATAGCTGTTATCGTTATATTGCTAACGACTTCTGCTTGATTATGATTGTGATATGAAAATGTAGTTCCATGAACGCAACAAAGTTTTGTAGACTTTATTTGCTGGTGTTTTTTTTGTTTCTTTTGAAGTATCCTTTTATATGACACGTATTGATCGAATATCTACTAATAATACTTCGTGTCTACCGGTATACCTCATATGTAACGTATGCAAAATAGTAACTACGCTTTTGATTATAAAGTAAAACGAAAAGATCAGCCTATGAACACTCATACGAATTAGTATTACAAGTGTATCGTTAGAGAGAGAACAAAATTGTGGCTACAACGAGCCTCCTTGGACATCTAGATATCTTTCAGTTCTTAAAGCAGTCTTGACAAAAACAAAATTTTATAAAAATATCATAGTAATGCATAAATAATGTAATTTTCAAAACACAAGATAAAATGGGGTAACGTAGATAGCGAATAAATAGGCTGTACGAGACATTTACCGCAAAATTAGGGTAATCGATCTTTGACGTAAATGAGGGAGGTTTATCGAGGGGACTAATGCGTAAGCGTTTGACGACTCGTCAACTCGCAGGAGATAAGTTTATTAACTGATTGTTGTTTTGCTGACACGGCGTTATGGTTTTCGCCCATATTTGTGCTCAATGAGTGGAATGTCTATAGAAGTGAATATTAGGTAACTATCACAGATTAATGTTGTTTATTAAAATAATTAATTTGGTTTAATCCTTATCCTTCGCTGAACACGCACTCTTTTGCACCCTGAATAACTTCGCAATGACTGCTGATTCTTGCTTCAACCTTCGATTAGGATTTATATGTTTGCATAGGTATCTTTGTGGCTTTGTAGTAAGTAGCCTCGGAATCCACGGCCTTCATTGCCAAAAGAATGCAGGTCGTTTCTCTCGCTATGCTGCGCCCAACGACATAAAACGCTGCTCTCTTGCATATATCAATGTTCCAGCCATTTTAATATAAAACTTGTTCCACGAAATTTTGTACCCTATGACATGCTTGGGTCGTGGGATTCAAAGTTACAGGCGCTAATTAATTTGGCGCCTGGTAAATAAAAAAAATACGTTTATTTTGGAACATAAGATCATCAAGGTATCACATATTCCACGTCATTAAATTTGAACCTTTAGGTGTCCCTACTCATTGCAATATAGTGAGGAAATGCTGGCAGCATTAAATTTGCTGCTGCTATAAAATCTATTTTCAATTTAATTAAATTATATTATGCAGTATATACAGTATTTATAATATTCTTAACATTGTTATAATTATTAATTATAATAATTAATAAATTATAAATTAATAATTATTACAATGTTAAGAATATTATAAAATTGGAAAAAAATTGTGAATTACAGAAAACCTATATGCAATAATCCTGTGAAAAACTTATGTTACAATTATCCAAACGATTAAACGAGCTATGTTTATTGTTTGGGTACTATCCGTATAAGCAAAAGAATGTGTCACACTACCCTTATAAAAACTCATAAATGCCACACTCGCCATAAAGTAAACTGTGCTAGACCTAGTTTAGTTTTAACAAAGTTTTCAAAGACAGTATCTGTATAACAAAGAACAGTTCGGTGGCCGTTGATACACAGTTTATACTGAAATTATTATTTTACGTATAAATTTCTTCAACGGGGACTTATTTGAAAATATTGAAAATTGTCGCATGCAATAGTGAGTAAAGGAAGAATTTGGAGGAGACCTTCATGGAGGACGAGTACTAGTGTAAAACTTAAGGTTTTCTGCGTATTTTCATTTATTTCCGTGTATTTCCGCCTATTTGCGTGTATTTCCGTTTATTTTCGATTATTTTCTTTAATTTCTGTTAATTTCGCTTATTTTCGTGTATTTACATTTATTTTCGTTAAGTTTCATTTATATCCGTGTATTTTCGTTAATTTCCGTTTAGTTAAGTTTCATTAAATTTAGTTTATTTTCGTGTATTGCCGTTTATTTTCGATTATTTTCGTTTAAATTTGTTTATTTCGGTGTATTTTCGCTTATTTTCGTGCATTTCCGTTTATTGTCGTTTTTTTTTCGTTTTTTTTATTAGGTAATCTTAGCTCAGATGATTGCGGTCAGTAGCACTAAAATATAAAATGGTGAAACATGAGCAGTGTGTTTGTTCCAGTGGATAAAAAAGGAATGATGATATTTAGACATAATATAGGTAACACCTACCTTTATTACCAATAGGTTGATACATCTTTATTAATACATCTTAGTGTTTGTATTAATAAGGAGTTCAACACCACCTTCTACCTTAAAGAAAGTCTCTTATTCGCAGTTTAAATCGTTAGCCTTACTTCTAATTAATTTGCGATATTTGTTTTAAATAAGTGTTGTTTGACATAGTCATTATGTATGATGATTTGCTATTTTAAAAGAGATTGGCGATGAGTAGGGATGTCTACCGATTCAAATTTAATGACATGGAATAACTGATACCTGTATGTTATATTCCATAAAAAAACATTTTATTTTGTAAGTCCTGAGCACATAACTCTAAAATTATTTTACCCTCTTAAAAGCTTTAATTAATGCTGTAGATTTTTGATCATAAAACAGTTACTAAAAGCTTATTCTTGTTAGCTAGCTTCGCCGTGAGATAGATGCAATCATTCAAGTAAAACAAACATTGAAAGACAATGTTACGTTCAACGCTGTGACCAAGATTGATGACGTTAACTCCCGTTTGGCGCTTTTGTTCTACACATGGTATTTTGAAATTTTGAATTTAGAATTGTTTATGGAACGCCCATTCTGATACACTCACCTAATGTTAATGGCGGATATTATTCTAAATATAATACGTACGTATCACTACATAGTATAAAACAAAGTCGCTTTCTCTGTCCCTATGTCCCTTTGTATGCTTAAATCTTTGAAACTACGCAACGGATTTTGATACGGTTTTTTTTTAATAGATAGAGTGATTCAAGCGGAAGGTTTATATGTATACTAACATCCATTAAATAGTGGAGAAGTACTGTTATTTTTGAGGTTTCTAATGTGATGTCGTAAATAATTACATTTTTTCCGCTTACATTGCAAACGCAGGCTGAATCCTACGAGTTTTATCAAAATAATGTACTACGTATTGTACACATTATCGGAGCTTTCCAGCGACGAAAATAACAATACATAATAAAAACCTGCTTTTCATCAGCATTGCACCCGTGCGAAGTTGGGGCGGGTCACTAGTGTAGTATAAGACTTAAGTGATAAGTAATTTTTTTTTTAATCTTGATATTAATTTTTTTAACTGTACCAATTTCCTCACAGGGTTCTATTTGGCCGAACGAGTTGTTATAATTCAACTAAGATTTGTTTCTGTTCTATTTTATAGTGCTTTATATAAAATCAAAATGTTTGATTTATGTTTATAAGTGTTCAAATTACATAGGTATAATCTATAGTTATCGTAACACAAAAAAATGTACGAGTACTTTTGCCTTGTATCTGATCAATCGTGATAAAGTCTGAAAGCCGAGTTTCATATAAAGAGTGCAGCATCAAAGCCAGGTGTTATATGATGTAAGTGGCAAAAAGTATATTTACAGTCAAGCGATCAGTTAAATAAAACTTCTTTGAATTAATTCTTACGCTCAAGTTAAATCGTTAAATGTCGTTACTTCAAATACAATAATAAAAATCAAAAATACATATGTCAGGACATTATGTGGAAATGTTATGATTATGATCGAGTCGTTTGACAATTGATTTTTGTTGTTGCTTTGTCTAACTAATGAGATTCCTTCAATATCCTTTAAGAATCATTTTGTTTCAATTTCTTTAATTGTTTCATAGTTTGGAATCATTAACGATAATTGTTTTTATTGTCATTATTTCATTTCATTATTTAATTGTTTTTATCATAATCAGAGCAAAGCATATGCCTCGAGTGGCGTCGAGGCGCCATCTTGACTTAGGCCAGTGTGTTCGGGGAACACTAGACAGTACTAGATGGAGCATTGTGCTGATGCCAGGTTGGCCCGAGTTGGGTCTGGTAGACTGTGATCAAAAGTGAGATCGGTGCCATGAACCTGCTGCTTGTTATAATTAGAATCAGTCTGAATTAAGTATTGTACGATAATTTCTTGATCTCTAGTGCTTTACTTTGCCCACATGACGCTCTCTAAGCCCGTTCATGACGATGTCAATATTGTGACGATATTTGTCCGACATATATAAAAGAAGTATAAACCTTAATAGGCGTTAATGAGAATGCAAATAATAAATAATACTGTTAACAACATTATTTATAATAATCAACTTTTCCAGTTATTTTAATTTTTTTTTATTCAAGCTTGCACACAGAAATAAAATACAAATGATATCAATGAATGAGAAAAGGAGTATCGTTTTCGAGCGATCTCTTCCAGACAATTAGAGAAGGTAAGTAGAAGTAAGAGTAAGAACTGCAACAATACATACAATAACAGTTACTTAGACAAAACTAATGGAACAAAACAAAGCAATTAATACATATGTAAATAATGATTAGGTCAATATTTAAGAAAGGGACACATTAAAAAGAAGCTTATAGACAGTAAATACTTGATAAAGGTGACTCTCCTTTATAATTACAGTTTATTAAAATGTTGCCATATTTACGTCATCTAATATTTAAAAATTCCGTTGGATCGTTCCATTGATAATATTCACTTTATCGTATTTGGGGTTTATTTAGAACTGGACACAAAGAACTAGCGTCTTTACTGTCTAAACGATAATTAAAAGTATTTTATTAAAGGCAGAGGCGAAATGGAATTTGCTAGTTTGGCGAATAACCCCTAATCGAATTGTTAAATTAAATAATTTTAAAAACCTTAGAAAATTATTTACTATGTATACATACATTTCTTAATCACAAAATTTGTTTTAACTCACTTTGAAATTTGAGTTTCCAATTCTGTCGGAAATCTTTTCGGAAACGTAATTAAATATCTCCGAGGGTTAGAATGTGAGAATTAGACATGGGTTCGGATTCCCACAATGTTGGGTGTACCCACAAAATCTTAATTATATTTTATTTAGGTTGTAAAATGTAAAATTATATTTTATTTAGGTGGTTTTGCATTTGAAAACAGCGAGTCCTATGCTTTGTTGACACAGCAGGTATTAGACCAAAATTATTGTGATTACAGTTTAAAATTTTCTACATATTAACTTGTGTTTCCAACAATGATGTTAAAATACCGTTATTATTTTTATCCTGTATCAAGTATGACAACTATTATTATATTATATTGTGTAGCGCACAACCCTTGTTCTCGGCAACAATTTTATTTATATATCATTTTCTTTAAATAATAGGCAAATTAGGATCAGCCTTTTGTGCCTGACTTACGCCGTCGACGTATGCCGTTTCCTTCACTGTACGAACGAGTATTAAATGCGTAGACTGAAAATCGGTACGGGGTTTGAATACGATTACGACACTAAGGCACAGTATAACACGGCTTCTATAACACGGTTAATAAATTTATTTGCATTTTTAATACATAGAGGGTAAACTGTCAGAAGGCTCATCTGATGCTAAGTGGTACCCATGGACACTCTCAATGCCAGAGGGCTCGCGAGTGCGTTGCTTTTAAGAATTGGTACGGTCTTTTCTTGAAGGATAGGGTCCTTCCTGATAGCTTCAAATTGGTTCGGAAATACCCCAGTGGGCAGCTAGTTCTAGTGCCTACTGAAGTATTTCCGATTCCAATTCCGTACCACAACATAGTGGTGATGCGAGACAAAAACGCCCTTAAAAACGCTGAGTTACGCTCGCTTTTATATATTGAGAGCGTTGCTGGCCATTAAGACCCAAGTCGAATTGGTTCGTAAATACTTCAGTCGGCATTTCATATAACTGATTGTACAGTTTGTAAATTAACCATCATATAAAGAACTTTATTATTAAAATAACTTCACTATTAAAGTACTATTATTAAGAGACTTTATTAAAGTCCACCATACATTAAGAAAAACAATATAAAGTTAGAGCTTAATATCTGCACATGCCAGACAACAAACAAAAAAGCGCATTTTAATTACAAAACCGCCTGCAGCTCGTCTCATTTCGCTTTGTCTCTGCGTACAGTACTAGAATGTCTACTTCAATATTGAACAAGAAACATCGAGAACTTTCTATGTGACAAAATTGTCACTAAAGGATACATGTAGGGGCATTAAAAGATAAGTCAAAACTGAGCTAGTCCCAGGTTAATTGAATATAATTTAAGGTTCCAATTGTTTTTTTTTTTTTTTATATAATAGGGGCAAACGGGCAGGAGGCTCACCTGATGTTAAGTGATAGGTACCGCCGCCCATGGACACTCTCGATGCTAGAGGGCTCGCGAGTGCGTTGCCGGCCTTTTAAGAATTTGTACGCTCTTTTCTTGAAGGACCCTAAGTCGAATTGGTTCGGAAATACTTCAGTGGGCAACTGGTTCCACAAAGTGGTGGTGCGCGGCAAAAACTGCCTTGAAAATCGCGCAGTTGTGGAACGGCGGACGTCGAGGTGATACGGGTGGAATTTCGTATTCTGCCTCGACGTCCGATGATGAAACTCAGCTGCAGGTATTAATCCGAACAACACCTCTGAACACTCTCCATGGTAAATGCGGTAGAAGATGCAGAGTGACCCCACATCTCTACGCAACGCCAAAGGATCAAGCCGCTCGGAGAGAGATTGGTCGTCAACGATTCGAACCGCTCTTCGTTGAACGCGGTCAAGTGGAAGGAGTTGGTACTGGGGAGCCCCCGCCCAGAGGTAGAACAGTACTCCATGTGGGGCCGAATTTGCGCCGTGATTATATTATCGTCACCTGTGTAGGTGATGCAGATGCTGCGGTCACCTAGTTAAGGAGTTAGTAGGAAATCAGACATCTTCTTCTTGTGGCGACTCTGCATTGCTGGAGTTAACCATAAGTCTCGGGAAGTGTGTATTATCCCGTGCCAAATGCAGCAACCCTTACTCTCTCTCTCGTATTTGTAATAACGTTACGAAGCCATGAATTTTTCCATTTACTTACTTATTTAATTGCGCGCGGGAATTACGACCGGCGTTACCAATTGTACGCTAGTACGCTACACACTGTCACAAAATGTTTGTGAGTGTGTTGGTGTATACATAAACCCCACCTTTTTAGCATACGGTTTTACGTACGGTACGTTACGTTACGAACGTTTTTAAACTTAGATTACAAATGACTCTAACTTTTTATTTTTAAAATACCTTTATTTTATTTACAACTCTGAACTGCTTACTTCTAACTAAATTAGTAGTAACACTTACAAAACAGAACAATTTAACAGTAACAAAAGTCGACATGAGTCTAAAGCAAGCGGGGCAAATGAATGCGCACATAGAAAGATAGTACAGTAGTGGATCGAACCTACGGCCTCAAGGATCGCACGCCGAAGCCACTAGGCAAACAGTGCTCATTTATATAATTATTTAAACAAAAAAACCAAACTAAAAAGGAACACATGGAAAAAAGTGCATATGCATATTAGCGGCTAAAATAACTTCGGTGACGTGTTTCAGCGTCGCATATTATTGGCGTCGGTATAATGAGATGAGCAGTGAGAAAGGATTGTAAGACAACAAAATATGTGTGTGTACCAGAGTACACAGGTAAGAAGTGAAACTTCTTTACGACATATCATTTTTCTGCTATTTGCAACTTCACGAAAATGGGGTAGATAAGGCAAGCCTTAAGAAAAACAATTTTTTCAGTCATATTTATTAATACTTGCTCATTTTAACAGATTTATATACATTCACTGATACTTACAATCAAAAAGTGAGGTTAACCTCAAATAAATATTAAAATCATGCTCATACGTGTTGAATTTATAAAACGAAATGTATAATCACTCTCACTTTTCTTGTAAATTTACTTAAATTTGAACAAGTCTTTTTATTTTATCACTTTCAAATTAATATATTGTTATTCTTATTTTAAACCAAACTTCAAAACTAATATATTGTTGTTATTATTATCATATATTACATTATATTCTTTACGTCACTATACTGAACTTCGATAAAAAAAGCAACATGGCGACGTTTTCTTACAAAATTTCTCCCATACGTCGATAAAGAAGTTTCACTTCAAAACTATCATTAAAATAAAAAGCTTAACACTTTATTTTATATATATATATATACAGTTTAGTATTGTACATAACCGTTCAACAATAATATTCGCGATTAAACTAACTACATTCAGTTATAACAAAGCGTTAACCAATGTAACTGTTAACTGCAGTTTCTATGTTTAACTTCCATTTGACCGTAACTATTTACCGTTTGCCGCAAACCTAGCCAGTTCTAGACATTGTTTATTTTACTCTATGTAAATGGGCGACTATTGCGCAAGTTGTTACAATAGAGCTTTTGTTCAATATTATGTAAATTAAAGCCAATAGGAATTTCTGCGTCGATTCTGTATTTAGTACATGGAACTGAACTTTATTTATAACTTATAGCTTTTGCCTATTTCTCACGGCTGGACATTTATTTATGAACATGTCTCTTTTCATCATCGTGTAAACACAATTGGGAAGAAAAAGACAAAACACAGTATGAAACGACGTAGAGGAAAGGAATACCTTCGTCGAGTATTGTTTGTTACGCAACTCATTTTAATTATTTAGTAATCAACAGATGGCGTTGTGCATGTGTAAAACGCGATAGCAAAACGACACCAAAGAAAGAGCGAAGGATTTATTTTAATTCTAATATAGTAAGTAAATTAAACCCCCGCGACGGCCCAAGCCGCCCTTGCGCGAGACGCGGGTACCCCACCCTTTCCGGCTGAGCTGAGCTCGCCAAAACAGCCCGTGCTGAGCTGTAAAGGCCCTCAAGGCCAACAGCGAGATTCCATTAAAAAAAAATAAAAAAAAAGGCAAATTAAAAAAGGTTAAATCATGAGATATGGTTATTCGTACACTGTTTAAAACTAACTTAATGTCTAAATCAGTACGAACATTCAGGAAACATAATGAGAGCGGCATTTTAAAAGTATTTTAAAGCGAAACACAATTTCGAAACATCCTCGCTGAAAGTTTCCCGCCATATGTTGTGTTACACAAAGGGCAAGATAATGAGCATTTAGCTTTGTATAATTTAATGTAATGAAACTTTTAATAAATAAGAGTTATATTCGTGCCTTTTGTCACTAATTTAATAGACATGTTCCTAAGTACGTTAATTGTAAATAAGTAAGACAATATTTACAATTAACGTCGTATATTCAAATTCAAATGAATTTGTGTTCCACTTTTGATATTTAAAAAAAAAATAAAACAAATATTAGGAAAAGCAAACCAATTTCAAGTACATGGCCAGGTTACCTTGTAACAGTTATGACGTCTAAACCCCGGTAGAATACAAGAGTGTCCCCGGAGCCTCCGATTATAGTGGGTATTGTGAATCCAGGGATTCTGGCGTGGGTCGACTCGCACATACATGCATTTCCACGTCTAATATAAAAAAAGGTTTTCTTACCTAAGTAACATTGTATATATATACAAACACTTAGAAATTATGAAACCCGCTGACCCGATCTTAATAAAAAATGGTCTGATCCTAAAAATAAAATATAATAATTTAAATCAAATATTCAATCATACTAGAAAGTCTGTGCCAACATACTGATAATCATTTTTTATGCAGTTGGTTAAAATGTATCCAATAATATCTTTTGTGTTTAATCCAAAAGCAGGAAATACGGTAAATCATTTTAAATGAACATAACTCAAGTGCGGTGCATTGTGAATGCGCTGCATTTTTCATCTGACCACATCGTCCGCCGACCATTATGAGGAGGAATAATTACCGCGTATTTACAACATCATACAATGTTAATTCTTAAAAATGTATCCATTTGTTTCATTATATTAGTGACGAATCCAATTTTAACAAAAAAACGGGTCATCTGATGTTAACTGACATCGCATAATGGGCCTTTTCAACGGCTGGCAGCGTGGTGGCTATTACGTGTCCTGCCCGATTGCTTTAACCCTGACAAACTGGGTTACCCTACAGTGGATGAAAGGACATAGTCGATCTCTCGACAATGATGCTGCCGATTAACTTGCGAGGACAGGCTCGGACATGTTACCTGCTGGCCCGTATTCTCTCCTTCCCCTGCCCTTCTCGCAACTGCGAGCATGGATTCGACAGAGATCTGAGGAACTCCAGCATCGTTGGTCACGAAGTGCGGACTGCAGTCAATCCAAAATGGTTCTGCTAGCAGTTAACGTAAAAATGACAAAGCAACTTCTAAACCTAAACAGAACTAATCTCAGAACAATGATAGGTACAATCACGGGCCATTGTCTCCTTAATAAAATCTTTTTGTCCTAGGCGAGACAGACAGCCCCATGTGCAGAGGCTGTTTCAGCGCAGAGGAATCAGTCCCCCATGTAGTCCTGGAATGCGAGGCTGTGGCTATACAACACAGACCAAAGTCCACCCACCCACACTTTAAAAAATTGTTTTGTCTTTTTACCTATTATTATTATGATTACTTTATTATATTTTTCTGCTTTATTTATATAAAAATCTTAATAATCATTGTCCAACTATATTATCCGATCTACTCAATTATGATTTTTATGCATTGGTCCTGGTCGGCCCCTGAGGGCTTATAGTAACAACAGCGGGCTAAATTATTTTTATCTTAAAGAAACATCTTTAAAATTATAATACATATATGCAATATGAGCGGATTTTAATACTCATTACGTAACTAATGGCACGCCACACTACCAATTGCACATAGTATCTTCAATATTGTCAGCAAAGCGCACGTGCAGGTAATCCCGTCTGAGTGGGGCTTAAGGTAATTCTCTCAAATTGTACACGTGCACCTGTATTGTTATTTTAAATCAATATTTAATTAGAGAATTGTATGGATTGAAAGGGATTTTCTTGGATTTGTTGCTTTCAGTAAAGAATTTATAATAAATATCGTGTTTATGGTCGTACCACGAAACGGCTGGAACAAATTGTTTGATTCCTATCTATAGTCAAGTTATTTATTTAATTGATATAATGATGTATGATGTAGGTAACATAATGTACACTTATGAAAAAAAGAAATATACATTAAATGCTTCAAATTTTACATTTACTGCCAGTTCTCAAATCATCAAGCGTAGAACGGAAGGGAAGAACTGGCAATAAACTCTCCGCCATTCTTTTTAATCGCCAAGTTTTATCTTTTACACAACGACAACAGTTTACTTCTAACCGCTAAAATATAAATAAATGTAGGATCCCAGGGGCCAATTTAGCCGTGACACTCAGTTAATAATTTTATTAAGTCACAATTATCCACAGAAAATAACCTGTAATCTGTCCCGTGAGCCCCTAATATTCCCGCCATATTCATTAACAATCATAAGTTTGTTTTGTGTTAAGTATTGTTTACGAGATCGAACCCAATCTTCGGATCAATTTAAATGTAGAAAGCAACATTACCAAATATATAGAAATAGTTAGAATATGAATATGGAATGCGCGTAGCACATTTAGTTAATGCATTTATTGATATTTATATGTGTAATGAAACAATTATTGTTTGACTGAAATCAAACCCAATCTTGATCAAGATCTTCTACCAAAGAATAATATCTATAAATCCATATTACTCCTCTTTTAAATGAAACAATCCTTACCTATAAAAGAAATTGTTTAAGAATATTTTAAAAGACTAATAAATATATTAATGCCCAATTAAGAAGATGAAAGCGAACCGTCCCTATTTAGAAATGTTTAATTTATCGACGTAATGGAATACGACATAAAGCTGGAATTGGACGGGATTATGCAGAATAGCGTCATAAAAATAACGATGTGTTATGGTATAAATCTTTTTTAATCTTCTATACTTTTATGTCTGGATATAACATGCATTTATATTGGCCATTTACTTTATACGACAATTTTGCTATATCCTCTTACACATAAAAACTAAGTCATGGAGGATAGTCACTTGCCATAATAAAACATTAAAATTAGTTTACATTAGGTTAGTTCTTGGCCTAAATTTTTAGTTCAGCCTAAATATAATTGATAGCATGTTATTTGCAGCCATTCATAAGGCTCACCTAATGTTAACTGACATTTACACACACAGTGACACTTACATTGACAGAAAGCTCGCAAAGAGACTTATCAAACTCTTAATTGTTACGCTCCATGAAACACACTAAGTCGAATTGGTTCTGAAATACTTCAGTCTGTAGCCGGTTTCACATAGAGATGCGCGGAAAAAACTGTCTTAAAAACTGCCAAAACCATATAACTATTACAATATTGAAACTTTTACGATCTTTATACTAGTCCCAAAATATTTTAAAGTATTTCGTATTAACGAAATAACGAAAATTATAAAACACACACACACTCTTAAGTCTTAAACTACTTTGTTTGTATTAAGGCATAAAGCGGTCCGACTAATTAGCGTCATCTTAGGTTAGAGGTGAAATGGATATTGTTCGTCCCCGTTTCACATTTCAACTAAAGGCCAGGTAATTTAAGTGTTATCTAAAATTAATCTTTGTGAGTTAAACGCTGTAATAGATTATCTAATTCCGTTGTAACTTGGGGTATGATGTGTGGTAAAATTCATCGCGAATTGAATTTAGAAAACCGATATTTCTAAATTCAATTCGCGATGAATTTTGTTTAGCAAAGCAGAAGAACTTGTCATTTTCAAATGCCCCAATGAAAAATTTAGACTAGATACAGCTTCGGGACTTTTTTTTCGTGGGGCAATGCGTTACGCATACGCTCCCGCGGCACAGTTGCCTGGTCATGAAGTGTTATAGGGACTCACTACTGTACATTCCCACAAAAACCCCACGGCGCCACCAGCAATCGCCGGAGGCAGGACAGGGTAACAGTCATCTGCGGCCACGAATGATGTCGAATGGACCTTGGCTCAGCAAGGGCCGTTCACATCGGTGAATTCGACCTGTTTTAGAAATCTGGGGGAGGCCGGGTACAATGCTTGCAGGGATTTGTCAGCATATTTTTTATTATTTATGGTCACAAAAGATCGGCAAACAGTTACGTAGGAGAAAAAAAAACAACAATTAAAAACTTAGATTTTAGTGTATAAATATAAAATTAAAATGTATATTTGTGTTCCATCTTTAAATATACACTCGATCTAATGAACTCAAACAGGAACTAGTTAGTAAAACTCAAAAGTTCAGACATGTTTCCAGCAAAGCAAATGTCTTCAATTAATTAAGCAGAGTAGTGTCACCGATAGTTCTGTTCAAAGCCATTGATGTTTGCGAAGTCTTTTCAACGAGCTATGAAGCCAACTAATTAATTACGCTCTTTGGAAGTCTTGTTGGGGACAAAATAACGTATTTTTAGTAAATGCGTCGCCCAGTAGCGGTCTCACAAAAGATGTTTTTGTAGTGGTTTGGAGTATACACGTGTGCTCGAAACACAGACAAACATTGTTCTTGAATTGAGAGTTCATCAAACGCAATTCACCGTTTTTTTATACAGAGTTGAACAGACGTTTGGCCACAATCCTACCTGATGTTGTGTTGTGGCCTATTGGAGAGAATGTGTATCCGGGAGATATATTTTAAACGGCCGCTTAAATTTACCCGTATCAAGCTGCCAAGGGAAGATGGATGGGCATAGAATTCCACTCCTTAGCTGTTTTACAAGAACAGAGTCTAAATCGTGCAGTGGGGCACCTGGGAATGTTAGCAACGAAGGTGTGAAACTCCAGCGTGCTTCTAGATGAACATGGATTATTGAAAAGAAACTTGACAGTAATGAAAATTTAAGCGTACGAACAACCAAGCTCCAGAAGATAAACCACTCCTTATATGGAAATTGTATTCGTTTTTTTAACAAACTCCCAAGCGCAATAGATTATAGCGCAATAGATTAGAAGATTATCATTAAATAATATATATGCCTTATAACTTTGGTAAGCTGTTTTTTTATTTATGTTGTGTATGTTATTGAATAAGGTAATAAAGTATAAATAAATAAATTCAATGGTCTCGTTAAACGTAAATTAATCAATAAAGCTATTCATAAGATAATAATAATGTGAAATTCAATTTAAGACAAATTTTCAAGCCATTGTATGTGTATAAGAATATGCGAACATTAGATTGTATCACCAAAACATTATTGTATCATATTCTTGCAAATAAAATATATTATTATTATTATTATAAATTTGACGATTATTTAAATGGTCATAATTCCTGGGATTGATTGGTTGTGGTTATGGTGGTTATGGTGATTGATGTTTATGAACAACAGATGGTAATTATTTGAATTCGTATTAATGTTTTCCCTTATTTAAAGTAAGATGGGTTTAGGTATTTGCTATAATATTCTATACTATCTCGACGTCTGTCTTCGTTTGTAAACAGTGGATAGTAGGGTTATCACCCACGCCGTTAAGTCGCCATAAATTCCTGTTTCACGGCACACTTAACGAATGAACTGAAAAACTTATCTGTTTCTATGCCTGAAGTACGCTTATCAACAAAATTTAAAATACAGGATTGTGACATTTTTACCAAAGTGGAATTTTAAAACTGTAAATACGGTATTTATGGACCATAGCCGTATTTGGACATTAAAGTATATTTACATGTAGCATGGCTGAATTGGATGTTATTTTATTGTTGATTTGGTTCAATAAGATTCCTCCTACTACTTTTAAGAAACAGACTTTATTTTAATTCGATTTACTTTGTTATCATTTATGAAAAACTATATTGTTGTTGTTACCAATAAGAGCAGAGTAAATGACTCCAGTGTGGTAGAAGCGCCATATTGACTTTGGGCGGTGTCGTACACGGAACGCAGTGGACCATTGTGGTGTTGAAAGGTTGAACCGAGTTGGGTCTGGAAGATTGTGATTAAATGCTGTAAAATCAGTCCCTTACCCGCTCGTTATAACTTAAGCTAAAGTGTTATTTGTAGTGCTAGAAGGAATCAATCCAAATTAAATGTTGTACTTGTTTGTTGTATTAATTAATTATTCATGTTTTTGTGCTCGGTTTTACCTCCAAGACGTTCACATATAGTGACGATATTTTTCTGACGTACATATATTTTAAATGATTTTCCATTTCAACTTTTCGCTTCAACAGTACTGAAGCCGCATATAAAGAGTTTCATCGATGGGGTTACTTCCCCTCACAAATAAATAATCAAGTCCAGATCTTATCGGGGGAAAATACGAGGAGAATAGTTTACCCACTCCCTTTCGAGAATTTTAATTAGCTCAGAGTTGCCCACTGTAGTATTTCTGAACCAATTCAACTTAGGGTCCTTCAAGAAAAGATCGTACCTTTTATTCTTAAAAGGCTGGCAGCGCGCTTGCGAGCCTTCTGGCAGTGCCAGTGTCCATGGGCGGTAACACTTAACATCAGGTGAGCCTCCTGCACATCTGCCTATATAACATAAAGAAAATGAAATTGGCTTGTATATAAGTGGCTGCTACATAAAACATATAGCGTTCGTATATATACATAAGTAAGCTTTTACATTATTTTTTGTCACGGGTTATCACTTATAATAGATTATTATTATACACAGAATTTGACTCACAATATTAATAAGAAAAAAAAAAAAAAAAACAGAAATCTTATCCACAATATAAATGATTAAATATTCATTTAAATATATGCACATAAAAACTAGATAGAAAATCAGTAAATTTTATAATTGAATATGATATTATAATAAAAGTTCATGCTTTGAAATACATTATTACACAAATTCTAAACAATACCAATACAAGAGATTTTCATTTGTTTTTAATCCCAAAAATGAGTACTCTACAAAACGAAAGATGTGAAAGGTAAAATAATTATTCCTGAATTATGGATTTGTCTACGTTGCTTTATTATTTTTTCTTTATAAACAACCTGACACTATATATTCCTTCTATAGCACGTGTTAATAGTGAAGAAAAATACATAACACTGGTCTTGAACCCACACTGCAATAATGTACGAATATCCGCAACAATAAACCGACATAAGAGGTGATGAATACTCTCAATTTGTTTGCAGCTCGTTGTTATACGAATGAAATTGCGCCTTTATTAAACTGGCTGAATTTTTGTGATAAGCGTGTGTATGGCTTTTAAAATATTCAAAAAAGGGTAGGTGCATCATCTTCTAATCGAGTTAATTTATTATATATAATATGAAGCTCAAATATTATACATATTTTAATCTCAAATCGACAAATGAATCATTAACTGTTAAGACTAATATAGTTACGTCTAGCTTAAGTTACTCTAGTTACCTTGTAAAAACTTAGTTTTTGCGATATAACATCTAACTAATTTGCGATATCTTTCTCACTAATTTGCGATATTTGTTTTAAAATAACTGTTGTTTGTTGATTTGCTATTAGGAGTACCGAGAGTTTTTTACGCCAGGTTTTTCTCTCGACTTATCTCTTCTTTGCCGATGAGTATGGCTGTCCATTCAAATTTAATGACGTGGAGTAAGTGATAGCCGTATCTTAAATCACAAAATAAACATGCTTTATTTTTTTTTAACAGTACGTATCAACAGCTTTGCAGAAGTCTTAGTCAGCGTAAGTTGATATCCGTTATTTTTATTTATTTATTTCAGTAAATTCAATTTTTATACACGTTTCACATAAGAATACGCGCAAAGTATTATGTTTTAACAAGGAAATTGTTGTCTCCATATTAAACACAATTCGACAGAATGAGGCGAAACTTTTATTTCCGAACCAATTCGACTTAGGGTCCTTCAAGAAAAGAGCGTACAAATTCTTAAAAGGCCGGCAACGCACTCGCGAGCCCTCTAGCATCGAGAGTGTCCATAGGCGGCGGTATCACTTAACATCAGGTGAGCCTCCTGCCCGTTTGCCCCCTATTATATAAAAAAAAATGCATTATTAATAAATTCATTATTTTAATATTTTTAGAGGCTAATTCGAATAGGTTTGCAATAATTTTATATATGTGGCCATTCCGTCAACAAGTCTGTGTTTATATATTAAATGTATCGTGTATTGAGTATAGATTTATTATTTTTATTTATCATACATAGTAAAAAAAATAGTAAACCTGTATTTTTGCCTGTTCTCTTTTATGTTTGTATTTTTAATCGGTATTTCATTTTGTATTGTGCAGTGTACTAAAAAGATAAATATTAGGAATACAAGAGAATATATCTCGTAAAATTCTCTAATAAACGAAGCAAAATACACTCTAAGTAGCGGAGATAAAGAGTTGTTAAAAACTAACGAGTAGAAGTTATGACGCGCAGCTGCATATCGCAATATTCTGAAGATGGGAAGAAAACAATCTTCAGATAAATTTATCTCGAAGCAACTTTCCGTGAAGTTTCATCCCTGAAAAACGTGCCTTTGTTCATGTTTTGTATAAAAAATGAGTTCACTTTACAAGGAAGTTAAATGTAAAATATTTCAAGGTATTAAAAAGGGTTTGCGTTTATTTATAGGAAATTAAAGGCCGACCGAAAAGTCGAGTATCGTTCGTCGTTATCGAATATTTAATTTGAAACTGTGATATATTATTTGTAAGTACCAATAACCGATGAACAAGCATGGTGAATGTCATAAATGTGAAGCGAAAGAGGCATGTCTGAGATTATTGTTATCAGTACCTACCTAAAAGCTAATCGTAATTGCTACGAACCGTAAATTTCCTTAATCTAAGTATTGGTTTTAAATGGACAAACAACACTTCGTGGTGTTTTTTAATATGTATAGTAACCTGACGTTAGCCCTCAAAAATCATCATATCAGATTAAAAACTAGTCCATTGAACAATACAATTGCTGAACATTTGATACAGGACGCAATTAAGCAAAATAGGAAATTTTTAAGTATAACTTTTATTATATTATATGGGATATTTCAGAGCCGACAAGCGTACGCCCAAACTACCTACCAGTAATTTTGTTGTAATTATATATCTAAAATTATATGTGTAAAATTTGGAACGTCATATTTTTTTGTCATTTTATTCATATTGTTATAGAATTTATAAGATAAATAATATCTAGCGACGATATATATCTAGTGTATTTTATACAGAGTATGTATGACGTACTCTGTATAAAATACATATTTTTATTGTAAGATAAAGTTTTATTTGAATAACAGTGAGTGAAATCGAGTGAAATACCAAAAACTGCAGAACTGCACAAAAGTTACCAACTTTCAAGATCTTGTTTACAAAAATGTGTTAGAAAAGTCTGTGTTGATTCCATGTGGGAACTATCTTCAGAACTTTACAGTGAGCTTATTATGTATCAGTACAGCCTAAGGCTTTAACAATTTAGGAACTGTCTAATGCATAGGCAATGTATTTATTATTGTATTACAATTTTAACTTTTGAGAGCCCATTAATTATACTGTTTGAAAAGTAATAGTAAAATAATGTAATTTTTAACAGTATAGAAATAAATTGGGTTTATTGCTTTTATTATTATTATTATGTAAATTGTTTGAAATGTAAAGATTTCATTGCCAAAAGTCTAGCCAATGAACAATAGTACTCGACAATAGCTGCGGGTAGAAGCTAGTCAGTCAGCAAGACACATTAATATTTTATTCTATTTTTTTACAAAACACACTTCTAAATCAACAAGAATACGTAATCAGTTAACAACCACACTCGAAACAAAAAACAAACGTAAGAACTTAATTAGGAATAACAAAAATTAACCATTATAGACGCCCACAAATAGTAGAACTTTTGACAGTTCACTCAACGGATAAAAGAGGTTCATTAACCTATCTAATTCGTTGACCAATGAAATACAGCGAATCATATGTGCCTTTTTTAAAGGCTGGACACATGAAGTAACGGCGACCGATATCGCCACATCCTATTGAAACTTAGGCACTGTAGTACTGCCAAATTGCATTAAGTACATCACAAGCGTTGAGAGTGTTCAGAATTGTTAGGACATGCAGCTGAGTTTCATTATCGAACGTCAAGGCAGAATACAAAATACCAACCGTATCACCTCGACGTCCGTCGTTCCACAACTGAGCAGTTAAGACAGTTTTTGCCGCGCACCAGCACTATATGGAACCAGCTGGCCACAGAAGTATTTCTAAACCAAGTCGACTTAGAGTCCTTCAAGAAAAGAGCGTACCTATTCTAGTAATTCCAGTATCGCACTTGATAGTACTCTGGCACGGCCTCCGTGAATTTCCATCATATACCACTCTCACTGTAGTAGTATACGTGATAATCATTGATTTTCTCAAAACAAGCCGAAGTTTGTATATGTTCGTCATGCCCTACTATGTTATACCTACTATGTATACTTCGTGAAATACGTCAACTGTCAAGTTAATGTAATTGATATAAAATATAAGCTAATCCATAGCATGTCACAGAGCAGTTAACACAAAAACAATTTAGTAATTTAGGCTGTATCAAGATACGGTGTTTTATCGTCTACCGCAGTGTACGACTGTTTCAGTGGTGAAAATATTATTTGCTGGTTATTTCGTTCACGAAATCGCATATGTATGGGCGGCGCGATAAAATGAGCCTCCTTCCGTTTTGCCTGTTCTATAAAATAAAAAACAAAACTTGAGCGTGCCTCATCTGTGAATGAATTGTTTTTATTGCATTTAAAACTCGCTCGTACGGTAAACGATTAGTTCGTCAAAACAACATGCATGCCGTAGATCCAAAAATAAAAGTCGACTTCCCTATAAATAAATGTACCAAACATATAACGGCGACCAAGGGTCAACCACACATTTAGTTTACTCACAATGCCGACATACATAATGCTTATTTGACCAAGAAACCATCTGAGTGCCATTTTTCTTTACTGTAACGGTGAGTAAGCTGTGTAATCGTCCACTGTTATAATAATAATGAAATAATGTTTGACAACATCGCGTGACCGTGACGTGGGTTGATCTATTATGACTTCTTTGATTCTACTGCTTTGGCCATAGCATTAAGATGCTTAGTAAACATCTAAAAACATGTAATATTTGACTAATAAAACACAACAATTACTATTCATGCAGCTACAACCAAGTTCCACTATAGAGGAATGTCAGCTTAGTAGTTTAACTCACTCAAAAAGATCCACGGATATAGACAATAGACAAAAATAATTAATTATTTTTACTACATAAGTTGCCTTCTTCTTTTAATGTCTCTCCATCACTGGCACTTGAGCGTCAGTCTTTTAAACGTGCTGTGCTTTTCCATGATTAGGTACTAACTAACAGGGAAAAATATTCCCCAGACATTAAAGCATTACTTTCTCCGCTGTGGCCTGTACTAATCAGTTGACGGCTCAGATGTGTGGTTATACCGCCACTAATTAAACTCAAATTCAAACTCAAAAATATCTTTATTCATATATGTAATCATGTACACTTATAAACGTCAAATAAAAATAAAAACAAATTAAATTAATTGTAAATTTAGATTTACAACCAGTTCGCAAGTCAAGGGCGTCGGTCGCCAGAGCCTAGTCCAATATCTAGCAGGGTGCACCACTATACCAGGATTCGCAGCAGTGTCAGATGTGCAGGTGAAGTTGACCTTATGTTGGTTCCTTTCTCCCCCTAAGATGCCTTGTATAATAGGGGTAATACACGTCACGCTTTTGTATATTATAATCATTGTGTTTAATCTCTAACTTCCATTGTATTGTAAAACGCTGGGATCTCGGAAGCTAGTCTAAGTTCTAAGTTCTCAAGTCGTGAAGCTCTATCGTGATTTATTCAACAGAAACTTGGTGTTTAGGCTTGGCTTGTAAAGTTTCCTTTCTTGCGCCAACTCCCTCGAGTTTTGCATTACATCTTATGTACTATAAAACTTTAATACATTTAAAATAACTATTTAATAATTATAGGAACATTTTTTTTAGTATAGGTTATAGGGAATACTCGTAAAAAATCGAGTAATTTCTCAAAAATGTTTGAATTGAGAAAAACTAAAAATCAATTCAAATGAATTATGTATTCGTAAACTATCGCTTACTTTGCTATTTAAATTTGATTCATAAATTACGCTAATTTTAAACGTTTTATTTATATTAATTAAATAGCAAGTAAGTAAAGGGTTTTATAACGACGTTACAATTCACAAATATTAAATTGTAACATCCTGTTAATATTAATTATAATAATAGTAACTTTTAAAATATTGAAAGTAATTGTAATCATACTAGTAATTTGCAGCATAATGTTAAACATAACGATTCTCTTCACACTACCTTGAGTACTTATTATTGGGCAAGCTACTTCTAATTAATTTGCTATATTTGTTTTAAATATTGTAGGATTGTTTGATGATTTGCTTTTTTAAAAGAGTACCGAGAGTTTTTTACGCCGGCTTTTTCTCTCGGCCTACACCCTCTGTCTTCTTTGCCGATGTGTAGGGATGCCTACAGGTTCGAATTTAATGACGTGGAATAAGTGATACCTAGATGATCTTATGTTCCAAAATAATCGTTTTTAATTTTAATTTTATTAAAGAGGAATCGATTCAATTATTTGTTGTACATCGATACGATGAATTTATAACAATATATACGAAGATTCAGCGAATAGCTCCATCGCCTAAATAATGCTTTTATAAACTGCTAACACTTATACACAGCAATTAAAAAGTAATATTTCTGAGTTAGGTGAGTCATGAGCTCATAATAAGCAGTGAACCACGCCTGCATACGAAATGAACACAAAATTTCACATGAATTTTCTAGAAAGCAACAATTTGCATAACGCATACATTTATCCCGACTTCACTTGGATTAAGATAAATTTGGCGAACAATTATTTTAGCTATGTTTCGGGTAGAGAATTTACATTTGACTTTTAAATGTTGCTTGACGACTTTTATACGACTTTACTTTCATAATTCAGGACTTAATTTTTATCATTTATAGATTCAATAACAATTCAATTCTATAAATGTTAATAAATATATTGATATCCTTATTTTTACGGGATATGGGCAGACAAGCCAACGGGACGCACAAAGGTTAGTGGATCCGTTACCGGCCTTTGAGGAGCATTTTTAAACAAATGGAGGTCGTATCTCGAATCTCCTAAGGAGTCGATTCCACAGTTCGCTAGGCCTCGGGCCGTGGAAGACTTCTAGACATCAAGGTGATACGTATGAGTTTTGAAGTTTAGATATAAAACTTCATTAATTTCTTTTAGTTTTTATCCATTTTTAATTTTATTATCATTACTACGTGGATTGAGATGATGGTATATATATTTTCATTTATTAAAGTAATTTTAATTTATTAACGGCATGTGATGTTGAAAATCATCAATCGTCCCGTATCCCGCATGGAACGGAGGTGTGATACTAAATAAATCCAAGGGTGTGAGAAACCACCTCGAAGATACCTCTGGTACACAGGATTTTGTGCAGACGATTATTTCAGGTATTTAGAAATTATTGTGTAACAATATTAAATTAGTAATGTTAATATCATTAATTAAATTCAGTCATTTAATGGTTTCCATAAATAATAATAATTATGTGTTCAGTATATCCAGTAAAATAGTTAAATGTCAAAAATATTTTTAATCTGTGGTGATATTTTAATTATATATTAAATATTTTAGCTACGTGAAGAGCAAGACCAAAATTAAAACATCAGAGTACACAGATTCGTTTACAGATTTAAATCAGTTTATTTAATTTAATTTGTAAGTGAACTTTGTTATATGATAGAAATGTAAACATGTATATCTGTACGAACTTTGTCATTGTAACTGCTACGTCGCAAAAAGAAATTTCTCCCAAACCGAGAAATCCGTCACGAGATAAGACCGTGGACAATGACGAATAGAAAATGTTGAGCTTAAAGCTCCTGACAGCTGACGTTTACGTATGTGATAAGATGAGAAATTTGTCGACTGTAGCGCGAATAAAGTGCTGGAAAATCAAAATCTTTTTCATTTACCCTTAAGAACAAAAATTATATAACGATTTGGTTGTAATGTTATATAAATAATAGCTCCAATAACATTTACTTATAAGCACAACGTTGAACAGTTTCAAGCAGATTTCCCAAGCAGATAGAATCTTTAACTCTTTAAGAAAATAGGCTTTTAGGGCCATAGCCTTTTCGAATACATTAAGGGCACGGTACACTGTCAAAGGTGTTTTGAGCCTTCGGATGCAGTGTGTCCTTAGGTTATATATTTTGGTGTTTACGGTGGGTAAACAAAAAAATATTATAAAAATCTACTACTAATATTATTGCTATATCAGGTAAGTGATACCATGATTATATTATGTTCCAAAATAAACGTATAAAATTATTTTAAAAATCCAATGAATGTAAACGATTATTTCGCAATAAACATTTCTACAGTTGTTTTATTACCAACTAATTAAAACATGAGATACTAATATATTCATCTGTTTATATTTTAATTGTACAAAATGTAAAGGACTAAATATATTTCAAGTACAGTAAAAAAATAAACGAAAAACTCATACAAAACGCAAAAAGCCTAAAAAACAAGTGCCTTTGTACAAATACCTGCTCGTGGATTCTAGGTCATACTCTGTTTGCTTTTCATTTTCTGCACCAGATGAATATTTTACGCTGACGAAACACAAGCAAAGGTACCAGTGAAGCTTATGAATAAAATGGAAGTTATAAAGCTAAAAAGTGGTACTTTTGAAAATCATAATTAACGGAATCCGATAAGAGATGCAAAAAAAAAATCTGTATGTAATTCGCCATTCATCAAGCAATCATTACACCTTCTATATATCTTATCTTTTTGTGCTCCTATTCGAAAAGAGCAGTGTTGGCCTAGTGGCTTTAGCGTGTGACTCTCATCCATGAGGTCGTAGGGTCGATTCCCGGCAGAGCACCAATGGACTTTATTTGTGTGCGCATTTAATATTCGCTCGAAAATTGATGGAAAACATCGTGAGGAAACCGACATGTTGAAGGCCTGTATCAGGCACTAGAGACTAATTACCTACCTGCCTATTAGATTGAAACATGATCATAAAACGGATTCAGGAATGTGAGGCCCATACCTAAAGAGGTGGTAGCACCACTGTTTCTGTCCCATTAAGTCTCAGTAGCAAAAGCGCCTGTGCTGTAATGCATATTGCCGAAAATTTTCGTTTCTTCGACGTTAAAACCTGAATCGTTAGGATTGAAGTGAAGTCCCGTCAATTAAAGTATTAGACTTACAACAAGGTCTCTAACAATTGAACTCGAACAGAATTGGCCTAGTCCAGTCATCTCAATGACATATGAGTATTTTCTATGGTCTATGAATTGGATATAAGTTTGAACTACACAGCTTCCTGTATCCTGATCACGTTGGTTAAACGTTATTTTAGTAAGAAGGGTAATTAAACTCTCTACTAACTAATTATGTTTGAAATTATAAAATTTCAACGGTTTAAAATTTTGTGCAGGTTAAATGTGTTGTGTTTGCGTATAGAAAATTCGGTTTTTCTCTTGGTATATAAATAGTATAAACACTAAGGATGTGTGATGAATTTCTTTGTTTCTCCTGTCCGTGGAGATGTAAAGGACTTTAATAATAGAAAGAATATCGTCTAGTTAAACACTGGTACTGATATCGGCAAACATCTTGAACAAATGTATTTGCCTGCGCAGAAGCAATTTTTAGGTATCATTGGGGGGAAGTGGATAGAGTAACGTGTCGATCGCGTGATTGGTAAATTAGTTGACGTATGTGTCCCGCTCTGATTCGAACATAGCTGAAACTTTCCTCCACTCCCTTGTTTAATGCTCAAGAAGTTTGCCGATATCTGTAATCTAAGAAAAGATGTTCTTTAGTTATTTGGCCATACCTCAAGGGAATTGAAGCCCCAGATATCGTTGTATCCATAGAGTAGAGGTTACCGGACCCTACAGTAAGCTTGACGGGAGTACAGGATGGGGATCGTTAGAAGATTCTCTTTTTTGAGGCCATGAGACTCTAGGGTCGCCGAGCTTCTGAAGTGTGTGTCAGTAAGCGATAGTCTTAGCTTAAACCCTGTATCTATTTTTCAGTCTGTTATTTTAAGTTCCATATTCCTTACTTAATGCTTCATCATCATTGTAAAGCATGTGTTATAATGAAAAATCATCAACAAGGTAATGTACGTTTGGAAAAAGCATGAAAACTCCATATCTGACTTTCGACTCATTTTGTGTTGATATATACATTTGTTTATATTTGTTTAAAGTCAATTACATATATTAAGTATTTGAGAAGATTATTATCTCTTAAATTTTAACGTCACTTAAGTAAAAAAAACATCAACTTGTGAAAATATTACACTGAATTTATATTGTTTGATTCGACCCAATTACATATAACATACGCTTTCAGCGTGATATTGGAAAACTTCAACGCGAAAAAGAAAATCGTAAAAAACTGAATTTCTCGCCAGACACTGAGCAAGTTTTGTTAAAAAACGATTCGGCTAAAAAAGCTAACAAGTTGGACAAAGAAAACTGCTTTTAATTCAGTTCGGTTACTAACTTAGTATTTTAGGAATAGTTTTATTTCTTTGGTTTTCTTCGAAATAAGAATGAATATAAAAAACTTTCATACGATAAGTAAAGCTTTTTTATATCCAAGCACTCATTTCGTATGGTAAGAGATAAATTTTCAATTTTCTTTTATTTATTATAAAGTTTGTGGTATATAAATATTTTCATACATAATACAATTCATTATTCAAAGCTTCTTCAGTAACTGTTAAGGACACAATTCTCGAAAAATAAACCATTTTAGATAGAATAGTGAGCTTTTCTTACCCAGATGAATATTATACGAACGAAAACAATTTACTTATATTCAAACGATCGAACACGCAGTTGTGTGTGAAGCGTTAGAAAAGCGATTTATTCTAGGATATATTTCCAGGTGAACTGAATCGCACCGAAAAGCTGTTTTTTAAATATTGATAAGAACAGGCTTAAATCGTCAAACAAATTCCAAATTTAAATTCTAAACGACAAGTAAATACACCTGTTTCCATCGTATTTCCGGTCTCCATTACAGTCCGTTAATTTCCAAATTTTAACGACTGCGTAATTTCATTTTATTAAAAGCGAATCGTGTGGACCTTTCGAATTGACGGAAATAAAATTTTAATTCAAGCAGGCCGGAAGCGGGGATTTTTTACGACTAGCCATTTAATTTGCGAGGACAATAGGTTTTATGTGCAAAAAACTCCCAACTTCGTTAACATAAACAAGAGTAATTTCTTATCAGTGAGCTATAGGCCCTTGAAGCTTAGGGGATGGTCCTTTTGAATATTCCTTTTATAAAAAACGTACAAAATATATCTCAATCAAGATCAAAATATGTATTTCAACTAAAAAATACGATGTGATCCTAGACTGTTACACGTTTTAACGCGAATTTTGTACGGAAACTTTGTTTTGCACCTTAAATATAACTATAATATATTATAGTTAGAACCATATATTACGCTCTATTTACATTGAATGAAATGGAGCCTTTGGAAACATACGTAGTATACAAGCAAAGTTAATCCACTGTGATGGGATCCCAAATTAAAATGGGGTGCCAAATAACGTGAACCCTTTCACGTAAAGTCTTCAGCCACATTTGGCATGGGGTGATATTTCTGCTGCTGATTTCTTATCAGGTAACCTGCTTTTTGCTTTGCGTCGTTTTTTTGTCAAAGATGCCAGTTCTCTCATTTATAGCTAAATGTAGAAATGCTTTATTATTTTATTGCAATATTTTAATCTACCTTTGACATTTATATTAACTATGCAAGATATTCAGAAAGTCAGAGAAGAAAAATAAGACGGGCCGGATGCTCCGTTGAAAAAATATATGGCTTTGAAGCATTTTTAATGAATCTCGCTTGTTTTTCTTATCTGTCCCACTTACATTTTATTATAGCTATAAAATGTTTAAGAATGCGTCTGTGGATTATTATTGCAAGATTATTTAAATACAATAAAACAATTTTGTACTGAACAATAAACTTAACAAAGTTTCGTGATGAATGTAAATGGTACTAGTAAAACTTTCGCAAAAATTTCGACTGAAGCATAAATAATGAAGTAATAAAAAGATGTTCGTAACTAATCTACATTTACATTTTTAGTGTCTGAATATTTGTAAAGAATTAACAATCTTTTTCAAACACAGCTCAGCTTTCCAAGAAAAATTTTATCACAAAATATAGTTAGTTATAAACTGTAAATATTTCTCAACAAATTAAGGTCTTTTCGTATCTAACATTGGCTTCCTCACGATGTTTTTAACACTGTTATGAAAAACCTCCAGTAGAATTGATATGGTTACACTTGAGATTGGTGGAAAGCGTATTTTATAGCGCACGAAGGAACTCGCTTCTACTGAACAAAATTATTTACGTGCACATATGAAGGATTTTATTCTAAAACGAATTGCAATAAACATAAATAGAACTTGACACATGTTAATAAAATATACGAACGCCTTCTTGATGCTTTCTCTATATCTGGTTATACAATAACATATATAGTAAATTGGGCCCTCGGAAACGCTATACTAAAATGCAGCCATTATTCAAACAAAGCTTTGTGATACTTTTCATAAACAAAGTAGGAAGTTGAACAAAATTTAATTTCCTGCTATCGAGAATAATAGTTAAGAAGTGAGTATAATGGAAGTTTGTGTAAGGAGGGAGATGAACGAAATATTAATATTCAAACAAGAACTGCAGTTTTGCTTAAATCAAAAACTAAATAAAATAAATATAATTAATGCTATTGCTTTTTATGTCAAACTTTATATTTTGATTGATTAATTAATTGGTATTGAGAATCAAATCAAATCAAAAAATCATTTATTCATATAGGTAACATAATGTACACTTATGAACGTCAAAAAATACTTTAAATGATTCTAATTTTACATTTACTGCCAGAAGAACTGGCAATAAACTCTCCGCCACTCTTTTTAATCGCCAAGATTTTTTACACAACGTTTGTAAGGAGCTGCAACCATTACACCATGTTCCATATGACATATCGAGTTATAAAGAATAATAAAATAAATTAAAAACAAAGATTTGTCCTCTATCAGCAGGAGGCATGGTGAAATAGGAGCACGCACTTACATACTCGTGAGAACAACACGCAAATACGTATAAATAGAATACTTTACACAATATAAAAAATATTCGACATCCTGTGTATTTGCGGGATATATTTCATATTTTAATTGTTATAGTTTAAACGTGTTTAAATCAAATATCAATTATAAAATTAAATTGAAGACTATTAAATGCAAATAAAAAACGAGAATTGAATAAATAAAATAAAGCTATTGAATGTAAATCACATTGTCGCATTTTATGCACATTTCTGTGTTATCGTGACTTGACTTTTCTTAGATACAAAACGTATTTAATCCAATAAAAGAAAAGAAAATGAACCCTTAACAAATATAGTCAATCACTATTGATTTTTAACACCCATCTTCTATTACCAGACTACGAAAACAAATGAATATGCAAAGTGAAACATTTAATAGTAGAAGTGACAAGTGTCATGCCTGAAATATTTCTGACAGCAGCTAACATACCATATGTAACATAATCTGTGCTGTTAAACTTCTTGGTCAGAAATTCTCAGAAAGTTTTCAACATGACGAAGTTGAGACGATGCATGAATAACTTAGGAACACTTCTACGTGATAACTAGTTGAATATCCTTTAAATTCTGCATTTTCCTACAATTTTTACACTTGTATTATATAATATAATTCAAAATCATATTTGCAGTTTCAAAAGCGGACGACGAACCTCCACCGTTCGCGAGTCGCTATTTATATGTATGGGATCAATGACCAATGATTTGGCTTCCCTACAATTCGGCTTCAAAATTTTAAATCCAGCAGGCTTACACATAAGTTTGATGTATTAAATATGAAGATTAATAATAATAAATTGTTTCTTTCCAATGAAAGTGGTATTCAGATTGATATTAAATCAATCTGAATGATAAAAATAACCTCATAATAACCCATATAATATAGTCATAATAATAAGAACACATATTGTTATATGTGATTTATATATAATAATAACTGTATTGTTGTCAAAACTTGTTCTAAAAACTCATTAAGGCATTCCCTTTTAAATCTTAATCGCCTTATCCGTGAAAGCAGCACACGGCATTATTAAATAAGGTCTGAATTAATTGGCCATTTCGATAATTAAACGAATAAAACCAATGGGGTTCCACCCAGATATCGAGAGGTCACCGTGGATTCTTGTCGTTTCTTTACAGGTTCAGGGTTACACAGGGGACTGTCTGTCCTTGTATTATATATAGGCTAGGCTTTTAATTGAAGGGCTAATTGAGCTAGTCAGCTGTGTCTTATAGATACGACAGATAGAGGCAGAGGTTAAGAGGAATCTTTCTGGAATTGGCTAATAATTCGGGTTACCAATACCTTGTACTTAAGTTGTACATATAGTAGTAGTAAGTTATTTAATACTTGCGACAATATCCAAGTCGCGGAGTTAGCTAGTAAATAAACATATTGTACTTGGCAAATCATTTCCCGGCGAATCTTTTAAAAAACAAAGTATTTACTGGCGATTTAATTCGGGCAGTTTAATGCTTAAGTTAATATTCAAGAAAGTAGGTACCCCGAACATTTCAATTAAGTTTATTATAATTTACATTCAACTCGTTAAGCCGGGTTATATTAATCACGCCGACGATAACCGCAAGCCGCTGGAAGTGTCGTACTTAAAATAATTTAAGTGTTGCAAACTTAAGTCATAAAGAAGGAAAGACAAAGTTGGCAACATTTTTCATTAGAACGGGAAATACCAACGGTTTCTCCGGTAAACAATTATGAGCTGTGTCCGACTAATTGCGGAAAATATTGTCTTAGATTTAAAATTTTTGCTAAAGTAGTCATTGAAGTTTCAAACTTTCTTTTGTTGTAATATCAATTCGACTTAGGGTCCTTCAAGAAAAGAGCGTGTCAATTTTTAAAAGGCCGGCAACGCACTCTGTCATTGAGAGTGTCCATGGGCGGTGGTATCACTTAACATCAGGTTAAGTGATACCACCACAGGTTCAGACAGACAGGTTTTTCACAGGGTCAGGTTAGGTGAGCCTCCTGCCCGTTTGCCCTCTGTTCTATAAAAAAAAAACAATTAAAAAGACTGTAAATAAGTCTGAAATTTTATTAACCCATACAAATGTGTTTTTTTTTTAAATTTCGCGTATTTTAGCGTGGCCTAAATAAATGTACTTATATTTCACATAACGTTGTTTTACGAGCGACTCTCTGTGTGAAAATAAATAAAATTCTATTGGTGCACAACAGTGATTCGAACACACAATCTTAAGGTTGAAAACGCTAAAGCTACGCAAATAATGTTTAAGACATACATTAATGTTATTTTTTAAACTTTCAGTTAATTTTATATAATTTATAATTATTATGATACGAAGTCACTTACACCTGAGCGTTTTTAAGGCAGTTTTTGTCGAGCACCACCACTATGTGGAACCAGCTGCCTGAAGTATATCCAAACTTATTCGACTTACGAATCTTCAAGAAAAGAGCGTTTTATTAAAGGATCGGCAACGCTTACGCGCCCGCTGGCATTGAGTGTCCATGGGCTGCGGGATCACTTAATGTCTGATGAGTTTCCTGCCTGTTTGTCAAAAAAAAACAAAACTGTTTTTGCATACAGTAGCATAGGACATCTGTTAAATAAATATTTTTATTAAATACCCAGCTTGTAATTTGATAAAATACGACTTTATAACTACTTACATCGCAATGGCTGATTCCAAAAAGTCAGTATTGTAGGCCAGCTTTCGTCAATGTATTGGGTTTAAACCTGTAATCAGAAAGTTTTTATAAGATTTGAACTTCGTAGCCCATCTTTAAGATAAATTAAAGAATAATAATCGATATTTAACAACAAACAAACACACAAAATATCTTTATTCATATAGGTCAGCAAGTACGCTTATGAACGTAACATAACGAGCGTAGAGCGGGCAAGAAGAACTGGCAAGAAACTTGTCGCCACTCTTTTCAATCGCCAAGATTTTAATACAAATTGTTTGAACTGGAGCAAATCAATCCCAAGGATTAGGATCATTTAAGTATTCGTCACATAAAAAGCTTTATTGATTATTTTAATTTTAACGAGGGCTTTGAATTTATTAAGTGATAATTCTCTAATTTCGCTTGGGAGTTTGAGAATACAATTTCCATATAAGGAGTGGTTTATCTTCTGGAGCTTGGTTGGTCACACACTCAAATTTGTTCTATTACGCGTATTATACTGGTGAAAGTCAACAGTTTGTTTTAAAATCGTTTAATTTTCCAACAAGACTTCAAGAATATATTGACCGGATAATGTCATAATATTTAGTTCCTTAAACTTTTATTGTATTGAATATTGTGATATTCAATACAATAAGAACAAAATCTTGAATTATGTATCTACAGAATGTTTGCTTATTTATTTATTTATTTATTTATTTATTTATTTATTTACACTTCGTTGCAAAGAAACAAAAATAAAACAATACATAAAAATTAAAAGGGATGGAACGGGCGGCCTTATCGCTAACAAGCGATCTCTTCCAGGCAACCTTTTAAGTCCTCTCATTTGAACTAAAGAACACAATCTAGGTTTAATCGCTTATTATGTAAAGAGTACAGATAATACAACTGTCAACAAACTAATTATATGGGTACATTACCATTTTATACATTATGCAAACAATACAGAGGACTAAATTGACAGAAATACTTTAGCTCATCAAGAGTACAGGCTTCGTTCTATATTATATATTAAAAAAAGAAAAAATATTAAACAATTAAAAAGCTCGCAATTCCCGAAACTGTTTGTAATAATTCTTATCTAAAAAATACAACGATTTAATCGTTAGGCTTCTTACAAACAAGTAGTTATATTTTACTAATTGTAAACTGTTGGTAGACACTTTCATCAAGTTTAACGAACAGAGCCGTGAATGCTCATAAAAATACATTCCGAGGTCCTGATTAAATCTATTCAAGCGAAATGAGTGACATTTGCGTGAAGATGACAACATTTCTGACAAACAGTACAAATGGTCATCGTTAGGAGAGTATTGAAATACATGTACTCAAAGAAATTATGTTTTTCATCAAATTATGTGTATCATTATCCTAAACCGAACCTATCAGTACATGCTTTAGATGCATTTTCATATTAATAATTAAAAAAATTATAAATACGTTTAATACATTAAATTGTCTTGGTACAATAAAAATCAATGGAAATAAAAAATATTGTCCTTTATTCTGTGTAGTGTAGTCTTTAAAAAATATTAAATTTTCTATGTGTGTTTTAATCAACCTCGGAGTCGCCTTCATACATACTCTTTTAATTAAAATCATTATTGAATAATTTACTAATTATTTATACAGACACTCGGCTACGATTACTATTGATGATTTAAAAAAAAACATCTCCATATTAGTAAATTTTATTTATAAATTACAAGTCAATATTGCCAATTCCTTTTCCCTTTCAGACCCTTTTTCGATTTTGACGTAAATCTGAACATAATCTGAAAATAATCGTAAAAATACCCTTTTGACAAGCCTGTCAGGGATGCATAATAAACATGCGAATTTATGTTCGCCATTTGAGAGGTGCATAGCTTGGTTGTGAGCGTGAAAATCATGCATTCCCTAAAAAGGGATAAAAGACAGCCCTTCGAATGTTGCAATTTGTAGGGGTTATAATCATTCCGACTAAAAGTTTACTTTAAACACAATATTTGATGAACTATGGCTTGATGCAGAGAGCTGTGAAATTTGTATTTGAATTTGTGTTTATATTATACGTTGTGTATGTATTAGCAAGCTGCACTAGATAACGAAATATATGAGAGGGTGAGATCTAAGAACCTACTCTAATGATACCTACGTCCTACAGATGTACTCGTAACACCATAAATAGTGAATATAATATCATATACTATAATATTTAAATTCAATGGCTCAACCAATTTTGTGTTCGGTCTGCGATTCGAGCAGTATCCATTATCCATCCCCCTAAACTCTGCTCCTAAGACATTTTTTTTGTTTTTTTTTATGATATAGCATACAAAAATACATACAACTTGATTTCCACCCCTCTACGAGCAACCCCTATTTTTTAGTAGATAGTTATTATTAGTTCAATACTAAAAAATGTTTCCTAGAAATATTATACATGGCAAAACAACGTTTTCTGGCTCAGCTGCTACTGAATACATATATATAAATAAGCAGACGAGCTCGCGAGTGCGCTGCCAGCCTTTTAAGAGTTGGTAGACTCTTTTCATGAAGAAACCTCAGTCGAATTCGGAAATACTTCAGTGGGCAACTGGTTCCAGATAGTGGTATAGTTTATAACTTAAAAAAATATATTTTAATAAAATTTAACGATTAAGTTCGTTAGAAATTGACAGACGTTACTCATGTTTCAGTACAGTTCTAATGTATTTCATAGATTTTTTAACTTTTGATTGTATTTGACTTCTGGTGAACCCATAATTGAGTGGAGTTGATAAAATCCTTAAAAAATCTACGAAATAGAATCTGCCCAATACTCTCGGGGGTAACATTACTAAAAATATATATAAAAGTTTAAAACTATGTAAACTACTTGTATATTTGTTGTACAAGAACTAGAACTTAAGGGTTTCAAGTATAGACCTATGTCTGCGTAAAGTACTAAAGTTGTCGACACATTGCGGCACTTAGAGTTTCCAGATGAGAAGTGTTTACGAGAGCCGAAGGGGATTAATACAATGTCTGTACCCCACAATACATATAACCAGTTATATTATCATTAAAATAATGACTTAGACAAACGTGGAATATATAAATTATATGTGAAGTGGTTAGCAGTTTTTTTGTCGTATTATTCCGCCCAATTAAGAAGGGATTTTAGTTTAGATTTTGTCGATACATTACGATATTTTAGAATCTGTTTCGTTTTTCGTGCGTAATTCAATTATTATTCGTAATAATCAGATTACTGATGTACATACGTAAGAAGTAAAACTTCTTTAGGTCATAAGGATATATATTTTTGGAAAAATTATCAACTTTATGCAACTTTACATAAATTGGTTAAGTAAAGTTGAATTAGATAAAGTTTAACAGAAATACAAATCATACAGTTGTTTAATTTTACCTTATTACTACTAGGATTACTACAGAATTTGATTAATTATAATAGAATTATTACTGTCATTTTATATTTCGAATCTGTACGAATCAACCGTGGTAGAGACAAGAGAGATGGCGCGTAACGGAAAAATGTGACAGTAATTTTTTTTCCAACGCCGCTAAAGAAAACAGAAACAAATGATCACTAATGTCATACAGAAATCTGAGGCCAAGTCTTTTTCATTATCAGCTGGGAGACTGTACGTAACACCTTGACTACAAGCTGATCACCTCAACACAAATCCGAGTAAAGCCAGGACAAATTGTGTATCTTAATGCGTCACGCCGTACAGTTTGACGCATACTTAAGTGTAGCCTCATCGTGAAGTTACAACTAGTTCCCAGGGAGTGCTATGACGTAATTTCAACTAATGACACTTGGTGCCTACGTGCAAGAATATTAACATAAATGTTGGAAGTTGTTGTAAATTTAGGTGATAGCAGGTTCACCTTTTTTTTCTCATATACATATTACATTTGACCGACCTTAGGCGGCCATAATGGTTGTCTATAAAGTATTTTATTTTTCTTACTGTTGTGACGATATATAGGTAAATGTTGCTGGCTGAATACAAAATCAATTAACTTTTAATATCTATATAAGATGTATACGGTTTGATATTTTACCCTTAAAGGCCTCAATGTCAGGCCATTAAGAAAAATGTATTAAAGTGGAAGCACACATTAAAAGAAATCAGCTCCTAAATCTTGTCTTACCGTAATTTCGTAGACATTCAAAATATTCTAGGAACAGGGCACTATGAACTGAATCAATTACCGAGAAAATTATACAAATGAAGGGGATTTGTACAGAAACGACTCACTCAAGCCAATCTGCTACAATTATTTGTATGTAAATTGAAGGCTCCGGCTTTTCATCGTTTATCTTTGTAAAACTATGTTTAATTAAATTATTTTAATTGGAACGTCCATGGTAATTTAGGCTTTGTCTTGTAGAACCTTTGAAAGCCCCATGAATCCTACAGCAGGACATTATTAATTATCTAAATATTCTTCAGTTAAGATACGAAACCAGGTATCGAACAGATTCATTGTTCTATACTTGGATATTTGTAATGCTATTAAATTGATATGATTTAATTGCAATTTATTTTAATATTATTTATTATTTAAGATGTCATTCGGAACATGGTGTAATGGTTGCAGCTCCTTACCAACGTGTAAGATAGAAACTTGGCGATTTAAAAGAGCGGCAGAGAGTTTATTGCCAGTTCTGTCTTCTACGCCCTCGATTTGAAAACTGGCATGCAAAATTAGAAGCATTTCATATATATTTCTATTTTTGACGTTAAAAAGTATACCTATATATAAAGAAATGATTTTGAATTTTAATTTAAAAGACACGGTAATATTTTCAATTTTAGCGTATCTGTTAAATATCATGAAACGCACACCCTTACATAGTATGGATATATTTTACAGCATAAAGTGATGGAAAGAGAACTGTTATCTTTGAGTTATATAAAATTTAAGTTTTTGTTACTTTTTTATAAATTATACTTTTGGCCGGCGTTTTCAGAATTGGCCCTTTTCTTATTCCGATTTCCGAAATTTCGACTTCGAATACGAGTTGGTTCGGAAATACATCGATGGCAGGTAATTTCACATAGTGATGGTGTGCGGCGTAAATTGCCTTAAAAACGATTAGTTGTGTAACGACGGACGTCGAGGTGATACGGATAGAATTTCAAATGCCTCGACATCCGTTGATGAAACTTTACACCTATACAGTTTTATCCTTAACGAGAGGTCCATTAACTTTTCGGAAGGTTTCTATAATGTACACGAAGGGCATTAGTGACCCCGAAAATCGTTTGAGACTTCGGACCCCTGGAGAGCTTCCGGCCAGTGACGTCATATCCGTTGATTGATGTTAAGGTTATTTTGCTATTTTATCCCGTTCTTGTGTTAATTATTTCGATGATAAATGAGATAGTTTATTACATTAGTTACGTATATTATATTGGATTGGAATATTAGACAATATGGTATATGTGTATCAAGGTTTTATTATTAAAAAATTAAGGCTATCATGATTGTTTTTCCTGTAGACCACCTTGTAAGCTGTAGATATTTTTTTACGAACTCAGTATTTCACACTACCAAGTTTATCTGAAAAGAAGTTATGTCCATAAAATTATTAAAAATATTTAAACTTGTCTGCACCTACTGAGGTATCCAACACGGCTGTGGGTTCCTGCATCACGATGTATTTAAAAAAAAATACGCTATACCTATCAAACTATTTCATCACCTTCCTAGAAAGTTTATATTACTGTCGTGAAATGATTTTAAGCGTGAGTATTTAAACCATAAGCATTTACAAGTATTTGTTAATTAATATGACATTTTTATATGGCTGAATGTACAAAAATATAATTATTATTGACACAAAAGAAAAAAAAGATTTTTTTTTTAATAAAGCACATAGAATTTTAATAAAATTTGAATAAAGAATTCATAATATCAAACAGTGGCGTGTCAACGTCTATCTTTTTTACTTAAGTGTGTTCCTTAATCCTAAAAGGTTTGTAAGTGTATACGTGAATTTACTGTAATTTTAAGTAATAAACTTAACATCATTAAAAATAGCTATAGTCTCAGAAAAAGATAAAGCAGCATAATAAAATATACTTAAGTAAAAAGGGTTAATTTAGTAGAGATTTAGTGAGATTCCACTTAATATATTAGCCTAAAAATTGCAAGTAAATATTCTAAAACCCAGTTAAAATTTAACTCCCTCCAAAATATATTGCTGGAACATTAAAAAGGGGACTCAGCGGACGGTTATATTCAACGTCGTAAGCCCTGTTTATTTATCAAAATGCAAAGGCCCAGGGCGCACGACAGCAATATTAGCTATGAAGGTCATGCAGTAGTCTGAGTATATTTACCACATTTAAGTAATGTTTCTTCCCTCATTCCTATGTTCCTATTTAATGGTTATAATGTTAAATTATTTAAACATGTTCGACGTCCTGGAGGACAGAAAAGGTCCAGTTTGTGTTCTGGACTAATCTCTTTTCTCTTTAAGATTATGTTATAAATAAAAACTCAGAAAAGAAGTTTTAAGCTACGCGTCCACTGGATTGGAGCTACGGTGCGAACGAATCGTCATTTACGAAATGGCGGGTTCGGCCACTGCATTCAGATTCAGCATCGGCCACTTAGTACTTTTAAAGCAACCATTGTGGCCTGCAGTAATTTGCATTATGGAGGATAGGACGAGGATACTGTTGTAACAGCAGAGGAAGAGAGAAACCATTCATTTCCTCTTGTTTACATATATAAACTCAAAAAGAAATATGTACGAAGAATTTCGCATGAGAATTCATAACCAGTCAATAAATAAGTCCGTTTACTATAAATAGATAGATAGTGTGGATTGACACAAAAAAATTGTATTAAAGATATTTTTTTAAATGTTGTTGTTTGAATGTTCAGAGATTTTCGGATTACTTAATACCTGCAGCTTAGATTCACGGCTGGACGTCAGGGCAGAATACAAAATACGACTGTCTTTCTTCAAGAAAAGAGCGTGCCATCTCAAAAAGCCGGCAACGCACTAGCGATCATCTACCAATGTGATTGTCTATGTATCACTTATCAGTAGAGCTCGCTCATTTGCAGTATTATAAAAAAATCTAATATTGAGCTTTTAGCGAGTTCCTTGGTTTGGTAACAGCAAAGAAACGTATGTAGATTATAAGAACTAAAAAAGACATAACATCATGGATATCGTGTCCCGTGAATTAGGTAGTGGCATCAAAAATTGCACGATAACATATCATTGAGCCGGTCAAACGAGCACTAACACTCGTAAACTCTGTTCTACACGGCATGGGTCCCCTTATTGTGTATACTTGCGTCTGAACTGCGACTTTGGGCTAAAAAAATATAATAATCAATAATAAAAAATTATAACCTTAATTAATACATAGCTAATTAATTAACGAAACACATGGGAAAAGAAAAAGAAATTTTATATACCTTTCATTTTATTTTTTATTTTATTTTTTTCTTTGATTATTGTTATTTTGTGGGAAAAAACATTCATTTAAGTATGTCATATTTACTTTATACTATGTACTATATACTTTTACACGCGACTTCATTACACAGCTAGTTTTAACTATTTATTTTATTCTAAAAGTTAACACACACAACTTTTATGAAATTTTTTTTTGCGACTGAGGCGCAAACTGGCTGTTGTGGTCACATCTACATCTGCTCAGCATAATGCTGTGCCAGGGCCAACCACAACACACACGCATTATACACTTAAAACGTACCTTGTTCTTTAAAATAACGTTATTTTAATTATTATTATTTTGTGTGTTTCTGTTAGTTTCGTTAGAATTAAATGTTTTGTCTATGCAACAGGCTACTGCCCAAAATAAGACTATATTCTCAGTTCTGTGGTACCAGGTCTTCAGACTTGCATAAAAAATATACAATGAGATGCATACTTACTATCCTATGACTAAAATAATATATGATACACTACCTACTAACAATCAATAAACATACGAACGATTTCTAGAACGCGGATCAAAAGTCGCATGTTTAGGTGCCTTCAAAGCCTTATCATTACACATTTTGACTCCCGCCCATCAAACAGGACCCCTATAAATAAGGTACAGCCTTCCAGATTGCCCGGGTATAAATGAAAGGGTGCAAGAATTAGGGTTTTTTACTGCGGGCCCGAGTTTGACTCCGTTAGTAAGTTTTTATACTGTGTGAAATGGTGGCAGATGAGAGATTACCGTTATTGAGTACGTATGTTCGATATTTGAATTTTAATAAACACAGTGTTTTGGGGTGATTTTAAGATTAATTCTCACTAAGAAGCAATCAAGGCATTTATTTAATAAAACTTCGTTGCATTATAGATAAAAACAGGTAACATTATTAATTGGGGGTTATCCCTAACAAGAGATGTCTTTTAATCTCCGTAGTAAGGAAAAAATTGATAAAATATAAAACTAAATACATCTTACTAAATGTATTCCGTATTTCAATCTTGATCGCTGTTAATTCTGACCAACTTAAAAAAGGAAAACTGGTTTCATAGCATTTGTAGTCAAAAACCTACAGCTGTTTAAAAAATTGTTCATGAAATAAGACAAATCCTTACGAACGATATACATAATTCATTTTATGTTTGAATACAATTAATTTTAAATACATTCTGATTCTAATATTCAGCAAATCACAATATTACAATTGGATCGTAAAATAACAAAGAGCATTGCGAACCAAATACAAACAAATATTTTGAACAAACATTTGAGCTAAATAAAACACTATAGCCTCACGTTTAATTTAAATTTATAAAAACGCTGCGCTATTGATTGATATTGAAAAGATAAATATTAGAACATAGTTATAAGATGTATAAAAAACACTTTTATAATTAAAAATTTAAAATACACTACAATCGAATCAAAAGAAAACTAATTCACGTTTATATAAATTTTATTCAAATGTTTCAGATTGTCCTGTTTGATTAATACAATTACCCAGGTTAGACACTTTAACTTTAAAGATAAAAATAATAAAAATAATGATTTCACAATAAATCTTCAAGGGTAGCTATTCGCTAGCTTACGCTAGTCAAGTCAAACTTATTCTTTGTTTTTCTATAATAAAGTCCAATAAAAATCAAAGCTTTAAACAGAAATTGTATACGACACAATGGCAGCTGCCCACTGAAGCAGGGTCTTTCTAAAAAGAGCGTAATAATTTTTAAATGGCCCGCCACGCACACACACTCACACACTCTGGCATTGTGAGTGTCCATGGGCAGAGGTATTACTTAGCATCTGGCGAGCCTCCTGCCCGTTCACTATTCTATTTGAAAAAAAAGCGAAAATTATAGTCATTCAGCAAATTTAACAGTCATTTTATTAAGATTAACTTCAGCATCCTTCTAAGATTATACGTAGGTACTATTGTGGAATTTCCCTAGACAGGTTAATCTTAATCTCTTTTAAATAATTAGTCGTTTTACCTCAACTTTATTCGCTATAATGCCGACAAAACACTTTAACCACCGGTTTACCAAGAAATAATCCACGGACATCGTAATAATAAATAATATCAATAATATCTAGGAAAATAAATAACGAACAAATTTAATACAACTGTACAGAAATTGAATAATATTAGTCAATTTCAATTTACTTATTATGAATTATTATTATAATTACTATGTACGTTAAGTTTATCGTTAACACTGTTTGGTGTTGGAAATAAAATGTTATAAAAATTATAGAATACAAATCATAAGTGATACTTATATACTTTATATGACGTATGCATGTGTGATAAACTGTGTACTAACACTGATTTATAATATAACTTACCTAATAACACTTGCAAGTTGGCAAGACATTTGCATAATCAAAGACTGACTGTTTCCATTAACTCCACGTAAATAAATGTAGATCCTCACACGGCTAGAGTTTACACGCTCACTGTTAATAATGAATTAATTAATGCTCCTAACTTCTGAGACGAAGAGTCTGGGAGACGTATCTTGTAAGCGCTGGCAAACTGCCTCCTCTAGGGATACTATGACGTATTATTTAGAATATTAAGGATCTGTTTCACAATGTATGGATAAAGTACCAAATAGCTATGTAACACATAAATTATTCGAAAGATAAAAGTTCCAAATAAGATACTTGGCGTTTCATGACGAATAGCGCTATCTGACAGTCGTGAAACGCAAAAATACTGTTTATCCTACCAATAAGTAATAAATAGGTTATATGGAACTTATCCGGACATTGTGAAACCCTTAATCATTAATAATTAAAAAATGAAATTATGTTTATTGTAATTTCATTTTTTAATTATGACGGATGATGGATAGAAAATACTTCCTCCAAAGATATTTAGGTAAACATAAAGTGGTACACTAGGATTTCCTGTTTCGTGGGCAGCTTGTCCTTTCATTTGATATGTTTACCACAATAATTTATAATTACTATTGTTGCACATATTTTCTGTTTCAGCATAGGACAGGAGAAGAGGTTAAGATCTCACATAACACACTGACAAGTATGTTATGAAAGTTTTGAATCGTTAGTGAAATTTTTTTTTAGGAAAGTGGTTAATGATGAAAAAGCCTTTGGGTTGCTTATACATATAGTTATTTAGTAATTGTCTAACCGTAAAACCAAACTAAGAGCATGCAATAAGGGAGAATAATGGTGTATTTTCCCCTTGGGAAGATTGTGAAACATTCTACCCACTGAGTGGCCAGCCTGTAAACAAAGATTATATAAATCATCACTCTTCTAAACAGCGAATTCACTAAATATTTCTGTAAGGTACGCAATCCACCGCAAATCTCAAATATGTCAAAAGCCATCATTCAACCCGAAGGTTCCACATCCGTCACGCCATTTAAGCTTATCAATAGGCTCTCGTATCGATGACGTATTATCGGTATGTGACGTCACAATGACGTGACAGAGAACAGGGAATAGAATTATGTCATGTAGAAGCGAAAGGGAAATTGTACACTACGTTATATTCAGTGTGTCATTGCCAGATTTTTCTTTATATTGACGACCATATATTATTCCACATAATAATTGCTGTCTTTGTCTAGCTAAAATTTGAGAACGACTGGACTAATTGATAATTTTGATCTTGAAATATTAACAAATTAAAAAAAACAAAATATTAGATCCCTTTTGTCTTTTTGAAGTCTTCTGTGTTTGTAATAAAACTCGTCCTAAACAGCTGGATCGATTTTATGCGTGCTCAAGTGGATTCAAGAATGGTTCAGATTGAAATAACACATTTATTGCTTCTTATCTTAAAACTTTTGTATATAAGACGCATAGGACAATTTAATAAATAAATAAATTTTCATTTCATTTATTATCGTTTTGAAGCCTATGGTAGCTTGCAATTCAACTCTGGGTTTGCCTTTGATCCCCAGATCTGGCAATTAGTATACACTATGACATTTGCCCATACATGCATGCACATGCTTGAGGAAAAATATGAAAAGTTAGGCTGATATTATAAAAATGCATGTTTGACGGTTTATAATTTTATGGGACATAGGGACATAGGGACGCTATATAGACCAGGGTAGAAGCCGTTAAAAATAATAGAAAGTGAAAAAAAATATAATAGGATGAAACCCATTGGAAAAGGAGGAAAATGTTATACAAATGAAAGGAAAAATGATTTACGGGTGATTTTAGGTCGGGAAGGGGAAGGGGATGTGATTTTAAGAGTATAAAACGGAAAAACTAAAAGACCTATGGAAAAAATCAATTGGTAAAGTTGCAGGTAAAAAAAGGATCTAAGACTTTTGTATTTGAATTTTTTTCACATAACCTCAAAATTTATGTGAAAAATTAAAAAAAAAACAAGTTTTAGGTTTTTTCTTTTTAACGTTAACAAAAAAAAATTCAAAAAAATCATAGTTAAAGGTAAAAACTCACCCTCTTCCCCTTCCTGAACTCAGATCGCCCGTTTATTATATTTCCTTTAATTTTTATAATATTCTCCTCCTTCTCCAATGGTTTCATCCAACTATTATTATTTTTTTGGTTTCAAAATTATCGATCCTGGTCTAATATCCTATATTACATATATGGTTGTCGAACCAAATGTATGTTGAAAATTTGATTAGTCCGCAAGCCGTCATCACTATCGAGATCCATCTCCAACCCAATTTCTCACTACATATCACATTAGATGTCAAAACATGTACAAACAGACGCAACGTGCAGAGAATCCGACAAAGAAAAATGAAAATTGACGAAAAGCCGACACAGAGTTTTCCGTAAAACGAATTGATATTGTCTTGAATCGACTTTTTTACCGAATTAATTTCAGAATAGAAATTAAATTTATAGAAATATTGTATGTTGCGGATGTAATGGTCAACTGTATGACATTAGCTTTTTTATTTTATAATCAGTTATCAAGGTTTAGTGGACTTGCTGTATCAGCGATAGCTTGACAAAATCGTGTATAAAATATAAACGTAAATTGTTTGATTGTTTAATGTTTTTCGTTTTATTATTTATATTTTTTGTATGTATGAACTCTTTAGTTTATTTAAAATTCGTACCCTTCAGTCACCAAGGATTTTTTGGTGTTTTAACGACGTTTAGTATATATCTAAATAGAAAATAGTATGATTGTTTTAACGTATTAAATAATAAGCTTGAATGTTTTGTCTTACTCATCTAACTTTTTAAAGAAATAAAGGTGACAATACTATTTCAGTTATTAAGTGTACAATTCGTTTATGAATTAGATTGAGTACAGAATTTCTCATTGTAAGCGTGATAATAATTATAAAAATTCGTATTTCAATTAGAGAAAGTTAGATGGTTTTATTCGTTCCTTATATCAAGGAGACGAGATTATAAACCGTCATTTTTATGTCATCTTATACGAAATATCTTTCAAATAAACCAAATACCAATATGTGTCTTACGACAAAATTGTCACGACCTATATAATACCAATTCAATTAATGAATTACTTAAGGAGTTTTAATGTACTTACTAACTTACTTATGAAGACTGGACTCATGCCTTATTCCATATGCATGACAAACAAGGAAATTTAAAAATAAAACAAAAAACAATATAAATACATGTCAACGAGGCATAGGATGGAGCATGCTAAACATTAAAAAGGTACACATGATAAGAGACATGAAAATAAGATCAGAAACCAAAGCAATTAATGCTCTAAATACCACGCAAAAAATCTGAAGTGGAAGTGGGCGGGTCATGTAGCGGGAGAGGCCCACCGGGCAAACGGTTCAGAGGCAGAACTTACGCTCGATGGGATGATGACATCAAAAAAAATCGCCATGGATACACATAACTCGGGATAGAGAAAGATGGCAAGCCTTGGAGGAAGCCTTTACCGGAGAGGGTTCCTGATACATGCTGACTGTTAAGAATATTTACTAACACATAGGATAACCAGATATTAGTGTATCCGGAAATAATTTAAGGCTAAAAATAAATAAAATACATGAACATTTCACTACTTATATACTCAACACATAGTATGCACGTTGAATAAAAAATATTTCTTTGAAATCATAAAGGAGCACGCCGTATCTGTAATCTTTTATCGTATCGGAAATTCAATTTCCTATCGGCTCCATAGTATCGATGTTTTGCCAGATCAGTATAGGATAGTTATCAGAAAACTGTAATCTCAAACTTGCAGTACGTTCGTTAATTTCATAATAAAACCTTTCTTAGATTTGTAAGTTCTTTCTGTAATAAAGTAATGGGTGGCTAGTGAAATATAATACACGTTTTATGAATTAGAATAAAAACAAATAACATTTATTGTAACTAACAATTACATAATAGGAATTGTTTAAATTAAGCAACTAAATGACTGATTGTGGACTAATATAGACTTAGCGAGATTCATGAAGTAGTCAGCGTTAAACAGAAAACGGTTTGGATTTTGACATATCAGTCACAATCTGGCCCCTAGTTTGCCAAAAGTCAGTACCAATATAAGCATAGCATTTAATTAATCATAATTCGTAGCCCGTAAGGTGAATAAACAGAGGATTTCCAGCTTACGATACACCGGGGAACAATACATAATAAGGTTTTGTAATTTACGCAAACACCGAAGACTTATTAGGCAAGATACTAGGAAATTAGGTGTGGCTTAAGCCGTCTTCGTTGCAATGCTTTATAAGCTTACAAAATAAACCTTCTTTACGAGATTTATTAACTCGGGATAGCTTGCTTAATGAAACACATTTTCATTTTTTACGTCATTATCATGGTTACGGGGTCTCATGCAGTATATAATGCTGTGTGAGTGACAGAAACAAAAGGTTGGTTGCTTACAAAAGTTGTGTAAAAGAAAATACTTGGCGATTAAAAAGAGTGGCGGAGGGATTATTGCCAGTTACGTTCTACGCCCTTGATTTGATAACTGGCAGTAAATATAAAATTAGAAGCATTTAATGTATACTTCTTTTGTGACGTTAATCAGTGTACATTGTGTTACCTTCATGAATAAATGATTTTTCATTGGAATTGTTACTGTCTCTGTACTTGTCACTGACTCTCCTTCTCAGTGGTATTCTTTATTAGTGATCGTGTGTACCTTCCCTGCTAGAGATCTCTCCTTATTGGGTCTATAGCTTCCCTTGGTGCAGCTGTTATGAGGAGACCTTTGAGATTCGCGACTTTGACACTAGGGTTTGACAAGCCGCCCCGTGGAAAATTTATACGAAAATGTATTAAATAGCCCCTTTTATAATTTGAATAATTTCGCTTGTATTGATAATGATCGTTACTTATACACAAACGCTGTTAACTTGGTTGATAATGTTTTGTCACGTTTCTTTATTGGCAAGGAACATTATTCAAGTTTGTTTATAGTAATATAACATATCCGTCCGTAAGTATAATAATAAGTTTATACCTACGGACCTTTCGCGCCTAAAACAAGTCGAGAAATTCAGGTTTATTTTTGGGCTTTAAGCTAACTAGCTCCGAAGTATAAGGTAAGGTACATAAACACTACAAATGTTTAGTTTCTTCAAATATTGATCTTAAATATAACTCGTGTCTTTATAAAATAGTTACTCGTTACTAGTTTATATTTAAAATTATATAATTTAAAATTAAAATTAAAAATCAATCAGTGGCGCTACAACATTTTTAGGTCTGGGACTCAGATTTTTATTTCATAATCGTTTCTCAATCTAATTAGCAAGTAAGTGAGAAACCTGCTGTTGACACACGCCGGCGACTTTTTGGGTTTCCTCGAGATGTTTCCTTCACAGTTCGAGCGAATGATAAATGCCGAGGATCGCATCTACGACTCACAGACGAGAGTCACACATTGAAGCCACTAGGCCAGCACTGCTGTACTGTAAAAAAAATATTTTTCAAGTACCAATGTATCAATGTACCAAGCGATTGCAAGCTTTTATAAATAAATAATTTAAAAAACTTTTGCAACATTAAAATAAAAAGCTTTTGGAGGGATGAGATCGCTTAGAAAAAAATATATATATTTGTTCAGACAAAGATAAAAAAAACTGTGATTTTATTTTGCCTTAACAGATAACAGTAATAAGTATACATATAGTCGGTGTATTAAATTCGATATAGCCAATTAAAATCTAATGGCATAGATAATTGGATGTCACAAGAGATTTGTGTATGATCACAGATAATGCTCCATTAGTGTGTCGTATTGGGATTAGTCGTCAAAGCCATTGACTTACATTATGGCTTAACACTCCTAAGTATACTTTTAATAGCCATTCGGTTTTAAACACAGTTTATTACTCTTAACATTTTCATTCAATTAACTTAGGCCAAATTAGTCGAGAGTCGATTTTAAATTAAGTGTATGAAAGAAAAAGAACAGGTGAAAATTTGTATTCATTTGCGATTGTTATGATTATCATCCAAGTATAGGAAGGGTTCTGTTGACCCTCATAATGTTTAGTTAATTCATATGTTTTCATACTAAATAAAAAATTTATATCATAAGCAATGTGTTTATACAAGACGCCCGCAGTTAATATCAAGGTTAAATAATACGTCTAGTTCATGCATTTCGTTTATTTCTTTAGGTTTATTTGTTGCGGCTTTTAATAAAAACATATGTATAACCTACAGTCCGCGGTTTCATTATATAGCAGGTATTTTATATCTATTATTTTTCGCAATATTGTACTTAACATAATATTTAACTACAAAAATGTTCAAACATTAAAAAAAGTTACATTATATGTATTTACCCGTTACCATAAGTTTATTTTAATATACTCCTGAGGACTCTTTCTATCTATACGTAAACGCGTAAAAAAAGTTTGGTCGTACATATTTGAGTTTATCGCGTTCATACAACAAATCAGAGACGATGAGGTGCATTATTGTATAATATGCAAGGATTTTGTTAATACGTTATAATGTTTCACACTGTAATCGACATAATAGAATATATAATATATTACAATCTGCAATCTATGTACTGTATACAAATTCAATTGAATTTGTCCAAATATTGAAATTTCGGAAATTGTGCTAATGACAGTTTAAATTATTTTCGCACCTAGAAAACCTGCAAATTGAGTTTAAATTTAATACAAAATATCATTTGTATCTATTGTACGAATTGTGTCTTTCCTTTTGGAATAGGGCACAAAAAGGATTGTCATCTCAGACGCCTATTTTAGTTGGTGCGTTGCCGGCCTTGGAGTGTTGTGTGTATATTGTATACTATTCGTTTTAACAATTGAAGGTCGTACCTACAAGGGGTCGTAACTACAAATCTTCACCGGGAGTCGACTCCACAGTTCACTAGTTCGCAAAAGAAAGTGTCTAGTGATACTGATGAAATTTTGAATATGCCACAGATATATCCACACTGTATAAGACTAGTGAAATATAACATAGCTCTTTTTCTTATAATAGTCCAAATTATCTAAAGTTATGCCTCCAAAGGGACTTAAATGGGTACTTCTTAGAAAGTTTTCTAGGCTGAATTATTAAATCATATTTGGGATTTTGCCAGTATTTATTATTAATCTGGTGCACGCGACCTCCGCATAGAATTAGAACTAAAAGTACAATTTGTCATTTTTAAAGCGGCGTTGGTTTGTATAATACAAAATTAAAAATAATTAATCTAATAACAGCGAGGAAATGCTGCAAACATTAAAGTTACGCTGCCACAGGGATCAAAGTTTTAAATTGAATTCAATTAGCTATTTATCAGTGTTTAATTATTCACATATATCATGACTATGTAGGGTAACACACAATTATACAGTAATATTGTAAATACTGTATAATTGTGTGTTGGAAATAAATATTAATTCTTACACACACATTATATTTTAAGTCCACAATATATTTTCTAACAAATATCATATGTTCTTCGTAACCCTAATTACGAAAGTCTTGTCTTAAAAAGCCCTAAACGATGGACACAGGGATGGCGGGATTTAGAAGAGGCCTTCGCCAAAAGAGGCACACAGATACCTAAAAAGTATGAATACCATATAAATGTGTGAAAATGTAAAAGTATCTGAAATAAAAGGCTATTAGTATTATGTGTAACTACTATACCGGTATACCTTCCGAAAAGCTGGTATATTTCGGAAGTCCGATGCCCCGGAAATACAATAGATAAATTTAAAACATAATTGACTGCATTACTGGACGAATTCCAGACCTATATGAAATTGTCTTTGTAATAAAATAAAGCCTTGAAAAGAACTCCTGATACAAACTCACTGAAAAAGTATATTTACTTACACATATGATAATTCGGTACAATTAAGATTCGTTACAGTTTATTAAAAATAAGTTGAAATGTATATCTAGTTTATGGTATCAGGAAATAAATGAAGGCTCAAAAAATATAATACTACTATTTCACATACTTTATCAGAATCAATTCACATACAAATTTAAATCATTCTTTTCCCTATTTTTGTTTGTTCCTATTTCAGCTTTGTCTTTATATATTACGTCGTTTTGCACTTCTCACGTACCTTATCTAAGTTTATTTAATTTATAATTGTTTTTTCACAGTGATTGCCTGGAAGACATCGCTCAAAAGCGATAAGGCCGCCAGTTGCCTACCTATTCTTTAAATTATTTCAATTGTAGTAAGTTTCTGCAACGAGGTATTAATTAATAAATAAATAAAATTATCTAAGCTGATTGCTATCCTATAACAAAACTTTCAACTATATTTAGATAATATCAAGTTCTCATTGTAATATTTGCGTAACCGATGCTATATTCAAACAGAAACTATTGGCACTACGCTTATTTTACACCACATACTCCAATAATGTGGTTTGGGCATATGGTTATACTAGATCCAAAATAAGGAGGCCAATTTAAACAAAGTCACTTTAGATTACAGATACGTCAAACTGGATGTTACCCTTTTACTCCATAGAAAACTTATAAAACTATTTCCGATATTTATTTTAATTTCAGGTAATCTACTGAGACTCAAACTTCAAGCTGTCAAACCATTTCTGTATGAAGTTTGACTTATAGGACAGGGGGCTTAACATGAACATTCTTAAAACAATCCAGTTGAGATGCAGTTGAGTTTAGGTACCTAAAGTGAATCGCATTTTTTCGTACCATTTTACGCGACCTCCTATAAACTGGAACGTATTTGAATCGCAAGACCGAATGAAAGAACGATATTTTTTTTAAGTTTTGCAATTTAACTGTCAAACTTGCTTTGACAGATGTTTCTATAAAAATAAATAAAATATAAAATTATTTTAAATAATCCATCAATCACATTAAGCTGTTATGTATTAATATATATATTTGCTACTACTTTATTTATTTATTTCAGCGCACAAGGCAAGATAGTGAATTATGTTCAAAGTAACTAGTAGACTCATTCCCCAAAGGCCGACAACGCACTCATTAAAAATTTGTGTGCTGGGCGTACTGTAGGTTCATTTGCCTGCCTTTACTAAAAAAACGGCCTTTAACCTAACAAAATGTTTTTCATGAAGTTAATACCTTCCTTTTTAAGATAGCATACAAAGCATACAATTAACAATGTACACCACATAGAAAGGAGAGTGTAATAATATATCAAACTGGCCACTTTAAGTTGTCTGTCCTATAGATACTACTAAAGGGATTTGACCCAATAAGGCTTGAAACTGAAATTAAATCGGCAGTTTGCGTGTAAATTTTGTATATTATATACATTAGTACATAATGTAAGGGTCACCGTATTAAATAATATAAGTTTTGAGCATTACAGTATCTTTCCCTTACTCCACAACATTCTAATATTCGTAAGAGGAAATTACATAATAAATCGGAAGTTAATACGCAGATTTTTTTTTATTATATAGGAGGCAAACGAGCCTATAAGCTAAATCAATGGCGCTACAACCTTTTTAGGTCTAGGCCTCAGATTTCTGTATCTGTTTATCTTATTTGAAAATTTGGGGTGCCATCTATTGACACCCGAAAGGTTTGCAAGTGACAAAACCAAGGTGACAGATATAACTTAATATATTATTTAGGAAAGATTTACTATACTAGAACTGAGATGCTGACGTGAACGTAGTATTGGGCCATAGCAAGTTTATCAAAGGCAATTATTATTAGGTCCTTACGTATGAAATTGACGTTTCGTCGTACTGGCTACTTTGACCTTAAGTATCTCCCCTGTAGATAAGAATTCCAAAAATTAAAATTTTGAAAACGATCATTCATTTCATTTTACAGTTTAGTTTTTTTTACTTTGCGTCACTCTATTTATATTATGTATTCCACCAGTACTGCAAAAACGGTGGCTTTAATAACGAGATCAATGGCATACCTATAAGAAAAAGGGAATATCAGATAGCAATGATTAACACAATAACATACTTTATATGATAACGCAACATACTTTGATTAATTAAATAAATTCTAATTAAATATAAAATATTTCTAGATTATTTGCGTTCTTTATTCACTTAAATAAGCCAAATAAATAATAATTACAATTTTAAATCGATACATAGAATACATAAACATATGTTGTAATTCGAATTTTAAATTTGAATCCGTTCAGAAAATTCGTATCCGTTATAATTTTTTTAAATATGTATTACTCCGTTATTACGTTAACCACTAACAATATTAAGAAATGTGTAACCCCTCACACACATATACAAAATATTATTTTATGAATTACTTGGCCGATACGATACAAATTTTAAATTTCACATTCACCTATAGTGAATTAGGTCACATGAGTAAGACTACGTCAGCCATAAATTCGGATAATAGCGAGTCGATCTAATTCGCTTGGCAACTTGTACGACTTCAGATATTATTACTTCTTAATCTATATTGAATTGTACCGTATTTACAATATTCTTACTACATAGTTGTAATAAATAGACATTAAAACAATTTAAACAATTTGGTCCCTGAGTGCCTCTGAAATCTACTATACTTGAGACGAACAATGGGAAAAGAAAAAAAATATATAAATCTTTTATTTAATTTTTCTCTTTGATTACTGTTATTTTGTGCGTTTATGTGTGTGTGTGTTTTTTTTTTAATAAATGATATGTCTATCACTATGTCTATGTCTATAGAAATAAATTTACAATGAAACAGATGCAATCTGTGAACAAGATCCATAAAGAAGCTATTCTTTACTCTTTGCCATGACGTATTTATTGAAGTGTATTGTAGCTGTACTAAACGTCTAAACCTCTATAAAAGTACGTAGTCCATCATCAGTCCTTTGAGTGCGATCCTAAAGCTATTATATCCGAGCCCGTCTCAGGTGTTGGTACAATTCGGACATCACTTAGTTGAGCCTTTCAGGTCCCGAAGGAATAATTTATTTTTATCTAACCCGGCTGTAACGTCAACACAGATATAAACTTTCTCCATTTCAAAATAAGCTATATAACTGTTTCGTTAAACCATTAATAACTCAAAGGAAATGGAGATTTTGATAATGTTGCAGAATCACAAAGAAAAAATTGACATGATTAAAAATAATGAAACATAATATTATTAACAACTTTTCTTAAATATATATATTTATTTACTTAAGCAAAAATAAATAAAAATTTAATCCTAAACCTTGAAATGACCGCCTCCTCTAAAAAAATATTTCTTAATTTTAATCATGTCTTCGCAACCTTGAGAAATGGACGGGTATTGCAAATGCTGGAAGAGCTGTTGCATATGGCAGTGAACAAGACGCTTCAAGAGATTAATGGCCAACCTCCAGTAATGGAGACTCCACTAAAGAAGGAGAAACCATAAAATATGAATGTGATACAAAATAGACAATTATATCGAATGTAAACAAAAATATAGATAACTAACTGACAATTATTCTTAATACTCGATTTTAATTGTATTTGTGTCCAAAGAATCTATTCAACATTACACTTTCTTTTTAATACACTAAAAATAGTAGTAAAGTTACGATTATGAATTAAGTTATAAGATTATATCCTTTTTATTTTAATTCGTTTATCCAGTTTATTACATCGCCAGTCTGAGACGATTATATTTTGAGACACATTTAAAAGTCTCGGCGGCCAAGTTATTACTTAGTGGTTGGACAACAATGGGTGTATTTCGTGCCGTCTCGAAGAGCATTGTTGAATTAATCTCTCATGGCTCCCCCGAGCTAGACGTATTCACTGAATGGAAAAAAATAATAAAATGTTTAGCTATACTAAAAATGACTTCCACAGTAATGTGTTCTGAAACTTCGATTTACGGTATTTGATTTATACATTTCACTATAAGACGTATCTTTCTTATTTCCAACAATGCTAGTAATAATAAAATTATTATTTTGTATTATATAGAACATAGCAAAAAGGTTAAAACGTCCAGAAGGCCTTGAGATAATTAAAGCATATTAATTTTTGAAGTGAAACTTTTATTACATCGTCTCAAACTTTTTGGTCTGTGTGCGCCACAAGTCACAGAATTCAATAAAAATTATAATAGTTGGAGACTTAGTCTACTTTTATTAGTCCCATTATCATTCCAATTTTCCAAGTATAAAATTAAGATTGATAAAGCGATTTATACCCTTAATGGAATATTATTCCAAAAAATTTTAGTTACTTAAATGTCTATAATGTGAAATAAAGTCACTTACCGTGGTTTCATAAAACCACACAACATTTTATTATTTACACTGCACAATAAAATTGAGAAAAACCCAAGAGAAAGCTTAATTAAATCCAGCCGCGATTGAAATCTCAAGCCACCTAAGACGTGAGAAATCCATTATATTTTCACCACATCGCTGTGTATCTGTGTATATGTAATGTGCATTGTGCACGCATCTGTTATTCTCTTTAAACACATAGATGATCAGGCTCACATACATTTTTTGTTCGAAGACCGGTACCCTCACGATGTTTCCCAGTACCGTGTTAATTGGACACGCAGGCGACATAAATATCGTAAAAACTAATGACTATTTCACAATTCGATTTCAAATATTTTGTTGGGATTAATTATCCGTTAAAGGTGTATGAGTAATAACTCAAATGAATAAATACTGTGCAGTATTAATTATCTTCACATATAAATGAGTTCTTGTTCGTTTGTGTCGAGGAAACTCGAGAATGGTTGGACCAATTTTTATCTTTGAATATTTGTGAAAGTTCAGGGAAGGTTTAGACAATATAAAGAAGAAGAAAATACATACATTAATTGCTGTCAAATATGTTTAATATAGAAAAATGATTTTTAAATGAGGTTGAGGGGTCTTTCTTTCTTTCAAGTAGCCATCAATTGCAGCAAAACATGGCCCGTTTAGAAGCGCCATTACGTAAACACTATAGGGGTAAGGGGGGATGATGTTCTTATTTGGTGATTACGTCAACAGTAATTACACATACTCTTTTACACATATTACCTACACTGACTTGTCTTTGTTTGAAAACGAAATGCATTTTCGATGATTGCTACAAAAAATGTATACATTAAGTACGTATTTTTGAAAATTTTACTTACTTTTGCTGATAAGAAAGAGGGGGGGGATATAATGCAGTAATTCTGCTAACGTAATAATTGAATGGCCCCTGAAGGTTTTACTGTCTTTAATTTGTAAATAAAGATGATTTGGTGAGTTTTATGTGTGTGCTTCGAGAATCGTTTATATTTACAATGAGATGTATTTTTTAAGACGTGAGTACAGGACAACGTACGTCGTGTCCAGTAGTTGATTATAATTTAGACCGGCATTTGTGGTTTGTTTTTTAAGGCCTTGGGTTCTGAGTGTGATTGCTCGTAACTTAAAATCAGGTAGCCCAACGCATTTTGTAGGAACATTTATGTTAATTCTATACATTTTTTTTTATAGACAAATGGGCAGGAGGCTCACCTGATGTTAAGTAATACCGCCCTCAATGACACTCTCAATGCCAGTGGGCTCGCGAATGCGTTGCCGGCCTTTTAAGAATTGGTACGCTATTTTCTTGAAGGAACCTAAGTCGATTTAGTTTGTTATTAGGTACGTCAGCGGGCAATATAATATATAATATATTAAAATATAGCATATTCCTAATTGATCTTTCGTTTTGTTGATATTAAAAATCTGAGTAGGAGTATTATTTACGTAATTACATCGGCCTTCCTTTTTACGATGCCAATTAATTTACAAAGAGGTTAGTTATGTAAATTATGTCTTCCGGATATTTACTTTTTAAAAATTGTATTACTCGAAAAGCCTTGAGGGAGCTGTTTTAATATTTACAGCTCGAAATATTAATGTATTAATTAACTTTATAAAATACTTATAATAAACGAAATACTGAGAATGTTGTGTTTTATAAAAACCAGTTCACCAGTGGAATCAGCTGCCAACTGAAGTATTTCTGTACCAATTCTTAAAAGGCAGGCAACGGAATGGCGATCCTTCTGGTAAAATGTCAGTGGCAGTGCCACCTTACATCAGGTCAGGTTCCTGTTGGTTCGCTCCTTTTTATAAGAATAACGTGTGTCAATGAGATTTTATTGTTACCGTCAGATGTAAAAAAAATACTGACGGTATTTGTTACCCGTCTTCATAGAGATTCATAGATAACTCTGGCGTTAGTAAATTAACTTTAATAAATGTCTTAGAAGACATAAAGCAGCTTGTCTATGTCTTAATACATCTGTTGTTCTTTGAACACCTAGACTATAACAACAAAGGGTTGACAGAAATGTCTACCGTGATATACTGGTGATAAAACAGTACTCACTTAGCACTCTCATAACCAGTTTTGCAACTTACAACATAAAACTGTATTCAATCCTCAACCGGACTACACTATAAATATTGCGTTTGTTTTATTCATGACCGCATACAGTGACAATCCCATAAAGAATCCAAACTTTAAATATGAAACAAGAAAATCGCAGGTTTTCAGGTCGGTCATAAATATTGCCAGATAAATATGTATAGACCCCTGTCAGGTTCGGAAAATGGTGTCGATATGAGGGGTGAAAATTTAAATAGTTTCCAAGACAGGCTCAATAGCCTTTATCCGGTCTAGAAGAAAATATGAAGGCTTTATCTTTATAGATTTCACAGCATTAATTCTAATGCTGTGAACGTTCGTCAAAATCGTCTATGAAAATCATTTTATTTATTTATTCATTCGCACTTCGTTGCATTATACTAAAACACACAAATAAAAAATATAAATATTTTAAGGGATGCAACGGGCGGTCTTATCGTTAACAATCGATCTCTTCCAGACAACCCTAGTAAGGGAAACTAGAAAAAGAAATATGATGAGAAAAATTCAAGAAGTGTATAAATCCAACCAAATGATTTATGAAAAAAAAAATAGAACCTTAATCTAAAATGATGATCTAAAAGATGATAAAAAATTAATAAGACAAACTAAACTAAACTAGTCCCGATTATATGTTGCGAGGCCAATCATTTTAATATATATATTTCAGTATCTCTGTTTTCGGCATTATTATAAAGTATAATACCAACAAAATTGGTATTCATTTGACAACGATTCATTATAATGTGGAGATTTGGGTTGTTTTTAAGTAAAATAAAAACCAGTGTCATGAATTCCAGCTCTTCCATAACAAACTTACTAGGAAATTCCATAAAATACTTATACTAATATATATAATTTAATAACATCCTTTTCTTAATTAGTTTTGTTAAATATTATTAAACTTTGTTAAATATGTAAGTCACAGATTATGTTAAAAAGAACACTACCATTTGTTTTATTAGAATGGCAACACCACACAATGTCATAGATTATAAAATGATTGACATTTCAACGTCAAGTGCATAGAATCGATCGTTGAGTACATTGAGAGCTTATTAATTTAGCTCTGTGATCGACGTGCGTACTAATTGTGTTTAAATACTAAGTTATAATGTCGGACGACGGTAGACACTAATTTTTCAATTATTAATCTCGTTGAATCAGCGGCATATATTTATTTATTTCCAGATATTCCTTCTTAATAATCTAACATGTAAGGAAACGCGAAAAAAGCAATACACGACCATTTCTAGCGAAAGCAGGATGACGAATGTCGAAATATACGGACTCGGACGGGTTACATTATGCGTGAAATTATCCCTTTCAAGTACCCTCATATATTACGTTATATAGGCTAAGAATAATGTGTGTTTTTTATTTCGTATTTTTTATTTTAGCTAAAATGTTTATATGCCAAAAGACGTATTCGGTGGAAATATAAATTGCTTAATCAACTGTAAATAACTTTTTAATGTGACTGGCAAAATATTTCGTCACATGTATTTTGTGATTATATATCATCTTCTAATATAATCCCATGAAGTGCGGAGCAGACAGAATTTAGCATTTGTTCTTTTAATACATTCTATATTTTGCCAGAAATCGAACCAATGCTCAGAGTAAAATATAATCTAGACTTAGTATCCAATTTATAGGTTTTTCACAAATTGATGCATATGAGCGAATCAATTAATATTTAGTTATAAACATACTGCTTCCAATTCATACCTTCTCTTTGTAAGTCAGAGTACCCTGCCATATAGAAATTACTGACACATTATAATCTACACTTTAGAGAGAAAACTTCTTTTATATAGGTAGTATAGGAGGGCAAACAAGTCTTCGAGACGCCCAAGAAGAGAGGTCATCACAGCTCATGTACACTGATTTTTTTTAGTGCGTTGCCGGCCTTTGAAGGAGGAGTGTGTCCTTTTTGAAACATTAGCTTTATTACCAGTGGCAGTTCATTCCACAATTCGCTAGTTCGCAGAAGAAGGCAGTTCAGTGGTCCGTTAAAGTCAAGGTCATGCTGATGAAATTTTGAGTTACTGGTAGACTGTCAAAAAATGTGATCCACGCCGTCAACGTGGCAAAAGTGGCTATGAATATCAGATTTTCCTCGCAGAAAAGATAATATAAATATTCATTAATATTTTCGTTGGCTTCGTGGCCCCTGTTTTAGCAGTTAGCATAATTTAAGTGAGAGCGAAACTCATTTATGCTTTCAAAAGAACATCGAATCATTTTCGTTATGGTTTAGTTAATGTAAGGGTCCTAGGTTATTTTGATGTCATTTGGACATGTGCGCGGCCCATTCGGAAGTCGTCATTCTGAGCCTCGGATACTCCTAATCGGCTGCATAGCAAACTTAAACTTATCTCTTCTAATCACTAAAGTATACATTCACGCTGTTATGGCTTCATCAAAGCTTACTTAGCTTAGGGCTTATTAATTAATAATTATAATATAGATGTATGTAATGAAATAATTATATTTCTTACACTAAATTTTTAGATTAGTAATTATCTATTATGTGTTAACTGATGTTTCTTTTAATTTGTTTGTGGTTCGTCTGTGGAAAAGTTTTGGCCTGCCATTTAAATTTTAATTCGAAGGTTTTTTTATGTTAGAACATTTTGGATTTTAAAGAAATAGGTTTAAATTAATTGTTTTCAAAAAAAATAACAAACTCTTAATGTTGCTGAAAATACATATTTTAGCTACACAGAGTTTTATTCGACACATATTCTTACTACAGTAATTAGCTAGAGTTAGGTGGCAATGTAAATAGATCTTTATGAAAATTTCACAGACTAAACAATTATTATAATTAATTTTAGAGTTTCCGTAGAGACGATTTTGACGTATATAAAATCATTTCCAAAGAGTTATCGACTTTGGACATGTTTTAGTAACATAAATGTTACTAAAACATGTCCAGGATAACAAATGTTGGTCCACATAATAACAGTATATTTTTATATATATCCTGGCTTTTCGCAGAGTCAGTTAAGCATACACGACACAAATTTGTCCCTCCGATATTATCAAAAACCTTTTTAGGGCACACGTCGAACCTCGATGTCGCATTTATCAAAAAATGGAAGATACTCGAAGAATTTATGAGGAAATTCAACGATAAACTTGTAACAAAATTGCTGATGCGATGAAAAAATGCTTAAAGTCACAGCTGGATAATGCTTTCACTATATTTTATATTAAATGTATAATCAACAAGAACAGTGTTAGCCTAGTGGTTCAACGTAGGACTGTCATTTCTGAGGTCCAAGGTTCGACAACAGCTTGCCTTAGTACCTAAAAAGTTGACGGCGTGTGTCAGGCACAGCTGTCTGACCATCTACCTGCCTATTAGCTTGACTAATTACCATGATACAAAAATCTGAGGACAAGACTTAAAAACGTCATAGCGCTACTGATTTATTTTTATATATTTGTATAACCAACTTATTTCTTTTAAGCAATTTTTTTAATTAAGCTGAATATAGTATAGATTATAATATATGTTTTTTTTTATTGTTTTTGAAGCAATAGATCAAGTTATGACAACGAACATGCTCGAACTAATATATTCTGTGAATTTGATACAGTTGCTAAAAAGTCCTCAAAATATCGAGTTATATTTATAGCTTAATTCAATTGTCTATAACGATAAAGTTACGTAAAATTTCATATATTTATATGGATTTATCCAATTTCACGACCCACATTACTCATGTCGGCGATATAACAGGTAATGATCGTAAAAATTCACTCAAGGATCCACTTGATACATCCTTCAAACATTGCAGGTCGACAGGAAGCAGGTGCGGACCCGGGGTCGTTGTATTGCGACAGATGTGCACCGGTTTAACCCTTAGGCCCATACAAACTGTTGCTATTGTTATTTTATTTATACAATCGTGTATTTTCCTATTTGAACCAAAAGCCAATTTGACATTATACACAGATAATATAAAGAAAAAATAACATCTTTCTTTTTAATATATGTATATGTAATCTGTGTTATAACATAATTCCAAATAAGAATACTTGTCTGTGGACGGATTAAATTCAGGTGCTTTTCGCATTAAAAACTAATTAAACAAAAACTCTTCTCTCGTCAATTTAAAATGGAAGTTCTAAATTAGATTCTATACTTTTTGGTTTGAAGTCGGTTTTGTATAAAAAACAATATATCAAATTCTTTTTCACAATGAGCTGTGTGACTTGAAATAAAAGACTGGAATTAATCGGTTTCATTCATATATTTTTTTTCGTATACAACCGAACGATGGGGCATACAAGTAACAAATTTGGAGTTCGTATCCAACAGGGAATCGAACTTCTAAGATATCAGACACATTACGAAGTCACTAGGCTCTCCTGTTCTCTTGTGGCAGGAGGCTCACCGGATGTCTAGTGTTACAGCCGCCAATGGACACTCGAATTGTCAGAAGTCTCGCAAGTGCGTCGCCGGCCTTTCAAGAATTGGTACGCTCTTTTCGTCAAAGACCCGAAGTCGAATTGGTTCCGAAATACTTCAGTGGGCAGCTGGGTTTTAGATAGTGGTATAGTATATGACTTAACAAAAAATATTTTAATGAGTAATTTGACGTATATTTTCGTGAGAAATTGACAATCATGTTTCATAACAGTTCTAATATATTAAATTTTTTAAACTTTTGATTGTGTTTGACTTCTGGTGAACCCGTAATTGAGTCGGGTTTACAAAAAATTGTCAGCTATTTCCACATAGTGGTGGCTTTCCTTCTAATATAAACCATATCTTACGAGAAATTGAATACTAGAACGATAAAATTCGAAAATTTACGAATATTTTACAGGTTTAAATCACAGTTACGAGGTGCACGAAATAATAACGCCCAGCGTGTCATTATTGTAATAGCATTAAATCTTAAATGCCATTTCGCGAGGTGCTCTCAAAATCCCTAGCAATGTTTAAAATAAAAATTTAAGGTAAAAAATGTCCTGTAATCTTCCTTAAATTATATCTTTAATGTTTTCCAAGCAATTATGGGGCGAATGACGCTTAGTAGCCATTTTGAGAAAACATTTTTGAAGTGTAGTGATTTGAATTGTTATCATACATTTACGATGACCTTTTAGCTAATTAGGTATTGTAAATTAAAGAAACTGAAAAAGTATGTATTTCAAAAAATCGTTTGCATAGTGTGTATGAGAATACGGAATTTAAGATATTGTTACGAAGACGGGTCAACTGTAATGTTTTTAGATTTTTCCACTACTTAGAGAACTTTTCAGCAGGCTGAAATATGATTTATGACCGTTTCGGGAGAGGGTCAATCACATATTCGAAAATCGAAATTTACATAATGTTGCCGTAGTTTTCAGGAGACTGAAACATTTTTTCAGTCGGTTTCAGAACACGTATAGGCGAATGTTACACTTTTCAGTAGACCCGTTTTCAGGCGTTTTCAGGCCTGGTTATATCCCTTTGATGAAGGAATATTCTAGAACGAATTTTCTAGGTGTGGGACAAGTACTGTTTGATACGCGAAAGAGAGGAAAGATAAGAACCTTCTCGAAGCTAGACCGAGAACTCTAGAACACCGTACGACAGGCACGTAGCAGTGTGCGAAAGAGATAGCGAGTACGCGCGTTCTAGAATTGTGCGATCGCTACTCAGTAGCGCTCCCGCCTAGAAAGTTCTCGTAGAAATATCGTTCGAGACTATTCCCAGGGATATATAAGCGAGCCAAAACGCGACCAATCAGTTCAGTTTCGAATGCGATTCCAAGCGATAAACACCGAAGAGAAAAAGTGCGAATAAGTGATACCAGTGATAAAGTGCTGAGTTATTTAAGTGGTTAGTGACAGTTTTTCATTGTGTGAGTTATTAGTGATTTTCTGTGCGTAATTTCAAGATATTAGTGTGAACGAATTCCTCGTAGATTTTATTGAAATAAACCCTTGAATAAATCGACGGCATTTTCTATCCGATCCCCTAGCTCGTAACATTTTGGTGTCAGAAGTGGGATAGAAAAATGCCAATTACGCCAAGGGAGAGTCAAGAGGAGTTTGTAGCAGAGTCTCCAGCTGCGGAGGGAGTGCAGACAAGGGCACAAGCAGCACGCGACGCTGCCCGACGTCAAAGTTTCGATGCAAATCGCGTGATGGATGAAACCAACGATGCCAATATCCTCCTTGCTCTGCGGCAAATGATGGAAGAACAGGCACGACGTCAAGAGGAACAGACACGACGTCAAGAAGAACAGGCACGACGTCAAGAAGAACAGGCACGACAAATGATGGAAGAACAGGCACGACGTCAGGAGAAACAGGCCCGTCACCAGGAAGAACAAGTTCGGCGATTGATGGAGGAACAGGCTCGCCGTCAAGAGGAACAGGCACGCCAAATGGTTGAAGAACAGGCTCAGACACGTCGTATGATGGAGGAACAGGCTCGTCGTATAGGAGAAAAATTAGGAGATCTGAAACAAGAAGTTGATAAAAAAATTGAAAATTTGGAATCTGACGTGGATTGCAAGCTATCGAAACAGGACAAACGGATTCTCGGATTGGAACATGAAATGCAGTGCCTGAAGACCACGGGTGTCGTAACGTCTGTAGCACCATCTGGAAATCTGAAACTGCCTCCCTTTGATGGTACATCTTCTTGGGGCGCGTACAAAATACAGTTTGAGACTGTAGCAGAGTCAAACGGGTGGAATGACGATCAAGCTGTCACCGCCCTTATTATGGGACTGCGAGATGAAGCCCTCACCATATTAGATACCAAGACAGGTAAAGTGACGTTGAAGCAACTGTTGGATGCCCTGGAATCACGGTACGGAGATGCACATTTAGAGCACGTCTATAGGGCTCAATTAAAGGATAGGATACAGCAGTCAAATGAAAGCTTGCAAAAATGGGGACTAGAAATAGAGAAGCTGGTTAGGAAAGCCTACGCGTCCTCACCAGACGTTGCAGACAAGATGCTGGTTCAAGCTTTCGTCGACGGTATTCGTGACCGTGAAATTCGAATGGCTGTGAACCTAGGACACCATAAGGACCTCAAGAATGCTCTTGCCCATGCGTTGGAAGTGGAAACATTTTGCAAGGATTCTCGACCTAACCGCATTAGGGTTGTCACGGAAAAACATAGTTCCCAACGTGGACCCACTTGTTACCTCTGCGGAGAAGTAGGGCATATGAGGTTTTCATGCCCTAAGAGAAATCTCCAAAGTGAAATGAAGACAAGACGGGGGGAGCCCGAAGACGTGGATGTGACTGCCGCTGAACAGCGGCAGGGAAACGAATAGAAGCCAGGACCACGGGGCGGGTGCTGGCCGGTTCTGTAAGGAAGGCCCCAAAAGTTATGATCTCTCAAACTCAGGATGGGAATACCATTGTCATCGACGGAGAAGTTAACGGAACTAGGTGTGAGTTAACCCTTGATACTGGAGCTTCCCGGACAGTTATCAGATACCAACTTCTGAAATCATTTTACAAAAGTCTTTCTGGTATAAATGTACAGCTCCTTACAGCTACTGGTCAGCACATAACCGTTCGAGGAGAAGGTATTGCTACCTTCAAGATTGGTGGAAGATCATACAGACACAAGGTGGTAATTGCTGACATTGTGGATGACTGTATTATCGGTTTAGACTTCATGAAGCATTACAACTGTAAGATTGATCTGAAGAACGGCACATTCAAGTGTAGAGATGAGGTAGTTTCTCTAAAGGGCAACACGTTGAAAAGTGGGTACGACGTCTATAGAGCTATCACTGCAGATGGTACAGTCAGTAAACAACGCGAGATAGTTCAAGCAGTATTGGAGGACTGTAAGGAAACTTTGACGAGAGAAGAAATTGCGAAAGCAAAGAAACTATTGAATACATTTTCAAACATGTTTGCTACACACGATGGAGACTTAGGAAGAACAGGAGTAGTCAAACATCAAATTGAGACTGGAAGCGAATCACCAATACGTTTGCGACCGCGACGAGTACCTGTCGCATATGAAAAGAATATAGACAAGATGATTGCGGAAATGTCAAACCATAATGTCATTGAATCATCTTCTAGCCCTTGGTGTTCTCCAGTAGTTTTAGTCAAGAAAAAGGATAACAGTTTAAGGTTCTGCGTCGACTACCGTCGTCTTAATGATATCACGAAGAAGGACAGTTATCCCTTACCTAGAATAGATGACACCTTGGATACTTTAAGTGGGGCCAAATGGTTTACAACTTTAGACTTGAAAAGTGGCTACTGGCAAGTAGAGATAGACCCAAGTCATAAAGAGAAGACAGCGTTCTCAACTGGAAAAGGACTATGGCAATTTAAAGTTATGCCGTTTGGGCTTTGCAATGCACCTGCCACTTTTGAAAGACTAATGGAGAAAGTACTGTCAGGGCTGATAGGAGAAGCCTGCTTAGTGTACTTGGATGATGTAGTCATCGTTGGGAAAGACTTCGATGATCACATACGGAATCTTCAACGGGTGCTCACCAGACTGCAGGGAGCCAACCTAAAACTTAGTGCTAAGAAATGTTTATTTTTCAAAAGAGAAGTGAGCTACTTGGGTCACATTATATCACAGGACGGTGTTCGAACAGACCCCAATAAGATAGTTGCGGTAAAGGAGTGGCCAGTACCTAAAGATAAAACTGAAGTCCGCGCTTTCTTAGGCTTATGTTCTTACTACCGACGATTCGTGAAAAATTTCGCGGATATTGCAAAACCACTACACAGACTCACCGAAGAAAAGAGGCGATTCACATGGGACAAAGAGTGCGAAGATGCGTTCAATGAGCTCAAGAACCGACTATGTGAGACTCCGATACTAGGCTACCCGGATCAAGATGGCGAATTTGTGGTAGATACAGATGCCAGTGGAATTGGCATTGGAGGTGTACTATCACAAGTAAAAGGTGAGCACGAGCAAGTAATAGCCTACTTCAGCAAGTCGTTGTCGAAACCAGAACGGAACTACTGTGTCACTCGGAGGGAACTACTGGCTGTTGTGAAGACGCTGCAGCACTTCAGCAAATACTTGTTAGGTCGGAAGTTCCGTCTTAGAACAGATCATGCTGCATTAAAATGGCTTCTTCAGTTCAAGAATCCGGAAGGACAAGTGGCTCGATGGATCGAACAACTGCAAGAGTATGACTTTGCTACTGAACATCGCAAGGGCAGAGCCCACGGGAACGCAGATGCATTGTCTCGAAGGCCATGTGAGGACGATTGCAAACATTGTACAAGACATGAAGGTAGAGAGGTTGCCCATATGAGGATACTAAGGACAGACACCATTAGTCCAGATTGGTGTGGGAAATTAATTCAGGAAGAACAACAACAAGATTCTGACATTAAACCAATTCTGGACTGGATGAAATCTTCGGCTATCAAGCCGCGATGGAATGACGTTGCATCTACTAGCACCACGACCAAGAGTTACTGGGCTCAATGGGATAGCTTAGTTCTTCACAATGGAGTATTATGTCGCAAATGGGAAAACACTCGAGGGGATGCATCTCATCTGCAGTTAATTGTGCCAAGATCCAAGGTTCGCAACATATTGGAAATGTATCATGATGGCTCATCAGGCGGGCACTTAGGAGTGAAAAGGACTCTTCTGAAAATTAAAGAGAGATTTTATTGGATACATTGCCGCGAAGATGTAGAAGACTGGATTCGGAAATGTAAAGCTTGTGCAGCTGTTAAAGGCCCACAGACGAGAACTAGAGCGAGTATGAAGCAATACAATGTCGGAGCACCGTGGGAGAGGATAGCAGTTGACATAGCCGGACCATTTCCGTTAACAGAAAAAGGAAATAAGTACATCATGGTTGTTATGGATTATTTTACAAAGTGGCCCGAAGTATTCGCTATTCCTAATCAAGAGGCAGCTACAGTAGCTGAGATACTTGTAAATGATGTATTGTCTAGATTTGGAGTACCCTTGGAGATGCACAGTGATCAGGGTAGAAATTTTGAGTCTCTACTGTTTCAAGAAGTATGCCGGTTAATGGGAATTCATAAGACGCGGACTACTCCATATCACCCACAGTCAGATGGAATGGTGGAACGTTTTAATCAAACCTTGGAAAGGCATTTAGCAAAATTGGTAGACAGCCAGCAAAAAGACTGGGACAAGTATATTCCGTTATTTTTAATGTCATACCGGTCTGCGGTTCATGAAACAACGAACGTTACACCAGCTTTAGCCATGTTTGGGAGACAACTTAGATTACCAGCGGATATTGTAACTGGAAGACCACCTGACACCCCGGAGAGTGTTACAGAATATGCCGCGGATTTGCGTAATAGACTGTATGAAATCCATGAACACGTACGGGCATCACAAAGCAAAATAAGTGAGAATACGAAGATTAGGTATGACAGGAAGACGAATCACATAGAATTTAAAGAAGGCTCGCAAGTATGGCTCCATAACCCAACAAAACGCAAAGGAAAATCACCAAAGCTTCAAGCCGACTGGGACGGTCCATACACGATAGTCAAGAAGATTAATGACGTTACCTACCGGATAAAGAAAATGAGTGGTTTAAGGAGCAAACCGAAAGTCGTTCACATAAATCGATTGGCGCCCTATAAAGGAAGTAATGATGCTCGGGACGAGCATGTCTAAGGAGAGGGTAGTGTTACGAAGACGGGTCAACTGTAATGTTTTTAGATTTTTCCACTACTTAGAGAACTTTTCAGCAGGCTGAAATATGATTTATGACCGTTTCGGGAGAGGGTCAATCACATATTCGAAAATCGAAATTTACATAATGTTGCCGTAGTTTTCAGGAGACTGAAACATTTTTTCAGTCGGTTTCAGAACACGTATAGGCGAATGTTACACTTTTCAGTAGACCCGTTTTCAGGCGTTTTCAGGCCTGGTTATATCCCTTTGATGAAGGAATATTCTAGAACGAATTTTCTAGGTGTGGGACAAGTACTGTTTGATACGCGAAAGAGAGGAAAGATAAGAACCTTCTCGAAGCTAGACCGAGAACTCTAGAACACCGTACGACAGGCACGTAGCAGTGTGCGAAAGAGATAGCGAGTACGCGCGTTCTAGAATTGTGCGATCGCTACTCAGTAGCGCTCCCGCCTAGAAAGTTCTCGTAGAAATATCGTTCGAGACTATTCCCAGGGATATATAAGCGAGCCAAAACGCGACCAATCAGTTCAGTTTCGAATGCGATTCCAAGCGATAAACACCGAAGAGAAAAAGTGCGAATAAGTGATACCAGTGATAAAGTGCTGAGTTATTTAAGTGGTTAGTGACAGTTTTTCATTGTGTGAGTTATTAGTGATTTTCTGTGCGTAATTTCAAGATATTAGTGTGAACGAATTCCTCGTAGATTTTATTGAAATAAACCCTTGAATAAATCGACGGCATTTTCTATCCGATCCCCTAGCTCGTAACAATATGGAAACAATTTGAATCTGTGGTCGGACTAACACCAATGCCATACTTTTTGCTATACATTCTGCGACAGTTGGTGACTGTTAAATTAAATTTATGAAACTCCTTTTTGTATTCTGTCTGTTATAATTTAAAACCTTAAAGAATTTTTTAATATTGAAGTTCCTTTGTAACTCTTTAACTCGCAATTCTGTTTCATTTTTATTTACCTCTTTTTAAAAGAAACTTATAAACTTAACTATACTTTTACTCAATCAAAATTAGGACTCGTTATAAGTTACAACAAATCACACAATAAATTCTAAACAGTTTGTAGACAAATCGGCCTGTTTTAACGCAAATCAAAGAAACGCAAAAAAACACATTTCATGGATGCGTTTTCCGCATCCAAGGCGGAGATAAAAAAGTTGCTCGCCCAATCTGGTTATAGAAATAAATCAATTTGAATGATTACGGGTCGATCCTTGGCCTTTTTCTAAGTCCTTGTTGGGATTACCGCGCTGACCGTTGGGTAATTGGCGTAATAGTTATGTGATTTATTACAGGTTTTGCCCTCTCTGTAATAAGTTTTGCTGACGACGAAAACTGAAGGCCGCTTTTAAGATTGCTCCACGAATTCAATGATTTTGCATCATCGCTGTTGTTCTTAAAATTATAATAATAAAGTTTGGATTTGTTACATACCGTTTGGATTTTTTCAATTCAAAAATTTCTTATTTGTTCCTTGTTAATCGATATCCTAACTTCCTACAGTACCTTTGATGGGAAATCCTTCACGGGTAAAGCCATCATTCGCTTTTCCCGAATATCTTCATGGCTTTCTTTCTCCATTCGCTTTCTACTTCTTCTATATCTTATATCCACCTTTTGTCTGTTCTGTGCATCTTGCTATAAGACTCGCCTGTCGCCACTTCTCTTTTAGGGTGGTTGTTCTTATTAATTATTATTAAAACTAAGTAAAATAATTGTTACATTTTTGTTTCATTAGATTTATATCGTTATTGTCCTTGATACTATCATCCTTTTTCACAAATGCTCTTTAGGCTTATGTATGGTATCTTATTACTCCGCCCCAATTTGCAAATGTGACTGTTCGGTTTGAGTGAGAAAAAAACGCCTTTATTGTTTAAGACATAGTCAGTATGAGGTAAAAGGTCTTAAATAGTTGGTATGGAAATATGTTTGAAAACATAATAAGCATGAATTTTTATGCCCTAGGATTTTTTGAGAAAAAGGGATATCGTAGGTGTGCGCACTGCTGGCCTGAATCCGCGATATCGATCTCGCCGCTTCTCGCTACTGCCAAATGAAGCATGTTATATGTAATGTATGTTTGCAGATTAATATACCGAAAGCACAAATCAAGTTTGTTTGATACATTTACAAGTATGATTCAAATTCCACAGAAAAATGCGAAAAAAGTTTTGTAGGATGGCTACAAGTTCCTAAACAGATCAATTTATTTTAGTTCAATAATTTAAAAAATATAGATAATTACATGCCTTCGAAGTAAAACATACTTTTTATTTCTCGCATTTATTTTTCCCATTTTTATCTTGAAAATAACGATTATTAAATTAATTTCAGGTGTTTATTAAAAACGATATAATCTACGAGTCATAGATTCTCAGAAATCAGAGAGCTGTTGATCTATCAACTGGACATGAAACTGAATCATTTATCTTTTGAAACACTAGTATAAATTATATGGCATACAAAATAGCATAATGCAGTTCAACTATTAAGCAATTAAAAATATGCTATCTCTAATTTTACATCAAAATTCCGTCTGCAAAAACTAACCTAGGAGTTAAGTCACCTCTCTTTCGAATTCTTCGCAAATATAAAAGAATAAAAACTGCATATCCAGAGCTGAGCTGATACATTTAAAAAAAAGCATTGTTAAGTGCCTATCTGATACCTCTTCCGATACTTTATTTGGTTATCGTTAAGAAAAAATACTAGTTAAATCTGACATTGGAGCTGTAATATTTTTATGTTTTGTAACATTTGTTTTCCGTAATTGTCATGAACTTTAAAAAGTTATACCATATAGCAATATATATTTTTGTAAACTTCATAAATGAAAAACAATATGAACCAAAAGTTTAAAAAAAAATTATTGCAGTTCAAATTTAGTAATAAAACAACTATCAATTTTGAATTTTTAAAATTTTAATCAACTCTATATTTGCTCTGTATCCATTAAAATCATCATGTAACGTTATATTGCAGCATTTATCTTCATAATGGTTCGTTACCACATAATAAATCGGTTATAGGAAACTATTAATGCGTAGTACATAATTTACATCCGACAATTTTGGGCAAAGTTTTGATTTGTATTAACTATTGTATTTTATTTTAAAGACACTTCCCGCTTGAACCGTTTCAATGGCGACCTAACTCTGGATTTCTCGTCTCGACGGCGTTTCTTTGTTGGCAGCACACACTTCAAAGAACTCCCAACAACAATTCTCTCCATTACTCTATACTGTTTATCGCTTAATGGTCTTAGCACTGCAAAATTCACACCCATCGATTTGCCTTTAATCAGATCATCTTTCAAAACTTGGTTTTCGTGTAGACGATTCTTGATGTACATGAGTAAATTGTCAATTTCAAAGTTGCTCAACTTTAAAATTGCAGAAATGGCCAATTTGTCGTAATCTTCTGAATCCCGCAGTTCCACTTCTAATTTGATATCGCTCTCGCTGGTCGGGTAGATTATTTCCTGGATCTGAAATCTATTGGGCCCGGCTCCGACCATTACAGCACATTTAAAGTTCGCTTGCTTTCCGACGACCGCATTGAGCCAGTCCGAGTTCCGTTCGAGCGCTGTGAGAAGGAAACTCATAAAGTCTCCGAGTTCTTTTTGCTTTTTGTACGTCACGATGGCTGCTAGAGCCACCTCGGGCAACGCCTCGATAACCCTCGAACTGCCATTCCGTTCATGTCCGGATTTCACGGAAGTTTTTTTGCCAAACATTTTGCAGGAACGCTCGAACAAAGTTAGAACATTTCTAATTACTTTTGGTACGCGTGTGCTTTGCTGGCGAAGAATTTTGGCGAAAAAAGCTGTTTTGATGGGAAAAAAAGTTGACGTTGTCAAAGGGAGTAATGGGTTTTTGTGACATACTGTTCAATGTAGGTTGTATATCTTATAAATGTTTTGGGTAAGGGTCCGACAAATTACACTTAATTAAAATTATCTAGACATTCACAGTCATAGACATATAACTCAGATTATTTAACAAATTATACATTCAATAATTATGTAGATTAATCAGGACATACATCATGTGGCATGTATGTTTAAAATACGTCTGCTACTATAGATTTTCTTTTTTTTCTATACGATTTATAATAACAAACACAAACTTATAAATTTCCATGCACAATAATAAAACAACTAAGAATATTTATATATAATTTCTTAGTAATTTTAAATAACCAGAAAGAAATTTTTAAGTTATAATGACAAAACATTTTTAAATAGATAAAATATTTTTAAGCCAATTTTTTGCTACTTAAAGGCTTACACGACAATCCCATTATGTAAACAACTTCTAAACTTGTTCAACGATGACCTAATCATAATTCTAACATTGAAAATTTAAAAGAAAAACGTGTGTTTCTTCTTAATAAACATAATTTTCGTTCTGTCAATAAAACCTCGGGTTGAACCCGGTGAAGACCGTATGGGAAAACGTGGCCCAATGTTAGTAAGTTGGTCAGTATACTTTGGGTACTGATTGCCATACGTCCGATCTAGTGATATTCCTCGTGTCGAAGATCTGTGCCATCGGAGTAGGAGAGTCACAGAATAGAGAGAGTCATGAACATGCTTATGTGAGTTCTTTCTTTACTATCTCCTGCGTAAATTTTTCAATAGATTAGCCATCGCCCATGATTCGGAAAAAACACAAATTTAAATAATGCAACAGAAACTGTTTATCTATGCATAATATTAGACGTTGACCGCGTTCATTCCCGTTTATTTAACGAGATATGTGCCAAATTTTAGTCATATCTGTTCAGTCGTTTTGGCGCAATAATAAACGAAGGCTTTGTAACAATCGTATTTCTGTAGGTATAACATGTGTGGCGGTATAAACGATAGTGTAGTATATTTAATTTGTTTAATACATATAAGAAGCATGACGAGCTGACGGCCAACTTCCAGTAGTGAAGAGAACGACAAGAAGAATAAATATAATATATAAAAAAGTTAAAAAGCTCTCTCGAAAAACAATCTTATTTAACGTACCTAAATTAGCGGACAGTCAGACTCACGAGTTATTAACTGTTTTCCACTTTCATAATAGTATATAGAAATAAAGTACGTAATGCAGCGTCAATAATTATTAATAAAATAATTACAATAACAGCAAACGATGCTGTAAATACTTGCTCCGGTTTTTGTAAAATTTATACAAAGCATTGTATTACAAATATTTTATTTACTAAGAAAAATCCACGTCAACACAAAATTATATGGAGCATATAACGAAACATTATTATTTAAAACAAAGATATCCTCACCAAAATCATCATCCATGAGATTAATTCCGTTACTGTTTCGCTTCGACAACAGCAATGTCACGTTGAACACGCACCCACACACGCGAAAGCCTTAGTAAACGTCATAACCAACGTTTACGTGCTTAATTAATACATTTCTCAAAGTTTTTCACTGTCACCAATAATATATATGATCCAGAAGCACTAATAGATTCACATATTAAAAGCACAAATCCCTATTTGGTCCCGAACTATATAAAAAACGTAAATTATTAGCAAACTCAGCGTAATCACCACTCCTTTTCTCTCAGATTTCTATGATAGCGAACAGCTGCGTTCGTAAATGAACCATAACAATGCACCTGACGCCATCTAGCGGTTTGTTTAGAAGGCTATGTTCTCGGTAGATTCATAATAGGTATAAATTTGTAGTTTAAAATATTACCAAACATGATACATAGATGGCGCTATACTAAAAAATATTTTTATTAGTTTTCAGATAAAAAAAAAGTGTAGCTACCGACAGACTACAAATTTGTACCCATGTTTATCGATTTAAAATAATTAGATTCGAATACAAATTTACTTTGATGTTAATTTCGATCAACCTTGATATCGACACAATGCAGTTAAAAGTAAAATTTTAAAATTTATTATCTTTAAAAAAATCTTGAGAAATAATAAAAAAAACAAAAAATTATCTCCACCGTAACAGTGTATCACACTGCCGTGACCAGGATTCGAACCTGGGTTACTACGGCCACAACGTAGGGTCCTAACCACTAGACGATCACGGCTATTGGAGAATATTTTTACAGAACAAAACTATTGATTATAAATTATTTTACTTTATATTTTAATCGTGATAAAAGTAAATTACATACAATATAGAAATTAATAATATAAAAAATTCAACAATAAACTATTATAAGAAGAATGTGAACATAAAGCCACTCAAAATTAAACTGGTAGAGAGCGCCGGATTCACGCCCACGTAACCCACTCTTGCCAAACCTGTTCCTGGATGTGTCATGCGGTTATTATGATGTTCCCAATTGAAATGACAAGGTAGACCGACATATTACTCCCAAAAATATCCATTCTATTCGAATGTTTGATGATGATGATGAAATTTTTTCTATGAAACAAAATTTAAATATAAAGTTGTAATGTAACATGAGTTTGACAAAGTATTAAACGCTACCAAATGAAAAGTACAAAAGACTTGCATGCAATATGTAAATATATGTCTGCAAAATCCTAAGGTAGGACTCGGAAGGGAAACTTAGTATGATCTATGACTCCCGTACGGATGTCAAAATGCAAAGTATGTCTCTGACGGACGGGAGTCAGGGGCGCTATAAAATTTAATGCATTTGGTTCGCTATATTTATATTTTCCAATGTTGTTTTATTTTTAATACTGAGTTTGGAGAGAGCAGTGTTGGCTTAGTGGCTCCAGCGTGCGAATATCATCTCTTAGATCGTAGATTCGATCTTCGGAAACTATCTTTCTATGTGCGCATTAACATTCGCTCAAACGGTAATAGAAAATGTCGTGGAGAAACCGGCTCCGTAGACCCTAAAAGTCGACGCCGTGCGTCAGGACTAGTGGACGATCTCCTACTTGCTTATTAGATTGACAAATGATCACGAATCTGAGGCCCAGACCTACAAAAAGAAAGTAACGACGGCGAAAGAATCAAAATCGAAAATTTTGAAATAACTTTAAATAAAAATTCAATTTTATTACTTTTAATTAAATCACTGTAGTTAAAATTTAAAATTAATATCCAAAACAGTGGGCAAAAAGTAGACTATATGGAATGTTCTACCTATATAATATATAAAAATGAATCCCTATTTCCCTTGGTCACAGCATCACGCGAAAACGGCTGGACCAATTTTGCTAATTCCTTTTTTGTTGTGTTTGTCATTGTCGGGAGAAGGTTCTTATGAAACAAAAAATAAAATAATTGAGCGGAAAGTTAGAAAAGGTAATTAAGTAATCTAGACTTCAATAGTATAGTATAATAGTAATTCAAACTTTTTTGATGTATACTTTATGGCGATTGACATAACATTGACAGAATGCGAGCTACAAATAGCATCAAAGAGGATGTAACATAAATTAAAATCGCTTAAAACAAATGATTTGATCGGAGTTTATAATATTGTTTATGATAAGAGTTGTGTATTGATAAAATACATATTACATTTATCATTTATTTCATTATCACTATTACTTTTAAAGTTCAATTTAATATCGAGTTTTGGTTAGTTTGGGTAGACTAAATCACACGTGACTAACATAGAATTTGCTTTACTTGGTTATAAAGAAGAATAAAGACAGGACAACGTCGGTCGGGTGCGCTAGTCTTGTTATAAATCACAACCCATTTTTATCTTTGTTAATTTATTCTTCACAAACAACATTAATAATTTATATTCTTATAGAATTCACTCGTCTTAAGTCTGTTCTGAGTGACTTCTGTTTTCTTAGTGTCCTGTATTTATGTTGACACATACATCAAAATCTTATAGAAAATACTACACAATACAGAATGTACATTTTTAAGTGAGTATCTATACGCTACACCTTTTTATTTGAATATAGATATTAAAGAGGTTGTGTTTAACGTCATCTATGATCTATGGATCCTTTTACAGTACCTAGTACCTAACGCGTGTGAAAAGTGACAAATTTTTTCTCTGTTTCTTTCTCTGCATGTGTCGAGTTCTTGGGGTCAATTTAGAAGCCCTTTACATTTAAATAGAAAAATATCTACTTACCAATCCAGCTTCCTCCTTACCATTCGGGTAAAATGTGACCGAGAATAATGGTAAGTAGATACATATATGGAAACATTTGTATACGTTGCACTATTTAGTAGACTTATAAGACTAAATACATTCTCAGACGAGAATTATCGCGAACGGTAAGTAGTACGAAGGGTGGGACAATTTTTAAATTGGTATAAAATTAACTGAAACTGTTCTTTATATCATATACTAGCAGACTTGGCCAAGCGTTGCTGTGGCTAAAGTTTTGGTTATATTACATAGTAGTAAACTATTCAAGGGAAACGGTAGGAGAACTTATTTGGAAGAAATAGCTAACCTATCTCTTAAGTTAGATCAAACTGCTCACGGTATGCCAATTTAATTTAAAATCGTTTCGGTAGTTTAGGAGTTCATCGCGGACAAACATCGTGACAGGAGATTTATATATTTCAAGATTTTATTTCAGTTTATACATTAACTATTATAGTTAATGTATAATCTGTAACTGTAACTACACTAAGTAATAAGAAAAAAATGTATTCTTCAAAGACTTCGTTTAATTTTTCTTATTAATTGTTGAAAATTGGGAAAAGGGAAACGAATAATAATATATAAATAATATTATATAAAAAAATGATCAAAACCTTTTTAGGTTTAAGGTATTATTCTCAGCGAGACATCAAATATGTACCTACAATTTAAATATTCACCCCCGTACTGATTAATCCATATACATACTGGACTTAGTGCTTTGATAAATTCAACATTGAGTGTGCCCACATACAATTCCTCAATGAATTTATATAAAACGTCTACGATACCTAACAAGTAATTTCTTTCATAAAATCCAACCAAAATGTTCGATGTTTGTTGGTTTGAAACACGTTCGATGTTCAATATTAAGCAACATCTTTTAAATCTTTCATATTATGTTCAAACCAAATTTTTCCTTACTTTACAAAAATGGTAAATTAATAAATATTCATTCCTTTCACGTATGTGAAATCTATTCAATCTGTCAAGAGGAACAGATCAGCTGTCCGCAACGTATCTAGTAGTAGTAGTGCGGCTAGTATGGCGTCTCGGATACTAATTAATTATAATTATTTTATGTATTCATATTTATATGTATTCAATTATATATTGAAATTTGGAACGAAGTTCCTTATCGCGCGTTGCGAAAGGGTTAAACAAAGATGAGGGAATAAAAAAAACAACTACTATACTAAAATATGGAGTAACTTTATTCAATATAACATACATTGTTTGTATTGTAACCTAATATGATCAAAATTCAAAATTATGTTCCTAGTTCTCATCAATCAATTAGTTTAAAATATTAACAGTTTGTATTGTATGTTCGTTGCACATAACTATAGACGGCAAATTAAAAAGCCTTTTCTTCACTTGGGTAGAGGTTCCCAAATCCGAATTTCCATGATTTTAGAAAACCCGTTCTTCATGGTCTTTTAAAAAAAAAATCTCCATATGCGTATGTATTATATTATCCCCAGGTTTTTAGAGTTGATAGAACTAAAACCCTTTCAAATAAGTATAAATTTGTACCGGTAACGTTTAACAAGAAATTTTATAATTGAGATTTACCATTAACTGTATTTAAATATGCGCATATTTTTTTAAGTGAAACTGAACTGGGCTGAAACTGAATCTGGGAAAATCTGTATTATTACTATGTTTATGCAGTACATGGCACATACACAAAATTCGCACTCCAAACTTAATACAAACTTATACCATTTTTATGGCAAATGACGTCATGTCAGCAATAGTGATGACATGACGTCACATACACATACATAAACAATGTTAAGATAACAATAATTCTAGATGTCTTATAATAATAAGCAAAGCTTTGTTTGGGTAATTCAAAATACAAGAAACGCACGCTTCGTTTTACTTCTAAGATGAGATGATTTTTTTATAGAATAGGAGGCAAACAAGCAGAAGGCTCACCGGATGCGGCCCATGGACACTCAATGCCAGAGATGTTAATGATGTTGAAACATGGCCTTATGGGCATAACTTTAAAAGCTTCCATTATTAGTATTTTTATGCGAAGTTGAAAAAATAATTAAAAATATAAAAAGGTGAAAAAAATATGAAATCTGCCTTAAACAAGGGGCTTGTGTATAAATTGTTGGATAATTGAACCCTCGTTGAACTTCAAGTAAGTGTTGCGAACCATCAGCAGTATCAAACAGTGGAACACTGAAAGTAAATATATATTATATATATGTACGCTTTCATAGTTTTATGGTAGCCCTGTGGTTCAGGGTGGGCAAAAACGCAATCAAGCAAGAGGAAAACGGTAACGAAAACGTGGTAGTTCAGATATTTAATTATGATTTGTTATTAATAGGTACATAAATATTTTTTTTAATAAATAAATTACTTTAACTACTAGGCGTAATTTGATAGATTGTGTCACTGTAAGGAATTAGAAATGTCACTGTCAATGTCACTGTAAGAAATAAGAAATGTGTATATAACTTGTTTAGATTTTCTTCAACTCATAACATTCAATGTGCCTGCCAGGTCTCTACGCTCACACAGAACTTTTAACCATCCGACTTCCAGAACCAACATCGGGTTCCGCGAGCCTCTTCACAGGATGTGTTCTGTTTTAGATTCTGTCAAATACATTGACCCTTTTTCGTGCTGCTCTACTGCTTCATTTAAAAATATTTTTTTAATACAGTTGCTCAAAAAGTGGCGTATTGCAGGGACGTATAGCGTTCGGGATGTGCGTTTTCTTTCCAACTGTCAAAACAATGTCTATTAAAAAGAAAAAACCAACCACGAAGTTTTTACAAAAAAAAAATCAAAAAGTTTTTATAATTCATGCAAATATTTCTAAAAAGAAGCTATTAATTTGTTTCAATATCAGATTTAATTATTGGATGCAGGTTAGGTTTCTTTTCATTTTATCTCATAAAATTTGATTTCATACCAATAAAAAAATTCTACTGAAGAATTGGCTGTATGGGCATAGTTCCCTTTGCCTACCCAGAATGGGTGAAGAAAAAAAATCTCTGCTTATATTTTTACGGTTGGCGCCATTTTCCAAAAATGTTCTTGCGAGTTGAGTTGTTTGTTGCACAAAATGAGTTATTTCGACGAATGACGATTTTATTTGAATGAACACCACCTGAACTTAGTAAAATTGTACAAAATGCTTCGGAGAACATTTTACCGGAAAAGTAAAAAAGTCGCTTCATATCTACATACGACGAATTTATTCCGTGGATAGAAGAGGAAAAAAAAGCAAATAGTTTAATTGAATTGCTTAATTTTTCCGCAACTGTATTTGTACGAGCCAAGGCTGTACATTTTGCGCACTTAGGTTTTCTTAGTTTTATAAGAGTGATGTTTCGCTATATACGTGCCAAGGCTCATACATCATGCCCAGCTACAAACGTGAAGATTTTCGATGTATGTACGTGCCATGGTTGTACATTTGGATCAGTTATAAGCAGGACGATTTCCTAAATCTTCGGAGTCACGCCCCGAGAGTATAGCCGGCCGCAGGCAGTCTCTTCTGCAATTAACTAAGTCATGGGAGTTACACCCCGAGAGCATAGCCAGACGTAGGCACTATCTTCGATTGTTTAATTATCATTTTATTATATCGCTCATAATCTATACGGAAGTGGTGAATATAAGATAATCTACAAATCTTCTATTATTTCTACCACCTGATGACCCAGGAACCGTACAGTATTAAAAATAGTTGTTCAGTACACGGGCGGAACCGTCATTGCAACTTGTTCCGGCTGTCAATCGGATTCGTCGGAACTCTTTGCAATGACAGGCTTTTCGCACTTGTAATGAAATATACTATAAAACAACTGTGAATGTCCTAATTCTTGTATCTCTCTTCTGTAGTTCTAGGTGGCATGGAAATCGATAACTATGTTCAACTTGTATATTCTAGTATTTTTATATTTAGAACACGTGTTTCGTAACAGTACAATTAAACAGTGTGAATAAATAAATATTATTTTGGTGTTTTAAATCAATTTCATATACGACGGTGATAGTATTTACTAACAATTTATTCATTTAAATATGATCTTTTTGTTTAATTTTAATATTTATCGTTCATCACTACTGCATTTTAGTTACTTTTTTCCATACGCCAAAGTATAACTTCTAACGCGTGTAATACACACTCTTTTCTATATATGTATCTGTTTTATTTCCAAATAAATATATAAACATATAACTAATAACTAAAATATTATCATTTGTAACATCTTTTAAAATTAACACGTTTTTGCTTTGTATAAATGTAATTAAATGTTTCTGCTAAATACTCACCATAAACCAAAACAACTGCATATAACGCTGGGTAATCACTAATATTGGTGAGAACACCAATAAGGCCGAAGGAAATAATAATAATTTTAACCACGCCAAAAACGAAGTATGCCTTCACATACCCCACGTGTTTCTGAAAAAAAAAACATATGGAACATATAAAAGCTAGTTTCGTAATATGTACTAACATAAATAGTCCACCCCCAATATAATAGAAAAAAATTGTTTGGAAAATTGTTTTAAGTTCCTATTAACGGTCATAATATTAAGCTATTAATTAATTTAAAAGGTATTTCCATATATTACCAATGCGTATGCAATAAATATTCTAGTAATGCGAAAGTATTCACGAATCGAAAACGTAGTAGCGCCTCTACAATCCGCGCATGCAAACAAAGCTTACAAGAAAGTCGAAAACAACTTTTGTATAAAAATGACAGTTCTTGTCGACAAATTTTAAGACATCTCGACTAAGCCCCCAGGCCCGCCAGTCAGTGTATAGCCAGATTGACTTCTATTTAGGTTAGAGCAGCACGAGTTCTTCTTGAAAACAATCTTTTATTAATTGCTTAAGGCGGCAAAGATATAGCCATAAATTAAATACGACTGTCATTTTTCCTCCCTTATCGGACATACGCTTTCAAGCTAGTGTAGGCTGAATAAAATTTGTTTTTAAATCTTAATTTACATTATAAAATAGTTTTCGTACAAAAAAGGTTCTTTAAGAATGTCCATAGCATTCTTTTTTTATGGCAATAGTTTATGCCAGTTTCAAGTAAAAGGTAGGTAAACTACACGCGAGAAGAAAAAAAAACATCAAAAGAAAACAAAGGGATAAGCTAGTTAAAAACATAATACATATTTGCATAACTATAAAATCTTAATATTATTATTAATTATGAAAGAAGATAATACAATATAAATTATAACAAATAAATATAGCATGCTTTAATGCGTCTTGATTCTCGATCTCAAAACGTCCAATTAATCATAGACAATATCGAAAAGAGTCTTGTACTTACTTTGATGACGCCCACAAGCAAGAACATCGTGAACATGAACTCAATAGCACTAAATGTTAGCGCTACCATTAATATAAGGTTGGATACACCAACTGCTGCCACAGTATAACCTTTTATTGCTTCGTCGAAATGTACGTCCTCCGCCATCACGTTTATGTAGATACAAACACCAATACATATCAGACACGCCAATCCTGTCAGGATCTGGAATAAAATGAAACACATTTTGGACTCATTAACAAATGTTATTCTTAACTCTTTTTTAATTATTGACAATCTTGCCTGGAGAATTGTAAATGTTTGTTTAAGGAAAAATAGGTTTACTGTCCTTGAAAGTAAATTATACATCAATACGTAGGTAGTGCAAACGTGTATTTACTCTCGGTTACTTACTCTCTTCCTGGTTACAATTTAATTAGAAATGACCGAATCAGCATGCGAGGAGGTGGTGTAGCGATTTATTTGCGTTCTCACATTCCCTTTTCCATCATTAACTCATCGCCACAGCCTCCACCTAGCAATGCAGCCGAGCACCTCCTTATAGAAGTTCTTCTCTCCAATTGTAAGCTTCTCTTTGGAGTCTTATATTCCCCGTCAACATCGGTGGACTACTTTGCTTCCTTTGAAGACGCAATTGATCAATTTTCTCCCTTGTATAAAAACACAATAATCATGGGTGACTTTAACACATGCCTGCTGAAAAATGATTCTCGCTCCAGGCGGCTTATTTCTTTGACTCACTCCTACAACTTACAAAACTTGCATCTCAATGCTACGCATAAAATCCCCGGTCTTACTCCGTCACTTTTAGATCTTATTTTTGTTTCTTCTCCTCACCTTGTGGCTAAGTATGGGCAACTTCCTGCTGTCGCTTTCTCACACCATGACCTTCTCTATCTCTCCTTTAATGCGAAGCCACCCAAGCAGAAATCGACAGTAGTTATGCGTCGCAGCTTTGGGGGAATCGATCATGAGAGCCTGCTTAGTGATGCATTCAAATTTGACTGGAGTGGTCTATACGACTTAGCCTTCCTCGATGACAAAGTTGAGCTGTTCACCTCTTCTATTACAAACCTCTACGATAAGCACGCCCCAGTGAGACGTGTTAAACTTAAACATTTACCTGCTCCCTGGCTTTCTGATGAGATAAAAAGTTTGATTCACAAAAAAAATAGAGCCAAAGCTAAAATGAGAACCGCCAAATCTGATGCAGAGCGTGAAAAATATAAAGTAGTTCGTAATCGTTGTAACACTCGCTGTCGTGATGCTCAAAGACAACATATTCACGATTCAATATCCAATGGCGACACCACGAAAATCTGGAAGTTCCTCAAAAACTTGGGGATTGGCAGAGCGGCACAGAATAATATTTCTTCAGCTATTGATATAGACAATCTTAACTCTCACTTTACCTCTTCTACTACCCATGATAAATCTTCTCTTGAGAAGACACTCAATAATCTAGCATCTCTTCCTACTCCAAACTTCATTCCCTTTAAGTTCACTGAATTCACCGAGTCTGAAGTGGAGGGTTGCATCCGGTCCATCTCTTCGGATGCTGTCGGATGTGACCAAGTTAGTCGAGCTATGATATTACCTATCTTGCCAGCTGTTCTTCAAGTTATTACTCATATCTTTAATTATTCAGTTAAGGCTGGTAAATTTCCTACTTCCTGGAAAGATAGTTTAGTCATTCCTATTCCCAAACGGCCTGATCCTACTAACCTATCTGACTTCCGGCCCATTTCCATTCTACCATTCCTTTCTAAAGCTCTAGAGCGCCTTATACACTCGCAGCTTAGCGGATTTCTGAATAAGAACTCCATTCTAGATCCTCTTCAATCGGGTTTCCGCCCGGGGCATAGCACGACTACTGCATTGGTTAAGGTCTCTGACGACATTCCTCGGGGGATGGATGATGGGCAGCTCACTGTTCTCACTCTGCTTGACTTTAGCAATGCTTCAATACTGTGAACTTTGAAATTCTGCTTGGGTTGCTTCGTTCTTTAAAAATCTCTCCATCCGCTATTGCTTGGTTCGATAGCTATCTCAACGGTCGTCGCCAGCGTATTAAAATTAATGATACACACTCGCAGTGGAATAACGTAAGTACTGGTGTTCCGCAGGGTGGAGTACTTTCGCCTCTTCTATTTTCTATCTTTATTAACACATTGACAGCACGTCTCTTGGTTGATTATCACCTTTACGCTGATGACCTCCAAATTTACGTTCAGTCTACACTGGATCGACTTCCTCTTGCGATTCAAACAATAAATGATGCTCTTCAAAATATAGCCAACTGGAGTAAAGACTTTGGTCTTAAAAGTAATCCTACCAAGAGTCAAGTAATTATCATAGGAAGCCCTTTCTTTATTTCAAGAGTCAAATGGGCTCAGATCCCTGGCGTTTACCTTGACGGTGTGGCTTTGGCTCTTAATAAAAATGTTAAAAACCTTGGGGTCTTCTTCGACCAAACGCTATCCTGGGGTCATCACGTAAAGGAAATCAGCCGTAAACTATACGCCGCGTCAAATTCTCTGAGACGTCTTTCTAATTTCCTTCCTATCCGCACTAAAACTATGTTAGCGCAATCTCATCTGCTTCCTATTCTCGACTATGCGGACTCGTGCACTTCCGATATGAATGAAGAGCTACTCAACAAGATCGAACGCCTGCAGAACTTCTGCATACGTTTTATATTTGGTCTTAGAAAGTATGACCATGTGTCTAAGTTCCGCAGGCAGCTGGGGTGGCTACCTATTAGACTCAGACGTGACGCTCATATTCTTCATCTTCTATATTCAATTCTTTTCAATCCCAAAACACCTTCTTATCTTAAAAATCATTTCAAATTCTTAGGTCCTTCCAACTATACGCTACGCTCTTCCAATAGATGTCTATTGGAAATTCCATCTCACAGCTCTTCCTTCATAGGCAATTCATTTAGGATTTCTGCCGTTAGACTGTGGAATAAGCTGCCTGAGTCTATACGATTGGCTTCCTCCCTATCGTCTTTTAAAACTCTTCTATATAAATATTACCTAACCTTGTCATATCCTGATCAATCGTGACCTGTGTAATTCTTGTACCTCCTCTTCTTTTTGTATATTATGTAATTCACTATTTGCAATTCTAGAATCTGTAAGATTAGCTTTTTAGTTTTATTTAGTTATTAATATTGTTTTTTTTCTATAGATATATAATTTTTTCTATAGATATATAAGGTTTTATAGATTAATATATATATATTGTTTTTTATATAACTTCTGGTTATGCACTTCTTGCACTTATCATTTTTATTTATTGTTTTCTTTTTTTACTAGGGTTGCCTGGAAGAGATCGCTTGTTAGCGATAAGGCCGCCCGTTGCATCCCTTGTAATTTATATGTATTGTGTTATTTGTGTTTCTTTCTAGCAACGAAGTGTTAATAAATAAATAAAAATAAATAAAATATATGAGATTTTTTTTCTTTTTTTGATTTATGATTAAGATTTGTCTTTAAGCGTGGTAGCAATTTAGTTTTCTTTAAAATATTAACATGTCGTTTGTTTAATGTTTAATCTTGTTTTTGTTATTAATAGATTGACTTATGTGTTCTATTTCAAATATTTTGTTTATCAACGTAAATGAATTAAAAAATGTTTTCGCTTTGTGTATTGTCTTAAGAATTTTCTTTTATATTGTACGTTTGTCTAAACATTAACAAATACAAATTACATGATGTTCGAAATAACTTTAATGTTCTTTAAAAAGAACAAATTGGAAATACAAATATGAGAGTCGCAAACTGAAGCTACTAGGCCAACACTGCTCTAGATAGTGAATATGACTTACCACATTTAGAATAGCCCAGATGAGCGAACCCGTCTCCACCTCTATACAATGTAAACATTTGCCGTTGTAACACATCGTGAAAACCTGAAAAAGAAATATTTTATTACTATATTATCATAGTAGGTAGGTTTAAGGTATAGTTCCACTATTTCATGCCGGTTGTACACACGCTAGACAGCCCAAGACAGGCCGAGCGCGAGACTGTACAATAGGGATCTCGTCTCTTCCTCGCAGTTAGTCTCGTCTTTCTCGGTCGGATTTTTGGGCATGAGTCAAAGGGTCTCGCGAGTTAAACGAGAGCGATCTGTACACACTCGTTCAATCACTTGTTCGGTGACTGTGGTATTTCTGTTGCGGTGCATAGTAACCATCCTCCATCTTCTTCTTGGCCATGGCTTCGTTTTTTTATGGTAAACGTGAAGAAAATTATAATAACTTATTCCACGCATACAAACAGCAGCAGCGGTTTCCACGTCCTTTATTAACGGTGTAAATACAATTAACCATAACGAGTGTGGACAGGCCGCGCTGTTCTCTTGGTCTTCTCGGTTGAGAATCTCGCCGAGTGTGTCGGCATCAACTCGCTTTTGATCAAAATATCTAATCTGATGATAAAGCCTGACACCTCGAACAACAGGATAACGTAGTTGGTGTAGGTGTTCAGCCTCGTGTGCCTGACACAAGCTGTCAACTTTGTATGTCTAAGGCAAGTCGGTCCTCGTGATGTTCTTCTTTTCTTTAAGGACTTACTTTACTTTTGAGAAAGTCCATTGGTGCACAGCCGGAGATCGAACTTACGACCTCAGGGATGAGAGACACTCGCTGTTACCACAAGGCCAACACTGCTCCAACCATACAAATATATTGCTGTATTCTGTGATGTGTATAGTATCATAATTCGTCTCGATGGCTTTATTATCGTCTTAACGTCTCTTATTCGCTTGTCAATCTTCATCATTGTTAGCAACATGAAACGCAATGGGTTGATACCAGGGAAACAACAATCGTCGCATTGCGTAATAGGTGAGTTATTAAATTGAGTATAATAAACATCAATGTGCTACATGGCTCAGTAAAAACGGCAAAAGCTTGTAACATACTTGAAAAGTTTTCGATGAATGACACTTTTATAAACAAATACTCATATTACATTTTTGGATTGGGTTAAGTGTAAATACAATAATTCATTGTATGGGTTCTTGGAACACTTAAGCAACAATCAATGATGATGAATACAATCATTTGTTTGGGCTATTGCTTATCTAAGAATTTCAGACATTTTAACTGTGTACTTACAGTAATCTCCGTGTTCGCACTAAAAATGCTACTTCGCAAAATACAATAAAAATAACCCGTCCGGAAAAGTTTACGTAATACTTATATTACTAATTCATATTATATTTTCTTATTATAAATTAAAATTATGCTACGTACCCATCTTTAGATGCGTAAACGACAAAAACTTCGGGTTAGCGTATATTTAACACATTATTGAAACTTAATTGATTTACTGACGCTGTTTTAGCGAGTAAATTTGACCGTTACATGTATCGCTCCAAAAACATTCTTTGGAATTTGTTTACATTATCTACATTGCAGTATCAAATATCCAAGAGCATTACTATGAATTCACAGCATACATAAACATAAGTATATAGGATATATAAATATCAAATTACAAACTTATCAACGGAAGTAATTGATGATAAAGAGTGACATTTAAACAAATTCAACACACACATTTTTTTAAACTAGATTCTGTTCAATCATAATAACTTTAATAACTTTTTTAGCTTTAAATCAACAAAATTAACTGATTATTTCACTTAAGTAAATTTGTTACAGTATTTTAAGATAAAAGTAAAATTGATCGACTTTCAAATCTTTCGAAAGTACATATATTACATTCGTTTTAATATACCTATACATATATAAAAAAGGAACATCATGATGACTTTTAGTTTTAATGTGTGAATTATCATATACATACGTATATACTATTATACACTTACGATTTTTAAGACAACCTAAATAGTAATTCAAATACATATAAACAGCGTGACCTTCGTTTTTAAAACATACTACTTTCTTCAAAAATTCAAATTCAATATTCAAAAATCATTAATTCATATAGGTAACAAAATGTACTTATGAACGTCAAAAAATAAATACATTTACTAATATAATTTAACAGTTACTACTAATTCGATAGAATTCCATTATATTACCCACACCAACTAACCTACATAAAAACATTAAAAAATTAAACTTACATTCCTAAATCTTATAACTAATATAGCAAGCAACTCTTGTGAACTCAGCCAGTGTACAAACAAATAGATATTTTGTTGATTATCTGTATTGCTCGCGTGAGTGGCGCTTTGCTAACCAAGTTGGAATGTGCGCACGGTAGATCTAAAAGTTTAGTCGTAAAACTCAGGTTTCTACTTGGGTACTCGTAGATCCAGTCTCTCCATTATATCCGGATTATGCACCCGACCCGTAAGAATCTTAAATAAATACACTGACACAGCTAGCTCTCTTCTAAGGCGTAGCTGGACGTATCCCACCATACCCAGAACAAACAGGGTCGGGTAGATAAGCTGATAGAAGGGATACACTCCATACAGTCTCTTGTAGAGGTAGCGAGTGAACTTAATTTGTACTCGCTCTAACATAAGACTGTATTTAGCCTCATATGGGACCCACACCATTGCGTTGCACTCCAAGTGACTTCTCACTAGCGCGTTGTATAAGATTTTGATCGCACCGATGTTCTCGAAGCCACAAGCTGTTCTTATTACGAACCCCAGATTTCTGTAGGCCTTTTTGCATATCATATCTACATGGTGCGCAAAACCAAGATTCGTATCAAAATAAACTCCCAGATCCTTGACCTCTGAGACTTTAGCTAACGTTAGCCCACTGATGGTATAATTGTTCCGAGTGATTAACCGTGCCCTTGAGAAAGAATGACTTTGCATTTCGCCAAATTAAACTCTAATCTATTTCTCCTGCTCCAATTAACCACTCGATCAATGTCTTCCTGCAGCCGAATGCAGTCAGCTATACTCTCTATAGGCATGTACAGTTTGAGATCATCAGCGAAGAGCAAGCACTTTGCATTCTTGACAACTTTCGGTAGGTCATTCAGCATTATCAGAAATTCCAACGGTCCCAAATTGCTGCCTTGTGTCACGCCTGATCTCGTAAAGTAAGCCTGATCTACACCCAGCGTATTCCACGTATTGCGTTCGATCTTCCATAAAACTGGCCATAAAGTTTAATAAGTGTGGAGTGAATCCTATATGTGCAAACTTCTGGAAAAGCACGTCATTATCGACCAGATCAAACGCTTTTTTAATGTCGAAATAGGCAGCGTCTACCTGTTTTCCACTACTGGGCTAATATTAGCCATATAATTTAAGAGGTTGCTAGTGGTACTTCGAAACCCCTGTTGCGCTTCAGATAGTTGGGGACTCACTTGATTAAATATGCATTTTTGAAGTGCCGCTTCCAATACTTACTTCACACTTTTACTTACTACATATATATGTATATGTAATACTTCTAATTTAATGGACACAGTTAAAAGCCTTTGATAAATCGCAAAAAATCTCCAAATGCATTATGAGAATTTTCCTAAGAATTTAAAATCTCAAAAATTAATTTAATGCCAGCATCGGCTGTGGAATGACCTCTTGTAAAACCATACTGCTAGCTATGCATCAGTTTCTTATTATTAAAGTTTATCAATAATTGATCAAGTACATTTTTTTCAAACAAATTTACTCTATGCAGGTAGCATTTTGTCTAAAATTTGTGGGATCAGAATTGCTGCCTGTTTTAAATATCGGTATGATTTTGCTTAGCTTCATCTGGTCGGGAAAGACTCCACAAACTATATTACATTTATTAAATATTATAGCCAACTCTGAACTTGATAGCAACCATTACTGATTGTAAAATGAATACAGATACACCCCAAAGATCCATCGTTTTTTTTTTAATTTTAGTTTTTTGCGGCTAAATATATATGTATATAAACTCATGAGTACAAACATTCATTTGCAATAATAAAAAGGCGGCTGATGGTAAAGAATCTAGAATGCTGGTTGTATTTAAAGGCATGTTTTTATTATCTCAAATGGCCAATTCATTGATATTATTAATTATTTTTCCAATAATTTATTAATTTATTTATTAACACTTCGTTGCATTACATAAAAGAAAAAATAAAATAAACATAATTTAATGTAAAGCAACTGGCGGCCTTATCGCTTTAGAGCGATTTCTTCCAGACAACCACTCTAATTATTAATAATAAAGTCCAATTTAGTAATTTATATAGTATTCAACAAAGTTATAAATTTACAAAATCAACACATTTTTAGATAATATAAATTACAATGTGTTTCTGTTATTAATAATAAAATATCACTGTCATTACACAGCATTTATATTATAAAACATTCGCCCTGTGGAGTACTTAAATAAAAATAATAAAACAATAAACGGGAACTTACACAAAATTTCACTGAGCCAACCAACACCGAGATATATACCAAACGCAGTTCACCCACGTCCTCGGGCGCGCACCTCGATTGCAGACGGTAGACTGAAATATGAATTGAAAGAATGTCAATATGAGTTATGTATTGAAAGTTGAGTTTACAATGCTGCAAGCTTTTGAGTGAATAAAGAGATACTTGATTTAATAATATGTAATTTAGTTATCATATTTCTATTAATACGAGTATTAGAGATTTAAGTTTATTAATTTATTTTCTTTTTCTATGATTTTGTTGGTATTCGCGTATCAGTTTCATATTTATTTTGGCACAACCTGTCTGTGCCTGCCTGATAAATAATCGTTAGTACGAGAATCAAACCAGACCACATAGACGGTGTAATATGGTGGAGTTCAATAAATACAGTAATTTGATTTAAACCAAAGACTCATGGAAGCTCCATTATCTTATCTTTTGTTTAGTATCACACAGATGGGCAGCAAATGTTTGGTTACAAAGTTATATTCTGAGTGGCAACTGTAGATATTTCTACTTATCTGAATACAAATACCATTCTTTGTGTATGAATCTTATTTTATATAAGGATGACGTAAGTGGTTGGTATTTCCGGGTACTGCCTCAAAGGCAGAACCCGGAAATATTTTGTCCCGCCCAAGGGACAAACCTAAAAATCATGGCTGACCAAAACTAAAAAAACCTACATTCACTAACCCAACCTATGGCTTTAAATGAAAAATAATAAATATATATTTAAAGTAACCTAACGTACGATTCTAAACAAATTATAATAAATATACCTAACCTTTAACACCACTACCTATAAATATAATTAGATGTAAGGGTTACATGGTAAAATAAAACATTTTTATTCCAGGTATTATTTTTTATTTATATGTTCATTATATTTCTATACAAATTTACTAGCACCATATTATTATTCACTGAGTCACATGTGAAATTTCTAAGCAAGTCTTCTAATGTCATCCCCCTGAACTTGTAATATAAATATACCAAACAGTACTCTCCACACACCGCTGATAGATAATCTTGAACCGTAACGCTATTGTACCTCCACATGCAAGAATTCCTCCTTAAAAACCCTTCTATTGCCTCAATAGGTTTACGTCCAAATGAATCAAAATATTCACCAACTCTTTCGACGCTTATATGTATAGCCACCCAATGAGACCCCGGCTGTGAATTAGGGTCAAGATTGCATATTATAAATGCTGGCACCTGAGCATAAATTGGCAATCGATTTGAAGGATATACGTTGCTTTGGAGGCTGGGATGTATCATACGAAGACTCATTTGCACTTCTAGTGTGTTCATACTTTAATACGCGTTTACTCAATCTTATCAAGATCTCCACAAATGCAGCACAATGCATTGAGTTTGAAAACTCAAGCCAATCTGTACAGGTGTCACCAGTATGTAGGGATAATAATATTATTACAAAGCCAAAGTTAAATGTAATGTACTGTGACCAAATAGGCCATCAAATAAGCCAATTTTTAAATAAGGAACAAAATCTTTTAAACAGCTGTTACCCAAATGCTACTTTTGGATATATTGTGAAGAATATTGTAAAAGAGTCTATAAGTAAAACTAATAATCTAATTATATTTATAGGCAATAGAGGGAATTTAAACAAAAAAGAGCTAATTAACTGCTATGAAAAATTATGCTCACTTCATCCAAAAAATCTGATTATGTTTACATTCCCTTATAGTAAAAACTTCACTCAACAAGAAAATAATGTAAGACATATTTTAAATCAGACAATGCATACATTTGCTATGTATAATAAAAACTTTACACTTATTGATACCAATAGGTACATAAGTTGTAATAATTACTTTTTGACAAAGGATAGATATAATCTACCTACGTATTTGAAAAGACAGATAGCTGATTCGCTATCATATTTATTGTTTATAACAGCCAAGAATTTGGCTCGACAACCTGCTTCTATTGAGCAGGTTTTAGTTAGTAAGACCTTGGAAGATATTCCAAGACATAGTATTTATAATTTAAATTAGTTACTAAGACAACAGAGAGTCTCTCTGGCAAAGAATTAGTCAGTAAGATAAGTAAATTTAAGAATAATAATAATAAAACTATCAATCTGGTTCACCAAAATATACAAGGCATGAAAAGTAAATTACTAGAAATTGAGTTGTTTTTGAGCAGTGAAAATATTGACATATTGTGTATTTCAGAACACTGGTTAAAGACATGTGAACTTATGTTCAATTTTTGCAATCATCAGATTGGTAGTTCGTTCTGCAGAGGAAATGCAATACGCGGTGGCTCATTAATATTGCTTCATAAAAAATTAAAATTTAAAGAAAGGAAGGACATAGTGAGCCTCTCTGTGGAACGCCTTATTGAAGTATCTTGTGTGGAGCTGGAGCAATTTATCATTGTTAGTTTGTATAGCCCTCCTTCAGCTCAATATGATAGTTTAGAAAAAATATTAGAGCAAGTTCTGTACAAATTGCAAAAATCCAAGAAAAAGTTGGTCTTTAGTGGAGACTTTAATGTAAATTTGCTTGACAACTGTAATTCAAGTAAACGTATGCTTAATCTGTTTAAATCATATAATTTAATTAATAATTTTATTGTACCTACTAGGGTAACAGCCACCACGGCAACATGTATTGACAATATCTATAGTAATATAGTTCCTCTCAACACCTGTATTATCAACAAACTTACATCTGACCACTCTGGTCAATTGTTTGAATTTCAAAATATACTTAAATGTAAAGATCCAAAAAAGACAATATGCACAATTCCTGTAACATATGATCGGTTAGACAAATTTAGAAAAAAAATTATATTTAATACGCCATTTTTGCGTAGTAACCAATGCCCTAATAATTTATATAACACATTCTTTGAATCATTTATTGATGAATTCAAAAATGTGTTCACTCCAAAGACTTTTTTGGTCTCGGAGAAACCTACCTTTTGTGACTGGGCACCTCCGGAACTACACAAAAAAAGGCTAAAATTGTATGAATTGTATGATGAAAAACAGTATAATGACAGTGAAGAATTTAAAACTCATGTTAGGACATTTTCAAAAAAATTTAGGCAAGAGTGTAAAATCGCTAAGGCAAAACACTTAAGTAATAAAATAAACAACAGCTCTGATAAGATAAAGGCTACTTGGAAAATTATAAACGAGGAGACTGGAAGAACCTCCAGAAAGGATTCTGAATATAAGATGAACATAAACGGTAAAGTAATTAGTTCCGACCTCGAAGTAGCCTCTGCATTTGAAGAGTTTTTTACTAATATTCCACTAAATACAACCAGCGTTCTAAATTCTTCGCCATCAGCCGCCCTTTTATTATTGCAACAGAATGTTCCTGTATGCAATCGTGAGTTTATATTTAGCCGCATTAGCTGCAATGATATTATAAAAACATTTAAACAGCTAAAAATAAAAAAAACTAAAGATCTTTGGGGTGTATCTGTTTTCATTGTACAATCGGTAATCGATGCTATCAGTTCAGAGTTGGCTATAATATTTAATGAATGTATAGATTGTGGAGTCTTTCCAGACCAGATGAAGTTTAGTAAAATCACACCGTTATTCAAAACGGGCAGCACTTCTGACCCCACAAATTTTAGACCCATATCTGTGCTGCCTGCATTGAGTAAAATTTTTGAGAAAATAATTCTAGATCAATTACTGATACATTTTAATAATAATAAACTTTTGCATAGCCAGCAGTATGGTTTTACAAGAGGTCGCTCTACAGCCGATGCTGGCGTTAAATTAATTTCCGAGATTTTAAATGCTTGGGAAAATTCTCATGATGCCATTGGAGTTTTTTGCGATTTATCAAAGGCTTTTGACTGTGTCCATCACGAAATCCTTATCAAAAAACTTCAACACTATGGCATTAGCGAAAAAGCGCTAAATCTTATGGAATCATACCTGAGCGATAGAATTCAGAAGGTAAATGTAAATGGAGCTATATCACAGGGATCGTCTGTTACTATGGGCGTACCGCAGGGCTCCATACTTGGTCCCTTCTTATTCCTCGTCTATATAAATGACCTACCATTTCTTGTAAAGGAGCTTCACGAGATAGTACTGTTTGCTGATGACACTTCGCTTTTATTTAAAGTGAAACGACGAAATCCATCACTTGAGAATGTAAACAGTGCCATCTCCAGTGTGGTTCACTGGTTTAGTACAAATAATCTTAAGTTAAACGAGAAGAAGACAAAATGTATTAAATTTGAAACTACAAATGTAAAAAGTAGTCATTCTCAAATAATAATTAAAGACGAGGAAATAGACTTTGTTGATAGTGCGGTGTTCTTGGGAATTACTTTAGATAGTAAACTCCAGTGGGGCCAACACATAGAAGGTCTTTCGAATAGGCTAAGTTCTGCAGCGTTCGCAGTGAAAAAGATACGCGATCTTACGGATGAGAATACAGCAAAGCTCGTTTATTTCAGCTATTTTCATAGTATCATGTCATATGGTGTTATTTTGTGGGGTAATGCCGCTGACATTAATTCGATATTTGTAGTGCAAAAACGGGCTATAAGAGCGATCTGTGGGTTGTCCCCACGGGAGTCAGTCCGAAATAAGTTTAAGGAATTAAATATTTTAACTTTGGCAAGTCAATACATTTATGAGAATATTTTGTATGTGCGGAAAAATATAGATATCTTTAAAAAGAATAGTAGCTTCCATAATTATAGTACTCGTAATAAAGACAAAATTAGCGCACCAACCACGAGGCTGCATAAAACGAGTAATTCTTTCCAAGGCAATTGCATACGTTTTTTCAACAAAATCCCTAGTGAGATACAAATATTGTCAATAAATAAATTTAAATCGTACATTAAAGTAAAACTGCTTGCTAAGGCCTATTATAATATAAATGAATACTTAAACGATCATAGTGCTTGGATATGAATTGCTTCAGTATAAATAGGTAACGCGATAGAATCTCTCGGCTGCATTTTCAGACTATGGGGCGATCGTCGACATCTACGACTTTTTTTAATGTAAAGTGGGAACAAACCGTGATTCATGTGGTATCAAATTATTTCAGTATAATTAGTATTATTACTATTTTCTTGTGTAGCCAAGTGCACATTTCAAGGATCGTCATGCTCACTCAAATGTCATTGCTTGTGGCGGCGTCCATGCGTCGGGTTGTCTCTCTCCCTAAAATATGGCGAGGGGGCCGATGGCTGGCCATGCGTCATACTCGTGAACGGGTGCTACTTGTGGTGACTGGTCGTACTTGAATTCGTGTATGCGGTGATATTAGTTGTTTATACTACGTATTTGCGTGTTGTTCTCACGAGTGTGTAAGTGCGTGCTCCTATTTCACCATGCCTCCTGCTGATAGAGGACAAATCTTTGCTTTTAATTTGTTTTTTTATTCTTTATTACTCAATATGTCATATGGAACATGGTGTAATGGTCGCAGCTCCTTACAAGCATTGTGTAAAAAAAAACTTACTTAAAAAGAGTGGCGGAGAGTTTATTGCCAGTTCTTCTCTTCCGTTCTACGCCCTTGATTTGAGAACTGGCAGTAAATGTAAATTCACAATTTTTAAATTTTTTGACGTTCATAAGTGTACATTGTTACCTACATGAATAAATAAATTTTGTTTTGTTTTGTTTTTTGTTTTTGGTCATTACAATTTTTTTTGTATGTAATTAAGTTAATCATTAATAAATTCATAATCAATAAATTTTTATTTTACATGTATTATGTATATACGTATACATTACCATATAAATATCAACCATTTTTAAAATATCAACTTAGTTTTACTCCTTTCCCTGATGAAGACAGGAGTCAAAAAATAATGATTCATTTTATTCATCCCTTTGCTGCCATCGTAGCAGGACCGAGTGGGTGTGGAAAATCTAACTTTGTTGCAAATTTCATTAAGCATAAAAATAGTATATGTAATGAGATTTTTTTGGAAATTACATGGTGTTATGATGAAATGCAACCGCTATATAATATACCCGGTGTAAATTACCACCAAGGACTACCGGAATATCATATGTTTGATGGTAAAAATCCACATTTGATTATAATAGATGACTTAATGAGGGAATCTGATGGGCGAGTTGTTGATATATTTACAAAAGGCAGTCATCATAGAAATTTGAGTGTTTTTTACATAACCCAAAATTTATTTCACCAAGGAAGAGGACAGCGCGACATTTCACTTAATTCAAGTTATATTATTTATTTTTAAAATCCCCGTGACAAAACACAAATACGATTTCTAGCTAGACAAGTTTCACCGGAAGACACGAAGTTTATTGAAGATTCATATACCGATGCTACTAAAGAAGCTCATGGTTATTTAATGATTGATTTGAAACAAAACACTGATGATGCTCACCGCATAAAATCTAAAATATTTGAATCTTGTAATTTTTGTACAATATATGTTCCCATGAAAAGGTATAAATATCTTTGTAATCAGCCACTCTAAGTCAGTATTGAATCATGTATCAACGAATAACAACGCATAAGGAATTGTTATCAGCTTTACATAAATTAAAGCCCAAACATCGTAGGATATTATTGAAGTCTTGTAATAATCAAGAAATTAACTGTATTTGTGAATGTATTCACAATGTTTTACAAGGAAAAGTACCTTTAAAAGAGAATACAAAAACCAAATTAAAAAAAATTAAAAATATCTTACGTAATCTGATCAGTAAAGGTAAAAGTTTTGAATACAGGAAAAATATATTAATACAAAAAGGAGGGTCCTTTCTTCCAATAATTTTGGGTACAATTCTAAGCACCCTTGTAAGTTGTTTTAATAAATCACAATGAACACAAAAAAAATGCTTCTCGTTGAGCAAGACTTTATTGATAAACTGAAACATCAGAATGAAAATAAAGCAACACCGCAAAGTAGATTGGATTTAGAAATGGAAAAAAATTTTTCAAGTAAATTGGATGATCGCGAAAAATGGGCGCTTTATCTACAAATTTTACAAAGATACTTACATTACTCCAAGGAAGAACGTCAACCTCAAGAAATAACAATAACTGAAAAGGTAATAAATGATAATACTAACGAAAACCGTAACATCAATAATATAACTACTAGTGAAAATGAAAAAATGCTAAATGTTAAACAACCCTCAACGGGTGAAGACATCGCATATGGGTTACCACCTAAAGAAATATTAAAATTAATTCCTAAAACTTATATGAGGAGGGGTGAATTATTGATGGATACAATATTAAATAAAACAGATCAATTGCAATGGAATAATAATGGAACAGTTGTCATTAGTGGACAAGAGATACCAGGAAGTAATATTATAGATTTAGTGAATGACATCTTAAGACCCTCGAAGAGATCCGATCCAATCGGTTGGGAAATATTCGCCAAGTTTTTAAATGATATAAATACCCCACTAACAAACATTGGCAATCTGAAAAGAATCAAATATATATCTAACCTTAAAAGTATAGATAAAACATTGATTCAAGAACCACAAACTGAGGTTTCTTCAACGCCAACTCAATCTAAATACATCAATAAATTGAGAAACAAAAGTGATTGGGAGAAATGGACCCCGTATTAGAGTTACATCGCATCTATTATGATATTTCACATCCAGCCGGTTACAGCAGTGTCAATAAGTTAACAAAGGCAATGAATGGGAAAATCTCAAAAAGTGATGTTTTGAAATGGTTGCAGTCTCAAGAAACATATACATTACATAAACCGGTTATAAAAAAATTCCCGCGTAATAAATATATTTTATCAAATATTAATGAATTGTGGCAAGCTGATTTAAGTGATTTAAGAACTTACATGCAATATAATGATGGATATAAATATATTTTGTGTGTTATTGACGCCTTTAGTAAGTATGCTTATGTTAGAGCAATGAAAAAGAAGGATTCATACACAATAAAAACGTGTTTTACTAGCATCTTTGATGAAGCTAAAACTGTTCCTAGACATATTCAATCAGATAAGGGCACGGAATTTGTATCTAAGGATGTCAAAACTTATTTAAAAAGTAAAAATATAAATTATTACACTACAAATAATCCAGATATAAAAGCAAGTATAGTAGAACAATTTCAGAGAACATTGAAAATGAAAATGTGGCGTTATTTTACACATAAGAATACTTATCGCTATACAGATATTTTACAAGATTTGGTTAGTTCTTATAATCACAGTGTACACTCTAGTATCAAGATGAGACCATGTGATGTTAAAATGGAAAACATAATGGAAGTTTGGCGGAATTTATATTCTGATGAAAAGACTTATATTTCAAGTTTAAAGAAAGTACCTAAGTTTAACGTTGGTGACTATGTAAGAATTACAAAATACAAACATGTATTTCAAAAAGGTTATGAAAGTAATTGGAGTAATGAAATTTTTATCATTACTTCGATTATAGATCGTTCCCCGTGGGTTGTATACACTTTAAACGATTTAGACAATGAATCAATAACAGTAACTTTTTATGAGAAAGAACTACAAAAAATAACTTTTTCCCCCACTTCCGAATTTAAAATTGATAAAATCATCAGATCACGTAAAAGTGGCATTAGAAAGGAAGTATTAGTTAAATGGAAAGGATATCCTAACAAGTTTAATTCTTGGGTCTTACTATCGAATATTAAAAATCTGCAATGAAGGAAAGTTTTTATTTAACTTTACTCAGCAATAGTTCTACACAATATTTTCCGGGAAATATGACATCAAATTTTTCTACAAAACTACCTAAAGCCATTACATTAGAAGGAGAATGGATGGTAGGTATAGTTGAGTTTCAATATCCTTCTACTATGTTTTCCGTGCAAGAACATGAAAATATTATGTACATAAGTAAAAAAACTACCATCAATAACGAAGAGACCACACTGATGTATAAGAACCATATACCAGCCACCAACTATGATAATATACAAAATATTCTTCTAGCTTTAAATTCGAAAGAGAAAGTTAGTTTTCGCCAGGACACCGTGTCAAAGTTTGTCTCTGCTACAGTAAAGGATCCATCAATAATTTCATTATCTCTTTCACCTAATTTGAGCTTTCAACTTGGATTTGAGCCAGATACCAATTTAGTAAATCATAATATCGGTAAACGCCCTGCTAATCTACATTTGGGGTTACCATCACAATTATTTGTGTATTGTGATATTATAGAACCACAAATTGTTGGTGATGTAATGACACCCCTATTGAGAATTATACCCTTAAATCCTGCTAAATACATATATGGTTCAAATAAAATGCATATATTTTCACCACCACATTATTTGCCGGTAATGGGAGAGAATTTGATGTTATTGAGATAGATATAAGAACAACCACGGGAAATGCGGTACCATTTCAATACGGAACATCGTGTGTGAAACTTCATTTAAAAAAAATATAAACTATATTTCCTTTTTAAAATGTATACACCTCAAGATACATTTATATGTCCTTATGAACATTATTATTCGAAACAAGCTGGGTCTGGTATAAATGAAATCTACAAAGGAGCCTTACATCAACGTGGTCATGGTATCGGCAGTTTTCTTGGGGGGTTATTTCGAAGTGTGCTACCTTTACTCACTAGTGGTGCTAAGGTGATTGGAAAAGAAGCACTTAACGGCGGAATTGGGCTTTTGTCAGATGTTGTGGCTAGTCGTCCTATTAAAGAATCCATTAAAAATCGATTAAAAGAGGCTAGTTCTAACCTTAAACGCAAAGTTGATTCCAAAATTGATAACCTTATGACTGGATCGGGTGTTAATAAAAGACGAAAATATTGTAATGAGCTCATTCGAGGTTCACCCCTCAACGTGAAAGGCACTCTGAAGAAAACAAGGAACAAAAATATTAATAATTCCAAGGATATATTTTCAAACTAATCATAATGTCATTTATTCATAATCATTCATGTGAGTGCGTTAAATCTGAATTGGATCTATTTGCTCTTCCTTCCACACAAACAATTATCGAATATGGACACTGGATACACTACAAACCAATTTCTTCATTAAGTGATGATGGACCCATCGAATTTCAAGTACCTGGTACTGGAGATGACTACATAGACCTTTCGCATACACTACTCCATCTCAAGGCTCAAATTAAAAATCAAGACGGTTCTGTAGTTAATGCAGCTAATGTAGTGGCACCAGTCAATAATTGGTTACATTCTTTATTTAACCAATTGGATGTTTACCTAAACCAAAAACTTGTGTCACCCCCAAATAATACTTATGCATATCGTGCTTTCATAGAAACTCTATTAAATTATTCATCATCCGCCAAAAAACATTTGACATGTGGCTTATGGTACGAGGATACAGCTGGAAAAATGAATGAAACTAATGAGGCAAACAAGGGCTTTTACAAAAGACAACAACTTTCAAAGGATGGTAAGGATGTTGAAATGATTGGGCATTTACATGGGGATATATTCAATCAAGATAAATTCCTCATTAACGGGGTCGAATTATCTATAAAATTAGTGAGATCGAGAGAAACATTTAACCTCATGTCACAGAATGCGGATAATAAGTACAAAGTCTGTATCACAGATGCAACTTTAATAATACGCACAGCAAAAATTCATCCATCAATACTAATAGCCCATCAAAAGGTTCTTGCCACTACTACAGCTAAATATCCTATAACAAGAGGTGAAGTGAAAGTCCTGACCATACCGTCTGATGTGCAGGGTAAAACACTGGACAATATATTTTTAGGGCAGGTTCCTAAGAGATGTATTATAGGTTTGTGAATAATACAGCATTCAACGGTAGTTATGTTAAAAATCCTTTCAACTTTGAAAATTTTGGTATTTGCTCATTTAGCCTATATACAGATACCTTCAAAATCGTTACAACCATCATTTCCAAACGATGTATTTACGAGCGCATACCACACCCTGTACTCAGGCACCGGTATACATTTTCTTAACGAAGGTAATGGAATATCGAGGGAGCAATATTCAAATGGATACTGTTTACTAGCTTTTGATTTAACACCTGACTTGTCGGCTAACTCTAATGTGCATTGGAATCTTGTTCGCCATGGTAGTGTAAGAATGGAAGTAAGATTCGAGAGCGCATTGACTGAAACTATTAACTGTGTAGTTTACGCAGAGTTTTCAAATATTATAGAAATAGATAAGAACAGAAATGTATGTGTGGATTATAGTAGTTAAGCAATCACTTATGTAATTATGATATTAAGAATAATAAAATATAACCTAAACGAATATGACATGGTTTTTATTTACCTCATTACTTGTTTAATAAAAAGACTCATTACTTCTGTTGAGATCATATTATGTGGGTTTAAATGAATTCATTGGTACAAATATGAATTGATAGTTAGAAATGTAGTCAGTTAAAGAGCAAAAGAGTAGCGGAGTAAACGCGTATTAAAGTATGAACACACTAGAAGTGCAAATGAGTCTTCGTATGATACATCCCAGCCTCCAAAGCAACGTATATCCTTCAAATCGATTGCCAATTTATGCTCAGGTGCCAGCATTTATAATATGCAATCTTGACCCTGATTCACAGCCGGGGTCTCATTGGGTGGCTATACATATAAGCGTCGAAAGAGTTGGTGAATATTTTGATTCATTTGGACGTAAACCTATTGAGGCAATAGAAGGGTTTTTAAGGAGGAATTCTTGCATGTGGAGGTACAATAGCGTTACGGTTCAAGATTATCTATCAGCGGTGTGTGGAGAGTACTGTTTGGTATATTTATATTACAAGTTCAGGTGGATGACATTAGAAGACTTGCTTAGAAATTTCACATGTGACTCAGTGAATAATGATATGGTGCTAGTAAATTTGTATAGAAATATAATGAACATATAAATAAAAAATAATACCTGGAATAAAAATGTTTTATTTTACCATGTAACCCTTACATCTAATTATATTTATAGGTAGTGGTGTTAAAGGTTAGGTATATTTATTATAATTTGTTTAGAATCGTACGTTAGGTTACTTTAAATATATATTTATTATTTTTCATTTAAAGCCATAGGTTGGGTTAGTGAATGTAGGAAAGTAGATAACGCGATACATTAGTACTGAGGCATTCATTAGATAATGACTGGGAATTTCGTGCAGGAAATAGGAGCTGATAAGGTGGTGATAAGTTAATGAGCTACGGTTTTGCGAAAGCTAACTTTTAAACGGTTAGAGTTATCAGTTCGGCTGTGAGTGCTTTCGGCTCCGCACGCCCTGTTTAGTGGGAATAGAGTACAAACTTTTTTTTTTTAGTTTTGGTCAGCCATGATTTTTAGGTTTGTCCCTTGGGCGGGACAAAATATTTCCGGGTTCTGCCTTTGAGGCAGTACCCGGAAATACCAACTACTGACGTAAGTGTGGTCCCTCCATCTTTATACCCGAAATCCACTGTAGTTTATGATGGTTTAGACGAGAACTTTATCACGAATTTTTTTAAAGGACAATATCATTTCAAGTAACAATACAGGCGCTGACTCATGAGTAATGCGAAGTAGTGTGTTTGATTATAATTGAACACGTAATATCAAAACGTATTATCAAAAAAAATAATATCTTTATATTTATTAATTAGTATATATATATATATATATATATATATATATATATATATATATACATGTACTAGCAGACTCGGCCAAGCGTTGCTGTGGTTAAGGTTTTTGTTATATTACATAGAAGTAAACTATTCAAGGGAAACGGCAGGAGAATTTATGTGAAACGTTGATACTTTTAACAACGTATCAGATAATATGCAAAAAAATAATATGCGGGTATAAATTGAGATGCAAGGTATCCTATCTTTTAAGTTAGATCAAACTTGTGCTGTGCAAATTTGATTGATATTTTTGATTTTTATTCTTCGGTAGTTTAGGAGTTCATAGCGGACAAACAAGGTGACACGTAATTTATATAGATCTTATATATATATAATGAAAATGGTCTTCGATTGAGGCTCAATCACGCCTAAACCACTGATCGTATCGACATGAAACTACCACCATTCGATGCGAAATTTTTCCTAGATGGTTTATGGCTATTTATTTTGAAGTGAAGTACCTTCTTATTATACTTAAACTCCGTTATGTTAACGAGTATGTTTTACGTCCCGGCAAACTCAACTTACGAGCGACTTGAGATGGAGGAAGATTAATACTTATTACTCCATGAATCGGACCATTTCTATTGGACAATTTTTCCATTTATTCTTTGTTTTGTTGTTCATCAACATTTATTATAATAATAATAATAATTTATTATGTCAATAAATTTTATTTTAAGTGAATTTGACTCTTCTTTGAAAAATATTGTAAATTTCAGAAGAAGCAAAAAAAAATAAAAATGATGAATAAAATTTAATTTATTTCCTCTGAAAATTCGCCCAGCAAAGCGGGCGGGGTCGGCTAGTATATACATATATATTTTTATGTTATTAACTAAAAGTAAAGAAAGTTTGTAATGGAAACTACACAGGTATTTTTTTATTAAAAGGGTTCCCAAATCTTACACATTATAATGAATTGTTGTCATGAATAAACAAATTTTTATTTATTTGATTATAATTTATTATACAAAAATTAAAAATAGTTTTTTTATATCAAACGTTCCCAGGGATTCCGTTGTTATATTTCTTAATTTTCGCATGCGTTTTTCCACCCACAAAAACGAACAGAATGTCTAGAACTGAAAATTAAATACATATATATGAAGAAATATCGTTCATAATATAATATAAAATGATACATTATTATACTTTTTAATTGAGCAAGCTTCTTGAAGCTGAGACCAATGAATAAAGAGTGTGTGTACTTATGTACACGCGATAGAAGTTATACTTCTTTGGCGTATGAAAAAAAATAACTAAAATGCAATATTGATTAACGATAAATATTAAAAATCATCGAAAAGATTTTATTTAAATAAATAAATTGTTAGTAAATACTATCACCGTCGAAAAATGAAATTGATTTAAAAACACCAAAATAATGTTTATTTATTCACACTATTTCATTGTACTATTACGAAACATGTGATCTAAATATAAAAATACTAAAATATACAACTAGAACATAGTTATCGATTTCCATGCCACCTAGATTTAACTTTACGATGTCCAATTTAGGTGTTGGTTTGCGCGCATCGTAAAAATTCACTCTCATCGTTTTTCTCCATCGCGCCAAAAGTATAACTTCAAAATATAAAAATGTTGAAATAATTTATAAAACAAAACAAAATAAATTAATCTAAGCAATGTGATAGAACAAAGCAGTGTATGCCTAATGGCTTTAGCTTCGATCCCTCGATGTGCCCCAATAGACTTCTATGTAAGCATTTAAGATTCGCTCGAATCATGTAAACAACGTGATGAAACCGACGTGCCTTCGACCTAAAAAGTCGACGGCGTGTGTCAGGCACAGGAGGCTGATAACCTATTTGCCTATTATACTGACAAATGATCATGAATCAGATACAGAAACCCAAGTATTACGTAAGCACTATAGAGGGGTCTTCTTTGGTGATTACGTCAACTTTTAAAGATAACACTTGTTTAACGGATTGAAGCTATGTATTATATAATTATTTTTCATATTACTTTCTTTCATTAGCATTCTTAGTATTAGAAACGTGTTGATGTTATTAAACGTAGATGGTTAAATTGCTAGCGTTTATTATACGTAGTTAAATTTAAAAAAAAACACAATTTAATAATGCCATCAATTTCAAATATAATATGTTTAATCTACTTTTAAGTTTAGTCGATATCAACTCGGAAATAAATACAGAAAATATAACTTCTTCTACAGCTGTGATACTTTTTGACTTATAAGTTTATAATAAAACATAGCTTTATAAAAGTGTTTTCTTTAAATGTGTAAAAGTTATGTTAATAAAAGGCAATACGATTACGTCAACTGCAATTATTACTTTTTGACACATATTACCCACACATTGTCTATGCTTGAAAACGAAATGCATTTCCGAGGATTTCTACAAAAAATTAAAAAGTTACGTACCATTATTTTTGAGAGCTTTGCTAACTTTAGCTGACAAGTGGGATAGGGGGGGATACATTACAGTAAATTTGCTTACGTAGTACTTAAACGGCCCCTAACTGACTCAAGTAAAAATCATGACTGAACAAAACTAAAAAAAAAAGTTTGTACTCTTACTACTCGCCTTGAATAAACTTACCAGTTATAAGTAGACATAAGGCAATGTATGGTGTCAGAGTAAACGCCAAAACTACAATGATAAGACCTTTTAGTACTGTTTCTGTGATGTAAAAAATCAAGTATGCTAGTACGAAGGACGATTTTTTCTGAAATAGTAAAATAATATTATCTCTCAGGGAAGAGCTCCACCGGGAGTCGATTCCACAGTTCGCTAGTTTGCAAAAGCAAATGCCTTGTGAAACGGACTGTGGAAGACTTCCAGCTATAAAAGTGATGGTGATGAAATTTTACATTCATACGACACGTACGGTATTTTTTAATTTATTTATTTCGTATTCGAAGCTAACATAAATTATGTACAACAAAAATAACTATACTAAATATTGATTAAATTAAAAGGTTCAAATATTTACTTTATATAATTATAAAGTAAATATTTATTATATTTAAAACTGTCATTTGTTAAAATCCAATAAACGTTGAATACCGTAATTCAGACTTATGATTAGTTTCTAAAATAAAAGAATAAACAACTTTTATAGTAATGTTGTATCTTAACGTACTTACATTTATTACGCCGAAGAGTAAACATAAGAAGAATACTGTTTTAAATCCGATAAAAGCCAGGGGAACTAAGGATATGTTTATAACATTATGGACCACAAAGATGTTCTCTTTCTCGACATTTATTTCGATTAAAACGATAGTGGTAAGAGCGCACACTCCCATAGTGACCTGAAAATGAAATGTGATTATTACAAACGAATGAGACGCCATCGACACCATACAGATACTATTTCTGTTTGCAAGAAGCAATAATATTAATAAAAAATATATATATTTAATTTGCTTCATAAAAGTAAATTTTTAGACCTTCTTTCTTTATTGAATATAATATGTAATGGGAAGCAGGCTATGATATTAAGTAATAACTCTAACCACGTTCATGGGTACAGTGACACAGGCCTCCCTAATGCGTTGCCGGCCTTTAAAATCTATTGCTAAAAAAGAAAATAGAATTTCATCATCGTATATCAGGATTGAATGCGAAATTCCAACTTGACGTTTGGAGTCCCACAACAAGGCGCTTCATAAGACACTTCTGGCTGCGCTTTCTGGAACCAGCTTCCATTCCAGGTATTTCCAAACCGTTACAACTTAAATTAATTCAAGTGCACTGCACTTGCAGCCACCTAATGTTGAAGATGTCCATCGCGGCGGTAAGAACGTAAATGGTGTTTAAAGAAATAAAGGACACCTAAGCCAATTTACGTTCTAAGGTCGATTTCAGTATATTAATTCAAGAAATATAATCGTGTTAATTAATACGCGTGAAAGAAATTCTGATGATAAATCTTGATGAATTCTTTAAAACCGATGTATCAACAAACACGCGGTCGGTAATAAAGACGAGATTTTTAACTTATTTTTTGATTTGCTATTTATTTATTTAATATTTTTTCTTTTTAATATTAAATAAAGTTGGAAATGTAAAAACCTAATAATAAGTGTGCTCTCTTTTAACAACTCACAGTTATCGTGATAAAAAATTGGTAGACTTAACATTAAGAGTTATGGATTTAAAAAAATGGGGATCACCCAAAACACTTAGGGCCTGTTTCACAATGTATGGATAAAGTACCAAATAGCTATGCAACACATAAATTATTCTAAAGATAAAAGTTCCAAATAAGATACTTCTCGTTTCATTACGAACAGCGCTATCTGACAGTCGTGAAACGCAACAATAGTGTTAATCCTACCAATAAGTAACAAATAGCTTATTTGGAACTTATCCGGATATTGTGAAACAGACCCTTAAAATAACACATAAATCGGTCAATTTTATATAATTAGACCTATTCTTTAAGTCCTCCATAATATCTTAACAACGATATCCATGCTGATTATTATGGTCAACTTACAAGTTGAAAATACGCCCATATGAGTGTTCCGGTCTCCAATTTCAAGCAGAAACATTTACCTTTGAGGCACATTTGATTTGTCGTGATACAAGTAGTCTTAAAGCTGATGAACTGGTGCGGTCTTCGTAGCTTACTTGCACAACGTTAATGTGGTTATCTTGGAGACACAAAATTGTTACTATGACGGAAGAAGGAACGATATAAAGCACTTATTTAAAATTAAAAGAAATAAATTATATATGTGAGCAGTCTGTGGGTGCGACTCTCACCCTTAAAGGTCGTAGATTCGAACCCCAACTGTGCTTAATTGAATTGCTTGCTTTTGAATAAAGGAAAAGTGCATTGGAGCAAAAAGATTACAATAATCACTTATATGAGATCACAATTAAAATGGTATTCGATGTAGATGTTAATAATAATAATATAGCCTTTTAATTCCGACATTCCATTATATCTCGGAGTGTGCCTCTTGGCAAGGGCCTCCTCTAACCCTTTCCACTGTTCTCTATTTTTTTTTGAGCGATGCTATATATTTATTGTTTTTTTTTGTTAAAGGGCGGTGGTCTGATCTGCCCGCGGCGACCAACCGTGGTGGGAAGACCGATGTAGATGTTAGTATTCTTATATTATAAGGCAAGCTTTTGAAAAAAAATCGAAATAATAACACTTTATTCCATAGTTCTCCGTCTTAAGCCTGGGAATAATCAAATGAATATATCGCCCAGTAATTTGTATAGTAGATGCTACTGTAGTGAAAAAATGGCTGATTTTACAGTATTTACCATTTATATAAGTATATATAATATAGGTATATTCTGTTGCTTAACGTTAATTATTCAAATGTGATTTTGATTTATTTGTTTTGTGCACTAGCTAGTACGGTGATGGAAAACATTGTAAAGAAAACCTGCATACCTAAGTCCACAAATATGTATATATATTAATCGACGGCGGCTTATTTACGTATTGAGAAAATGATCAAGAAATAGATATATAAGGCCAAAGACAAGGGTTACCGCCGTTGGCTTTGAATATATAACTGTGCCTGTCTTTTATGCCTCCTTAAAAATATATACATATGTATATACAGGTCTTTTAACTTCCTATTTATTTGCATTTCCTCTGCGAAAGAGACTGAACATAGCTTTAGAAATATAATTAAGAAAGCTGAGGCAGTCACTTTTCGTAAAAGGTCATAAAAATCCAGCCCGAACCGAGGGGTACTTGAGCACAAGACTTACTGGTTTATTAGCAAATAAATCAGCGCCTTCCAAACAATAACGCCGAGAATTGAATAGATTGATTTTATTAAGCGTACTTGAAATAAAAAAATGCAATAAAAATGAGGGTACTTACCAAAGAATTTTCACTGGTAAAATTTATTTGAATGATCGTTTCTAAATAATTCTAAATAGGTGTGTACACGACGACATTACATGCAAAAATATCCTTGTTACTCGTTGTTATTAATACTTAATGATAAGGTTTTTATGCCCAGTTATGATCTTAATGTAGTTTTTCCTTAAGCCAAAATTTATACATTTTTATTGTAATTATTAGAGCTAAATTATTCTTTTAATATGTTGTATTTACCTTAAATACTTGTGTTAAGTGATAAAGCCCATGAACACATAATGCCGGCCTTTTAAGAATTGGTAAGAGCTTACCAATTTTTAAAAGGCCGGCAACGCACTTGCAAGCCCTATGGCATTGAGTTTCCATGGGCGGCGGTATCACTTAACATCAGGTGAGCCTCCTGCCCGTTTGCCCCAGTTCTATAAAAAAGAGGGTTCGCAAGTGCGTTTAGTACGCTCTTTCTTGGGAGTACCTAAGTCAAATCGACTCGGAAATGTTTACGTCACGTTACTCGAAAGACGTACAGTTTAGGTTATCCTTACAAAAATCTCATTAGATGCTATTTTAAATGGAAAAATAAAAATTCACAATCATTGCTATCGTTTATTGATTTAAAATACAAAACTTAGTGACATAAAGCTCTATCCTTTTATTGTTACAGTGCCTGCGAACTGACAATCCGATAGGAAATAAACATATAATTCCGAACACACCACATAATGTCACAAATAAATAAAATACATTACATATTGAAGCGCAAGTATGTAGGGCCTTCCTGTAAATGCTTTCTGGGTCCTGTGCGCGAAAACCCGACAAAACTCGGACCATACCCGCCAAATCCAGTACAGTAAATTTTACGCAGACCATTCTCGAACATCCCGCGCCCAGGCCCCAGTTCACTTGATCGCTATTTCGTAAAAATAATCGCAGGTTTCCAATCTTATATGCACTTCGAGATCGACTTACTTTCTGATATCACATTTTAAAAGCGGCGATTTAAAAAATATTCGTGAAAGTAGACGAGAAAATAAGTCAACAACGAGTATCGTAAACTCAAACGCCACGGCCAAGTACAATCAATAAGAAAATAAGTTACATTTGGAAACCCACCTATCATATATCACCCTACTAATGAATATCTTGTTTCCCATACCTATTTCTTATTCCTAACAGTCCTATACCTCATGAAGCAAAAAAGTATTATATTATGATATAGATAATAGAGTCGGATAGATTCAAATCTACAATTAAAACGGAAGTAGCGAAGGGAAAATACTTTGATGCTTCATGTACATACAAATTGTGTATTTTAAAATAATCTTCTGGGGGGAAGGAGCGTTATAAAAACGGCAACATTCTGCAGCACAAAAAAATCTGCGTAGTTGCAATATCAATTAGCGGCATTTCTCTAGACGCTTCTCAGTCGTCCAACTATAAACAATTGAAAAATATATAGTTCGCTAATTCACGATTGTCCAGAGAGATTCCGCTAATCCAAGGCCCGCTACAGACGCGACAGTTGAACGGACGCACCAAGTCTTTTATTCGTATGACAGTTGATAAATCAATTAGAATAGTAGTAATTAGTAAGTATAACTTATATAAACGATACATAAGATTCGAACATGTAAACTTAGTAACTTAGTGTAATGTGCCTACACGGCTTATGTAATGTGATAGCTAAAAAGTGGCGAGTCTCATAAAATAGCAGTAGTGATAGCGATCGCATAATCGCAGTCGCGGGTGTGTAGCGGGCCTCATCCATAAAAGTTCCGGCACAGTAAGGCAGTGATTGAGTTTGCTATACAAAATATCTCCGATACAAATTTACGAGCAGTCTGCGTTGAGGTTAGTATATTGTAGATTCAAATCCAAAAAGGTTGAACGAGTCAGATTATTTTATTTATTACTCCTAGCTGAAATACCCAAAATTTTTATAATATGTTTCAACATTCCCATAACCTACAAGTACATTTGTGTTTTATAGAATTACTATACACTATTCATCGGTTTTACATATCTTCAGAATATTCCAATGGGTTAAAAAATAACCTATATTTACGTAACACAATACGCGTGTCAATGTACATAACCTCAAATCTTATGCATTCGAGATTGGAAATAAAACATTATACAATATACAACAACTCTGAAATGCGAGGGCAAAGTTTCAAATTATTTCCGTTTATTTTCCGTTCGAGAGGATCAACGAGTCGAATCGATGCAAAAAATACCCTTACAAATATAATTTACGTCAATTTGAGATACAAAATGAAATTTCAGTTTGGCCCTTTGGTAATCAGTCAGTTGCCGACACTTTAAAATATAAAGCTTGCGATTAACTGAATGAAGCTTAACTAGCATAGATGTAACTAAACTATAGATTAACCGGCGTAACTTGCAGTCTGTACCATTAGTCTGTTTCCTAAATATTTACATAACAATATTTATTTTCTACCATATTGCGTCCATGATATGCATTGCGTAACAATAAAAAAACCTAGCTTTCATGCCCTCTGCGTCCGGTCGGTGTAAGTACAATACAATGTTACATCGTCACCGCACTTTAGTCAGACTTATCGCGTTAAATAAAAATATAGAATTATAAATATGGTTTGTTTCAGTCCGAGTGTTGCCACATTGTACTAGTTCGCTAGTCCAACGCCATTTCCTATGATTACGCACTACCGCCGTCCGGCGTGAACCGTGCTCTACGCGGAGCGACTTTAACTTATCCTACACAGCTCACATCCGCATCGCCTTGACATTAGAGCGTCCGTCTTTATGGAGCAATGAATTAAACTAAGTCAGTTCGCGGCGTCGCGCGACGCACTCGACACCACTCGCCACCACTCGTCACCACTCGGTACCACTCGTCACCACTCGTACACTTGAGCACTGAGAACTTACACGTTCGAGTCACACTTCACATCGCGCAAAGTACGTTAGCGTCTATTCCTGCGTTTGCGTGTCCGTCTGTCCTCGGTGGGTTCGGGCGTTGGGCACGCGTGGGTCCTTCGCGTGCGACGCCGGGTGTCACGCTAGTGTATGGCGACGGGACTGTGCTGGCACACAGGCTGCAGCATGTCCTCGTCGCGTCGGACGTTCTCCACTTCCATGCGCTCCGCACCGCCCCACAGCCTGGCGCCTCCCACTAACGCACCACATTGCATACATTACGCATTACTCGAGTTATACTTGTACTGATTCACTTTTCATACGTAGTGGATCGTTGTTTACTTCGAGTAGCTATTATCCAAATTGTAATACAAGAACATTAAAAGTTTTTATACGAATCGTTTAAAGAAAAGTGTTATTAGCCAGAGATATGGTATATTGCAGTTTAAACCCTTACTACATTTAATTACTATAACAAACAAGTTGATCCACTACTTACGAGACCGAGTGTCATAAAGTGCAATCGGTACAAGTACAACTTCAGGTTTTCAACTCTAAAAGCGAATCTAAGTGTCTAAATTCTGGGAATACCTCAACTATGCGACTATTAGTCGCTAGTGTATTTTAAACTTGCGCAAGAACATAATAGGACCAAGATTGCATAGAGAACGCATAAAGAAAAATGAAATAGCCATGCACGTGAAACGCAAGGGGCATGCATGACAATGCAGTTTAATGATTGCTGGACGTAAAAAACATTTTTTCTTAACTAAATATTTTAAATACAACGTACTATTTTGTACGATATTCATTACGTCCAACGTGATTAAAACTTCCAATTCACTTAACGTCTTTAATTTCTCTAGTATTTTAACAAAATTACTATTAAGAGCTAATTTACTTTCGTGATGATTCTACAACTGTCTTATTTGTATGATAGTAGAGCAATTGTGAACACATAACTAACTAACATAAATATGTATTTGATAAAATAATTCAAATATTTGTACAGAAATTAATTAATAATTCGTACATATCAACCTCCGCTTTAGTTCAATAGCGGTGGAAAAACAAAAAATAATGATAGCGTCAATTCGACGATATAACAGAAGTGTACATAGAAAACACTAAGTGTTAAGTGAATTGCCAGTGGCTGTTAGGGTGCTAGAGTATCGGCGAGTGAGTCAGACCTGTGACAAGATAGGCGGCGTTAGTGTCGCGAGGGAGCGCCGCCGGACCGCTCTAGTCATCGCGGATCCGACGGACCATCTGCCATCAACAACCACCAGTTATTTCATGGAAATCACCTTGTAATGCGTTATGCTTGTTGCGCTTAGGATTATTAAGCTTTTACATTAATTTTAGGACGAATCAAATTACATATAAATTTGAAAAGACTTAATGAATGAAACGTGTTATGTCTGCCATTAGTACGTACATACATTACATGGTACGTACATTCATACTACTACTCGATCTAATTACATTTAAAATCTTGTTTGACTAACGCGTTTGTTACTTTATCAAAAGAAGGTAGATCTGTATATCAGGTATTCACGTAAAAGTAGTAATTAGGTGCTAAATATAAAATATTTTTAAATTCATTCATAGAAATATCATTGTCTATCCTCGCGGTAGATCAGATCACTCAGCAATTAAAAAACATAAAAATCATAACGCAACAATCATAACGCTTCTTGCATATTTTACAAAGCTTTTGTCACACCTTTTTTTTCTGTAAATAAGTTAATACACATACATATACAAGCTTTTTGTGTGACTAGACTTTAATTAGGTAACTTCCATGACGAAGAGCCATTGGGAGCCGCGTTACAAATGAAATGATGATGTTAGCACACGACAAGCGTCGGCGATGTTAGACATCTACACAGTAAAGGCTCGATGTGTCACCGTAAAATTGTAAATAGCGCCATCTAACTCGACATATTGTAAACAATTCAACGTATACGTAACGTCAGCAGCGAGGCTGTAGAATTCACTTCCTCTCTCTATTCGCTTAGTTCATTCTCTATCTTCCTTTAAGTATTTACTGTACAAACATTACTTGTTCAAATCGTATCCGTAAGTTCCATACAAATGATGTGAATCTGATCTAAAATTATCGTATTTCATGCGCACTTTTTCTTTTTCATGCGTCGTTTTTTACTTTAGTTTATTAATTTTTGCAATTCCTGCTAACCTAATTTACTTTTAATAAAATCTCACAGTGGTTGACTGGCAGAGATCGCTCGAAAGCGATAAGGTCACCATTTGCCTTGCTTTTCATTTAATTATATTTCTGTTTTAAACAAAGTGTTAAAAAAAGAAATGGAGTAGTGCATAAAATAATTTAAGAATATACGTATCATATATTACTTTTAATATTTATTGTTAAATTTATTTTAGTTATTTATTTAGTTTTTATAAGTTTTTAAAAAAGCAATACGGTTTTAAGAATGTGTATAGTAATAAGTTTGTTACATTCCAGAAAATTAATGTATACTGGACATGTAGCACTAAAAAAAAAAATATATTATAGACGTGAAAAGGCAATAGTTTTACTTCGATCATCTCTTCCATCGGTTATACATAAATAATTGTAAAATAACTATTTTTATCGCGAGATCGTTATTTACAATTTTACAGTGACATGTAACATTTAAAATAGCTGCATGATAGATGTCGATGATAAATTTAGTTTAACCAAATTTCCAACACTTTGAACCATTAATTAAATTCTTCTAGAAATCCCGAGACACATATAGAGACTCTGCCTTCGAAGCCAAAAAAAGATTTGATTCCCCGGTGATGAAATCAGCAATCTCTTATACAAACCATGTGTTCGTACAATATTGAATTATTTGTAAGATATTATTTTTAATCGTATCGCATATTAAACACAGTTTGAACTCGATTAGAAACCCAACTAACTTTATATTGACAACTTCAACTATATCTGATCAAATATAAAATATCAATACAAATTATATTTTTATTTCATTAAATGAAATATATTGATGCATTAAAAACATTAAACCCTTTATATATACCTTATATTTAATTATATTTTTTGTGGAAAACGCGTTTATAATTTTAATAGTATCTGAGGACATTTAAATAATATTTTGAAATCATTTTATTTTTGAAGCTATTTATGAACACAAATATTTACATAATATTTGTTTTTGCAATACTGCATTTTTAATTAACCTTACTAGAAATTTAAATCTAGCGTAAAATAATTTGAAACCTTATAGTTGTCAATATAAAGGCGATTATCAAATAGCACCATTACCGTGTTGGTGGTGCGACTGAGACTGCGCCTGCGCCTGTTGCGTGTTGGTGGATTCGTCAGCGGTTCGCTTGAAGAAGTTGTGTTGGAGGGCGTAGTAGGGTGTCACGCGCTGTTTGGGGTCGTATTCCAGCATGCGCAGTATCAGGTCCTAAAATTCAATAAATTTGTTCAAAAAAACTTGCTTAAACATAGTATTGTCTTTTATTAATATAACCTTTACACATTTAAAGAAAATACTTTTTTAACGGATTGAAGCTATTATTTTACATAATTTTAATTTTTTCTCGACGTTTCGCGTGCGTGGTCACACACTTGACTGAAGACAAGGGACATTGAATGTCAAAAAGTATCACAGCTGTAGAAAAAGTTATGTAATCTATATTTATTTGCTTAAACAAATAAGAAATATTTAAAATGTATGGCATTATTAAATGTGTTTTTTTTTTTAATTTACTTAAGTACGTATAATAAACGCTAGCAGTTTTACCACCTACGTTTAGTAACATCAACACGTTTCCAATACTATGAATGCCAAAATATAAGTATTGTATTTACAAATTCTAAAAGGCATTAAAGATGCATGTTAGAGTGAACACAGTTGTCTAAAATTGGGACGTTTAATAAATGGCGACGTGTATCTCGCTCGTATATACATAATTTTCTTATGTAAATAAAATACATTTTTGTAATGAGCAATGAAGTTGTTTATTAAGTCATTGAAGTTGTACCTTAAACTTGAGGTAATCCGAGACCGAATGTCCAGGCTCGCCACGGCGTCTGGCTGCCGGACCACCTCCTTCCACGCCCAGTATATCGTGAAGCCGTCTTGTACCCGCCGCGCGGTACTTTCTATAACCGCTAAGGAAAAAAAAATTATTTATTTATTTATTTATTAACACTTCGTTGCTAGAAAGAAACACAAATAACACAATACATATAAATTGCAAGGGATGCAACGGGCGGCCTTATCGCTAACAAGCGATCTCTTCCAGGCAACCCTAGTAAGAAAGAAAACAATAAATAAAAAATGATGAGTGCAAGAAGTGCATAACCAGAAGTTATATAAAAAAAAATATATATATATTAATCTGTAAAACCTTAATCTAGAGAAAAAAAAAACAATATTAATAACTAAATAAAACTAAAAAGCTACAGATTCATGAACAGCAAATAGTGGATTACATAATATACAAAAAGAAGAGGAGATACAAGAATTACACAGGTCACGAGTGATCAGGAAGTGATAAGGAAATATTTATATAGAAGAGTTTTAAAAGACAATAGGGAGGAAGCCAATCGTATAGACTCAGGCAGCTTATTCCACAGCCTAATGGCGGAAATCCTAAATGAATTGCCTATGAAGGATGAGCTGTGGGATGGAATTTCCAATAGACATCTATTGGAAGAGCGTAGCGTACAGCTAGATCCTAAGAATTTGAAATGATTTTAAAAATTATTAAGGGAAGCGAAAATGTTAAACGTGCATACATTCAACAGTTGTATTCTATCCATATCTAGTCATACTTAGACAGAAAACGGACATCGTGGGTAGTTTAGAATAAAAATATCGGACATTTATTGTTAACGCAAGTTGAATGTCTGCAATGTTTGTATCTGTATCTCAATTTGGATAATCTATAATTAAATAAGATAATCCTATGTACTATCCAAATTTTTTTTTATAGTCGACACATTTTAAACTGAGTCGTCGGGCAATAAATGTCTTTGACAATAGGAATGTGCTCGCAATGCAACCTGTTGTCGATACGTAGACTGCGTACGCACTCTGACACCTGATTGGTCGTTACGAGTAAGGGTTGTTGTTTTTCTCTAAATATAAGATTTTTTTGTTATGCAATACACACAATGGAGAATTAATTTGTGTCATTTATATTACAAAATAAAAAATTTTAAAAGTTTGCGAAAAGTTATTCCTATTAATACTTAACACAATACAGCATATCTATCATGCCATCCCGTTATCGATATGCACATCTATAGTTCTTACGCGCATGACTACATCTCTCCAGACCTGTAAGTGCGAGCGAGACAGACACAATATCTCCGTAAGACCGGTACGTCCGAGCGAGACAGACATATAATCTCTCCGTAGGACCCATAAGTGGGAGCGAGACAGACAGATAAATATTAATTATGACCCGAAGCCTCAGTTCATAATACGTCGACTATAGTAAGTCTAGAACCCAAGTTGTTTGATTGGTGTAGAAAGGTTATCCTAGATACAATGAAGTAATGATGAACGAATGTCTTACCCATCCTTACTCGCTACTTTCTTCAGGACGTAACCGCCGCCCTCGGACGCCGGTAATTTGTCGAAGAACTTTCTAGTTTTGTGTGCCTGAAATATTTATTCAATTGTTAATTACTTAGCTTCTAGTTCGTGGCCGATCATTAATTTGTATAGTCAAACTTTAGTGTTAGCATATAAAAATATCGAAAGAGCCTCTGTTAAATAAATTAAAAACCTCCTAATAAAGTGATATCAGCATTCGTCTGAAGAGAAACTCACAACAACAAAACATTCAAGGCTTTTTTTTATCTTACGTAAAGTAAACAAGAGAAGGACATTCATTCATGGAAATTAAATCCAATAGTTAAACGATTTGAGATTAAAAGATTCGCTTTTAAGCCGATAGAATAACCAAGTCGTAGTCGTAAAGAGATAAATAAAGCTTAGAACTATCAAATATTTGTCTCTTTCTGCCAAATCCTATCAGATAGAGACAGGAGAGTACATTAACTAAAACGGTTCAATAATACTGGTTTTTTATACGGGGAATTATCTGATCGCAAAAATATCATACGAAACATCGTTTTCGTTTTAAAATACAAGTAAACAAAAGAGACCTAAGACATAGATTAATGAACTAGAAACTACATTTAAGAAATAATAATAGTATTCAGTTAACGGATAATTTAACAAGTGGGCAAGGTTTTGTGAAACGAACCAACAATAATTATAGAGCGAAGTGATCAAGTGAACAATATCAATAACTAATAACGAAACACTAAACTAGGTCAGACAACCACAACAACACAATAAGGGCAATTAAACGGTGTTTAGACAGTCCCAACTTTGACAATTAACATAAATTCAACTGTTCCTCAATCGTGTGGAACATCTTGTATAGAATAGTCTTGATACTTGAAAGACGTATTGTGGTTGAAATTTTTAATAAGCGAGTTTCACATAAATAAAAATTATATTATAGGCAGTAAAGATGCATGTTAGAGTGAACACAGTTGACTAAAATTGAGACGACTAATGGCGACGTGTATCTCGACATATAATTTTTTTTTTTTTATATAATAGGGGGCAAACGAGCAGGAGGCTCACCTGATGTTAAGTGATACCGCCGCCCATGGACACTCTCGATGCTAGAGGGCTCGCGAGTGCGTTGCCGGCCTTTTAAGAATTTGTACGCTCTTTTCTTGAAGGACCCTAAGTCGAATTGGTTCGGAAATACTTCAGTGGGCAGCTGGTTCCACAAAGTGGTGGTGCGCGGCAAAAACTGCCTTGAAAATCGCGCAGTTGTGGAATAATTAAATGTAAATAATTTTTTTTTTTGTAATGAGAAATAAAGTTCTTTAAACATTATTACTTTATTTTCTAATATTGATTTTGTTTCATTTAAGTTGAACTCGTAAGTAGGTAATGAAATAATTTTTTTTTTTTGATACCTTATATGATTTGTAATGTATCGAATATTTGAACTTATACTCAATAAAGATGTAGTTGTTGCGGGCTGTATGCAAATACTTGTTTGAAAAAAGATTGGTCATTGACATGATAATAAGACTAGTTAAGTTCTAATTGGTCACATACAACCCGAGTTCTTTGATAATATTTATTGTTCTTTTATGACAAGTATATGATTTTACTTCACCATACGATTATTAAGTGCCATAAAAATCCATTGTATTACAGCCGTGACGACTTTAGGGTTGGACGCATAAGCCACTATGCCAATACTGCTTATATACATTTAAATTTATTTCTTAGTCTAAAAAAACATTACAATAGCAAAGGAAACTATACCTGATCCAACAAATGATCCGGCGGCATTCCAAGAACTTCGACAATCTTGTTCATCTGGTCTAGCTCGTTGGCGCCACTGAACAGTGGTTCTCCCGTGTGCATCTCCACCAATATACAGCCAAGAGACCACATATCTATGGCCAGGTCGTAGGGGATGCCCAACAATACTTCCGGCGACCGGTAGAATCTCGATTGGATGTATTGGTATATCTGGAAATAATTCATTGTTAATGGTATCTGGTATCGAATCTAAGATTGCTCGAGTATATTAAAGGAAATATTGGATTTCATATTTTTGCGCGTGGAATCTTCGCCTTCTAGCGGATCCTTAAAAACGTTGTGTAAACCAGAAAACTTGGCGATTAAAAAGAGTGGCGGAGAGTTCATTGCCAGTTCTTCTCTTCCGTTCTACGCCCTTGATTTAAGAACTGGCAGTAAATGTAAAATTAGAAGCATTGTATGTATATTTCTTTTTTTAACATTCATATGTGTGCATTGTATTACCTATATGAATAAATGATTTTTGACTTTGACTTTGACTTTGCCCAAGCGTCAGGTAAAAGTACAAAATAATATATTAGAAAAAATAAAGCTTCATTAAGCATTATCTAAGCGATTCCTTTTAAACTATCTGTCAGTTATTCATTTTTCAGTTCATTCTAATATGTAAATTAAGTTTATAATTGCCCTTGATTCAACTGTATCACAAATAGCTAACGATTGCATAACAAATATCGTCTTATCGTAGGCTGTTATCATTTTGGTAAAACCATTTTAAACCGGTTCTTTTTGTTAGTTTGTTTGATTTTGGTATTCAAATTGGTGTGATGCAATATTTGTTAACATTATTTTAGTGTAAATACACTTGCAGTACTAACGTTATAAAAATTCACTGGTTTTAATTTTAAAGCGTTGTTAGTCAGTGACAGTCAACATTACTGATAAAATAATTGTAAATTTGTGAATTTGAACGCATTTTAATTAGTAATTTATTCATTTTCACGAACATGACAAGACAACGACAACGATCTTGCTGCACTAGAACTAGTACGTTCTCAACAATATAACATTGTCCTTTAAAATCTAAAAATAAAAAAAATTATAATCATAGATAAACGATATCATTATTGGTCTGTATGGAAAGAGAACCGCCGTCGGATACAAGGCCGCTAAATTACCCTTCAACAACAGTGTTGACAACACAATAAACATTGTTTGGCTACATGGTTATATATACTTGATACTTGATGAAATGTATGTATTAAGAATTATATTATATTAATATCGTCGGATCTCCGTACGCAGACTTAATAAAGCTAACACACTAAATCACGTGTTGCTCACATTTCATTGAGAATATCTCGGGTTATCACAAACTGCGCGTCAATAGTTTTGTACCGGAGAATAATTCTCACTGTTTATATAAACAATACAATTATAGCTTGATTCTCGAGCAATTAATTTGAGACTAATTAGAGTACATTTTGTGATTTCCTCGTTTATGCTTGATTAATGTCGTGTCGACATGGACGCTCGTTTAAATTAAATGAGTTTCGTGGGAATGACTTATTAAAATTTTTTATGAAATTCTTCGAATGCTTACTGAAATTTCATTTAAACAATCAGTGTCATTACTAGCTTTTTAGTTCTGGCCTCAAAATTCCATTTCATTTGTAAATCTAATAGACAAGTTAAATCAGCCTCCCGTGCCTGACACAGGCCGTTGACTTTTGTATTCGGGTCTAAGACATGTCGGTTTCCTCAAGATGTTTTCCTTCACCGTTCGAGCGAATATTAAATGCGCATATAAAAAGAAAGTCCATTGCACAGCTGGGACCTAACTTTACGGATATGAATCGTACGCTGAATCACTAGACCAACACTGATCTTCTTAAATTGTATATAATATACTTTATCAAAAAAATCAAAATTTCATTCATAATAGTAGTTTTCACGAAGAAGGCTTTACGACTGGTTCTGCTACTAACTATAGAGAAGACTTACCCTTTGACCTAGTTGACACGAGCTACCAAAGTCCACAATTTTGATGGCCGACCTTTTAGGATTGCACAACAAAATGTTCTCGGGCTTAAGATCACAGTGAATTATATTAAGTTCTGAAACAAAAAATATTGCTTTATTATCTTCAAAAATAATTTAAATTTAATAAATAGTTCGATCAAGTTCTTGTATATTTTTATTTTCATTAAGCTTGTAAATGAGCATACTTGTTCTGTTTTTAATGTAATATTTTACCTGTACATTATAATCTATATAAAAAAACTTACCAGGTTGACTAAGGAACAATAACGCAGTGCAGAGCTGCTGGGCGAACTTGCGCGTGAGATTGAGCGAGACTCCACGGAAGTTGGTGTTTCGCAGCAGATCGTACAAGTTGTACGAGAGCAGCTCGAACACGAGGCACAGGTGGTTTCGCCACATGAAGTGACGCTTCAGTTTCACTGAAAATATTAACGGGTTTATTTAGTATTTTATCATAAAGATAACGTTTATACGTACTGGGCGTTTTATTGGTCGTTTATCGTCAAAGGGTGAGGGTTTTAAAAATATTCAGATTAAAGAAAGAGCCACGCGAGAGAAGCCGTGACTAAACACGAGAATATAAGTGCGTGCTAGGAGCACCATGCCTACTGCCTACTTACTGCCTACTGCTGATAGAGGACAAATATTTTTTTTATTTTAATTATTTTTAGTACTAATAACTATTAATTATGTAAGATATCGTAGAACATAACGTGTGTAATGGTTGCAGCTCCTTACAAACATTGTGTAAAACAAAAATATCGGTAATTGAAAGAGTGGCGGAGAGTTTATTGTTAGTTCTTCTCGTCCGTTCTACGCCCTTGATTTGAGAACTGGTAGTAAAATTAGTAGCTTTTAGCATTTAATATGTATTTCTTTATTGACGTTCATAAGAGTACATTGTTACCTAAATGATTTAGACTTGACTTAAGCTACCTTTGTCTTACAGTGAGCACTGCCTGACTTCGGTAAAAAAGCGCAAAAAGAACATAGCCCTAAGATCCTAAGTACGCTTTTAGGAGGCAAAATCATTTGTTTTATTTTAGTTTTGCAAGCGTAGAAGATAAGACAATTAATTGCCTGAATGGCCATAATTTAATGACGATAATTAGCTTCTCTAATCAGTTCAGGTATAGTGCGCAATACGCAATACGTAGACAACAAAACACTGTAACTGCGTAGCATTAAATTTATTGTAGCAGATGTAGACTGTTGCTACGCGCGTAGACCATTACACAACAAATAAAATGTCCACTTAAAATACCTAAATGTATATACAAAATAACCTTTACGAGTCACACGCTCATTAATAAACATGATTCACGATTTGGTCCAAACGCTTAATCGAATCTTATTAATATTGCGACATAAGGAAAATCCGGTACATTGCTCTAATTGACTTAAACTTTTTGATCCCTTTAGTTTACCTCAAAGATAGCTAAATGGGATTTACCAATCCCGATTACAAGCTTAATTAAAAGGAATACGTATTTTATATACTACGACGCATTTAATTAGCTTTACATTCTAATATAATTTTTCGATGTTTCAAATCAATTAATATTTGGTTTTTTATTTGAGGTTTATATGTTACATACATATTTTGCACATATTGATGTTGATTTGTAAGTCATTGGAAAGCTAGAAAAGTGTAAAAAATAAAGTATCGAGGCATTCCAGAGATAGATATACAAAAATAGATTTTACTATAGAGAAAAATTGTTAAATCATTTTAAGAGAAGATATCGCGATTACCGCTAATAGACTTTATATGTTACCCAATAAGCTTACCACGAAACGTCCTAATTTCTGCCTGAATTTCTATTAAATTTCTCATCAAGTATTTTAGATAAACGGATCAAGCTATAAGCGACATAGTAAATTATTTAGATTGAATATAACATACCTATATAATACTTGTTTTCGGCGTCTGCTCTGTTCATCATTTCTAGTAACTTGACTTCTATTTGTGCCTGGTTTAGGAAAGGTTTCTTATTCTTAATAATTTTTATCGCTACTTGGCACTGCTCCTCGTGATCGTAGGCTTTCACAACCTGAAATTCATTGAAATATCCTTTAATAATAGTAATAAGTGTAGTTGAAAAATATGTACAGTTGTTTTCTTCTGTAACAGTGAATGTGTTCTGTGGTGCTGCTATGAGCAGTGGCGTCCCGTCAGAAGCAATAAGTTATCTTATCCTCAGCTGCCGAGAGCTACTTTCGGTATTCTAGCTCTAGTATATAGTTTAGTCGTCTCAAAAATATATATATTCAGAAATTGATGAAATCTCATCTAATTCGGATAGAAATTCCAGAAATATGTCTTTTTTTGTATTTTAGTCTATCAGTTATTACAAGTAAGAATACAATTTTTATTAATTTATAATTTTTCTTTTGTTTACGGTTATAGTAATAGATACTATCAAATTTGATAATGTACGCTCATTATATATATATATCGATTTTAGATTTAAAGGCCTCATAAACCTCTTCAAAATAAACACTTGTTTGTCGAATATATATTTGAATAAATTTTGATTACATATATTATAATATGTTTTACCTCTTGGGATGTTTGAAATATAATAAAAAACCAGAATAAATATAATAATAATGATTACAATTACTTACATATTTAATATCAACTACATTTGTAATAATAGATTTAAATATTATTTTGGATACTTTCATGAGCACATAAAACAAATACTAATTTACACCGGTCAGCAATCAACAGAGAAACACCATCGTTACTTAATTTCGAGTCTAGTTGCGGAAACTGAGCCCACCTACCTTACCTTACCTTACCACCATCGTTACTTGGTTTAAGGTTTGTGTGTATATAAAATACTAGGAATTAACATTATAACATTTTTTAATTACATACCTGTCCAAAGGAGCCCTTGCCGATAGGTGATGAGATCTCGTATCGGTCGAGGAACTTCTCACCCTGCTTGATGATGTAATCGTGGTTATCATCATCATACCCGTCATTGTACAGTTTCCGCTCTTTCTTGTGCGAGCCATCGTCACCGAGGTACTGCTGCGCTCTTCGCTTCTTCTTCGCATAGTATACCTGAAACAAATTATACGACCTCTTAATAATTAAATCTAAAATAAATAATAAAAAAGCCCCAGAGGCTGGTATGAGCCCCGGCGAACGAAGTCAACCATCACCTACAGTACGTACAGAAACATCTATATTTAGATGATGGTTAAGTCTGTATATCCTTCAATTTCTATTACACAATTGACTAAAACAACCTTGGAACCTTGATACAAACATTAATTGAATTCTTTGTTCTTAAGATATTGCTAGTCTGTATTAAGTTATATTTTCTTTACGCAGCTACAAAGAAAAACAAGGAGTAAATCAGTAAGACAGTGATACCTCATTTTTCGCGAAGACTGATTTGTTGTTTCCCAGCTTTTATTTGACAGTTGCCCCGATTAAACAATTACGGAACATTGGAAAAATTTTGCTTATTTGCAGGAACGTGGAAAGTACGTTTCGACAAGCCAATTTTGACAATGTGTTGTAAATATTACGTCAATCCATTGACAGGAATAAAAAATCTAACATAACCAGCATTTGTTAGAGGTAATAAAAAATTTAAAAAGGTTTTATTACAATTAAATTTAATTACGATAAAAAAAAGTTTCCTGAGAAACCATGAATGACAAAAAAAATTTTTTTTATTCTATATTAATAACTCTATATATATGTACTATATCTATACGAACACCGCCATCTCGTATTGATACAGGAACTTGCATTGTTGCCTTATTTGGAAAGGATGTTCCATGATGACGCTAAGATGGCGTTACAAAACAATTTTATTAGTTATTACAAGTCTGCTTTAGATATAATGCTTAACCAGGGTCAGTTACCACAGAACGCACACATTACACACCTTAAATGTACCTTTATACTTTTTTTTTCATATTTTTTGATATTAATAATATGTATATATAGTGTGTGTTTCCTTAGTAATAAATGTTATGTCTGTCTGTCTATATTTTAAGTGTCTTACAAAAATTAAAGTACCTATACCATACGTAATTTTCATTACACATATCCCTAACAAAATTTTCCTTGATAAAAAAAAAGAAAAGTATCATAATGGACATCACACGAATAATTGATAATGTTTTGACGCTTCAAATGATTAACTATGATAAAGTTTTACCGAAATCTTCCAAAACTGCGTATCTCCTTTGCCGAGCATATGTAAGTCGAAATAAACAACTGCCTATTATTATACTTACAAAATAGTTATAAAAGAAAATATTAGGCAACCGTAAATACCATCCATCATTTCAACAGTAATTTCATGGACGTAATCACATCGTTACCAACTATTTATAACAGTGATTGCATCATCAAACGAAGACAGCTGTGAGAAAAAAACTAAAAAAGCGGCCAATCACGGCTTCTAGACACATCAAAGCTAATGCATGCTGTACTGCTTATAGGAGCAGGAGGGAGCGCGGGAATTTCGGCCACTGACCCAAATATGCGGTTGACATTGATCGACGACGCTCGATACGTATAAAACATTCATACATACGACGCATGTATTCGGAACTAGGCAGTTCATTGCTACCAGTTTTTATGCGGCACCGTCGCGTCTCAACACCGTAATGACTCACTGTGTTCTTACTAATGTGAACGCCCCATCCAAATCTAACATTTCCCAAATCCCTATTCGATCGAAAGTTAGATGCGTCAGAGTCTCGTCACGTGACCTAGAATGGCATTCACCACCGTTACGTAAACGTGGCGGACAATATCGGCCACTGCATGGCATTCACGGCGGAAGTGTCGCATATCGACGGGGCAATCCGTTAACCCAAATTTCTGATTCCGACCTACATATACACTACTGGTATGTTCAGACAACGGTATTGCGGTTAGCGATCGCGCTGATAAAACCATCCGTGCGTTACACAATGTGAATAAGTACATCCTTGGGGATGTTTGATCGAAGGGTGGATATCTAAGGTCAGCGTGAGGTGCATCCTACACGGCGTATTCAGCGGCTGCGGCGGCGGCGACGGCGTGCAGGCCAGTGACCGCGGCACGTGGTGGCTCGAGATGAGCGCGTTGGGCCGGGGAGAGACGGCGCGCGGCGGCTGTCATTGATTTTCCCCGCCCCCGCCCCGCTGTCCGCCCGCCACCGCCCCACGCAGCCGCCCTCCCCGCCGCGTCTCACCCACTTCCAGCGCCCGATAACGAGGTTAACGGGCGACGTGAGCGTCTCCTAAACTTTAATTATACCCGTACACCCGCCGTGCATGTTTAACCGGGCCTCTATTCAACGTTTTGTTTGCAGCGCACCTGATATCTTGATCCACTATTCGGTTAACTATCTAATGAACGTCGCAGCGGCTCCGAGAGCGCAACTCGTAGGCCCGACGCGGACTCCTATTCAAATCCGCTAACTGCGTCTCGACGTAAGCGTGCGACTAGGTAAACTTCGTGAATTTATTATAAACACTTGCTATTGAGCTTCCACTCTCTTTACCTTGTTACTCGAAGGTTGGAAATGCATTAATTAATAGGTAATAGAAACATTGAGCTAACAACTTTGAAGTTGGATCTTCAGCAATATTTACTTGGAGGTAAAACAAGTTTCTCCAATAGACGAGTTCAAAAATATAGAGGTCATTGAACAGACAGCAGTGCATACAATAAACATTGCCGGTAGCAACTACGGGATTTTTATAATTTTTAAAGCTTTTACATTTAAGCAAGACAAATAAATCTTAAGTGAAAGGCTAAGTCATATACGTAGCATACGAAACATGCAAATTGAAATTCATCACAATTAATATTTAACTTTAGAGATTTATTAGTTAAATAAAATCACCAATATATTAATTATAACTATTAAACAAACTATATTGATTAGAATGGAACTGAATAAGTAAAGTATTAAGAAGTGGGCATAGCCCCATTTCCCCGGCGATACTGTCGGGTTGAAGGTATGAAAATAGACTCCCTATGGAAGGAAGGTTGAGATTAACTGATCTACAGAACACGTAACAGATTTTTTTTAAACAGCGCGGAGACAGGACTCTCAAGTGATCTTCTAGTGTAAATAATTGTTATAATAGTTAATCATTGTTCACATTAAAGAAACATTTTATTATTCTTCTAAGATTCATTTTTTTATTGGGATCCAACATTAATAATCATACAAATCAATATATCAATAGGACCCGAATCGAAGCATCAATAACATTCGAAGTTTCAGTACATTTGGTGCGTTGACCGTTTATTAAGGGTCGTGTGAAATGTATGATTTAAACCCTTCATCAAACTCCAGTTCCTAACGGTTAAGTACACTAAAAGTTTTCTTTATTGAATTATGTCCCATTGAAGATTCGACTGTAATATAAATGTAACTAATGAAAAGCACAATATTTTTTTCGGAAAAAATACTAATAAAATTAAAAAAATATCAGTTCTGTCTTTTAATTAAACATTAAATAAAGTTTACATACCGGTAAAAGTCTTCAAATTAAAAAAAAATAATGAGGTACTACTCATTATCAATTGTGAGAAACAACACAGAAGTGAAACTGATATGGACCTCAACAGTTAGAAGAAATTTGAAAGAAATAGACACATTAAACTTTTTGCGTCTTAAATCCACACTTGGAAAAGAGTATCAAGCAGACATGGTTAATTAAGACGTGGTTTAATTTTTAAATGGGTCAAGCGCAGGCCGCGACGGCCACTCGAGCGGAAGGCGGCAATGAATAAGGCACTTCATTGACATTTTATTTAACTATAAAGAATATCGATTACCCATAGTGTTGTAGCCTTAGTACGCTTGTAACAATATAATCCAAATACATCAATAACAAGTCTGTATAAAGTATACAAGAAAATGTTTTGCATCAAAGCCAGGGTGATTTGTTTTTGTCAGGCCTCAATAACTGTCTACGTATCGATGCATTACACTCTCTTGTGTAGTGCATTTCATACGGCATAACGTCATCGTGACATCATCGAAGCCGGTGACGCAACGCTTGAATCATTGCGATCAATCAGTGGGCGAACACTTACTATCGAGCGATGATTAAAAATGCATATAGTGTGCACACGTTGCATATTTGTTTTAGTTAAATGCGTCTATGACGATGTGCCGGCAAAAAATAAACGACCGATGCAGTCGCAACAGGAATCCCCAAAAAGCAAACACGACGGAAGCGCTAATTAATTTTTCATAGCCACGCCGCCGAAGCTGATTTCGGCGCGTCGCGTCAAACACGCTGCACCGTTGTCTCCGGAGACATCCGTAGCATCAATTAATGCTCCGGAACTGCGCAAGTTTACATCATTAACACCATAAAAAGACAGTTATTGCGAGAAAATTTGCGCAATCAATTAGGAGTTTTTAAGAGGGTGTGGGGGTGGATGCGTGCAGAGTGCAGTGTGCAGCGGCGGCGAGGGGGCCCGGCGCGCGCATCTGTGTGCATTCGGCATATTTACCCCGATAGTGGGCGGGCGGGTTCACTGACCCGACCCAATGCAAGGCCCGTACGTAGGCTGCGACGCACACGCCGGGCCTCGTTTCATTAGTGCCACCGCGCCGCACACCCATGCAAAAAGCTAACACTGTGCGTCAAGTGGGCACGCACGCTTTTTAATCATCCACAGTATAACCAAAGGTTCAGATTAGCCGCCGCGGGAATGCCATCTCTGATTTCACTAAAACGATCCACAGACGCGTCCTAAGTTTCCGTCTGTCGGAAACTTATCGATCTATGTTTATTTCCAACTCCGGGCCAGGTAGGCGCTTTAATATTTATAACACAACTAAAATTAGCTCTTATAGTCGAGAAATGTATACTGTTGTAGTATCCTTATCAGATAGAGACGATAGCGGATATATCAAGAGCGTATGCACATATAATTACATATCAAGACGTATGCGGTAAATGCACACGGGAGTCATAATTATACCGCGGCATTCATAAATCCGGTGATTAAGGCAGACAGACACATTCACGTAAGTATAACCGAGCTGTATGTACTTATGCAAAACCACCCTTGCACCGGGCGAATGGACGGATGCAACGCCATACCTACCCCAAGCTTTCCCCTCATTGAGGCAGGTCAGTGTAGACGCTTTTCGAGGGCATTTTCATAATAATTGTAAATACAAAAATACAATCAGATAACGGTATACATAGCACATGTTTATTTACGATGTTTACGTTCGCGAGTTATTTCATAAAATGTCGATGAACGACGCTGGTCGCGTAGGCGTCTCATTCAATTTACGTTACTTTTAATATTACAACTATAGCGACAGGTGTAGCGTTAAAATAAAAAAAACTCTCTAAACTCTTCAACCATTAGATACTGAGTGCAACTTTCACATCACATTTTAACGAGTCAAGCACTAACTGTACCTAAAACCCATTAAAACGCTGTCCAATCCCTATCCATTTACAACAATTTACAAGTGGTTTACAATAATTTACAATAGCAAAACACGCGATCCGCAGCAATCATTTCAACGTATCGACGCATAATCGCGCAGAATATTCTAAAGGCTTCCCAATGAAAGTGGCATATTGTGGTGCAATAAATCATTCGGCGAGTGCAATTTAAACGACTTGAGTCCAATAATAACGGCTTTCGGGAAGCGAGATCACTGAAAGCGACAAACAGCATGACTAATGTCTGAATGTGCAGACGATAAATTCAAATCAAAAGTGAGCTTTGCCCTCCGTGTTGGGGCTTCCAATGCTTTTGTAACTTCGGGATGCGTTTTATTGAGTGACTACGTACTAATTTGGGTGACACCTGCACGCTTCAGACTGACGGCAAGTCGCGATGCTCTTGTACAATTTTATTCAGGACATAGTATTTTTTTTTTATCGATAAAAGTTTGCCAACGATCGGTAAACTGTGAGATCGGTAAAAGGATCCCAAAACACTATTTTTAATGTGACAAGCACTTATAGGCAAATATGACATACACGAAGAGATCATACAAATATTAAACAAAAATCTATTTTAATGTGTGAGGTAAGCAATTATAGATATCGTTGCTCGTTTATCAGAACGTTTAATCTGGATATCGGTGAGCTTTGACCAAAACGCGTTCTACGAAAATTAAATATATTTAAACCTATATAAAGAATAAAATCACATCCCTAAGTTTAAATATCCTGGTAGCGGATGGCGTAGGTAGTTGCAGCAAGCGCAGCCCGATTGAAACTTCGAACAATACGTCAATGTTTTTAGAAGTACAACAATGCAAAAGCCAGACATCGGACACATTCAATCGAACAAAACTTATACGATTAGACGCAGATTGTAACTTACAAATTGATTCGACTCTTAAGCCTTTTCACATTTATTTCTTATATTTTGAATTAATTGAGGAACAAGAAGAAGAATATTCTATTACGTTTTTGTTTTCATTCTCAAAAAACCCTAGACGATTTCTAAATTCATAAAAAAAATTAAGAATATTAAACACGTATATTAACTGACTCATGTAGTAACGTTAATTAGACTGTGTATAACAATTGTACAAAAACTATGTATAACAGTTTTAAGTTACTTAAAATAATATAGGCGACAAAAAGTTTTTTTTTTTCTCAAAACATAAGAAACCATTGTATTAACAGTTACTAAAATATAAGAAATACCTAAAAAGGCAACTATAACCTTTAGTATGACCATTTACAGCGGTTTCATTCGCATTCCCGCGTCAAACAAAAAGCTTGGGAATTTCGACAAACGGGTGTTTACGCATAATAATACCACCAATATATATAGATATAAAGGCGTTTTGTCCGTAGAACGGCCAATACGTAAACTCAAACATCGATAGTAATAGAATAGTTACGATAGACTTTTGTACGCACAACTTAATAGGTAAAGTAAGATTTCGAACTAAACGCGAACAGTATTCATTGTTCATTATTAATTGTTGAATAGTTGAATTGACGTTTATAAACATAGCCCTTGATCAAAACCGCGAAAATATTTTCGAAACATGAGGGATACAGCTTCATTGGCAAATAAAATCGATACTATTCATTACACTGATCACTAAAAGACCTAGGCGCAGACGAGGTGATTTAAAACAAAATTATCATACAACTCTTAGTATTTGTGTAAATTTTGTAAATTTGTCTAGTGCTTCCATCTATTTAACATTTATTTATTTCAATCGTCCTAAACATATATGTGTTTACATTTTAATTCGAATTCGGTTTTGTGGAAAAATATAATATTATTCCTAAAATTAAATTAAGTAAATTATTATTTTGAAATTAAAAACAAAATATTTGAGTGGGTATGCCAAAGAGTCTACTGACAAAATCAAGACAAAATAGGGATTTCAATTAATTGTACAGAGCCCGAGCTAGAAGCGGAAGCGATCGGCTTAGGAGCGCAGCCACAGACGTACAGCCGCATTCGCCACTTGGATGTTAAACAAGCAACCAAGTCAAAACTTCTTTGAGTTCCAGCACGATCGGAGACTTCAAACTAATAATTAAATCAGTCGGCATGCACGGCTCATCGAGTCAGCCGTACGTAACAGGGGCCCATTAAAAATCATACGCGTTCAAAAACCTCGCCCTCTGTGCCGCCACTTAAAAAGTTTGACCTCGCAATTACTAAAATTGGTTTGATTTACCATTTTAATTGTAACAAAAAGCTTATTTTTTCCACCGGCTTGGCCGAGGGACGTTGCAATCTCGACCGAGTGACTTTCGGTCGCAGGGTTCATTAGGGATCGGCAGGGCGCCGCGACGCATAGGTGGTCTGTTAGAATTTTGAGCTGTGGCGTCATGTCGTTAAGGCGTAGTTTCTGTCGGAGGTGTCCGTAGGCGCGAGAGGAGAGCACTCGAGGTCGGATGCTGAGAGCGGGCCGCGTGGGGTGACGCGGGAGGATGGGACAAAATCGATATCGTCGGGAGTCGGGCGGCGCGCGACGTCTTGCCGAGTTGCCGCTGCGCCCCCGCCCCGCAACTCAATGGGAGCGCGCATCAGCTCTGCCGAGTCGGCCGACACAACAGCGGCGGTCGACTGGGCCCTAACACAATACTGGATTGCCCGCGATAGCCGAACGCTCATCAATCCGCACAACCCTAATATTACATCTTCAATTCAATCTATTCGTTGGTTGTTTTAGCATTTCTTTGGGAAATGCGTGTATTTCGTCGAAATGGACAGACGATTTATTCTAGACAAGAATCATGGCTAATTACTAATTTATTTTTATCATTATAAGACGCCGATACATTCCTTATACATGAAATACACTTGTAAGGGCAGAAAACAAACTTGTCCAAAACAAAAATAAAATTACCAACCTGGGGGTTGGACTTAATCCAAAGAAATAAATTTATATACGAATCTTTTTTATTACAATTTCATGACAGGGACGCTGGGTGCGTTCCTACAAGGAAGTAGTATAATTTCGTAAAATCAAATACAAAGTTTGTCCGTTCTTAGAGCCGACATAATAACAAGAGCTATTGCTACAGTCGACAGTTGTTATAACAATATGATGGCAAGCAGATGGGAACACGTGACATGGCTCATATTGGTGAAAAACATTTCAATGAGACGTAATAGATGAAGAGTCGATAACATTATTTTGACGATAAAGCTGATTTTAAAATCACATTAAAGAATTAATTGATTTATTTTTATTTCCTTTAATTCGAAAATTTTTAAGATTTTCCGACTAACTAGCGGATCCAACAGACCTGTACGCGTCTTACATACAAAACATAAAAATAAATACTACTAATAATTTAAATCCACAATTCCACTTGAACACACAAAATAAATCATTCAAATCGGTCCAGCCGTTTATGAGGAGATCAGTGGCATACACAAGAATAGTACAATTATATATAATATAAAAAAGATATATATTGAAAAGAGTATTAGTTTTGCAGCCGTATGGTTTTGTATTTAGGAAATATGTTTTAAGGCACGTAAACCGCACAGCACTATTATTTGCGACCGGCGTCGAGGGGCGGCATTAACCTGAAACTAAAGCACTACCTACTTCCACGTTACGACGCGATTTTTCTTATTCAGACATTTAGATTATGTACCTATAGACTTAGAATATACTTTCAATTTAATTACAAAAACGCATGAACCAAATTTCTGACTGAATAACTCTGGGCCGATTGGAGTTTTATAAGTCATTATATACTTTAATTGCTAAATTAATGAGAGATAAATTGTCGCAAATATATGAAGGATTAAAAAAAACTGCTGTTTCCATTTGCATAAACTCGGTCACCTTTAGCAATTAATCATGCACAAGTAAATATAATGGAATAAAAACATTTAATTATAATTATTCATCTTGTTAAAATTATAAAATATATTGACATATAACATTGGAACCTCATAGATTGAAAAGGCTACGCGGCTGAAAGAGGCGGAGACGAGGGGCGGCCTTAACCTGGATCATCGTAAGCCAAGATCTTGACATTTCTCATTCACGAGACCGTCTACAATTTCGTATTTACTAGTAATCAGAAGTACTTATTACATACACGAAAAGATTCTCTACAAAAATGCTTCATAAACAAAAAAAAACCAAAATAATAATTAAACGTCAAAACGTTGTAAAGACTGTGAAGAATGTTACACATTTCCTTTCCGAAAGAGGAAATTAAATATTTAATTAACAAAAAATTACGCAAAGCATTCATACTAGCGTACTATCAATTAATTAGTGTTAGAAATTCTTGCACCACCATAACATTCATATCAAAACATAAATTTTCAGTTAGACAATGGATAAAAATCGTATTTAAGACTAAACAGATCAGTTTCTAAATATCAACTGCTCAATATATTTTTTTCTTTTCAAATTTTACATCATATTTTCGCTATCATAGATAACATTCCGTTATATACATATGTATAAGCAAAAATTTCATCTACACACAGACTAAAAGATTTTATCCATGGACAACATCAGATGAGCCTCCTAGACTTACCTAATCTGTTTTATATGATAAAGTATAAAGAGTTTCACTAAACAAATATAGGAATTAGCGTGATACTAATACGGATACTGAAAGTAACACAATTGACAATATACAACTTGTGTACATCTTATCACCACAGCTGATAAAGCTGTCAAAGTATCAAAATATTGATGCGGCATCACCGTGTCTCATACTACTCTCCACTGGGATTTACTACGCGACTAAGACCTGGTTTAATATAATAAGAAAACCCTTTGAATCAGTAACGTTACGTTACGTTACGTTAAATATGTACGTGCTGTACTACTGTAAGTAGAAAAAAAGTAGTACACAAGAACTGAGTTCCTCATAAAGACTAAGTTATTGGACACTATGTTAAACTTCGTTAGTAACATTCGATAGATCCTAATGTTAACTTGCGTCTTTGTGCAGACGAAATATAAAAGAAATGAATTCACGTAACCTGTACCGTGAGTAAGAATCCCGTAATACAAATCTCGGCCTAATGAATGTGAGAAAATATTGTAATGATGAATGTATCAACAGGTGTATATGTGTCAGCAGTGAGTAACTCATAAGGAAAATGTGTGATGAAAATATGTAATTAGCTCTATATCTGTTGTCTTGTTTTCTTTTTTTTTTAACTTTAAGATTAGGATATGAACAACCATGTAGAATGAAATAGAATCACCTAACCTTACTTCCCTCTTTGCTTTATCTATTAAACTATATTTCTATAACATTTATAAGACTATATTCAACAAAACTGTTTTATTTATACACTTCGTTGCAAGTACAGAAATACAGTACAAAGAAATAGTTGAACAAAAAGGAGGGCAAATGGTGGCCTTATCGCCTTAGCGAGATCTCTTCAAAAGAAAAACATAATAATACCCACACAAAAAGCATTAGGATTTTCTTAGCATTTAGGACCATCAGACCGAAACAGTTCCTAAAGTAAATAAAAGATTTAAATAAATCAACACGTCCTTTCTATATACCTAAACTTATTAGCATAAAAATATTTAGTAGAAAATTGACCAGGTAAGTAACTGATTATGCGCAAAGAATGTCGTGAACGCTAAATAATAAAAATGTACACATACATCTCACATATGTGATATAATCCTTTTTTCTTCACTCAATATTAAAGACACGCCACAACTTTCAACAAAGCCACGAAATTTCTAAAGACCACGACTACTGTCTAATAGATAAAAACACTAAAATTGTATATGTTAACTTTTATAAGAACAATTAATTTATATCTGTACACTTAATGTGCGTCTCAAAGTAATCTAAGACGATGTGTAAATTAATAAACATGACCTCAGACATAAATGCCACAGTTAATAAAACAATGTTTCTAAAATAAATTACCATTTAATATTTAAAATAAATCCACAAATGCTGTGGATTTTATAATGAATATTTTCTGTATTTTAGTAAGAGGGACAAGGCATGTTATAATGGAAATACGTTACAACATACCATAGAGAGGGCTCTAAGGGAACGCCATCGAAGTGCATCGGACAGAGTCCTGAGCAGGGCTCCAGTAGACGACTCCCCCTTGCGCACCATTATTTCACGCACGGCCGGTGGGTCACTGGACTTTGCACGCTACAACCAAATGCATACACACGTGGCATAGAGCAACCGTAATAAACGACCGCGTGGACGCGACTGACATTATCTACTTATTTCTTAGACTAAGGCACATATATAATATTCTGATAAACCTGTACGTGGGTATCGCTGTATTAGTTGACGCGCGTTCCCAATGTCGGAACTGCCGCGTCAACAGCTAGGAATTCTGACGCCTATAAATATCACGTCCTCTAATTGGCAACAATAGAGTTTCTAACAAATGAAGTGAAATAGCCAAACACAACAAACGATGGAAATTGGTCAACAGATATAAAATCGAAAGGATTATCAAGCAGATTAGTTAGAGCCTGCTAACTAAACAACAGATATTTTTATTGTATTCAAGAATAGAAATCTGCCCTTGAAGTACTTCTAGTATTTCAAAGGCCGTGCGGCTTTCGTTACGAACTAAAAACACTTGCGACTAATCACTAACATGATCTTGAAACATCGTCATTTCCCCCGGCCTCTACAATTAAACCTGGGAAACTGTTCGATGCAAATCAGATGTTTACCATTCACAAATAATTGCCCGTCCTTTCTCACATCACTTTTTTTCCTAATTAATCTCGTGAGAATTCCGATGTGGGATGGGATCATTGCGAATGGCAACACCCGATGTCTCATTCTCATTTCGCAGCCTCACGACTAACGCAACTTTGTCAGCTGAACGCATACCTTTAAAGCAAAACAATAATAAGAATGTCTAGAAGGTTATCAGACGGTTAATTACTATTCTGCTGTGATGGAAATGTACTTTGTTTTTTGCACTTTTTATCACATTGTGTACTCGACTGTGCTGTTGTACTATGCAGTTTATAATTAGCCAGTGGCAAGAGTCCAGGTCGATCACTCGACTAACGGACCCCACACTATATCAGGTTCGGTCATTGACAGGGATTCTTTCCGGAATCATGTGTTCCACTTTTAAGAATTTTATGTTTGTAATTAGGATAAATACTACTCAGACTTTACGATGTTGAGTATTTTTATTATAGCTTTTCAACTATTATTGAATTGCTATCGGTAGATAAATTTTTGCCTTGAATCAGTATAAATAAAAACACAAATAAATATATGGCAATTAAAAATAATTATCAGACGGCACGTGTAGTCCGTTATAGCTCGTCGAGCCGACGTCATGGTTACGTAAATGTAAATAATATTTATTTCCTATAAAGTTTTAAATTAGTATATGTTGAAATATACATAATTAAGCCAATTGACAAGTGAATACGGCGGTCTGAATCATTTATATAAAACTTATGTTATAATAGGCTGACTAACAATTCGAATGAACTTTCCCCCGCTGCCTCGAGGCGGGCAACTATTTGTCGCATGTATGGCGTAAGATATTAATCTTGGTATTAAATTAAAGTTAGGCGAATATCAAAGCCGAAACACAAACGCGTCTCGCTATGTTGACAGCAACAAACGTCTGAAGCGACTAGCGATTCCGGGAATTCGGGACCTCGGAATATTTGTGGAGAATTTAGTTCCGACTATCGAGCCTCTTGTTGCCACCCAGATATACCGTAATATACATAAGTTATCTCTTGGAATATGAAAACATGATAGGAGACGTAAAGTTACGCCTGGTTTTATCTCATGCGTAGGCGTGGAGGAATTATAGACACGTTCCCATAATCCAGATTCTGCCTTTTAATGTACAGGTTAGTATATAATACAAGTTAAAGGCATCAAACACATTTACTTAGCTTTCGAATTAGAATCTTATAGCAAAAAAGCTCTTATTATTATAAAATCCGAATCTAAAGCTTCAAGTAGGTATGCTAAAGTACTTAGAACGAAGAAATGCTTTAAAGCCTCGGTACTGCATTATGCAACGCAAGAAAAGAATTGAATCTCAAGAAACTGGCCTATAGAAAAACTTCTTACAAGCAAATAGTTAGTGCGTAGTTTCCCCCATTGTCCCCAGTCTCATTTGGCCCACCGCGTTGGCCGTCTCGAAGCATCCCAACGATCCGCAGATAGAGCACGCATTTAAAGAGAATTTCATTTCAAACGGTTCAGATTAAATGGAATTCAATTTTCATTGCGACCGCCTCGATTAGGTGTCATTTGCGCTCACCTTCTCGATAATACGATAATTTATTGTGAAGCGTTTGCCTGCAAATTAGTTTAATTTCCCATTGATATTGAATGCAGATGCTGAAATAAAAAGCTTTTCTTTGTAACTACGTTAAATTACTCACATTATACTTGGCAGAATACTTAATCAAAAACACGTTATTTATCGGCTGGTATACCTTTTTCCAGGTTCCTGGGTGATCGGGGTGCTTTAAATAATAGAGGATTTTATAGTTACTCCAAAGTAACCCCTCGCGTACAACAATGTTATATAATATAAAATAAAGAAATGTTAATTGCTATGTAACGAACGAATGCAACATAACAATCTGGCTATACTCTCGGGGCGTAACTCCGACGATTTAGGAAATCGAAACGCTTACAAAACTAAGAAAGCCAACGTGAGCAATTAAACAGCCTTGGCTCGTACAACTTTATTACATAAAAACATAAGACAAAAGAGACTCGAGAACAACACCTGCAACCGCATGAGAAATGCACCGAAAACGACATAGAAAAGGCTGTCAGAGGCATGTAATCAAATGTAAGCACGGCGCGCCTAAACCAAGCAAGCAATCATTAGCCATTTATTCTGTAAATTGCCTCCATCCATACCTACAAGCGGTTCCTACACGATGCGACGAATAATTCAGATTATTTTTGTGATTCCAGTGCGCCACGGGCGCCTAACCCGCGACGGTTATAGTATTAACAGCAACATTTGTCGTGAAAGTTATTCTAAATGTTACATGTGCCAACATTACACGATTTCATAAAATAAAGAAAAATTGGGTAATGAATTTGATTAAAAACTAATTAGGAGTCTTAAATCGGTTTCAATAAACAAAAAACTCGCTTAGAGAGTCTGTTAGAACAATGCTTAAATCTCAGAAATAGTCCCATCGTTTCGGACAATCACCGATCCCATACGAAGATGCCCTATAAATCTATAAAAATCCAATAAATTGGCAATGCGATACGGCAAAATTCCTGTCATACCAATAGAATCGATGGCACACAAATAGGGCCCTTCAGTTACACAAAGTTCTAATTGTATACAATGTAACCAGATGATGTAACAATCTGAATGTTGGACGTGAACTGAACTTATGTGAGAATAGCTTGTTCAGAAGTTTTGTTTGATATCAATTAGAAATAGTTTTTGTTAATGCAAAATCGAAGCATAGAAATTGAACAGATTTGTGTATTATGAACTTTTGGTTTACATAAGATTATCTTCTATATTTTGCATCTTCCACCGCATTTAGTACGGAGAGTTGTACGTTGTGTTTTAAGGCACTTTCTTCCGCGTACGACCGCTATGTGAAACCAGTAGACTACGGTAGTATTTTAGAACCAACTCGACCCGACGGGACCTTCAAGAAATACCGTACCAATTCGAAAAAGTCCGGTACTATCTTGGCCTCTAGTATTGAGTGTCCATGGGCGCGGTATCCATTAACAAGAGGTGAGCCGGCTGCCTGTTTGCCCTCTGTCATTTAAACAAAAACGTGTGTGTATTTATGTACACGCTTTAAAAGTTCAACTTCTTCTTCTTCATTAAAAATTTATCATTCGCCTTATTATATTTTAGTTATTTTTCTTATTACATTTGTAGAAAAAACGACACTAACAATAGAAAAACCTAAAATGTTGACTATAGCTAACTTCAGGGTGTCAGTTTGTGATTGTGTACGCGCATGATAAAAAGTACTCTCATTATTTTCCCTAACGTGCCAAAAGAAGTATAAATTCAAAAAAATATCTAACTAGTTATATTTGTACATAAAACTATATAGCGTTGAAATTATAATGACCTAAAAATGGTACACAGATTTTCCCATTGAAATAACAATGAAAGGTATCCAATTTCAATTTATAATTCCCTCATTTAGGTGCAACATATTATCACACAATGAATAATAACGTAACTATGTTAGGTATCATCTTACACGTGCCGATTGCATATAATAAAAGAATTATGTAAAAATTACACATACTGCATGAACCGAGGCTTCGAGGAAAATTAACGCTGTAATATTATTCTAGGAAACTAGCCAGTTGGTCAACACAAAGCACATATTAACAATTTGCAAATTACGTAAATTCTTAGAATGCATCGTTACGTAACAATTTTTCAATTCAGAATTCCATATTTAAATTAAGGTCATACAGTAAACACTGCGAGTAACGACCGACATCGTAATCTCTAAGAACATAGTAAGACAATTTTTTTTTTGAATTAAAGTAAAAAAAAAGTGCGTGCGTACAAAGTACACATGTCACAAGTGAAACTTGTACGTAAATTAATTATTATTACGCTAAACGCCCCAAAAGATCATCATGTACAGTTTACACACTGTATACGTGTTATAATATAAAAAATTAAAAAATCTGTACACTGTTTACGGCACAAGACGTTCTGCGACATAATTGTCATCTAAAGTTCTAATATGTAACTACTAAACAAATACCTCAACTAATAACGTGAATTTTTTCTCGATCTCCCATTTTCACTCGCTCAATGGGTCTCAATCACTCCTTCTTTTCTTCGAAAAAAAAACGCTGCCCATATTCGTGACGTTTCATCAGTAAAAAATTTACCCTCATGCGCCTAACGAAGATTAATTTCAAAAGTAACAACATCTATATTCCAATTTTCCAATAATTAATAAACTAAATAGTTGGCTAGGCAACCGACAAAGCCAATAATAGGAACGTGGCCCCGCGAATCCGCACCGCTTGATCTGATAAAGGCGTCTGAATGTCAACGCACCGGTCACCTTGGTTCACGATTGGTGAAATTTGAAATGATACAAACTAATTAGACACCGTGTACACAACCGATAACTATAAATACTTTACGAAAATTGATTAAATTTCTTGGTGTGTTAGTACGGCTTAGTTTTACCAGTGTATGTATATTAAGTAATGTTATTAATCTGTTTTAAAAATTTAACTCAGCGTTTGGGAATAACTATATGGGCTTACGAATTACAAGCTAATAAGCAATCCATTTTTCCCTTGCCTGCCCACTTTTACCTATCATTGGCTTGGTCTACCGACACAAATGAATAAAACATTTAATCGTTATTCCTGTAATTACGCGTATCGTATCCTCACCTAGTACAGAATATGTACAGAATCTGAATAAGATCTGTAGGTTTATATTCTATTTTCATAAAACAAATAAAATCGGTGCCCTTCGTTACACACGTGTGTTAATACGTTTATGGCCTCCTCTATGGACTATCGAAGACATATGTACCTGTGTAGATAAGTTACGTTAACAACAAAATCTACTTTTATGTTCTTCATTCGACAGGTTAATAAAAACGCAATGTAACTTCGTACAAGGAACTTAGTTACTTGCAAAAATGTTCATATGCACATGTACATAAGATTACATATATCAATTATTTCAAAGTAAATAAGATAAACAGAGAATATTATTTACATGTTGCATTAGTCATACAATGTGAAATTGTATCGACGTTATAAAAAAATACAAGTATAATTTTTACGATGGACCTTTATTACAAACATAGTTTAATATCATATATTACATCAAGCTCTCTGAGTTTAAAAGATTGTGTGATTCTTCTAATATACAAGTGAGATATTTAATTAATCTTCAAAAACACGAACAATATAGGCTTTTGTAACCCCAGGTTAGCTGGACATTTTGAGAAAATTTCGAAACTAAACAATGCCTATATTATCTAGAGAATGAAGCATTAAAATGTTGTATTGAATACAGTCAGAGATTATTAGTTACAAGCATACAAACTGGCATTAGCCTAGGTAGATTTACCTTAGCAACACAGATCATAAAATGAGTTGCATTATTACATTGTTTCAACAGTATATAATGTATAAATAGAAAATGTTCATTACAAACAAGTCAAGGGTATGAGTGACATGTAATCCTGCTGTCGCAACAGTGCAACACAGGTGCCAAGGGGCTGCTCCAATTTTCCACAGATCGATGTCAAGCAGAAATAGAAATCAACGCTCGCAATCTATTACACAAGTACGCTACACGAACCTTTAGGAGTAGAAATTATATCATCATTAGTTTCGGGGATTGTAGCGATAGATGGCAGCAAGAAACAAAATTAAATAATTTATACCTATTACATAAAACTTAACGCCCAAACTCAATAACCTAGTTAATCTATACAGATATTGATAAAAGTGTCACGGTCTGATCTCTGATTATTTTCAATATGAGATTGTGGATTAATAATTGGGTTCGGGCGTTAACCAGGAAGAGCAAAAATATGTTTCAGTTTTCTTGATTAGCACTCATATCATCATCTGTAACATCTGGAACGAAAAAGATATTTCAAAATACCAATGGGATAATCCCAATACATCAAGTCGATAACATTACATGTCTGTAGTAAATATGTTTATGATCGCATTTCCATACAATACAGACATCCTAATGCAAAACTATCGTTCCAGCGCTCGGGGCATTGGATTCGAAAACATTTTCCAAGTTTCCATTGGTGGTATTGAGGACCGAAAAAGTGCAAAGGGGTGGAAGTTTGTAACGCGTATACTGTTAGCGAACTGCACTAACGATTGTGAGCAGTCGGGTCTCTAGTGCATCCTAACTTTCTCGCTAGCTTCCCATCCTGTCTCGACGCCAGGGTTTTTATATAATTCTTAATGATATTAAAACATCATTTTTTTATGTAACAGTAAACGGGCAAGACGCTCAGCTTGCCAGCGGGTTCGCTACTGAGGTTTGCCTACTTTTAAGAGATGGTACGCTCTTGAAGGACCGAATTGTTTCGTAAATACTTCAGATGATTCCACATGTGATGCTTTGCAGCAACAATTGCATTCAGAAACGCTCAATTGTGGAACGAGGAAGTCGTGAAGTGGAACTTCGTATCCTACCTTGACCTGCGATGATGAAAAAAAAGTGACGGAGAGTTTATTGCCAGTTCTTCCCTTCCGTTCTACGCCCTTAATTTGAGAATTGGCAGTAAATGTAAAATTAGAAGCATTTAATGTATTTTTTTTTGATATTCAAAAGTGTACACTGTGTTACATAGGTAATATATATAGATGAATAAATGATTTTTTTATTTGTCTTTGATGACAAAACATATTTCGTGTGTGACTGTGGCTGTGGCAAGAAAGTAGACGAAATCTTCATAATCCATTATTTCACGTACCAAGACGCATCAGCAATTTGCATGTAACGAAAGTAATAAAAATGACATCCGTACGGCGCCACTACGCTTATAGCTCGATTAATTTTTAACTAAAAAAAACTCATTCAAAAGGCGGTCACCGAATAAAAATACGACAAAGGAAGAGGTGACGTATCGCATTATTTTGGTGTGCCATTAATATAGCGGTTTGTATAAGACTCGCACTTCCGGCGCAATTAACTTATGTCAACCGCTTTTTGTAATAAATTGTTCCATTATAGATAGGAAGTCGTTCCTCCGAATAGGGGACTATGTTTTTTTATGTAACAGGAGGCAAACGGGCAGGCCCACCTGAAGGCCATCCATGGACAGTCACATTGTCAGGAGGCTCGCAAGTGCAATGCCGGCCTATTAAATGTGTCTTTTATAACAATTTTTTACTAATAATAAAGCAAGCTTTTTTTTGTCAATCTACAGTCCAGATTAGTTATATATATATATACTTTGGCTACTCGATATCCTGATTTCCTTCAGTACCTACTATTGATGGAGACCTTCGAATAGAATTCACGGGTAAAGGTAACCTGTTGTATATTCAGTGGGTTTGGGTTCTTGTAAATAAATTAAGTCCGACTTGCAAGAAATGTGTTTAATTTGAAGTCTTTCAAAAGGCACCTGTCGAAATACAAACAAATCAGTAATCGGTTGATAAAATTAAATAAGAAAAGAAAAAAGCTTTTATACAATGCAATTTGTTTGCTCTGATACAATATGGCGATGACAATGTTTTTTAGCATGCGGCGACAAGATTTGAAAAAGAAAAATACAGTTAGAATTAAAGTGAAAAAGACATACCTTTTGAATTATATAACAATACTTTCACAAGACGATTATTTAAATATTTCACAATACTAATAAGAATCTAGATAAAACTTTGGAGCTTCTTTCTTTACAGTTTTACTTGCTTGCTCCCTGACAATGAAATAAGTGCTAATGTCACTTGCCAACTTAAGAAAATAATTACATGTCTACCAACTACATAATAGGGATGGGATTGGGTAAAGTCAGCTGTCAGTTGATCAAACTTCAACACTCCTCCTTGATCAACTTACAGCGGAGCATCTCAAATGTTCTTCTGTTGAGTGGTTTCGTCAGGATGTCTGCAATCTGTTGGCTGCTCTCAACATGTTGCAGAGTCACTGTGTTGCCGATGTGTTGCTGAATGTACTTCCTGGGTATTTCGATGTGTTTCTTTCCTCTGGTCGTCTTTCCTTCATGAGCATTCTGTAGCATGTGTATTGCGGACATGTTGTCGACTTTCAGGTTGATTGGCTGATCACCTTCCAGAATTCCAAGTTCAACAGCTATTCTCTTTATCCAGCACACATCGTCAATCACAGACACCGCAGCTCGATATTCGGCTTCTGCCGTAGAGGTAGCCACTAGACGCTGCTTCTGGGAGTACCAGATGATCGGTCCTCCTCTCAACACTAGCACACCACTCGTCGACTGTCCTGTCTCAGAGTCTCCTCCAAAGTCTGAGTCAGTGTATGCCACAAACTCCTTGTCTCCTCCGACGTAGATTCCAGCAGTTGCAGTTCCTCGCAGGTACTGGAAAACTCGTTTTATCATTGCCTGATGACTCTTCATTGGTTTGTTGCAGAATCGACTGAGGTAGTTCACGGCGAAGCTGATGTCAGGCCTAGTTATTGTAGCGAGGTACAACAAACTCCCTATCGCTTCGCGATAGTTATTGTTCGCCGGAAGTGCCTCATCGTTCTTGAAGTCTGCCTTCTGTGAAACCATTCCTTGTTCAATTGGTGTGGATGCTGGGTTGCACTCATCGAATTTCATCTTTCTCAGTATCTTTGCCGTGTAACGTGGCTGACTCACGAAGATACCATTGTTGTCATTTTTGATCTCCATGCCCAAGTACGTTAGTTTGTCCTGAGCTCTTTTGCTGAAAGTGATCTGAAACTCATTGCTGATCTCTCTCAACAGCCTGTATATTTCTTTCTCATTTTTCCCAGCTATCAGACCATCATCCACGAACAGAGATAACATGATACTCTTGTCCTTGTTGTAATATATGCATGGATCGTCATCGGTGTTGACTAGTCCTAACTGTTGTTCAAAGTACTTGGTGACCCTTTCGTTCCACATTCGTGGAGCTTGTTTTAGCCCATACAGACTCTTGTTCAACTTGCAGACTTTCTGAGTTCCATCTTTGAATCCTTCGGGCTGATTCATGTAGATGTCCTGCTCCAGGTTACCATACAGAAAGGCTGTCTTCACGTCGAACGAAACCAACTTCATTTTCTCTGATGCTGCATGACTCAGAAGTAGACGAATTGACGCATGTCGGGCTACTGGGCTGAAGGTCTCTGCGTAGTCCACTCCCTCTTTCTGTTCGAATCCTCTGGCTACTAGTCTAGCTTTGTACTTTCCGTCCGCTTTCTCTCGCAGTACCCACCGACAAGTTATTGGCTTCACTCCTTCAGGACAATTGACCAGCTTCCAAGCTTCCATTTCCAATAGTGAATCGTACTCCTCCTGCATTGCTTGCCTCCAATTCTCATCTCTCAGTGCCTCACTCACCGGGATATCCTCAGTTTCGCCTATCATGGCAACTTGTGCGCTCTTTCCTCCACGCCGGGATTCAAGTACGCAGTCTTTCAGTCTCGGTGGTGGTTGCAGAGTTCGACGATCTCGCAGAATTCTCCTTTCTGGTTCTTCTTCTGTCTGTCTTGTCCTTTCATTGTCGCTGGATTCCTCTGCACTTTCTCCTGTTGTCCAATTTTCTTCTTCGTCTGACTTGCTGCAGCTCTCTTCTTTCTTTTCAGTTGCTTCTTCTATCGATGTCTCAAGTTCAGTGCCTTGCCTCAGTCTCAATTTCTCTTCATTGAAGATTACATTGTCGGAGCTAACAACTTCTCTCTTTTCCTTCAGATAGACTCTGTAGCATGGTGAGTCAATGTCGTAGCCTACCAATATTCCTTTTTCTGACTTCCTATCAATCTTGCCTCTCTTTTGTCCTTGTACAAGCACGTAGCATTCACATCCGAAAGGTCGTAGCTTTTCAATCTTCATTTTCCTACCGAACCACAATTCTGCTGGACTGCTCCCTGGTATGTTGCTGGTTCCGGTTTGATTTATTGTGAAGATTGCATGATTCATTGCCTCTGCCCACAGTCTCTCGTCCAATTCATTTCCATGTATGGCTGCTCTTGCTGCCTCGACAATCGTTCTCATTTCTCTCTCCACCCTTCCATTCTGTTCTGGAGTGTGAACATTTGTGAAGGTGTGAAAGATTCCCAGTTTGTCCATCAGCTCTTTGGTTGTTGCATTCTTCAGTTCGGTGCCATTGTCAGATCTTAGACTCTTCACTCTTCTTCCCAGCTGATTTTCAACTAGTCTCAAGTAGCTTGCAATCTTTTCTGGAGCTTCACCTTTCGTCTTCATAAAGTAACAGCTTCGGTAGTGCGTGAAATCATCCTTGAACATGAGCCAGTACTTTGCTCCTCCCAGTGATGGAATGTTCATTTCGCCAGTGTCGATGTGCACAAGATCTAATGGCTTCTCAGCTGTCTTTGGGTTGGTTGGGTGTGAGGTACGGTGTTGTTTACCATATGTGCACCCTGTGCACACATAGTCATCCCAGTCATCGACATATTTTATTCCTTTCCTCTTCAGAATGTCCCTCACATACTTGACATTTTGATGGGCGAGTCTCTCATGCCACACTCTGATTGACTGGACCATCAGACTAGTCTGTTCTTCTCTCCTGAGCATCATTTGGTAGAGATTTCCTTTGCGTTTTGCTATAGCCACAATATCTCTGCCATCCTGACTATAGAACGTTGACTCGTTTCCATTTGCTTTCTGAATGTGTCCTTTGTCCAACATCTGACTTACTGAAAATAAATTAAAATTAAGATTTGGTACGTAAATCACATCCTCGAGAACAACTGGGTACCACTTTTGACCATCAAAAGCTTCCATCTCAATATTTCCTACTGCAACTCCATCTAGCCTGGTTGAATCTCCTATCACAATTGGAATTGGCTCGTCCAGTTCGACAAGTTGAACAAACCACTCTCGGTGAGACGTCATGTGTTGGCTGGCTCCACAGTCTTGATACCATGAAATGTTCTTGTCCTTGGAGAAGTTGTTGTCCATTGTTGAGAGTGCTGTAGTTAGGAAAGCTTTTCTGCGTGGTTTTTCATTAGCTGGTTTGCTTCCTTCATTTCGAGCATCACATTCCTTTGCAAAGTGTCCCTTTTTCTTACAGATGTTGCATGAATACTTTTGTTTGCAGTATTCAATGTACTTTTGGCACGGTTTTCCTCTGCATTCTTTGATCATATGACCCTTCTTTCCACACTTGTAACATCCGATCTGAGACTTGTCCTGTCTGTTACTTGACGACTGTCCGTGTTTTTCTTTTCTCGCCATGAGAGCGTTGTTGGTGCTGCCATCTGTGTTCGTTGTTTCCTTGTGTCGTTCATCTTCAAGCCTCAAACGTTCCAACAAAGTTTCTACATTCCTGTTTGCTCCTGTCACGTTGTCCCAAGATGTTCTGAAATGTGCCAGTTTGGGTGGTAGCACACTCATGATCCTGGTCATGATCCAGCTTTCTCTCATAGGATCATTTTCAGTGGAGACCTCTTCAGCAAGATCCAAAATCTCCATGCAGTTCTCAATTGCAGACTTGTTTTCATCGTATTCAAAGGTAAAGAATTTAATGCGGGACGTTTCAAGGGTTACATCTGTTTTGGTACCATACAAACTAACTAACTTATCTATCATGTCTTTGGCAGTTTTGCAATTTGCTATTTTGTTAGCAATTTTACTATTTACATTTAACCCTATCAATGTTTGAGCTTCGACATCTTTCTTTGTCCAAGCTGAAACGGTTGCCTCAGACACAGAACCTGCTGGTCTAGGCTTAACGCCTGATACAATATCAAACAGTTCTTTGTTTTTAAGAGCTAAATTTAACTTGAATCGCCATGAAATAAAATTTACATTTCCTTGACTATCTTCGCTCAACATTTCTAATTGTGACTTAACAGTATCCATTTTGTTTTAAGTTTTAACAATTTGACTAGTTTCTGACAGTTTACGATTTACAAAATAAAACAAAACTTTCGTGGCGATTTTCAGAGTTAAAGCGACTTGCGTGTTCGTTGCTGCACGTTGATTTGCTGTGCGTTGACTGCTCCAATGTTATTAACTTTGATAACCTCAAATTGGCCTCATCGGTCCTGACACTTTTGTTGCTTTCGTCGGCTTTTCCTTGCTGTGTCGTCCTCAATTCCAACGTAAAGAACCTTCACGGCTGTTCTGGGCCCATAACCTGTTGTATATTCAGTGGGTTTGGGTTCTTGTAAATAAATTAAGTCCGACTTGCAAGAAATGTGTTTAATTTGAAGTCTTTCAAAAGGCACCTGTCGAAATACAAACAAATCAGTAATCGGTTGATAAAATTAAATAAGAAAAGAAAAAAGCTTTTATACAATGCAATTTGTTTGCTCTGATACAATATGGCGATGACAATGTTTTTTAGCATGCGGCGACAAGATTTGAAAAAGAAAAATACAGTTAGAATTAAAGTGAAAAAGACATACCTTTTGAATTATATAACAATACTTTCACAAGACGATTATTTAAATATTTCACAATACTAATAAGAATCTAGATAAAACTTTGGAGCTTCTTTCTTTACAGTTTTACTTGCTTGCTCCCTGACAATGAAATAAGTGCTAATGTCACTTGCCAACTTAAGAAAATAATTACATGTCTACCAACTACATAATAGGGATGGGATTGGGTAAAGTCAGCTGTCAGTTGATCAAACTTCAACATAACCTTTTATCTGGGCATCTTGCTATATTGCCACAAATACACAATGTTAGGCATCTTTAACTTATGTTATTCGTGCTATTTTTCACTTTTTACTTTATACATTTTTACATGTAGCAAAGAACAAAATAAACACGACTATGTAAAATTGGAAATCTAATAATTAACAAAACAAGAAGTTTAAGTATTTTAAATAACAAAATCGGATCATGTCTCTACTGTGAGGCGCGCAACTGGACCGTCACGGCGCGGCGCCGGCCAATGCGCCCGCGCCGCCCCTACAATCGATTTGTAATTCAAATGACGAACCAGTAAACAAATAGTTATCACGATATTATTTATCTTTCAATAAATTTGATGTTCACTCACAATACCGTTACGGTACGAATTCATTTCTTCTTTCTATATTTTAAATGTATTGTCAGCCAGAACTAGTTATACTAAAAACCTGCCGTCCATTGCTGTAATAAATACGCTGAAAACCCACCATATTTACCTCGACAATTAAAACAGTTTAATCGAATTTCTATCCACGCGATATGCATTGACAAAAAACTCTATTTACATAGCTTTTCGTATACATTACCGTGTATTAGATGCGAGTGCGATTAGCCAACACACCTAGACACGCCGCGATACCAAAGGCCATCAAATAGATCGGGAAACGAGATAACATATAGAAGGGGACCTATTCGCATTAACGATATTGACCAAACCGTCAATTTTAAACGAATATACATGACGTGACGCCACATTCCTATTTCGCTGATTGATACGTTCGGTTACATGACGGCCGCTTTCATGCTCCATTACAAAACGTGTAATAAAAAAATATTGGCAATATATTATGCACCGGAATCGACGTAGTTAACACTGTTTTAACAAAAAACTAACGCTACGGTATATTAAGTGCATGGAAAGAACACGAAACATAGATTGTGTTAGAAGAAAACAACTGAACTGGCATGAAGTCTTGTATGGATTTGGGCCGGACACGTTGCAAAAACTAAAGACAATCGGTGGAGTGGAAGAGTCATATACATTGGCATCCACGCGGAGTAAAACTGCGAGGGCGCCCTTGGCGGCGTTGATTCGACGACCTGCTTCAGCTGGACGGCGGCACATGGACCAGTACGCAATCGAAGTTTTGAATGGGTTAAAGAAGCCTTATCAGTTGACAATATGTATTATAATTAGTTAATAATAACAATTTTATAAACAGTTTTTAATATTATTATTGAAATAGGATATTGGGTAACACTCCAATCTCTGGCGCTGCGTGAGAAATTTTACAAAAGAGCAGTGGAAAACTTAGGTTTTGTTTCGACATTTTTGGAAAAACTAAATCAGCAAAATCTAATTATATATTTAATCAAACTCAACCTTTACATACATAATTGACAGCCTATTGCGCATCGTTGAAACATAAATCACAGATACAAACGCGTAAAGAAAATAAACGGAACTAAAAATCCTTTCACTACTGACGAGTGTAACTTTGTTGCTAATTTAAATCAATTTCATAAATTTTAAAGATTATAACTAGAAATTTTATGTTGAAAACGCTAAAGAAACAAATCGCTCCTTGTTGCATCCGTTGAAACATCTGTTCCTAAATAAACGTAACGTAACGTTCACTAAAAAATTATAAAGTTCGATGTATCAAATTATATAACAAATATTCCAATACGATTACTTTAACGTAATCTTTATCACATCTTGGTGAATAAGCGTAATGTGCTTTTGACCCATTTTATTAGTACATTTCTCGATATGTTCGTTCTATATTGTGCCATCAATCTTCCTAGATAACGCGCGGTGTAACAGTTCCTTGACCGGATTGAAATATCCGCACGGGCCACGTGCCCAAACCGAAATAAACTAAACTAAATCAGTAACAGCAAGAATGGGTACAAAATAGCGCCTACATATATCTCGCTGTTACAATATTTTATTAAATAATTTTTATATGAACAGTTTGTTTCTATTTAGAAGTCGCTTAAGCCGTATTGAATAAGTTTATACCTAAATGTATATGTTACGCAAGATTTTATATATTATAATATAAATTCGGGAACCAGGCGATATAGGTATTAACCTAATAGGGATAGGATCTCCACTTGCTACAATCCTGAAATACTCTTCCTTCATCCACTATGCCTGCTCGTCGGTTAGCGATACTACAACTTAAGATTAGATACAATTAATTGTTTTTATTTCTAAATGTCTGTTAATAAGACGTCTGACACTAAAAATAAATCTTTATTAACAAATAGTTTAAGATACCAAGATTTCCGATCGACATAATTGTATCTCCGTTTAGTAATAGATACTCGAGTATTCAGATACAGGCGTTTACCTTAACCGCCAATTATCTTCACTCACCTGAAACAATAAAGAAAAAAACATTAGTTAATAGTCCAATACAAACAAATTAAAATATAATTTCCCAATATAGCATATTTTTTCTTATTTAACATTTGAATATTTTGGTAACCAATTTAAAAATTTTAAAAGTCCCTTATATTGCATACTGATAAGATCCTTTCTTTCAGAAGAACTCTTTTTGGCCAAAACATCCATATTGAGCATGTTGATAACCGAGCTAGATCTGGACATCAAAAATTCCCCTCACACTTTGAAATGTATTTTCCTTTAGTTTACATAATTTATTTTTTTGTTTCTTTTTTATCATTATTTTACATGTTTGTTTATAAACAAAAATTTCCAAATAAAGCGTTTTTTAATCAAAATAACATTTCCTATACTACAATAGGTTATTTGTGTTCTTTACAAAATGCGTGATCGTTTGTGGGATCAATAGGGGAGCGCGGGGTACAAGTTGCAAGTCATCGGGGTCGACAGCCGTGGCGTGTTTTGACGCACCATAGTGACGTTAAACTGACATAGCAATTCTTTAGCGGTGAACATTTTTATTACAAGCAAGTTATATAAACAACTATTTTTATTGTTATACATTGCTTTTGTTTTCTACTTAAAACATGTTCTACCGTATTTACCATGTAGAGGTGTTCGAATTAAAACCGGCAGCTAACTTCTACGAAATTCCTCTCGTATCACCTCAGCGTCCATCGATCCACAACTGAGCGTTTTTTAAGGCATTTTTGCCATGCACCACCTCTACGTGAAACCAGTAGTGAAACGAGCGAACCGATTCTTAATAGACTAGCAACGCACTCGTGAACAGTCTCGCATTGACTGTACATCAAAGAATACCTTCACTTCAGTCACAAGAATATAATGTCTATGTTAAGTTTAAAATATTGTTAATAAACCAGTGGCGCTAAAACCTTATATAAAATATAAGGACTAATAATAGACAAGTAGGGGATCAGCTTTCTGTCCACACACACACACATGTCGTTCATGTTTTGTTTTGATCCTAACGAAGTTTTCCTTCATCGTACGATCGATTGTTAGATGCGTTAAATACGCATAGACATAAATTCCAGTGGTGCACATCTGGGGATCGAAACGAAGACCTCACGAGGAAAGCACGCTGAAGCAATATTTATAAAAAATCCCAGTGATCTTTGTCTTTTGAAATCAAAATTCACAATCCTGCTGAGAACTGCAACACAAGTTCAAGGCGAAATTCTCCTTTAAAACAAACAATGACTATAAACTACGAATCCAAAGAACATCTTTAAGCCAGACAGTTCCTCAATTCTACTCGAGCGTATTAAAAAAATGTAAACAAAATTAATAAACCTCTTGAAGCGCTAACGATGTCTCGGAATGTCTGTTACAAAATGAATTTTTGGCGATTATCCAAAAACTTTTAATAGTTGCTATTTTAAAGTAATTTGGCTTATTTGCACCTAATTGCAATTTGACAATGTTTGAGTATATTTCAATTAATATTTGGCAACTTAAACCAATTTTCAATATTCAGCCTAATTCTCGCTATTTTTTGATATGGCACCACTCTCCCAATCGTCCAGAAACTGCCTCTACTTGTTGGACTTGGTACTCCACACAACATTTATCAAATGTGTTTTACGAAAACATATGCAAACCGCATCAATCAATTTTCGTATCTTTTCTTCGAAAAAAAAAATCATTGTTAACCACCACACTAAATAATATCGGTTAAAATGTTGCATATTTCCCGTGACTCCACCAATTAATCAACAAATAAAGAACCGTAAATACATTTTATCAATTTTAAACTGCGTCAATAAAAATCACTTTAAGGACATACAATAGACTCGCAAATTTTCTAGTGTGAGAGAATCCATAGACGGCAGCAGTTCAATGAAAAAATATACAACAATTGGTTCACCAAAAATTCAGTTCTCTATTATGTAAGGATCGTATCGTGATTCCTCCCAATAACTCAACAATAATGGAACTAATACACTAGATAATCCTTAGAATAATGAAAATTAATAGATCTCGAGGGCTTCTATATTGATAATGTACGTTGATTAATTTACCAAGGGCCACCGCCGACAAGCCCAGTTACCTGAGGCCAAAGAAATAAGAAAACTTAGGGAGTACATCTTTAGTGTGAAACATTCTTCAATATTTTACTGGATATAATAATAGACACCCAGTAAAAACCTGGGAAGAGCGAAGAAATTTTGGAAAATAGTAGTGTAGATGAGAGACAAATGGAAGAATTTGTGCCTTAACGCCGTCGTAGGTTACGTACTAACATTAAATATAATGTAATCCTCATTTACTATACTCTATTTGAATACAGGCTACTTCATTTAATATGTGAATTATTTTGTAATTGAGAGCATTTGTATTTTATAATTATTTACATATTTGAAATTGTACGTAGTCTAGCTGACATAGTTGACATGGTTCAGCCTAAGCCTGAGCCTATTAGAATAAAACAATTAATTGTTTCCCAATCTTAATACAGTCCAACGGCCCTTTCTGTATTACTCAAATTATTATCCATTTTACAATTGAATTGTTCGCTTAATCCGAGCAATAATTTTGAATAGTTCAAGTCTGATTGAGACGTGAATGTACGCGCATAAATCACTCAAAATTGACGGACACGTTACGAAAGTGTAAGATTTACAACATCGTGTGTAGGGGTACCTTTAAATCCATGGCGTACCTGTGTCAATATTTTATTGACTCCGATATACTTGGGTCATTTAAATTTAGTACCAAATATTGAATTTATTTAATATAACTGCTAATTATTATATCCATATATAACGGTTTCGTGTCACACTACGGAAGGACCCGACCGATTTATATGACTTTTTAAAAATATATTTTGGATACATAATAGAATATGTCAGGTATATTTCACAAGAGTGATTAAGGGTCATACTTTTGGAATTTGCTGTAGTGGTTATACAAAGGGTGGTTAAAAGAAATAGGCAGTAGTGTATTAACATCGGAGTTACCAATACGACTTATGTAAGATACTTAATGCCTCCGACGACTACATAGTCGGGGAATTGTCTAGAAAATATAAAAAAAGGGTGATTAAGGTACAAGGTACCTTCATCACCATAAGAGGACCAGAAGACAAAATTGCTTTCATGTATCAAATCGAAATTCAAATTTATATGTCGCATACTTCCGACCACTTCTTTAAAGTCCAGGAAGTAATGTTATAAATTGGCATTGTTATCACAACTACGAATCCAATGGTGCTACAACATTCAAGGTCTGGGCCTCCGATTTCTGTACCCGTTTATTTTAATAGGCAAATAGGTGATCATCCTTATGTGTATAACACATGCCGTCAACTTTTTCTGTTAAAGGCGTGCCGGTTGTTGATGTTTACCACACCGTACTAGCCCGCGTTAAATTTGCACATAGAAGGTGTAGTGTACAACCGGGTTCAAGCCTAGGACCTCGGGGATGATAATCGCACGCTATCACTAGGCTACCATTGCTCAAGAAAAACTTTCTCTTCCTTCAGTCGGTAGCTAATGTCTGATTGCCCTGGTAAGCAAGGAAACATCTGGAGCAGACAATCTGCTTCCACCGGTTCCAGTCCAGCGACACTCTTGCATTGTACAGTTTTGAAGACGACGAGCCTTTCACTCGATCAGTCCATCTGGTGAACGGCCACATTATGTTTTGCCTGAATCAGTTTCTACTCGTTCTCATCTCGCTGCCGGCATATGACAGACAGGCGGGTTCGAATACAGAGTTGAGTTAATAATTATTATTATTAATACTAAAATACGGTTAATATAATGTATACTTACACATATATACTTATCGGCATGTTTAAATATAAAACAAGATAATGCAAGTATTTTTCCTAATAACAAGTCAATTTAAAATTTCACACGAACCGCTTACAAAGTAACTGTAATTGAAAAGGTTCTCGTAACACTGCCAATAAGGTACTATTAAGCCAACTTTGTAACTGATTCTGATTATGATAAATCAACACGTTAATAACGAAAAGGGCCCAATAAAAGCGTAACACATGCAAAGTGGCCTCACAAGTCACAACACGGACCCCTGTAAAAACAGTACGACCGATAATAAAGCAGATATGGAATTAATATCATTAAAATTTATTCCCTCGATTTAGACTTGCCACGGTCGGAGGGTTTGTGCCACAGTTTACTAACTGCGGTAGTGAATTTAGTAAAACGCGCACGTTCAGTACACTGTAGTAGCACGCTTTCGAAATTATACATTTAAAATAATCTTCGGCATCTGGGCTTTGTGGTCAAAATATGGGTTTTCGTAAATCGCTCGAATGCATTTTGGTGTATAATTTTACAATCATTGTTATTAATCTTGCCACCTGCTGTTTTGCAGTAGCTTATTTTCTTACACTGTTTTATGGAAAACGAACCAGCTTTCGATATTCAGTAGGTATATACCACCACATCGTTGGACAGGCTTGGCAAAAGCTCTGTTTCACCTTATTTATTTAAAAAAGCTTGCCACCACACAGCACACTGATACCTTGGTACAAGAAAAATAAAATACAATATTTAATATGACTAGCACTTATTTATAGGCTAACATAACATACACAAAGAGAGAGAAAAATTAAACAATAACGATTGCCATGTTGTAATCGCTCTTAATAAGTACTAGATATTTATTGTGTATGTTATAACGAAAAATCTATCACGTATTTATTAATATAAAAAGAAAACAAATTTAGGAGAATGAGCATCGATATCTAGAGGGACGGCATTCGAATCCCGGGTAAGATTAATGGAGAACTTATCCCTTATAAAGGTTTATATATAAAATATATAATTCTTATGCTATGTCTCTTTATATATAAAATTCTTATGCTTGTAAAAATAAAAATAAATCAGTAGGGCTACAACCTTTTTAGGTGTAGGCCTCAGATTTATGTATCTGATTCATGATCATTATATATCTAAGGCAAACCGGTTTCCTCACGATGTTTTTCTTCACCGTTCGAGCATATGTTAAATGATTAGAAAGTACTTTGTTGCACAGCCGAAGATCGAACCTACGACCACAGATGATAGAGATGAGTCGCACGATGAAGCCACCAAGCCAACTAGTTCTATATATATCCTAAGCTCATAATTTTTGCAAATAAACCAACAACATGTTTTTGTATGACATATAATTCCTTGAGACTGACGTTTATAGTTACTCACGCCTTGTAGCCAATGGAATTAAATTTATTAAACATTAGCACACGTGAGTTCAATAACAGTGTGGGAGACGAGCCGTGACTTACTGCTGGTTATCTATTACTTACCGATAAAAACCGTACGTCGCATTCTCATTCAGCCATAACGTATAAACGGTACCGCTGCTACGAATATACAAAAGCCATTATCTGGCGTTATCCTAAAATATAGCCAGGATATGCTAACTGTCATTTATTGCCTATGCTACTTGAGTCTGACGTCGACTTTTATTTCAACTGTGATTTGTGCAATGTAGATAAAGAGGAAATAATTATTTAAATTACTTAAGAGAAATGCGAAACAATCGGCTATAACACTGACTACTTATATTACCGCGCCGACATTAACAAGCAACTCGATTATGGCGAGTGTCAGGTCTAAATAGCAGTCGGTAAAATTATGATAACTGTACAAGTAAAATACAGTACACGGCAAACACATTCCAATCGAGCAATACTTACAAGCGAATGTAAAATCGTAGTATTGTTACGATTATGTCTCAACAACGGTACACAAGTACACCGCTAAAAGCGTCTGTCTACTCGATAAAATAGAAAAACAAGCGTCTGAAACGCGAACAATGTAGTTGCGAGATAAAAAGAATTCAGTTGGTGCTTGCATCGAGTCGAATCAGATGCGGGAGTCTATTCCCATCGAGGCTGGCTTGACGCTAGACTAACGATTGTGGCTGGCAACAATTATTAGCGTCAGTTTTAAATGTCACGCGGCCACGCGCCTCTTCGTCTGTAACGATCAGACATCGTTTGCTAGAGATTCTCTATAGAAAAATCGAATTTAAATTTCTTTATAGCAGTAAAGTTCACTTATCAATAAACTTACATTACACTGTCAGGTGGCCTGTTCACCCAATTGGCCTTCGCAATAAATTATGGCCACTCAAGACACTGACAAGCTTGCTGAAAGGGTAAACAACGAACATGATGTCATTTGCAGAACAGTAAAGCGCCAATATTCAATAAAAGGCGAGACAAGAGCGAAGTGAATGCAACAATAACGGGAACATTACTTATAGAACTGACTCCACAAGTCAATTGTCGTGTGAGAGCACACTAGTTATTCCTGACCGCGCTGCGAACTGTTTCGGAACATTATCAGTTATCACCGCGGACGATTTGAAGCCTACAACTGGACAGGATAGCACATAAGCCCGATGTAAACAGACTGTGATATGAAGAAAAGCATTTTGCAACTTCTCGCTACACGGTGGTCCTCAGTTATTTCATATAAAATTATGCCTTATGTAATACATCTAAAGGCGACAACAAAACGAAGACTGACACCTGTTGAAACAATTACGTCCAGTTGCATTTGCATACGAGTACTTCAATACAGTGCCCACATATTGGTTGATTTAAGCTCGTTAGGCACACACCGGACAATTGTGATTGAATGGAAATGATCTAACAGTTATATGGGACGGAACAGCCGGATCTATTGTGATGAGTTGGCAACCAGGAAATCTTGAATTATTCTATTGCAATACGAAGGATTACTTGTGCTGCCTTGTATGCGTCGAGTACGTTTCTCACGGGTATCATCGAGTATAATCACACCAGATCATTTCATATTTAGAATTATCTTTTAGTAGCTTGATTAAATTATAAAACTTTGATGTCTACCTGGGCTAATCATCGATCTTCAAAGGCAAACTTACAAAGACTGCCTATGGAGTTTTGAAATCGCCCACGGCTTTGCTTAGCCAAGTTTTATACAGACATTGAAGTATCATCTCTATACAGCTTTAGACGCAAAGTAATGTAATTTTAAAAGGTCAGGACATAACATGCCTCAGGCGGGAGCGTTCTGGTTACTCTGACAGCATGTTTACCGATGCCATAACTTATCGCATCAATTTTATATCATACATATGCTAACATAACCTACTATGTGTACCATAAACGTCGTAAGAGAAAATACATTTTGTAAATAGATAGGAGGATTTTTAGTTTTTCATGTCTGACGTACTGCTTACGTTATCTACAAACACTGAACATTGATTGTACACCAAAGAACCCAGATAAGTCGATGTCACAATTCCATCGAGCAGAAGGACTGCCACTTACATATTGCCCGCTCTACTGGAACACTACCGCGTTATACGTAAGACGCATTATTAACATTGCATAGATAATAAACGCTCCTTCATCCGCTCATTAAAATAGGTGTAAAATCCACCGCGTGTTTATCGCGGTCTTATTATAATAAATTTTCTTTCTGGACCCTTAGAACGTGAGCCCGATGAATAAATGAATAATGGCGTTCGAAGGAGCACGCTCGCGGCATACCAATTTCTCTCGAGATGCTAATAATGTTAGTCGCATTTTTCACGGGTCTGCCTCGTGACAGATATGACTTCGCCGCCTGATGAAAAGTACATTGCGGATGGATGGCGTTGTTACGTTTATAAAATTACTATATTAATGAAAACGAACATTTCGAAGTATCAAGACTATATTTCATACTAAGAAAGAAAAACGAACTATCGCCAATACTATCATTAATGTGACACATCTTCAAAGGGTCTCCATATAATCCAATAATGCGGCAGCCTTCAGTACTCGCACCAAGATTCCCTATTCCATTAGGTGTCGTCGAGTCGCGCAATTTGCAAATGAAAACAACTTATTGAAATTCTTTCCCGGGTCGCATCCAGAGCGGCCGAGAGCTTCCGGCACTCGCTCCAGATGGCAGAGATCGAGAATTTCAGATATTTCAAGTGAAGTTCTATTGTTTTGAAGGTCACTATATAGATAGGCCAGAATAAATATCAGCATCTTATATAATTACATTTATTTATTTTTGGCCTTAAATTATTTCCATCTTTCTCTATCCCGAGCTATTTGCATCCATTGGGATCCACGATGTTTTTTTTTGATGTCGTCATCCCATCGAGCGTAAGGTCTTGTCTCTGAACCGTTTGCCGTTGAAATTTATATCGTTTTTTTTTTATTTATAAACTTCCAAGTTTGACATGCATATATGTCAGACATGGAATAATACAATTACATAGTCAGTATAATACAAAAAATACAGTCAAAACCGTTAACTACATTCTTTAGAACAACATACCTGTTATATTGATTAAAATCCCGACTGAATTATCTTGTATTAGTTACTTAATAACAAAGTCTTCGGCTATTTCGACTATCGGTTTTTACAACTAAATACGAGATGTTGTTTAAAGAGATTTTGACTATATGAATATTCCTGAACTTTTTTTATGAGCAATAAAATGTAACGGATCTTGCTAACAATAGATCAAATATTAACCCCCTTAATCCGAGATTACCTCATAATTCCAACAGAGTCTTTATTAAAATTGTAAATTCAAGTTAAGCACCTTTAATAACAGAGGTCCAAAAAATTTAGATTTAATGAACAATTACGCAAATTAATGAGACGCCCAAAATTAAAGGCGCCACGCTCCTTTGTATAATAAAATCCGTCAAACAAAATCATAGAATGTATAGCAAATTTGTGAAAGAGTTAAATACTGATTAAATCTGAAACCAATTCGACGAAAAGAGCGTACCAATTCTTAAAAGGCCGGCAACGCACTCGCGAGCCCTCAGGCATTGAGTGTTCATGGGCGGCGGCATCACTTAGCATCAGGTGAGCCCCCTGCCCGTTTGCCCCCGGTTCTATAATAAAAAAACCTGATCGATAAGGCTAATCATGTATTTTGCATAAATTACCGGCGCTGCAGCAATCGCGGCGAATTTCTGAAAAATAAACGGAGGTAATATGAGCCTCCGTGCTCGAATGCAAATAACACCATTATATGCTAATGCGATATGCGTAATCCCCTATCGCATGTTTTGCTTCCCACCTTCCGAAATACGTATCTTATTTTTGAGTCCAAACAGGCATGCTTAACGAACGCAGAAATTCATTCCAAATCTGTTATAACAACATCGAAGGGCCTACTCATATTTAGTCGTAAAAACCGATAGTCGTAACATCCCATGACGTTGTTATTAACTAATTAATACAAAAAAATTCAGCCGGGACCTTTGATTTTGGTCAATATAACCGGTATATTGTTCTACGATTTGACTGTACATCAAAAAAGTTCAATCCTAAAACTAAAGCCACCGATAGTCTAGTCTACCGCACAAATGTATCGAATCATGCATCGTACAAAGTGGCAAATTGGCACAAGCACTTCCTTTATAGGGAGCGGCGCCTTATAGCCCTATAGCCACAAATAAAACCTCTATAAAAAGCTATTACACAAGGCATTGAGTATTTTACGTGTACAAAACGGCAGCAAATACCGTGCATGCGCCGAGGATATACTTTCGAGTTGGACGCCAGTCATAAAACACCCATAATAGGCGCAGTGCGGAAACACTGCTTTACGAGGCCTCTGAAACGCGTAATGTGCGCGCTGAATCGATTATTCCAACATTTCGGTACCTCAAGGTACAAAAATAATTTATGAACCATAAAAATGTTATCAACCTTCGAATTCGATCAATATTGACAAGTACATAATAGTAAAATATATACAGACTATCTGTTTTATAAACACGAATCAAGTACTGACAGTTTTATATCCTTACTTAAAACTTCACTAAAACAATGTTCAAAGGGCTTGAAAGGAACTGTCAAGATAACGTTTTACGTTGTTCCATATCTTTGTGCTATATATATATATACTAATGGCGCTACCACCTTTTTATGTCTGGGAATCAGATTTCTGTATCTGTTCCGTCATAATTTCTAATAGGTATGTGATCAACCTGTACCCCCCAAATGTACAACCTTAAATGTAAAAATGGGGGAGGCCTTTGACAGTGGGCACACAGAATCAGTTATCATAGACAACAAAAACAATAGCTATAATGTATATATTGATTCTGATATAAGTCTATAAATAAAATTAAAAAACAATGTGATCAACCTGTGGCTGTCAGACAACGTGGACCATAAGAGTCTTAGCAGGCATTTCTTCAGGATGCATCAATGGATTTTCTGTGTATGTGTCACAGAAAATCCCTTGATGCAGAGCCGATGATCGAACCTACAAACCTAGGGATGATAGTGACGCGTTAAAGCCACTGGGCTTATGCTAGACGGTCTAAATTGAATGGTCGTCAAACCAAAATTGCATTAAAGTAGATTGCGGCAAAAAATATAATTTTCCCTCGTGAAGATTCAATAGTCTGCAGCCGGAGAGACGCGTGAAACATAAGAATATAATTCCCTCTGGGATGAGGTTTGTGGCGGGAAAATACGTCTGTCGCGTGTGCGTCGGCGCCGCGCCCTCCACCAGCATCATTCCTTGTTTGCCATCCTGATTACATTGTCAGTTAATCAAACAGTTCATATCACATTCCATAAGAAAATCTGCCCCCGCTTATTTACGTCAATCCATTACTGCGGTCATAATATTTTCGGATGTTCCCGCCACTCATATTGACGATAATAATACAAGAGCACTTTCGATTTAGACGCTTAATCGCTCATTCATTTACGGATTATTACGCCTTGTTCCCATATTAAAAAACCGGACCGGACACAGATTATGATACGCATTCCCTTCCCCTTTATTGCAGGGCGCGTGCCGTCGCGTGTGCACTGTACATAATAAAGGGTACGGCGGTCGGTAGTGGACGGCAAGAACGTCGCACCACCCCTCCTACTTGTCAACACGAATTTAGAAGCACGGTATATTTGAGCTTTCTCAATCATTTCTATTACTCGTGACTGAATAAAATTCATGCCATGAATAGATTTGAACTTACACATCTTATGTATGAATAAGTTTAGGGTTTAAATTATGAATCAAGTATTCAGTATGAAAAACTCACCCCAGCAAGTTTTCATTGTTAGTGTCTTGTGTGAAGAAAGTGAAAGAAACCCAAACAACTCACAACACCTAAGTTTTTCGAGACTGACATCATTTGTCCTTTATAACTACAATGTCCACGTATTATTTCGATTTAAACACAATACAATCATAAAGGTCAATAATACGAAATAAAATTAATATTTTTTCAATGTTAACCATATGGAAATCTAATCAACCATAACGAGTTTTAAAATAATAAAACTATTTAAAATAAGGTCAAATAAAAATTGTTTATAAAATGCATGACAATACATATATATCGCAGCAGTAAAGGATTATTTACATAACCTTAAATCGCCTAGATAAAAATTAAAGTCTCCAGTTCCATATTCCGCTAGTATCGTTCAATACGTATCCTTAAGTAAGATTAAAAAGATGGCACGTTAGAGCAATTTCAGTCGTAGAACAAGCGTTTGCCCAGACGTTACAAAGTATACGATGTACCCTTTATATTTTTTTTTTTCATATTATAAGGGCCTGTTTCACAATGTATGGATAAAGTACCAAATAGCTATGCAACACATAAATTGTTCAAAAGTAAGTTTCCTTAAAAAAATAATAAGATACTTCGCGTTTCAGGACGAATAGCGCTTTCTGACAGTCGTGAAACACAAAGTAATTAAAAGCTTATTTGGAACTTATCCGGGCATTGTGAAACAGACCCTAAATCCATAGCTTCATTTAAACTGAGGATGAAATCTGAAATTTATTAAATTTTAGGTAAATATAATTTAAAAATTTGGATTTTAGAAAGCATAAAGATTCCCTAATGATTATATCATCGCATATAATTTTCGCCTCTTATACAAATAAAAATCAGTACATCTATTTTTTATTATTATTCATATCATACAATACTTATCATTGTGCACCGCATACAATCATGGTCATTTTATTGAGTTTAGATCATATTTATGAATTTATTTCAACCATTAATCCTACCATGACGTAACTCTTTGAAAAGATTTTTACCTAATACCAACCGGAAGCTTCCACTAAGTTCTCTTTACATACAAAGCTTTACAGCACACACTCTAAGCTCCATATTTTGTTTGCCAATTTTCAATTCAGGAAGGATAGTGGCATTTAATTTAACCGTAGCGAAGCCTCTACGCCACTTGAAACCTGATAGGCTAGTACCTACATGAGGCAAAGATGGATATAAACACATCAACGGTTAGATCGGAACCCCTACTGTATTGTGCCCAGTCGTATACCAACTGTTCACTGACGTCGCTAAGTAATGATACAGCATTTTGCTTTTAGTTTTTTAAATATGTGGCTGTAAAATTTACGCAATACGATGCATATTGTGTTTTTATTTGGAAAAAATCTACTGAACACTTCTGCCGCAAACTTTCATTTGTATCTAGATGTAAGCTTAAGGAGCAGTTATAAAAGGCAGCTACCGCAGCCCGTGGTCTGGATGGAATATTTGGAAGTCGTATCTCCCAGGGCAAAACTTCAGTGAAAGCCACAGTACACTGGTTCGCAAAAGGAAGTGCAATAAGCGGACTGTGGAAATACTTTCAGCCATCGGAGTGGTGTGGATTCATAAAGATTAGGTTTTATTGTATGGTTAAGTTCGGCGCTTTAAAGACATTAAATATACTTGAAGACGAAACTGACAATTAACAAATAGGTAATTTTTTTTTTTTAATTAGTTACATAATTCATTTACTCTTTACTTGCAGGATACACATAATTCTTAGTGACATAATTGTAGTTAATTCTAATATACCTAATAACTAATTTTATAATTAAAATATAATAATAATAATTCTTATACACAATTTTGATATTTTGCAATAATTCTAACTATACATTCTTACTAAAAAACATAGCAATTATCCTTAATACAATATGTGACTACTTTGTTCTTGTTCACTTTGTTTTCATCATCCTAAGACGTAGTAGCATTAATTTACTTTCAGACATTCGTACTCCTAGCATTAGTTAATTATTAAACAAACACTGTCCAATATCTTGTCTAGGGCAGTCACTTCCCACATTTCCTAAACGCGGCAGCGGACGTGGATTTGATTAAATTATTAGACCTCGGGCCAAACGCTGGAAACAACTACTGTGATACGAAGCTATTGTGTTTTCACATAACTTAGTTCAGAAACAGTTATGTTTCTTCATTTATACTTTGTTATAAGGAGAAGAGATCTGTATGATTTCAATATGAAAATGAAAGATTAATTTTTAGAATTCTAACAATATCCTATATTTCCACAGTTATGTCCAGCCGTGCAAAGCCAGAACAGGCAAGTAAGTATATCAAAAAACATCAAAATGCGAAATGTTAAGAGAAACCAGAATGTTAAGAGGAAGAAACGTTAAGTTTCTTCCTCTTAACATTCTGGTTAAAGTATTTTATTTTTATATAACAGAGGTAAATGGACAGGAGGCTCATCTGGTGTGAATTGAGGCTCGCGAGTGCGTTGCCGGTCATTAAATTATTGTGATATTGCATAATTAAATGAAATTGAAACATCTAATCTCTGAGTCTATATCAATGCTTTACAGAAATCTAGAGCCTAGACAATACGTTTTACAAACGCTTAAGTCTAAAAATAATCTCTCCAAAATGAACCCCTCAGCTGTCCGACACTATGTCACCCACTCGGCCCGTCCACGAAACAGAATGAAGAATCAGTTCTACGCTATTCAGGCCACAGTGCAATCGTGGCAGTAAATAAAACATAGAAAGCTACATGTTGCCAAATCAATTGCTGCGGCCGATTTGTGTGCTCTGCGGTGTGACCAACACAGCCGATACAATTGAGATAAACTAACGACATTGTAATTGAATTTAACTGTTTGACTGAACTGATCTACCAACATACATGGAAATTTCAGAAAACGTTTTGTTAAATTTTTAAACGAAGATATTTTTGAAAATAGAAAATATATTTATAAAATATATTTTCTATTTTCAAAAATATAAAATACTTTTTCATACTTTTATTTTAAGAAGTATTTTTAAGGTTTCGCTGATTTAGTTTTATTAATTATTTTTATAACGGAATGTTTTCGAAGTTCATGATTGTAATAGTCACGCTATAACCCGGCGCCACACGGGTATTCCCCGAGCATTGGTACTGGCACGTGGACATTATACGATATTAGTTTACATTATTCATTGAGATTGAAGGCAAAGATCTTTCACGTGAAAAATGGCGACAACTGTTACTGAATTTGAATTTAAAATTGAAATTCGAATACATTGTAGGTTCCTATAAAAAATATTCAACAATTATCGCAAAGTAGAATAGCAACCTTTTCAACATACATACTAATTAAGGATCAATCATTGATGCCTAGACAATAAGGGTGGGCCTGCAATATCAACGGTGCATTAGGTGGTAATTGACGAAACAAATCAAGAGTAGATAACGAAGGGCCCTGCGGAATGTGCTCAATTCGTCACACGTGTCGCTTCACGATTAATGATGATCGAACGCGGGGCGAGTTTTAATACGATTTTCTTTTACTTTAAGCGAATCTATGAACTAAAACAAACGGGAAAGAGTCTATAAACCTATGTGGTATATAGTCTATACATAAAGGTACTATATTTGAAAGTTATTGAGTTTTTTCGTAGTATCTCACTGGTCACTTCTAGTTATTTCGTGTGACAATTTCACTAATGATCTTTTATTCAAAACAGGCACATTGTTAAATAATTGATATGTTAAGCGAAATAATAAAGGTGAAATGTTGAGTGTTGGGATCATACCCATCTACATTCTTCCCTTTATAAATAAAGGTTTAGGACAACCTTTATTCCACTCAAAATCACGGAGACCAGTCCAAAAATGTACAATCGCACAAGGATTTCCATATACACATATAACATTCCCATTATATATTTTCAAATCTAACAAAATTTATATACACTTAGAAAAAAATTGATCACGTGTCGGCACATACGACCTAATTTTGAAACAATCCAATATGCAATAAACATGCAATGCACAGACGACATTTAACATATTTGCATCAAATCGGTGTGGGTATACCGAATCACCTGCCAAGTGAACTATCGATATTTTGCCTTTGGGTTAAGCGGTTACTAAACCTTATTAAGAACTTATTTATTTAATAAATAAATACCAATTCCATGTATTAACCAAAGCCAATGGTTTTTTGTACTGTTATTAAGTGTATTTTGTAGAGACGACCAATAAACATACACGCTACGTCATAGGGACCTTTAAGAGAAGAGCGTACCAGTGAAAGGCCGCCAACCTGCAAGCCTTCTGGTGTTGCATGTTAACACTTAACTATCTGATCAGCTATTTCGCTTAGTATTGTCTGTTATTAACATAACTTTTACACATTTAAAGAAAAACACTTTTTTACGGATTATAGTTATTGTATTTAAACTTTTAATTATTTATTTAGACATAATTTTAAATTTAACCGACGTTTCGCGTTCTTTACAGCGTGCGTGGTCACGGTGACTGACAAAAATATTAAATTCGTAATACCTAATTCGGCTGTGGTGTGTGGTGAACGTGAGGATATATATGTGGAGTGTCCTCATGATGCAGGTGATTTAGCGTAATGGTTATTTTAAGCATATTCCGCGATAGCTTTAACGATATTATGCTTGTTTGAATCCCGAGTTAACGGATTTTAGGCTTCCTAACACCTATCTAAAATCTTCCTTCATGTCAAAAGAACATATAATGTTAACTGTTGTGAAATTTCTATGCAAATACGCCTATGGAATAGAGATGGTCCTGCAACGTGTATATGGGTTAAGTTTTGAATATAAACGATAGAGTCAACTTCATCTAGTCATGCGACGTTAATTTATAAAAATACACGTGTCAGAATTATATCGCGAATGAATAGAACTATCAACTCATTATCAACGGCAATCTGTTCTGTAACAATACTTCTGACATAGATAACATCGGTCTAGGTCTAGGGAAAAGAGATCCTAGGTAAGGCACTTACGAGGCTTTAAGAGTCAGTGTCCATCATGAGCGGTATTGCTTAAAATAAAATGAGCATCATCATCATCATCATATCGGTCATCGCAAATTTAAAATCGGTGTTTATAAAACATAATTCGGTAAAATTTACTATACGACACCTGCTTTTGATACAATAAAAATAACATACTATTTTACGTAATAGTTTAAATTCTATAGTAGCATTTACTTATAAAACGTTTAAATAATGTAAACTGATCTACGAAGTTCAAACCTCCAATATAACTTTTGTCCGTGAGGCTATTTTTAAGACTCATTTTCCGAGAAAACCAGTTTCGGGTTATATGAGAAGATCCATCATGTCCATTCACACGATCACCAGAGGAACCGGTTCCAATGAGACAGGTGTCCTGACACAGCTTTGGGAGGTATGTCTAGGATTACTTAAATAACGATTTAACATGACTCGCGACTCTACATATCAGGACTGACTGTAATATGAAAATTACAATTATCAATGTGTCGAAATTAATGATATTTTTTTTGTTACTTAATTTGATTTAAACTATAATAGATTTTTTGATAAATAAACAATTATTTTAAGGTACGACTCCGTCAGTGTGTTAAACTGTGCGGCACAGTGTTGCACAGCGAATACCACAAATGTTTTTTTTCGGTCGACTCATTCAAGTGAAGAATAACAAATTGTGCGCGAATATTTAAGCAAAGTTCCCAAACAACTGTGCACTTATTTGCGCGCACACTGTACAAGTAGTGGACTAGTGTCGACGCGCACACACTTTGTACGCGAACTCAGTTGTAAGTCAATTAATATCTCCCAACTAATACGACTTACGATCCTTCAAGAAAAGAGATTCTTGGCAAGGCACTTGCGTGACTAAGAGCCCGTGTCCATGGTTTGCGGTATTGCTTAACATCATATGAGCCTACTCGTTTACACCCTGCTCTATATAGAACCTGTAAGTGACGGGGAGTTACCAGGTTATAATTGTATTACAACCTAAATTCAAAATATCTAAACCATTGTACATTGTGATTCGAGTAATGCACAGTTAAATTATAAATAGTGAAATCGGTTAATTTATTAAAATAAAATCATTACTCACTTTCCAAAACGTTTAATTGGCTACTTTCAAAAATTTAACGATGTCAACCTATTAAAATACGACTCATTAATTGTTTACTAGCTAAAGACGGTAATTAAACTTAAAAGTTTTAAGTCATTTTTTGACGTACTTTATGAATGCAATTCATTTATAGTCTACACAAATACATAGAAACTGATAAATATAAGTATATTATTTATTGGTTTAAACCATAATACGTAGATTTGACTTGCTTACTTGATTTGGTAAATCCCTCATCATGATTTAGGTATTTTAGTCTCAGGAAAACAGGCTTTCATGGTACGACTATTCGCACATTTGAAGCTATTAAAATATATATTGAATCATAATAAATCGAGCGGAGAAGCATTGAAACATTATAATTATGAGTGTCAAATGGGCGTGAATTTCTTATACATTTTCAAAGTCAGCGTTGGTCGCACATAATTTCCCTTGGGCGGCCACGGCTGTTGAACGCGCCGCATTGTAAAGCGATCGGCGACTATAACCGTGGCTTAAAATAAATCATTTAATGTAATTTAAATACGCTTAATATGAGTTATATAAAAACGGAAAATTGTCTTATTAAAAGACGTTACATTTTTTCTAATAGTAGACAGGAAAATGGAAATCCTTAAATTACTTAAAATTAACTTAATTATTGATTTACGTATAAGACTTAATGTAAATTGGCAGTGTTGGCCTAGTGGCTTTAGCGTGCAACTCTTATTCCTAAGGCCTTAGATTCAATATCTGGCTATACACCAATGGACTTTCTTTCTAGGTGCGCATTTAAGAGTCAATCGTCAAATAACTTAAAATAGTCGACGGCGTGTGTCAGGCACAGGCGGCGGTTAGATTGACAAATTGTTATTAAACAGATACATAAATCTGAGGCCGAGACCTATAAATGTTGCAGCGCCACACATTTTATAATTCTTAATGTATTACATGAATAATTTCATTCGACTAAATAATTTTAGTAATAGTTTAATAAAACGTGATGTAATTTTTTTTTAAATATCCGGGAACATTGCTCAACAAATAGCCTTAATGTTTTAATTAAAATTACTGAAACGGCAGTTGTAAAATACCACAACATAAATCCCGAACTGTATCATGTACATCTTTAATCTAAAGTATTTCGTTGCTAACGAAGGCGCATTCTCATAACGAACCAGGTGTCGTAACATCTGCCACAGAACCAATGTTTAATGGAAAAAAATGTTTCAAGATATTAATAAATAACATTTAGACATAGCAATATTTTCTACCGTCGCTATATATATATAAACAGTAATTTACATTGAAATATAAAAGGTAAATTAACTCCGCCAACGCAAGGGACTGAAACTCTGATATGATCACGGCAAAGTATGATTTTTGTGCCTTTTCAGTATAATATAGCTAAAATGCAATATACAGAACGCAATCAGGTGATCAGCGATCTCATTGAAAAAGGCGTTATTGCATAAAAGGAAAAAAATAAAAAGCGTCATTCAAGTCTCAAAGCGTACAATATCATTGAGGGGGGACCGCGGGTGATTTAGACAGTGCCTTTTGGTCGGCCGATAGATTGAGTTGCAAGACGCCCGAAGCGAGAGCCGCGCCGTCATAATGAAACTCTATGTAGCCGTGCACTCACAATAAATGTACACTTCATCACTTATATAACTGTCTGCAGTCTTACACTTGCGCATATTCAACTTGTTAAGGGGTGAGCGTTATATACTTCACCACTTGACATTTCAGTTGATTTTCAGGTCCGGCCTTGTTGAAAATTTTGTCTGCACCGAGCGAAGTGGCCGACAGTCAGAATGACACGTACGCTCAATTAGATTCCAGCATCAAACAATTAATTTCTTTTAACCGTTTCGCTTCTTTGGGTAGCCCAGTTTTTTGCACCTCCTAGGGTTTTACTGAGCATCGCAACTTAACTGTAAGAAGAGTTTCCCCGACTAAATAAAACATCCATAAATATATTGATCGGTCGTTACACAACAAAGCAATAACAATATCGGTATCTTGATATTACTATCGCTCTGTGCACTAGTTTCCATCGTGCATAGCTGATAAGATTTTTGGCGCCAGACTTTTTTGTCACAACAATGATGATAATTGATAAACAGGTATTTTTAATTGAGTCACTTGGGAAGGTAGAACATTCTTCACTACATTGATTTCCGTTTTCAACAATGACATTTTTAATCATATAATAAAGTATTACTAAATGATATGAGTATTTATCGAATAAAAATAAAGAAAAAACCCACGCCACCCACTAAAAATATGGCTTCGAAACATTACGTAAAACAAAAAAAAACAATGGTAAATTAAACAAGTGCCACACTGTATATTACCAGTTCTTCTCATGCATTTTCCGCTTTTAATTTGAGAACTTCATTAAATGTATGCACATTGCGTGACGTTTTAACATAGTGAATAGATACTATTTTTATATGAAATATGAAGCATGGTCGCCAACAGCGAAGTCAATGTATTCGTGAAGCCATACATCTCAAGGCCCACTCGACAGGATGTTTGAGTAACACACCTGTTGTTGTTGCGAGTGTTTTTATATCGACCAGGAACGCTGACAGAGATCCGTTGCATCCGGTTTATTACAGCCTTAATACCCGTGAAATGAGCTCGAAGTTACTTTCGTTATAATTCGTAAAGGGTTTAAAGTCATAAAAAATTCAAAAATGGATCTGGCCACTGTTCGATACACGAAGTTGGATAAAGTTTGTAAAAAACTAATCAGTCGAACAGGTAAATCAAAATATACTCGTTTCAGCATCGTACGAGCCGTGTGAATAGTAAATTTCACCAACATCACCGTGATGGCTGGAAATCTTCCACAGGCCGTTTCACAAGGCATTTTCTTTTGCGAACTAGCGAATCAACTGCCGGCGGGCGTCTTCCCCGAGAGATACGAACTCGAACAAGTCAAAATTCGAGCGTACTCCTCCCTTAAAGGCCGGCATCGCACCTACTAAAAATGGGTGTCTATGCCCTGCGACGACTTCCTTTTTGGGCGTCCCTCCCGCAGGCTCGTTTGCCCCCCTATTACATAAAAAAATACATTTCTCAATTGTTACTAACAACATTGATAAAATGAACAATGAACAAATAAATAAAATGACCCGAGAGATATTCAATTCCAATGTACAGTAATTATAGATAAAAAATTTGGTGCAAAAGCACTACGATAAGAACACTTTCCAAATCGAATTTAGTGACATCGACGCATGCACCAATCAAGGAGTGGCTGCTGGTATATTATGAGTCACATCACGTTTTGCGGTTGATAATGACAGGCCGATACAATTGCCGATAGCCGATACCGCATACCACGGAAATACTTCAAATGTCACTATCGAAGTCCGCGTGGTGATAGAAAGTTATTTGCGGTTAATTACATTCCTCGCAGTATTTCTGTTATCTATGACGTCAACGCATTAGTTCCTTGGTATCATTTCTTTCTTAGAATTAAGTACCTATTTGGTACAAGTGGCTTGAATATAAGAGAATATTATATAAACCAGTATAGCCTAACGTGGGGCCCGCGCCCCACAGGGGCAATTTGATTGTCAAGTAGCTCTTCGAAAATTTATTTAAATTATTTTGAATCTTAGCTATCATTTAAGTTTGTTAGTGAATAATACAACTTTTTTATATTCAATATTATGTATACATGCGGGCAATAAGAACACACACACAAAAGGTTAGGAAACACTGATATAGTTTAAGTAGATGAAAGTTATTATACGAAAGTGCTTCCTATGGACGGCTAAAATTGATAATGAAAATAGTAATTGCGTAGTTGAACGTCTCAAATATAAGAACAATTTCAATTTTGTTCCCTTTGGAGTATCTTGGGGGTTCCTGGTGGACAGTACTGGTCACCCCAGAGCTGGTCAACTAATCAGTATCGCAATACAGCGTTAAATTGTATGAAATATTGATGTAGTCAAATAAATGATATTAGAAACACACCTGGTATCCGAACTTTAATTATGAAAATGTTAACATAAATCAATAATTATAATACCTGGGTGCACAGGGCGGTAAATTAAAAGCAACGAATGGGCGAAAAAAAAACGCACGTCGTGTCTAGATATCCATTGAAATGCTAATCGTTAAGATCTAAAAAACACTAATTATTATTCGACGTCTAGTCGGACGGGTTTAATCACCTTTGTTGAACACTGACCTTCATATTTTTATTCATAAAATTCATACGAAAAACAAGATACATTCATTCACACGAGAAAATCTAAATAAGTCCAACGATATCGCCCATAATAGTTACAAAGATAAGACTTACGAAATTTTACCGAAAACATGACAGAGATTGTAACTGCATTTACCTGGAACAAAAAACGAATTAAATTAATCACATTTTAATTTATTAATATTTTACTTATTTTAAATAATAATCGAAGACACGTAGATTTTACCAGTCTAACAGGTCAATAGAGGAAAACCATGGACGAAGGTCAACCAGCTAATCACGTAAAAAATAATTGTAAAAAGGTACAGAATTATTTGTAATATACAAAAAAAAACGAATGTTTCATTAACTCTCCTTACAGTAAAACGTACAGTAAGCGTACGGATAAAAGATGAGCTGCCGAAGCTGCAGATCTCCATGAAAAATAAACGTGAGAAGGCCACTAACTAAAGACATAGTTAAGGTTTCCGGGGAGAAATTGATGGAGGAAGCTAAGAACAGATCCAAATGAAAATTTCAGGAGAAGATCTTTACTCAAAAGGGTCTATACTGCAGAACACAAAACAACGATAATAACAATAACTAACATAGACTCAGAGTATTTATTTATTTATTCATATCGTAATCCTACAGCTAACATAAATTTTATATTCCTTATAACAAACAAATACACTAAAAATATAGCCAGAGATGGAATATGCAATACATTTAACTAAGTGGTACCTAATTTGGCTGTGTTGTGTGATGATGTAAGTGAGGGTAAGTACGTGAAGGGTATGCTATGTGTGTATGTGGGGTATGCTCATGATGCAGGTAATGCGCTATAGATATTTTTATTCCATATGCCGCGATAGCTTAAACAAGTCAAGGGTTAATATTCGTCGTTGTATGTCCCCGGGCTGCGCGATACAAAACGGAATTCAATAATAATAATACTAACACCCATCTGATATGTAATTTTTGACAGTATGAAACAAGTTAATAGTTTAAAAACATTCTTCACTCAACAATTATAATTTGAGACCCGGTCATCGTAGATGTGATGTAGATGTGTTCGTATAAAACATAAATATTGCAATCGAGGTTAGCCATACAAAGGTCATATTTGGGACATACACTGTTAAAAGCTAACCGGCGAAAGGTCACCGGTTCCCTTACTCTGTGCATAAATACGTACAGACACAGAATCCTTAATCACAGGGTGAAAATAATACAGTCCATCGGTATAATTTTCACATTAAGTTTATTTAGGAAAAGATAAAATGCATTTTTCTCTACCTTTATTAGGAATCTACGATTACGTGCCTATAGTAGAACTCTGGTTACGACTTTTTTATTTTTTAACATTATAGGTTCATTCGTAGAGGCGTTTGGGATACATAAGATAACTCACAAAACAATTGGAGAAACAAAATTTCCAGAGCAGACGCGTCATGGCCCCAGTGTACAAGACGTATGTCTAAATCAGATTCATATAAATCGCCCTCATTATGCTTATGCCACATGAAGTGTGAATATGCTTGCTATTTTTTTAAATAAATACATTACTTTACCATATTTTTTGAGTAAACATGTGTGCGTTATTTGAAAAGTATTTTTGACGTGTACTTGCGAATTAGCATATCACAACTCGCGTCTAGACTTTGTCAGAATTAGTAACCAGTTCGACTTGTTACTTATGTTTTTGTTTCAGACATTTGTGAATTAAGTGTACATATTATTACGTAGATGAGTTCAACGCTACCGAATAAGTAATTTGGCTGTTTTTAAAACATTTATTTGAAATATATAACAGTTCGTCGACATCGTCTGTTGCACGTTAACTACGTTTGGCCCATTAACTTGCCACGATAAAAACATGTTCTATTTTGATGGACGTTTAATAAATAATATTAATTTCGCAGAAAATTTAAAATGTTATTTTTATTAAGAGTCTTAACAATACAAGATAATGAAGGCAATTTTAAATGTTAAACGAGAACATGTCCGATTTATTCTAATGCTCATAGGAATGATTATTATATTAAAAACACATTTCTTCAATAATAAATTTTTCTCTTTGTACAAGGCCAGCTAACCTTGATGGATGAGTCTTCCACAGTCCGTTTTACAAGGCATTTTCTTTTGCGAACTAGCTAACTGTGGAATCGACTCCCGGCGGGGGACTTACCTAAGACCTACAACTATTCAAAACTCGAGTGTACTCCTCTCTCAAAGTCTAGCATAAAAATTCAAATTGTCAGAAGGCCTGCAAGTGTGCTGCCGGTCTTTTAAAATTAGTATGCGAGCGTTATTTGTGCACATAGATTTCCATCGTTACACTCCGGTCTTCAACACCTAACATCTACACTCAGATACTATAATTCAATATAGCCACTGAAATAGCAGTAGCCGATAACATATAATTCCTGGCAATGTAAGCTATTAAAAGCCACTCAGCATAACTTCATGTTTCAAGTAAATATATGGAGAGTAAACAATAACGGGATCTGATAAGGAATGTAGACACCCCTTTCTCAGAATTCCTACTGCAGTAACGTTATGATTGATGCATCGCAATTGCAGATTTAAAAAATTAAAAATAAAACAAAAAACACCTTCTACATTCCTACTCATTTAATTTTTTGTTATTGTCTAAGTGTTTTTAATTAGCACCTTTGTGGCAGGCCGAAAACAAAAATGATTACCAGATCAATAAAAACAATAAAATAAACGCAGAAATGTGTTCCTATCTCTACGAAAAATAAATCCGCCTCAATCACTTACGTCCTTGAAACACAAAACCTCAGCATTCCTTCGCGTAAATAATTCAGTCCTTCTTTTAAGTATGACATTACCCTAAGTGACTTTCAACGTCAACGTCATCGAGTGTATGACGCACGCTAAAGCAATCGGAAGTTACTAAGAAGCCTACTTTTCCAACTACCCACGCATATTTGGGGGTGGAATTGTTTCTAAATTCAAATTACCTATCAGTCAGAAACATTGCAAAGTACAAAGCCTTTCGTAAAGTACTTGTCAAAAACAACTCAGTTTTTCGGAGAAATAAATATGTCTTCTTTGACATTTGAGGGTAGCATCACATAATACATACAATAATAAAAATCATTACGATAAGGTATTTTAAGAAACAATGAAATCGAGTACCGTACAATAGACCGGGCATAAGCAAGTCATCTTTAACATTATGGTACAAAGAGCTCGCGTAACACGTTCCAATAAAAATCAAAACCTACGCATTGCGGCACGGCATCGAACGGCTAAAAAGGTTTCATAACAGTTCATATTGTATTGGCTCACTAAGAAAAGGAAAGCACTTGAACTCAAACTATCTGTCCATGTTTACGATCTATAAATAGCTAGAGTGGAGGGGCATGAGAAAGCCCACGCATTTGCCGCGTGTCGCTTTCAGTTTATTTTTGAATACCAATCGGTGTTTACAGTACGACCTTCAAGTTAAGCTTTGTTTTTCATCTTAAAATAGGTTCTAGTTGAGAGTTTTCTTGGAATTGTTTCCTAGGAAACCGAAGTGAATATCCATAACGTACAGGGATATGGATATTCACTTCGCGTTCGATCGGAATACGTTGTTTCCTACTGTGTATTTATAAAAAAGCTTTTTCTTAATACATAATATAAAATAAATAAATCAGGGGTGCTTTTACCCTTTTTAGGAGCCTCAGTTTTTTTTTATATTTGTTTAATGATAATTTATTAATCTAATAGGCAAGTAGGTGATCAACCTCTTGTGCCTGACACGCCGTCGACGATTTAGGTCTAAGGCGAACCAGTTTCCTAACGATGTTTTCCTTCATCGTTCGTGTGAATGTTAAATGCGCACATAGAAATAAAGTCCATTGGTGCACAACCCGGGAACCAACGAATAAGAATGTATCTACTAATAACTACGCGTTAGCAATTACTTATGTGGACATTGAATAAATGGGAATCGAAATAATAGTGAGCGTATTCAACAAGTTAGTTTCAAACAAACCCGGAGCCCAAAACGAGTGGGCGAGCAAATATAAAGTAATACGAACAAAGAGACTGCATCAATTTGGCTGTAAGTAGTCGACGTCTGGTGTTTTTGTAGTTAACACACACCACATTTCTGTTTTAGTATATTAAAATTAGTTTGGTCTGAATATCGTGAAAATCCCGTTTTCTCTTTGAAATTAGCAAGATTCTGAAAATTTTATGAATGAATCTTTTACTACTACATGCAACCTCAAGGCGTACAATAGCAAACGAAATAATAAAATATTATTTTATTGTATTTTACGAACATAACTTTTACACATTTAAAGAAAACATTTTTTCACGTGTTCACGGTGACCACGCAAACGCACGCGAAACGTCGGGAAAATTTTAAAATTATGTAAAATAATTATAATAATACATAGCTTCAATCCGCTAAAAAGCGTTTTCTTCAAATTAAAATTTTGTTGAATCCACGACCGTAGCCCAAATATTGGTAAACTTTGGTTAGGTTTAAAGACATTTTTTATCCTCATAATAGACATTCGTCACTTACATTAGAACACATATATGCTAACGTTACAATTTGAAAAAAAAAAACTTGGTAGAACTTGGATGAACTTTTATTTCCGTAGATTGGGATCACTCAATAGATGGTCTTTTAATCTTAATTTAAATATTGCTAGGCTGCCTGCACTTTTTATAAACGAACCTTATTCAAGGTCAAAACCCCACTTTTCGTTTCATGTCTAAATGATTCACGTACCAACTTTAGGGACTACGATACCCAAGGGTTGTAAACAGCGCATTCTCCGAAACTGGCAGTCTTAACAATGATTTTAATTAAACCTAATTCCAAACGAACGACACTCCTAGTAAGCTACTTAAATATTCCATCTCAATTTCATTTGCCGAAACTTAACAATACTAAATGAGAAATACAAACTGATTTATTACCGACGATATTATGATAGATGTTAAACATACATTATATACGTCTAATGTACAACAACTTTTATATTTGCCAGACCTGTGTTAGAGAGGCATCATGCGCCTTAACGATTTCTCTAATGAAAAACCATCAAAGAAAGAGTCTAAAGGCCAATCTTGACTGTTTAGTCAACCGGAATATTTAAACGACACAGTAGATATTAAAACTCAAATAGAACAAAAGCGCCATTAAACTATGTCAGAATCTAAAATAAGGCAATGCATCTAACCATTGAAGACTCCATTATATTTTTCTAAACAGTCACCGGCGCGTAATAAATCGACGTGGATATTAAAAACACAACCCCGACAGAAACGCAAATATCGGTTAAAAGAAAGGCAAAAGACAATGACTTAAAATAAGCGATATAATAAATAAAAACAATGGAAGAAAAGGATATGCCAACAAGCATTCTCTGAGACCCTTTTAGAAAGCATTTGAGAAATCGCAAATCTATTGTTACGTTCAAATACCGTTTTGCCATAAGCCAAGTAAGATCGGAGATAATTGGAATCGTTGTGGTAAAAGATTTTTTTATAAATCTTCCGTTTCCAAGCATTACTATTACTCTCGAATCAACAATACGATTGAGTGGCAATCTATTGGTTAGAACGCTAACCATAATAAAAATAAGCAGTACCTATTAAGTTTACTAAACTCATTTAATAGCTCGATCTACCAGAATAATCTCGCTGCAGGCAAGTCTAGCGACCACCCAGACAACCCATCTACAATGCCCGAACCACATGTTTTACGCTGTGAACACTCACTGGAATATTTTCTTCATTTTAAATTGTTTCGCTAGGTATTTCGTGTTTAAAATAAAATTTAAGCGTTCATTCAAGTGACAACAATAATTACCATTGACGTGTGATTAAGTTAAACGAGGTATTCTAAGAATGTGTTCGATAACATAACAATTAGTTGTTTATGTAAAAATATTGATTGTTCTACTAGTATTATTACTTCCATCTTTAAGTAAAATAATAATCTAAGCATGTGCCATACAGATACTATAACACTAACAAAACTAACGTTAAGTTTTAGAACTTACACAACTACTTAGTATCTTACTTAGAAATTTAAAATAAATAATTACCATATGCGGTAATTAATAAAGCTTCAATAATAATTATAAATAATAATTTTTAGATTTTTTTTAAATAATAATCTTTATTTTCTCACCAAACTTCGTATATGATACGTTACAAGTATTTATTAATTTTATTTAAAGTATTTATTAATTTTTAGTAGGCGTGTGTACTGAATTATTGACGTAAGTCAACGTGAAATGGGTAAATGGTAAGTACGGTAGCTTACACGTGTCTAGCAAAGTGTCGCGAAACCTAGAAATATACTTCAAGGCGCTTGTGCAAACTTGTAATGAGGAAAAGGCGATAACTACCTCATCTTCACGGAACACGTGCAATAATTGGATTATTTTAAAATTCATTAAAACTTCCGCCGATATGACGACGACAATTTTCACTATTAATAAAACAGATAACCCCATCTTCGTAGCAAGTAAACTGATCTAAACATCTTTGCAGCGAGAAAGATCACGTCGATGGATTTCGTTTTATCGTTTTACAATTTCAAATTTCCGATACCGCTAATCTTCCTCGTGGACGTCAAAGACACTGCGCCGGGCAAAAATGAGCGAATTGGACCGATACGTGGCCAAAACGTTTACATAGCAACAGAAATTATAACAGTAACCTACGCTCAGACTAATTAAATTGAGGAAAACACAACAATAGTGACTGGCGACGTGTCTGCTATCATTTTAGTGAGGTAACTGTTCCGCCGTGCACTGATTAAGTCCCATAATGAACTTGGAACGGTTTTAATTACCTCGGCCGGTAAAAGCGTCTCTGTAACTACGAGATATCGTCTTAAAACTTAATTTTAATTTAAATAGATGGTATGAATCTTGATTTCTCAGTCAATAGGATTTATGGCAACAATAACTATGGGTATAATGAATATAACAAGTGTTATATTCATTATACCAAATAAATATACCTCATATAAGGAAAATTTGAAATTTAAATTTTGTAACCGTTCATGGATTCCTGCATAATGTTTTTGGTTTCTGGGAATCTGTGAAAACAACATTGAAGGGACTACTCATATTTTATTGTAAAATCCGATAGTCGTAAAAGCCGATGTTGTTATTATGTATCTAATACAATATAATTCAGTCGGGACCTTTGATTGTCAATGTAACCGATATGTTGTTCTAACGATGTCATATAATATATATTATATACACAAACACTTCGCCAAGTCTCCTCAATAATCTAGTATAATATATATATATTATATAAAAACGCTAAGGAGCCAATTTAGAATTTAAAATGTTTATACATATTGAAATACTACCATTGACCACTTTAGGTCGCCGGCATACATTCTCAGCGAGGCATAGTTAACTACTCGTAGGCCATAATAGGTCTTATGTCGAACAACTTTGGGTTCAAAATCCTCAAAGTGCTTTCAAAAGATTGCGCCAGCGATAGTACGGGTAAACGCAGTTCCTGGAATGCATCGGCCCCTTTATAATAATTATTTTTGTTATTGCGAACTAATTTTGTAGATTTTTCCTTGAAACTTACAGTCATTTGTATGGACGTTGAATAATTGAAAATAAATCATTTGTTTCAAACAGAACGCAACATTAAATTAAAATGGCATTAAAAATTATTTCATAATCATCATCGCTATTCAATTTCGATAATGTTGTCAGTTATCACCAAGAGAACAAAAAATAAATAAATAAACGCAATTTGTCTTATCTCTTATTTAAATAACAACGATAATGTAATTCATTTGCACACTTCGCCTACTTGCCGTAATTGATATCGAAATTTTTTTCTTAATAAAAACTTGCGTCATTTTTAAAAATCCTTTCAGGTGTAGTTTGTATAGTTTTCATGGCGATTATCAATTGATAGACATAGAAAGATTGTGTTTTTTGTATTTATGTTAGTTTATAAAAAAATTTATATCTATTTTTTTGTAGCGTAATATTCATAAACCTACAAGACGTCAAAATCTTAGGAAAAACAGCTTTCAATTTTCCCGTACATTTGAACGGTAGGCGCATACCACGAAGCGCTTATTTTGCATACAAACAAGCAACGGTGCGACATTGCGTCACGCGTTGCGCAATCGACTCACGCGCATTCATCCGGCCCACCGGCTGGCAACATCTAGACCTGTTTCCGTCTTCAATGACCGGAATGTCTGTTACTAAGTGAGCTTAGAGAAAATTACATTTTAGACGAGATCTCGGCTTCAATTGTTCTGTCAAGATATCTAAAAATATCTTCATAAAAATAACTAAGCCGTCAGTAAATTGTTTAGATAATAGTAGAATTTCACACGTGTGTCTTCAAAATCACCAAAATGTGCAGAATACACGTACGAAAAAGGCTACATTTTTACGTTTTTCATTCATAGTTGCATTTATGGTCAATCTATGAACCTTTACGATAACACCGGATGTTTGGCCATGTGTGGCATTGTGAATTGGCCTATTGAATATATTTTATAACCGCAATCCGTCGTATTGTTGTACGAAACGGCTGTAACACATCACTCTGTTTAATGGATTTTGTTCATTGTTTATTTTAACCATACTCCATCATTCCAATTAATCCGCCTGGATTTTGATTCGGAATTTGAATCCTTTCAGGCAGGGGGGTGTGACAACAATTGAGGTATTTCATGCAAATTAAAAATCTATTGCTTCATAATTTAAACAAAGACATCCTCAAACTGCCTTACAAGTGTTGAGATCACTAACTCAGAATCGAGTTTAGGTCTTAGTATGAATTTCATATAAGAACGTTATGGACGTTATGGCATATGGGAAGTCAAGTACGTGCTGAATGATACCTTTAGCATCACAGTCAAGACTTAGCACAACATACGTATACACATACAATGACATAGGCAGGCCATAACCTATGTCAAATGAACACATTTTTAAAATAAGGGAGTCAAAGTTAGCGACAAATCTCGTAACACACTACACCTTAAATAATACCTCTAGTATTATGCCGGTATTTTCTCATCTTTTGTATTTATTTCCACTTCGTTACATTTATAGAAAAACAAATAACATAATACATAACACAATACGGGATGCAATGTGCAACCCTAGTAAAGGCAAAATCTAAAAAAAAAACAATGGGTACAATGCAAAGTGTTTATAACAACTTATGAAATTTTTTTTATTAGAACCTTAATCTAAAATAATACAAAAAATCATAAATAAATTATTATACACGAGATGCAATGAAATACAAAAAAAGGAAATGCAAGAATTCATAAGTCACGATTGAGCAGGATAGGATATGGTTAAGAAATGTCTATGTAAAGGATGTAGCCAAACCTATAGAGTCGACCAGTATTAATCTGGTCTATACTCAGAAATCTCTTGAACTTTATTATGTTCCCATTAGGTAAATATTTTTGTGAAAAATACTGTTTAAATGTACAATAACATATGCAAGTTATTGTTATTAAAGATTACACAATGATTAAGTCAATTGGCAAACATATACTGTATGAATGAACTCTATCAGTGCGACGGTGCACTCTGGCCGTATCAAACGGATGTTTACATAACAGATAGGCTAACTTTCAGCAGTTTATTAACCCCTCGACTTTGAACTATATTGTATTGACGTCACTGCTATCACAATAATTTGACATAATTATAATTAATGTATATTTGTAAAAAAAAAATTACTTGGAAATAAACGAATATCAATAACCATTATTAATTTCAGCGACTTTTTGTAGTAAATCAGTAGCGCTACAAATTTCTGTATCTGTTTCAAGATCATTTGTCAATCTAAAAGGCAAGTAGGTGATCAGCCTCCTGACACAGGCCGACGACTAATGCAAGCCGGTTCCCTGACGATGTTTTCCTTCATCGTTGGATCTAATGTTAACGTGCACTATCAATGTAAAATGTAAAAAGTCCATTGGTGCACAGCCGGAAATCGAACCTACGACCTTAGGAGTGTCCCACGCTATAACTACTAGGCTAACACTGTTATTCAAGCTTATCAGCAATGTATAAAAAACAAAGCGATGAGCTCTTGGGTTGCGTATTTAAAAATGTTAAAATTATTTTCCTAGAATTCATAAACACGTGTAACGTTGATTTCGAAAATTGTCACTAAATACGGCGAATAAATTGAAAACATTTTTTCGTGGCATGTAATAATTATTCACAAAGGTGTGACCGAAAATTGAAACATCCCTCTATAAATTAGGGCAGAGGTTGTCACATCACCCCTAGAGACCTGTAACTAATAAATAATACCTAACACCAGCTAGTACACGAAATAATTAACACGCGAATTAAACTAACATATGGAAATTTAACGCAATCACATTCAGATCTAAATTGATAAACAAAACTAAATTGATTACATATTCAAAGCTATTCAATAATATCTTCATATAAAACAAAAACAAAAGTGCGAAAAGTCGAACCTACGACATCAGAGATGAGAGTCGCACGATAAAGCCACTAGTCCAACAATAAAAATATCTAATACGAAACTCCAAATTTATCGTCATAATCGCTAATTGCCACATTTCAAAAACGATTCAGCCGTACAAATGTGAGACTCACACAAACAACTAACACGAGCTCCCAGCAATAGCTGATGAAGTTATCAGCTTATCACTGACGTCCTAACGTGGGCTGCGCAGTAGCACGTCAAGAGATGACCTATGACGCCACAGTGAACCCGTGACTTGAATTGTGACGTTAAACCAATTGTACCATACCTATTTACAGTTTTCATTGCATTTCTATGATTGCATCAGTACTCTACATTAAATAGTCATGGACGGAATATTTTAATAGTATAAAATGACGCAAGCTATACATTTGTATTTAAATAAGTATTATTACAATAAAATACAGTAAATACTTCATGGTTACAGCACTTTCTATTGTTTTTTCCCAAAGTACATGATAACATGTACAATTCTAAATCAGAAATATTTTGTTTATTTATTTATCCTCTATTGTGCGCTATATCATTGTATTAAGACATATAATTATATTACATGTATAACGACTGAATGCTAACCTAAAGCCGTGGTAGGTGGGAAGGATAGGCTTTGAAAATGAATATAAAAAATATTGTATAAAAGCCGATAAAGAATGATAAATAACCGATACGTATCAGTTGGGTAATATGAACAACCAAAGTGCGAGCATCTGACATAGAAACAAAGCGCTTGGAGACGACATTGGCATCATCAACCTTGAAATTATTTAGTTATAACTTGTTCATTCTTCTTGTTATATATTTTATGTATTTCGTATCCAAGGCAGTAATCTTTGACCTCGACTTTTAATTCTCATATCGTACCATTAAGCAAATATTAAAAACTTCTAATTACATATTACATCTGATCATGAAGCAGATACAGAAATCTGAGCTCCAGACCTAAAAAATGTTGTAGTTCTGATTTTTTTATTCCAATTATTACACCTTGATCATTTGTATAATTTTCAATTACCTTGATATATCTTCCACTATATAGTGTATGAACAAATTTACTTTGTTTGTTAACAATTTACTCATTTACTGTGCAAAGTATCCTGTTATGGAACTCCTGACTACTTGATATCAGACGAACTCAGTCTTAAAATTTATTTAAAAATCTTCTATTTGATAATTTTTGTTCAGCCTCGTAATTAGCTACTACTATATATATCTTAATTATGACTCAATTAATCCATTGATTAGCCTTTACATTATTGATTATACATATTATTATTCACTTTAATTATAATTAGTGTTTCATGTTATTTTGTGTTGTTTTTCTAAATGATCTCTACACTTTTCTTATTTTAGGTGTTTCTTTATTTATTGCACCAAACTAGTTGCCTGGAAGAAATCGCTTGTTAGCGATAAGGCCGCCCGTTACCTAATAACTAATGTGACCTGCTTTTATAAATGTTTGTTTATAAGGTGTGTAAATAAATAATTTCCAATCAATAAAAAAATAATTGTTATTATATAAACTATCAATTTCTACTGCACAAGTATTCGTAATTTCTAAACTATCTTAATATTTAAACTTCATTCATACACTGAATGGTACCTTGTATAGACAAATTCGTGTATCCGCAACAGTATGATTCACCTATTCAATTGGCTGAACATCTGATGAGTCACGTTGATGGAATGGGCATGGGAAACCCATTGTTTCTCATCTAATGTCCTTAATTTCGCTCAGCTGTTTTGATAATATCTAACCGGAGGGATGACCTCAGTAACTGTATAGTGTTAGCGAGTCTAAGTGAAAACAGGGCGAAACTAAATTTTGGTGCATTAAACAGCGTTATTAAATTAGGTTTTATAGGCAAAATTAAATAAGAAATAGTAAATATCAAAGCGCGTAAACATCTTCAAATATCCCTATTGACTGATTTTAATATTAAGGAAAAACGTTTTTATTACCAAGAAAATATTTTTTTAAGTAACGCCGAGAATTTAAACTATTTCAATAAAAAGTTTTTCGCAATGTACCTATACATGTGACGTTTATAGCTATGTGCCTTTATTTATGTAGTTGAGTATCAATTGATTCAACCATAATTCAATTAATAAATCACTAAACAAATACTCGATACTGGTGTAATCCTATTATCGTTACTGACCTGGTATCCCGGCACATTCCACAGAGTATAATCAAAATTATGAATAACAAAAAAGCTATAAACTGCGCTTGTATTCAGACGAATCCATATTTTCATGACAGCAATGCTAATTGCTTACAAAATTACATAATTGCTTTCTCTATTTGGAAATTAACACGGTTTTCCATCTGTTTATGTAATTTTCTCATGTGGAAAAGCGTTTTAGGTGTATCATAGCATTAATGGTTCAGTGACTTCTTTGCGTTTGAATTAGCATATTGTTTATCAATATTTTACATTCGTATTACATTAAATACTTGTTTTGTTTATCAATTATTTACCTGAGGGGCTAAATGTAAAACTGATCTGAAATGAATTTTTCATTTACACGATATATTTATAATTTAGACTTAGGATTTGTTCTATTGTGATTGTAAAACCTGACTCTTCAATGCATCTAACTAAAAATGTATTAATAAATATAGTTCATAAATTGAAATACTGAGTGTGTAACGAGACTAACTACGGAACGTAGAATTGGAAGAGTTAAATTATTTACTTATTCACACTTCGCTGCAATAAAAATAACACAAATAAGACAATACATAAAAATTATAAGTTATCGCTAATAAATGATCTTTTCTCGGCAACCCTAGTAAGAGAACAACTAAACAAAGAAAAATTATGAGTGCAATAAGTGCATAACCAAATACATACATAATATTAAAGAAAATATAGAACCCTTATCTAAAGTAATACAAAAATCAATAACAACCTAAAAAGCTAATCTTACGGATTCATGAAAAGCGATGCAATACAAAACTTTTGTCTTATCTAAAAGAAGAGAAGATCATGATAGTCGACTCCGGTCAGATCACTAAACTGAGAGACCTTCAATCTCAAAGGAGTAACTATTACAACTAATCAACACTTTTTGCTTATAATAAACGTTTGTTATTGGTATATACCAGCGACAATACAAAGATATAATATAATCAACACGTGCGTCACACCTATCCCTATATTTTTACATCGCACCGCAGCTGTTACGGACATCTGGCGTTACAATGTCTACCTACAAACGATCTCATTAAGCAGTCAACAGGCGGTTTGTAAATTAATAGATTGATTAAGTGTTAGTGCTGTGATAACGTATATTCGTTTAAAGTACCCGCTTAGTTATTTTCTTTCCGGTTTAATACACCAGGAAAGAAACACTTTCGGATGTCAACCTAACATTTAATTTTCGTACCTGACGTATTAGCTATGACACACTCGTACAGCGTCAGCTATTCCGTATAGTCAGATTGCTCTTTTACAGACCACAAAACACAAACTACTCTAAAAGCTACAGTTAAATCAATAAAACTAAATCGCATCGCAAAAACGCGATGAAGTATCTGTGCAGTTCCGAAAACGCTAAAAGTTTCATGTACCGTGACTCAAACACGGATTCCCACTTTGACTTCGTTGGTCCGGTGATATATTTATCGCTCTTTTATCAAGCGATAATCGCTGTCTAGTTGAGGCCGGGGACTTTACACCTTCAATATCAATGTATTATGCCGGATACACATTTATTATAAACAATACAATTACGTCTACAGGTGGTTGAAATATTATTTATATAAAATATTAATATATATAAATATATAATCAAACAATAAATAATAATATCATCAAATTCGGACGACTTCTAAATCGATACCAGGATTTTTGCGGCGGTGGCGTTAATACGTAAGTACCGAAATATCAAACAAATTAATAAGTAAAATGGGTATCGTCTACCTGAATTTCGTAAAACCCACTACCTGCCTATATATACCTGGGCTTTAGTTTTTTTGCTTATTTTTGTTAAATTTGTAGTGTGAAACAATATTTGGAATAAGTTTTTATAGGGTACAGAACAAAGAACTACGCTACGACAATACCAGGGACCCGGAGACAAAAGCTTTTTTGCAGGCGTCATCTGTCCCTACAAGACATTTTATACGGGATTTTGCTTGTCACTAGACTTTTTCAAACAAAATCGGAAACGACAGATAAACCTTGATATACTTTAAACATAGTATGAGTTTCAAAGTACAGTCAAAATCTATAAATAACGACATCGAAGGGTCTACTTACTTATATTTGGTCGCAAAAACCGGTAGTCGTAACAGCCCATAAAGTTGTTACGTACCTTAATAGAATTCATATTGAACCTTTGATTTGGTCAATATAACGTATAGATATGTGGTTCTAAACGAAGTCGTCGTAAACGGTATAGACAATCTAACAGATACATTTATGAAACAGTAAACCCGGTAAGAGCCCAGCAAACCGATCAAAGATCGACAAACATTAGTAGCGTTTATGAACGCGATAAGGAATGCCGTCAATCAAGTTTCGGAAGCAAGGTGACATTCGCGACCCAAAGGTGACCCGCAATGTAATAGTTCGACGAACCTAGCTTAGTACCCACGCAAATTAAAGGCTAGATTACCTTTGAGGCTGCTTTGTTTCAGATGTAATCTGTTTTGATAAACTCGACACCGAGTTTTCCGGTTAAGCTTTGCAATTTGAATCACAAAATTATTCGTTGCGTAAATAGTTTTAGTTGATTACAAAATGTCTATTTTAAAACGGATTTGAATTATCTATTTTTTAGTAATTTAAGCCTAGACTTATTTCAGTAACTAATCCGGACTATCGCGGAATATGGTTAAAATGATTATTAAGAATATCCAGAGTGCAAAAGCACCTGCATCGTGAGCATATCCCACATACACACATACGCATACTCTCACTCCAACACCATCACACAACACAGGCAAATGAGGTATTACTTAGTTAAATGTACTGAATATTTTTTCTTTTTTTTTATTGTTATCTTTTAAATATATATATATATATATTTTTTAGCTGCAGGATTACGAAATAAAATAACAGTAAACGATAATTAATTTGCGATTGAATAACATTAGAATTTATTAAAAGAAACCAAGATTTATAAACGTATAAAATATCAAAAGGAATCAAAAAATGTATAAGGAAAAATTCCTGTAGACAGAAGGGAATAAAGCAAAAGAAAAGATTAATTTGATTATAACAAAAGCCAAAGAATGTTATCAAATACAAACTAGGTTAAGGAATTTTCTCTTTAGCTTTTTAATTAACCAATCAAAACAACGAGTCAAGGTTACTATGATTCACGTAAATGAAAAGTATTTTATTTTGAATGAAACTTTTAGTATTAGAGAAAAACTCTTTGTATATAAACTAAGGTTTCGATACCAATTTTAACTTTTGTTTTTTTTTAACTAATGGCTTTCACATACAAAAGCGCCATTTTCAAAGTAATTGTTGTTCCGTAGACACACGATAGTGCAGATAAGGTGAAACACTAATAAATATTAAACGTTGACATGGCACATTTCGCCTTGAGTTTAGTAAAAATACTGTCACTAAATTAATTTCCGCAGAAAGTATATATTTCACAGAGGCGTCAACTCTAAATCTTAATAGATAAATTGACAAGCTTTACAAGCGACGTCCATTTAATTAATTGGATTAATGAGAAATTTTATAGCCAATAACTTATTTACACTTGCAGACGCCAATTTCATTTATATAGTCTCAGGGGAGCAACTTTGTAATGAGGAAGACGTCCGTAATAACAGACTAAAAAAATATTATTCTCTAATTGATTATTGAGGGAGTCACACACGGCTATAATTATGAAACCTTAGGAAGCCTACGCTATGCGTAGATTTTCCTAGTAATTACATACAAATATTTAATTAATAGTCATCTATCTGACTCCTATAATTAATAACAGTTTGAATATTTAAAGAAATGTCACATTTAAATGAAAAACCCCAAATCCTTAAAATGTATAGTCCACTTGGGGAAACGCGAATAGTTTTTTTAAACTTCACGTCTGGGGGTAAGTTAATATGTCAATTAAATGCAGTACCGTTACAAAAGCAGCTCGGGTAGTATTGTATTAAGTGCATTATCACATTCCACCATGAGAGCTTGCAGACGTAACTAGATCTCAGGTAATCACGTTACAAACCACGCTATCTTAAGATAATTTACACTAAATAATGGACCAAGAATATGAAGTGTTTTCGTGTAATTAATTAAATTATAAAATTAAAATATTTTTGGCATATTTGTTGCAATCATAAAATTCAATAAAAAAATCAGGTTTGCAGTAATGTCGTATTCTATTGTTTTAACTATACGTATCGCATATCGATATAATATCTATTTTTCTAAGTAAGTCGTGTCGGAAAAGTCAGTCAATACAGACTGATAAAGAAAAATAACTATTATTTGATAGGAACACATCAAACAGTGTCAAATGAAACAAATTCAAAAACTGTAAGACGCTCTGATAATATGAGCATTTACGCTTAGGTATATTTTTTTACATTTACTAAAAATCTCAAACAATATCTTGTTAAACTGTCCTGCACTGTTCCAGAAAATATTCTTATTGTACAAAAATAATTTAAATATAAACGTGTTATGTAGAAAAAATTAAGTAAAATACTGTTTAAATATGAAAAGGAAGAGACTGGCTGCATACAAAAGGGAATCCTAGTGTGGGGGCCAATGCACTTTACTTTATCTAAATATTCCTGTATATCGTATCTAATAAAGTTTATTTATCTTCCTTTATATGTAATAAGAGGCAGAGGTTTAGTGATAGTCATAATTGCTACTCATAATACATTTTCAATACACACTATCATCGTGTAAAACTTACAATAATTTTTATATTTTTATGTTCATCACTTTGTCCACTTGTGGAATTGTGATTATAACAATTTTCGAAAACAATTTGCCATTTAAGGTCGCGACAAACGGTCACCGGGGGCTAATTGACGGTAACCGTACAAACGAGATTACACAGCCGGTGCGTTACAGACAGAACCTAACCCAATCGCTCCCGACACAATCTAATTACAAACGAATTGTTTTTAAAGTAATACTGTGACGTGCGAGTTCTTTGCCACTGTATTACATTTGTCGCGCCTGTTTAGAAATTAGCAACCTATCATAGTAACTATAAAAAATCTGTACCATCGTGTATAAAAAAGTCAATTACAATATTATTAATCTACAAATCGAAAATTAATACAAATATTTATAAAAAATATGAATACAAAAGGTAAGTTCATATCAAGGAAAAACAAACCATGGAAAAATCATCAACAGACAATACAAAACACATAGGCCTATTACCTAAATCCATCCAGATCTAAACCTAATTAAACCCACATATCAGCAATAATGATTCAACTGAATAATTATTGCCTGTAGTCTTAATGAACTTCTTTGACTCACAAACCAGACAGTAGACGTCCTTCATTTTTTTTCTGCAAAACTGGTTGTTTCTGTTTGGTAAATATCCATTGATATAACAAAAAGAAAAAACAGGAAAATATCGGAAATAAATTACGCAAATTATACAACACTTTTTTCACAATGGCTACGGGAAACGAGACAACAAAGTGTCGACATTCAGCGAACTTAGAAATTAATTATGATGACACCAAGCCATGTTCCCGCGTAATTGGAATTATTTTCGCGAGCGAAATAGACTTTTCGAACATCAATTTGAAAATATTTTGTAATTCATTTGATCAAATATACAAACTCAGAGAACGGTGCATTTAAATATATTCGTTGATTGTTGCATTATTAACACGACTAGGATGTGGATTTTTTATTAAAAATCGAGTCTTATTGTCATTGTGTCATCGATTTATTAATGCTATCTTTTAAGTCCATTCTCAACCAAGTAAAGATCACCACAAACATCATACTTTAGCCATATTGCCAGAAGAAACCGAAAGTAAAGTTATGTATACAAATAACTAAAATAAAAGCCGGTTTTGGTAGGAAGCAGTGATGGCGGGAGAATTTGGGGTCGGCAAATAAAAAATAGGGGTTAATCGTAGCGGGTAGATAAAAATTAAGAGTTGTATGTATTATTGTATGATGTATCATATATCATTATTTTATAATAATTTTAGATTTATTATTACTGAATTAATTTTAATTCAGTTAAGTAATAAGTATTTTATTTTTTTATATATAGATTAAAATTAATTCAGTTACCTATCATGCCTTAGGCGTTACTCAACTGTCTCCTTGATACACTTTTATTATCAGTCAGGTTGTGGACACAACACACATTGCATTTGTAAACACCATTAAATCATAGTAATAAAACTTTCAGTTGTGCAGCCTTTATATAGAATCCAAAATGGGAGGCTTCCCTACTGTGAGTAACTGTATCTTTATTGTGAAATCACTATAATAATGTTTAAATCACTAAATAAATGAAGCACTTAACTTCAAATTTCATATGGCATACTTAACTTTGATAACTAACATTTGCGAATGTGTAATATAAATACTAAAAAATATGACATTAAGATGCAATTTAATGTTTATCAATTTACAAATGTATGCTTCTCCGACAGCAACCATGACGAAGTAAAACTATAGGTGACTAGCATATTTTCATACAGCTTTTAATAACGTTCAAAGCCGCGTTCAAAGTGCGAACTGTGTTAAAATTAACTATAGATCAGTCGAAAAGGTGAGATTTAATTTAGGAAATGGACTTTAATGTATTTCAAGCTCTCCACACTGATGTTACCTTTAACCTTTGACCTGTTTGTCGTTCGACCCCTTAAGTGGTCTAAAGATCAAAGGTACACCTACATGCAAGTGAATGTTCCTATACTTAACATATGTTTTAATACAAAAACTGTACTGAACAAAATATGTATGAATTAATTAAAACCTTATAAGGACGATTTAATACGTAGACAGCCTAACAGAATAAAGAAAGCCGAAAAAAATCCGATCAATTAATAAAAACAAAAAACAACCAAAACACCCCGTCCCCATTCCCGCGAAAACTTTCAATACATTTAACTGTGACAAGGCTGTATAGACCACCTGAGAAATAACGTCTTAGTTTAACGTTTTCGAGTAAATCATACTAGAGGGCCAGAATAACTTGGTCCATGTCCATTCACTACCAGTCGAAGCGTCCATTGTTGCGCCAGGGGCCTTCCTTAATTGGTTATGTGAAACGAAGGTTGAGTGTCAAGTAAATTTTAACACGCAATTAGTAAAATGGCGGATACCTTGGCACGGATAGTCTGGCTCGCGCAGGCGGCCTTAGTTTTTTTGTGGAAATATTATTGCATTCACATTAAACATTAATTAATTAGTTTAAGGTTACAGTGAATACGTAAAACATTTCGTCACAATAGGAAAATAACAATTATTTTTACGTTAGTACTTTATTTGATCGTAAAATCTGCCACTTTGCTTTTTAATGATGGTCGTTACACATTAAACGTTTCGCACGCAATTTGCTGGTTATAAAAATACTACACCACAGTTTCCTTAGAAACAAATAATTAATCAAAGCGCGTGGAATGTTAATAGTGATTCCTTGCAGTTTATAATTTACATATCCTTATTCAGATTATCTTCCGGTATCTCATAAAACTTCTTACCTTCTCAACTTCCGTGTTATCTTTTCATTATCGCATAAACAAGAGTAGCAAAAACAAAAACCTTAACCAACCCTGAAACTAAAGACACAAAAACAAATTCAAACAATACAAAAGCAACAAAACCAAACAGATTAAACAAGATTTTACATCACGGTGTTACAAATGTCATTGTTTTCGTGTTCCAAAAATCGTCATTAAAAGAAAGTTAACATAATAACAAGTATAATGAATTCTAATACAAAAAGAACCCTAATTACAATACGCTGGTCTTTCTCACAAAAAACGTAGGAGTGGGGTCATTTTTTTCGACTGTTTCATATCAATGATTAAAAAAACAAACGGAAAAGGAGTGAATAACTACTGTTTAACAACGAATTATCTACTACTATAACAACTAAGACGGAAGCTTCTTAGTTTATAAGAAGCCTGCGTGATGTTGCCATAATCTGGGTAGTAACATCTAGTAACAAATGACGCCGTCTTTACCTTGACTCACATTACTCGACTTGCATCGTACCGATGATTACCGTTAAGGTAAAAACAGTTTGTATCAAGTAGGCCGTATAAACATTTCTAAGAATTTAACAGAAAATGTTTCACCATAACGTTTTTATTCAGTTACTTACTCATGGCAAATATACAAAAATCTCTCGGTTATTTTATGCATATAAGAGAATCTCTATTTTTTAAATTATATTTCTGTAGATTTTGAGTATCCGTAGATATAAATTAGAAGACTTTAATCCCTAAAAAATTCTACATAAAAACTTTGTACAACAAAAAAATATTCGTCGTTCAAAATTAATTTTATACAAACCTCGAAATTGTATCGGGCCAAGTTTTGAATGAAATTGTAAATACGGAAAATAAAACCGAAGCAAAATAGGTCGGAGCGTGACGAAAAAGGCGGCGTTTGTAAATCAAATGTCGGTCATTATTCTTTGTACGTACTTGTTACCTAGTTTATGCAACCTAACACGTGTCGTTTACATGCACATACACCTATAAAAATTGCATTAAGCAAGTTTTCCCTAAGGGAGACATTCTCTACTCTATGACTTACACTCCAGACTTAGGGAGAGCTTCAGAAAGGAGAGTTAGCGCCAAGTGTGACTCCAGCATGTCAAACACGTTGATATATACATGAGTAATACTTAGCGCTAAGGGTGAGATTCAGAAACAAGATATTTTTATTTCCTTTTTTATCCCGTGCTTCTTCTAGTATTTGTTAAGTGAACTACAAAGACACTGACCCACGTACTTCTGATATGCGAGGCTGTGGCTAAACAACAGAAATCCTCGGAGGAGGAGACTTCTGTGCTTCTGGGCTACGCTGGTTTTGTTAGCCAGTGCTTTACGGTACAACGGACCCAATGAGAATTTAAGTGCGGATCTAACACTAACCATACCATGCCCAGACACTAGACCGTTTACACCATTTAGGACCGCGGATATTAGACCTAGATGATTAAAACTAAAAAAAACATTTTTATATTTTCATCGCAATAAAATACATTGTATTAAAGACTTAGGCGTACAAACGGCAGGAAGGGACTTTGTACGCTTAAGAAGCTGCCTCAAAACTACAAGTCAAAACGTTTAGCATTGAAACTGAGGTCGTACTAGTCGTCGTCGATAAATACTCGTAAATAAAAATAAAATCAACCTTATTAATTCCGTTATTATGTCACGTACAACTACTACCTTATAAGTCAAATTTAAATTTATCAAGTTTATTTACGACGAAAATCACCACTAAAATATCTACTAAATTCGTTAGAATAATATTATTCGACTGTAAATTTATCATTATTTCATACAATGAGACGAAAGAAAGAAATCAAATTAAAAATTAGGGTAATATAACTTAATGTCTTTCAATTAAAAATACAACAGAGCCAATTAAAACACCTTAGTTGACTCCTGAGTTCGCAACTGTAAATCATCAAGAGAAATCACAGATCGCAACATAAACAGCTGATAGTTGCGTGCACAATGTAGTAGTACAAGGCGAAAGCGTACTGTGCAGGCGCATTGGGAAAGTTACTTAACATCTGATAATGTCCGTGTGAAAACTGTGATAAAGATGCACCAGAAAAACGTTATGTTATGTGTTATTGTTGCTATTGTTGCATAATATGGGAATCTGTTACGATAAAACCCGTTCACCTGCGAAAACGATTGGTGATTTATGTACATATATTTAATAGGTAATCAATATTCTAAGTTCTAACTAAAGTAACTACTCATTAAAATAGCACAATAGATTAAGTAATTAATTATTTAGAAGTAGAAGACGCAAAAAAGACTCTGTTGCTTGACTCAAGTATATCAAAAAATCAAGATACTCAAAAACATATTTAGAAATACTCTTTAAGTAGTAAGATAACACTAATTAATCTTTGTATTTATAAGCTTGCTTAATAAAACGCTATTGTCAGTACTTTATCGATGTCGCAAGAGTAAGCTAAAAATATTCGTTCAAATATACACATCACCAGACAGTTTATTTTTAGAACCAATATTGCCAAGTGTGTAAAGTTTGACACGGCGATAAACTATGTTGCGAAACATATGTAGATAGCCCAATTAACAGTAGTTCAAGACCGAACTCGTGGACTTTGATTATATGATGCAAATAAAACATGTTTATATCATAGTTTACTGTAATTTTTGTTATATTTATCATAAATCATTTATCATAGTATACTTAAATTAAATATTTGGTACTATATTACATGTTAAAATTTTTTACTGTTGTGAAATAATATTTTGACAGTAAAGCTATTTTTCAAATGCAGTAAACCCCTAGGACCTTTAGACCCTTCTAGGACTGAAAAATAATTCAAAAGCAATTTCAGAACTATTTAACTATGTACAATGTTAAAATATAAACAAGTGAACGAAGAAGTGACATAGGTAAAATTGCTTTATTCAATGTTAATTCAGGATGCTCACAGATTATAATAAAACAGATAAATCTCTATCACAGAACGGGGTCAGTCAATCTCGAGTCAGTAACCGAACTATAAATATTGATCCGAGCTCTCCTTGACTCGAATCGCAACAGAGACTTGCGAAACTTCGCCCACAAATGTTACTCATTGTCGTCTATTGCATGTGGTGCAAACTGGTTGCTTCAGTGGCGACAGCTTCGCACTGTAACTCTCTCTGTATTCATTATTTCCAACAAAGCTTGGTTTAATAGTTGCCTTCTCTATTGCGATATTGATTCTAATAGAATCTTTTACTTTAGCATAAGTTAGTCTATGGACTAGCAAAACTGTAAATTAGTCATCTGGTTAATATTGATGTTACAATAGACTTAGTCATACTCAGAGTTATTACGCTTCATGCAATTCAGTTAATAACTTTAATATTCAGACAGAAGGTGAAAAATAAGTTTCTGTTCTATACTTTTTATATCATAATATATACTACCGCTCAAAAGTATTTGGCCATCTGCAATTTGTTTAGGTTACAAGCCATACATTTTAAAGAGATAATTTATTAGGTTTCATTGTTAGTACATATAACACCGAATGGGTAAATGGGTGAAATAAAATTGATAATTAAATAAATCAAGCTGCGTTGATGCCCCAATCAAACAACCAACTTATACAAGAAAGAGATTAATAGGCTAAAAGACAGTTAATTTCCTATATTCAGTAAACGATATTTTTGTAAGACAACGGGAACCGAGAGAAAATCAAACTTATGTTAACGCTTGTACCGCCTCGGGCACAAAAAATAACGAAAGGTTCAATTTGGCCTTTTGATATATGTAAGGCACTTGTCAAATTCACTTTAGATTCGCCAAAAAACGAGTGCAATATTTTTTTTATTGCAATAATAAAATATTTCATCAGCGTTGTCCGTCAACTATTTGCCCCACATGATGCAAACAAGTTATTTGAAACCAATCACTCGGCAATACAACCGCAAAATGGTATTAATAACCGATCGGTAAAAGTTTACAGTAGAATGCAATTCACTATAAAAATATACACAAAAATAATATTTGTAACATTCACAAATTATACTTAATATCTTCCATGACCGTCAATTAAAGAGATAAATAAATAGTAACAAAGTTACTGGCAAATTAATACTCTTTACAAATACGATCGCAATATGATTTGAAGTTTGAAGTTCTGAAATTCCCATTGGCGGAATGGCGGTGTTATCTATAAACTCTTTCAAGAATAATTCACCTCCAATTTCGTATAGAACTAATTATAAACCTACAACAAGATATTTATGGAAAGTAATATGAAAATGAATTGTGTAACACCCACGTACCTTGAAATAATAACATCTACCCACGCCCATCGATCGTGGAAACTGGAAATACGTACTACTTCTTTTAAAGTACAGTTCTGACGATTAATCGCTTTCATAATTTGGACAGGAATTAGAATATGATAAACAAATGAATCAAGCATATATAGAGGCATTGTTTTCTAGAAGTCTGTAAAATTAAAACAATAAATGATACTATAATAAGTCATGACGTGTAAGTGACATAAACATCGGTAGAAATTAGAATGAAAGATAATAAAAATATTATGAATGTATAGTTATATATTACGAGTGCGGCACATCCGCCTATAACAAAGGCACAATTAATTTTACACACAGAATATATTTGCATTCGACAACCGTTTTGTAGCATTGAACCAGCTTTTAAAAACCTATCTATCTTCCCTATAAGGTATTGTAAGGTAAAAAAATCAAGACACCGACGTCTCACGTAATAAATTCAATTCAATTGCACACGACGTCATAGTAAAATCCATTTAGGGCAATGCGGCCATACAGACGCAAATAGTGTACTCTAATTATAAAGGTTTATAAATAAACTTCAGAGGGAAAAGCCCACGAGGCTAAAAAAACGATAAGATAAAGATACGTACAATTGAGCGCTTATATTTTAGGCATAATATGCATTTATTTTAACGACGACATACGATATGTTTGTATTTATTTATATATGTTATCTAAAACATCCTTTAACAATTCAATTTAGTAAAATATTATTCAAATTTGACAGTGTATTATTATAGATATTTTAATTATGACACCAAACATTCCTTATAAAGTCAAAAACACTGTAGATTCTTATCAAACCATCCAGTTACGAAGTAGATTAATACGTAAGTCTTATGATACAAAAACTTCCTCGAACGATAACAGACTATTGTCACCCTTTATCGTCTCATTTCCTCATAATACTAATATGGACCGAAGTAATTGTCTTCGAGAGCTTTAGTGCAATTCCCGGGATCAAACATAGAAGTACGTGGAAGGCGAATGACGCAGCGCTCATGCGCACCAGGCGTCCTACGCAGCAATAAAATACACTCCCACGTGGATAAAGGTCACAGCCGCGGACACTATGCCTCATATCTGAGGCTGTATTGAATTTCACCATATATTTTATGATATCGCGGCATTAAAAAAATGAAAATAAAAGTGAGATCGTTTACAATGCCACTTGGAAACTTAAACAATTACCGGAAATGTAAAGTCCCTTGAAGCAATAAGGCGAAAATGGCGGCAAGGGCGACACAATTTCCGTGTATGACAAAGTAAACAATAAATCATTACTTGCTCATTGGAAATACGCAGATGGCATGTAAACAAACATGTAACTATTTTAAATAACGGTTTCAATACAAAGACTGTCTTATACATCTGTAGTAGAGCAACATCGGTATTTAATAACTGAATAAAGAACAATAGAAAAGTTGCCAAAACTTTTATCGTTACGCTCATTTTGATATAAATTCGATATAAATATAAGATTTTTTGTTACGACATATATGTATTTAGACGATATATTCGTCCCATAAATCATATATCGATTAACTGAAGACACGTGCAAGCTATCTAAAAATAGAAATGCACGTGACTGCTTTCAGTTTCAATTGATATTTCCTGAAATACACTCAAATTGTCATAGGAGTACAAACAAAGATGTATTCATACATTCATTGTCCTGTTTATTTAGACATATTTATTTATTTATTTATTTTTATTTATTTATTTATTCGGAAGATTCACAGCACAATACAAAAATAGATGAATATATACATAACAATATGGGCTAATTACCAATCTTCACAAATAGTTAATTTTATATATATATATATAACAAGAAGGTACTTAAACATTTCAAAATTTTTTAGTGTTAAACAATAAATATAAAAAGAAAACAGAATTTAATTTCTTGACAAATAAAATGAAAATGAAATCAATACATTTCATTCATCCTGGTTAAAATAATTTTGTACCAAAGCTCTCCTTGCTGTCACCACACTCCAAGCGAACATGTCAATGTCAACCGCTAAGTTATTAAATTTGTTTGCTGCTCTAACCATAAAGTTCCTCCCTCTATAATTTGTGTTTACTCTCGGCACGTGCAATACATTCATAATTCTAAGTGGTTTGTTATATGTTCGAAGGCTTATTTTGCTTACTAGCTCCGTACAATCGACCTCGCCAGTAGCAATTTTCATAAGGTAGATAGTGTCCGCAATATCACGCCGTAATGACAATGGTAACATGTGAAAATGTTTACACCGGGCTCTGTAATCAGGCAGCGAAATTTTGGCCTTAAATTGCAAGTGTTTAAGAAATTTTTTTTGGATATTTTCAATTCTATTATTGTAAATAGCATACTGAGGGTTCCAAATTTGTGATGCATACTCTAAGTTGCTTCTAACAAACGAACAATATAGAATTTTCAATGTCTTTACTTGGGTAAAACTAGATGCTGTTCTTAAAATAATTACTAATAAACCGCTCGAAATCGTTGCTGCCTAGCTGATAGCTAACTGGTCAGCTAGGCAGCAACATGTAACAGTAAAATGGTCTGAATTATACGCAGTTTTCGTTACTCAAATGTGTCAGTAAGCACTTAATACTTTATGTCCCTCAGATATAAAACTATTCTTACCTCGTTTATGTGTTTGTAAGTCTTGATTAGGTCCACGCTGAGTTTCCGTAGAGGCGCCGTTGAAGGGTCTCGAAAGTGGTGTGGTATCCGCGCTTGCATAGCCTGGCGATACGAAAACGGACCATCAGTTGCAGGCGGAGCGGCAATCAAAACCGACTTCAAATATTTAATAACAATAAATTTAGAAGTAATTTTTTTAAATTTAATTTACTACATCAGTTCTTAAGGAATTAAAGTAAAATATTTTAAATTTCTGTCACATTAGATTATTGGGAATGAACCCCTCCTTGAAGTCGGCTAAAAATAAAAACAAACGCAACACAAAGAAGTACAGGCAAAAATAAAAGCGATAAGAATAAATAATTTAAAGAATGGATGATAGATCGAACAAAAACTCTAGGGGTGAATAAAAGATGAAACGTGCAGTATGAACGCGTCTGTACTTGTTAAATAGCGAAGTTGTCGTAGAACTTTAAATTCTCACATATGACAAGGCAATCGGTGAATTAACACGAGACAGTTCGTTTATTGTTAATTTGAAGCTTCCCTTCAAATTTTTGTTTTAAAATCTGTAAAAAAAAACGTCTTATGACATTGCAATATTAAAAGTGGGGCCTCTTAAGGTTTTCGCCAGTACATTAACCCTTCGCTGAGAGAACTAAGTTGTACGCAATTAGCAACACTCAAGGTGGATAATTTATTTAGCCGCGCATAATGTGTAGCTAAAGGCGTTAATGACCCTCTCTTAGTATGTACGCATTTTACTACTTGGAACACCCTATGAAAAAACTTGCGACATACACTACTACACTTGAGTACGCGATGTGCCAAACTACTTTCTTTTCATCAGAAATATACTTTTTTACACTTTTCGGAGATTTTCTTATTCCGTTCAAATTTAAAAATTTGTAAGTGCTTCTCGCTTCGCCACTTCCACATAATCTTCCTAGTTGCGTTTTGTTTGAATTTAAAGACGTTAAATTTCTTTTCGCGTGCCTAGCCATAGTTAGTATCGAGACACATCACAGTTATGAAATGCCCGAACTGCCTCGTGCGTCATTTACCTGGACAGGGATACGGTAGCGCAGGAAAGCTCTTGGGTTGCGCGCGGGGGCGCTCACCTGAATGTCCGAAGGTGCGCTCATGGAGGCCAGCTGATCCTCAGCAACGAGTCGGCCGTAGAGGGGCACATGCCGCCTCTCGCCGCCGGCGGCTTCAGGCATGCCGCCGCCGACAACACCCACTGAAACAAACAATATATATTATTTCAAATGTCATACAACCAGATGATATATGTACTAGTATACATTTAAGTACTATGAATAGATCAATATTTCAAAGGTGCCAATTAGAAAACAATTTTAATTTCACTCAGTAATTCTACTTCAATAGGAAGTCTTGCTTAATGGTCAAGCGATATTTCTATGACCACTTTCTACACCTAAGCACCAGTAACAATGCTTTACAACACAACTGGATTTTGTTAGATCTGATTCATTCTTCCTTTTAGTTCAATCATTCGATCTCACTCAATTTGAATTAATTTCTATCAAAGTTACATATTTATCGAAAACATAGTTAATATAAAAAAAATTGTATTGTTGTAACAAATTGCAAATAAAGGAATTTAATCCTGAATAATTTATTTATGTTGGTTAAGTACTCCAAACCATTCAAGAACGTTATGTATGGTCAATCAACCCTGTGTCATAGAAAAAATTACCATATTACAAGTCACCTTGCCCACCTACACATGACTCACAGAATTCGCAAACAAGTTCGTTTTCCGAGAAAAATTAAACATGTGTATTTTGGTCATATCTTTTATTGTTCTCGGCGTCATTCGAATGTTTAACGTCTTAAATTTTGGGCAAAGTATATTTCTAGCAAAAAGGGTTGTGTAGGAGTCTAAGCAACATGTAGGCGTTCCACAAAAGTGGAAATATTTCATAAGGAGACATAATAAACTTTACATCTTAGTTCTACCATTCACATACATGTAAGTAAGGTTTAACGTTAAGTATAAATCCCCAGCAAACTTCGTCATACATCTGACAACAAGCCACCAAGTATTCCTAGGTTTCCATCGGAATTTGACACAACTATCTGTGTTTTAAGTTTGAACACATGTATGCTCTTGATATATCAGACTGTGAAAATTGTCTTATTATTTAATAAAATTGCCATAAGTCTTGTAATTTTTGATATTTGTATGTGCTCTAAATGAATGTCATGTTTGCCTCTAAGTGCTTGTCACATTAAAAATTGTATTTTGTGTTTGTTTTTACCAATGTATCAGTGTGCCGAGCGTTGGCAAACTATATCAATTTAAAAAAATATAAAAAAGACTTTCGTTTCGTGATAGTTTTTTAGACTAAGAAATGCTTTTCTTGCGATGTTCGCTTTAACCATACGAGCAAGTGCTGCATAAAAAAAACAATAGTATATAGTAGTATAGTATAGACACTCAACTTCAAAACTGCTTTTATTTAAATTAAAATATGGCCGGTAAGGTTAAGACGTGTTTCAAATCGATACAGTGTAACAAAAATTTAAAGTATATTTGTATTTTAATAAAACATTCAAGCCATCAGTTTCCATACAAATAGAATATTTTTCAGTAAAGCACAGAGTATGAATCACTTTTACATTTCACACGTAATGACACGAACTGAGGTCAGACAAGTTAATTCTCCGTTATTTATGTACAGTCTGGTTCAACGTGACATTTCATACCAACGTTTGGAGTATTGTCGGGACGAAAAGTTCGTTCAACGTCTTGAAACTTCGTGTCTTACAGCTTATTAGATTATAAATTCAATGAATTCATTTAATATCTATGTAGTTTTTTCATTCTACACCGGCCATCAGTTGGCTTTCGGGCAATATTTTATTTTAGGAATCTTTAATAAGATTTATATATTTAATATACATACAGTACTGAGCAATACGCACAACTTTTCGGTTTTTATACAGTAAAGTAGTCTAAAAATTTTTAAGTAAAAATCGAAGAAACTGACCCTTGAATGTATAACAGATCACCAGAGTCTAGTATAATTTAATACTAATAATAATTTACATAATGTCAACGCAGTGTACCGAATAAAATCAATAGAGGCTCCGAGAGGCTTTCTATCGTGATCACGAGTCGCGTGTGCTTAGGAAGAGCATGCTAACCAACATGTGATCGTTACTGCGTCGTTAGAATGCGTTACGTTAACTAAGGCTAGTCACATACAATAAGAAAGAAATATGAGATAAACTTTTTACTTAATTAAGTATATGTCATTTATGTTGAAATTTTTATTTCTTTTTTACATGAGCACAATATTTTTTTACCTTTAAGTTTAGTAATGGGTTTTATACACCACTGTTTTATATAAACAGGTTTTAAAATTCGATCGCATTATAAACAAAATATTGACATAACAGACTACATGATGTTTTATGGTAAACTACTTATTAGATAACTTGTAATGCTGTGTGTACACGGCTTAACCTCATAAAGATGACTGTCAAGTTCCTTCTGTTAGGTCATAATAAGTATGATCGAGCAAAATCTCCATTGATTTTATGAAATCTTTGAAAATAAACATTCATTCAAACAAAAACTGTTTTGATGTTTTGATTATGTTGAACATAATCATAATATATTTACTTTAATCGCTTTTACCAACAGATCTCATAGCATCGATAATAATCAGTGCAATAGGCTGTAAGCACGAGAAAATTATTTTATATAAATTAAAAATCTTCAATAACAACTATAATAAGTTGTGTAAAAAATCAGCAACCCCAACAGGATATTAAAAAAAAAAATAGTAATTTTGTTTACTATACAGTAAATCCGTCAATATCAACAATAAGCGACCATCAATAAGTAATAATAATAAAGTAATATCTATTTGAAATTTGGTTATACTTTCAATCCACTTATTTTAAAGTCTTCTTAATTATCGAAATACATTTTTTTCAGCCAAAATCGTAAAGATTATTGAATTATCTAACAAGTAACGTTTATTGCGGTCATTCTCGGTATTCATTGATTAATAAGTATATGTATTCCGGATGTTAGTAATTAAGACTTACATGTGTAAATACACGCAGTAAGGAATGTTTACTTTGTAATTATGATACGATAAACATGTGTGAAAGTTATTACCATTTATATGAATGAAATTTACACAAACTAAATTACCTAATAAACAATTAGATATTTTACATTATAAAAACATCAATTCACAAAACAATCAATTATCTATTAGGTACCCAAGAAAATTAGCATTACTTACTTAAAAACAATGTGCTAAAAAAATTTTTTTAAATTATTTATATAAAATGTTGTTTTTTTTTATAGAATAGGGGGCAAACGGGAACAGGAGGCTCATCTGATGTTAAGTGATACCGCCACCCATGGACACTCTGAATGCCAGAGGGCTCGCGAGTGCGTTGCCGGCCTTTTAAGAATTGGTACGCTCTTTTCCTGAAGGACCCTAAGTCGAATTGGTTCGGAAATACATACTTCAGTGGGCAGCTGGTTCCACAACGTGGTGGTGCGCGGCAAAAACTGCCTAGAAAAACGCGCAGTTGTGGAACGGCAAAAAAAATAATAAACAACAAAATTTTACTTAATTAAAAAAAAGTAATCTTTAAATACAAGAGAATAAAATAAAATTTAAATTAATTTCAATACGCGCGACGTGAGCGCAAAGCATCTTCTTGTTAATAAGTAGGTAGCGATTAGAGTCAAACTGCGCAGTTCGGCGTCCATTATGACAAGAGCCGCGGGCAACTAGTGGGATTCCCCCTGCCTGATCGAAAAGGCTTTGATGGAGGGAGGCTGAATGGGTCACGCGATGCTGGCACACCGCGGGCCGACGAACGAGCGAGTTGCTACGTCACCAATGCAGGCCGCTTGAAACCGGCCGCGGTGCCGGCCGACAACCTGTGGTAGGTATGTGAGGAATGTGACTACTCGATGGCGTGGGAGGCTCAAGATAGCCCGTTTTGCTATTTACGTACCGCAAATGCAGTTTTCCGTAGAATAATTTCACGCCAGGCAATTTTTATCGAACATTAACAGGAATTGCGTCTATTCTTAGTCGATAGTCGATTATTAAATTTTGACGACAAAACTTAAGAGGCCGTTTATCTCTTTGATAACTCGTACGATGACGCAATATATTGGTAAGTTTGTTCCGGTTGGGATTCAAACAACGCTGTGATTGGCAAACAAGTGTCTGACAGATTATTTAAAGTTATGCTAGAAAACGATTTTGTAGTTTATTTCTTATGAGGTTAAAAAATTTTGGCATTGTGTATTATAAATTAACAATAAAGCGTGAAACTCAAGTAGACAACTTACTTCGATCGTTGTTTTCATCGTTGAGAGACATACCTAAACAAATTGATAAACAATAAATAAGCAGAACAAAAGACTTATCACTGAACACAATCAATTGGTTCGGGAACTAAGATCAGGCCACACTGTATTAAAACAAAGAAGCACTTCAATCAGCCCGATGCTATCTGAGATGGTCGGTGCCTGTGGCATCTTTGCTTTTTACTTAACGATATCGAATAGTTGTTTGGGTGCGTCCTTGCGCGTCGCGTCCCGCGTGTTATTGTTGTGCAACTATATACACGTGGCGATGTTGTGAGTGTAATACGTCAATATCGATAAGAAAGGTATGCCGGCGCGCGGCGCAAACCATCCGTCGCAACTAACGCGTCAACTCGACGCTAGTAAGTAATAAACGGGCGGAAGGCCACGTGATTCAGATGACAAACACGTCGCCAGACTTCGCTGACCGATTGTGATTTTATCGATACTAGAATCAAAATTGAATTATGCGCGTTGCTACCTCGGGCGGGTATCGTGTTTTGCAGAACTTAAAAAAATATTTCATACACAATTATATGTAATACTTTAATGTGTAGGATTATAAGTACTATTTACTATACTTTATATAATCTATTCAGTTTCTGAAACAGCGAAATCGAACAATAAGACCTACAAGTAATAAGTAGAAATTTTAATATCTCCAAAGTTAAAAGTCACACATGAAAGGATTGCATCGATAGAACGGGATTATTACGAATTCTATGACGCTGGATGTATTAAAAAGGGAGCCTCCGGAGTCATATGCATGAAACACAAATTCCTTTTTCCCCGCTAGTGGCCACGCAATTTCTCCGATTGTATGCAAATCCCCGAAGCAAACAAAGAATGAAAAAGCACCGCTGCAGACGTTCGAAGCTTCATTCCACCTGTGTGCACGTTCCCTCTGATCTTCTGAACAAACTAAAGGCAAAACGGGTAGCGAACTACGACAAAATCCCAAGAACGGAGCCGTAGCGTAAACAATCCCACCAACACATTATTCCGGAATAGTTCTCATATCTTTACATATCGACCGACGGCGTCTTGTTGAGCAAGCTTTTATTAGCTGTCTTCGAATTGTGAATAATTCAGTAGGTTTTTTCTATTAAGCACTTAAAAGAATAATGCATCGAGTAGATTTAATAGCAATGGGGCGCCGGGAATAAATAAATAAATACGTTTATTTTGGAACATAAGATCATCTAGGTATCACTTATTCCACGTCATTAAATTCGAACCTGGGATTGTAGCATGAACACGTGAAACCTCCACCAATAATTATTTTCATTTACAATTATATTATTGAGATATTATTTAACCATACAATAACGATTATAGACCAAAGCCACCTACTGACTACTCCTAAAAATTTAATTCACAAATTGATAAATTTTACTTAAGCTAGACAATAAAGACCACAGACTATAGATGAGCAAATCTAACTGCAGATCGCGGACCCCCGTCTGGTTTAACGGCCGTTTGCCGCGTCTGGCCGTTAACCCGAGGCCCGACGGGTGCGCGCGAAAACATCGCGCTTGCGCTCGCGCCGTTATCGTACCCAAATTAGATCATTGATGACTGCGCTATTGTAGCTTAGGTGACAGTAGATAAATTCGGTCAGCGTGCTCTTAACAAGCTTTCGCCGACCGACAAGAGGAAAAACCAATTCTCAGAAATTATAATGAAACGAATCGAGAAATGCGGTACGTTTCGTAACTGAAAGTTTAAATTGCACCACGTTTCTCAGTTGTTTTTAGTTTCGACGAAATATTAATTGCTAAAAATGCTTTAAGAAGTACTGGATTCAAAATAATCAAAAAACGTTTGTTAATGGCTAGTTCATAATTTTTTAAACTATTGTGTAAAAATCTTCAGTGACCATTTAGAAAAACATATATTATATTTGAATAACTACTAACGTCACGAATACTATCATCACTACACATTATCATTACAGGTTACAATAGGTACAATCATAGGATTTCAAACTTTGGTTGATATTTGAAATCCATGGAGCCAGTATTGGTCGGGAATTAAATAAATATAAAGTTAATGAATACTGAAAATATAGAGTACATACACGGATTCAAAGCAATTTATGTTTAAAGTATGTAGGTGTTGTGCTCTAGATAAGTAAGATGGCGATTGCCTGCAAAAACCGGCGGTCAATGACGTTGAGGCCAGTTGGGATGGAGAATTTTATATTTCCACATATTATATTATGATAAGAGCCAACTTATGTTTATTTTTTTTTAAATATACGATTTAAAATTTCATTTCCTGAAATTTAGATCAATTTTATTAAAATATTACTTCGTAAGCAGAAAGCCATAGAAAGAAAAAACATTTTTTACTACAACAACCATATACCCATATATAGTACATATTTATATTTTCATCTTAAATATTAAAAATAAATATCATGTTCACTAATTATCATATTTTTCTACCTTTGTGAGTACTTGTTCGTATCGATAGGGCAATGAACACTCACTGTGAAGGTCACAAAATAACAAGGTACTGAAGGATAAACGAATCGATTGGCACAAAAAGCACGTAGGCATTAAATAGGTTGAGAGAATCTAGTATTCAAGAAAAATACCCTGTCAATATTGTATCTGACTGGCTCACCCGCGACTTCTCAAAATAATGAGAAAGCAGCTATTTGTTTCTTCTTTTTCTAAACTTAAATTCTTCTTTCCTTAAAAAAAATCTGACGTAAGGTCTGCATTACTATTTTTCCATGAATCTAACCAAAATCACCCAATAAAATATTTTGCTTGTCATATAACAAGTGTGGGCGTGAAAAAGTAATCTTAGCCACACGTCATCCCCATGACACCAATAAATATTCAAAACGTTTATTGGCCGGACCATATTTGTTTAGTTACTTTCCATACTCATTCAGTTTATTAAAAACCACCGTTGCCAGCGCAAAAACCTTCGCGGCCGGTCGTTGACACCGAGGGGCACTTTAGGGCTGAGTCGTCACACTCGGCCAACAACGCACCTTATAATAAACACTTAACTAAGTATTTTTATTCCGTCTACGTGACAGGTGGAAAATTCGAGTCAAACGTAATCCAGCGGGGCTAAATAAAATCACGCGATTTACTAGTCTATCAAAGATTGTCGCTTATGATTTCTACTATGATGTTGGTACCTTTTGCTTCGACGCAATATTGTAGGATAGGGTTATTATATATGAATTTTGTAAATATCCCTTAGAAATGCAAGAAAATCGTCAAATGTCGTCGTCACCACCGATTCATCACATGTTGAAATTATAACTTTGTGCCCACCAACACTAAAATATTAAATTGTGCTGCTTTTCAGTACGGACCATGCGTCTACTGACACCTGGGTAAATTTATTTAGTACAAATAAGATCACATCCAAGCTAATTAGATCCATAATAGTATGTACTTACAATATGGCCAGCTAAAGTATCCGCTTCTCAAACTTACCGCGAATTCTGAACATGTGAATACCACGTGGAGTACGTTTCTACCTAACGCAACATAGGTAACACACATTCCCTCACCATAGAGAAAATATCACAGACTCAATGAATATAGATACAACAAAATACAATAAGTGTCGCAAGCATCAAATAAAATGTTTACGAATTATGACTGCTAGTATATACCTAAAGATAATTTATGTACGAACATATTTAAAATTCTTCTATTCATATTAATATCAAGGCATTAAAATTTAAAGTAAGACTATATCAATTAACATTTCACAAACTGTTCAAGCAACATTATTTTAGTGAAATGTTTCCATACATTTCACTAAAATAATGTTACTTGACATAATTTAACAATACGAATCTGTTTTGTTTACGGAAATGAAGGAGTCGCGGAAGTCTGAGTTCGCGGCCGATCGTATTTACAATTATTGATATAAATTAAGAAATTTTTATTACGATACATTTAAAGTAAAGCAAAGCAAAAAGTAGTTACTGGTTACTTATATTGAGATCACGACCTAAGTATTACCTTTAAATTAAAACACTACGAGCGCCTTTTATTCAGCTTTTCATTAGTCCAACAAAAATAAAAAAAAATTTAGCCTGCATTCCCTATATGGGAGATTTAAATCGGTTTATTACTTATTGGAAACAGTTTCACTTGGAGGTAGGGCTCGATAAAATTTGTTCCGCATTCCAATGCAGAATTCATTCACAGGCCGAAGACGAAACGTCTAGACTGTATGTCGGAGAAAGGTGACCATTCACTGATGACCGCCCGACTTCACCGCTTCTGAGATATGACCACTTAAATCGTTACCGTTAAAAACCTAACGGCTACGCGCTCTAGCTACATATTGTAAGGCGTATCCTATACTACTACGTCCTGCTCTAATAAACGGGGAAATTGGTGGAATTTCCACATAGTATTACTAAGATAAAAGCAACACCCGCGGTATATTCAAATCAAAATATCGACGTTTATGATAGTATCATATAAAAATGCCAGCATTAACTAGATAACGTCACAGACAATACACTCAACCGGGTCCAGATATGACCAGAAATGAGAAAATGCTAAATGCTAAACTATAGCAAGTAACTTTCGAAACACGATATCATCTACATGACGCTCGGTGCACGAGCGCTTGGATTTAATAGTAGCAGACCGACATCCGCATAGCAACAGCTTTCAGATTCAGACGGTGAATGAAAGTTGATTGCGGACAAAAATGCGAGCCTAACGACGATTTCGGCAGAGCCGTTGATATTTCAACAGAGTGTCATCCTTCGCATCGTGTTCCATTACGTGACGTCACACACAACTAGAACAACGCCAGCTTTCGATATACATCTTCATAAACCGCCATGTGAAATATGAGATTGTTTTTGTTTGTAGACTGAAAGTGGTGTACATAAAATCTGCAAATTCTACCTTGTCTTGAATATCAGCTAGCTTCTAATAATCCTAAATATTTACATAAAATTGTCACAAAAATAAATTGAACTTGAACTCGAAGTTACGATAAGTCGACGGGGGTAAAGCTCAATTCCTTTTAATTGCGTAGAGATAAGTCTTAGCCAGTATTTTACTGGGTAACTTTCTAATCGGTAGGGTCTCGCCGGAGTATATAAATTTCCGAGTGTAACTTTGTCGTTCTCCTAGTAATAATTATTATTTATATTTTATTACGCAGATTACATTGTCAATATAAGTTTCAATGTCTATTTAAATTTACCCTCAAAGAAGGATAATTTAATTCTGGTCATTTGAGAGTAGATAATAAAGATTGTACTAATTTATTAATTTCTGCACCCGTTTTGGTCACTGTTTATTTAATGGTTGAAAAACCAGTCTTTTTCGAAATAAATGTCATATAAATAATGAAAAAATGACTATCTATTCCTTTGTTATGTATGAAAATATTAGTCACTGTCCTATTTCAGGGAAACTGGGTATTGAGAGCAGTATCTCCGTTTTATTTAGTTCAATCCCGTGTTACCACCTGAAATGAAGTGCCAAACGCGTGGGTAGAGAGAATCCCAAATGTTCTGTTGAATGGAATTTGTGCAAACATGTAATTCGTGTTGTAACTGAAACCAATTGCTCGTTGAATTATCAATTAAATAAAAGTAATACATAACTTTATTCACAATGTATAAACATGCCAAAATTGCTTACTGAATATTCATCAAAATCTTTTGGATATTTGTAATACTAGTAAAAACTAGAGTCAAATCATAGCAACACTTAAAACTTAAAGGCCAAATAGTACACGAACCGTTCCATTCTTAGCCCGTATTGTCAAAAAGTAAAATGAAGTAATAAAGCTAATTCTAAGCTATTGTTGCAGTGATAAAAATAATTGTGTACCAATTGAATATTGTCACATTCTCCCCTTGCGAGAGGCGTTAAAATCTTGTTATCTAATAAAAGCATCAATGCAGGGATCACGAGAATTAGGTAAGAGGGCCGCCGCTTTTGGGGTCCATACTATAATACATAAGCCCTTGATAGTAACCGATCTCAATTACTATGCATATACGTTGCATTATTTAATAATTTAAGATAATATGAAGACGTTAGTAAAAACCCACATCTAAATAATTATGATTATAGGCAGCCGTTCACTATGTAATTGTAACTTCCAGATGAAATATAAGGCATATAAAAGAACCATGTAATATGGTTTACAACTCGACCCTCTGCAAATGCCAGTGGAAATTAGGTCAAAGGGATGTAGGGCAGAGATATCCACGGGTACGAGGGATGTGTGCATTCAACAATGTACACACAATCAAAGATACACCTGCACTTGTGTTCAGATGAGGTTATAGAATGTAAAATTATGTTGAGTCAATTGAATCAGGAATACATGACTGCCATTCAGACTTCAATACATGCAAAAACATGAAAGTTTTTTTATTTTTGCTATATATGTGGATAGTATTTTTCTAAATTGTATTATAAACATATAATTAAATGTAAATTTGGTTATGGTAAATACATATGTTTATGGAAAACAATGTTAGATAAAAAAATTGGAGAATAGCAACATGTTTTTGTATGAAACTATTCGTTCATATTACAGGTTTGGTTATGTATTGCACTCATACTTTCATGGGATAACCCATTATATACGGCAAGTGATTAGTGCTCTCTGTGGAAAAAATCTGTGAACAAAGCCTATTTCTTTCGGTCCACCATATCCCACATAAAAATTTTTTTTAATGATACAAAGAGGGAGTTTTTTTGAAATACACAAAACTTTTAAAACATGAGACATAAATCAGGGTTTTCCCAGATAATAATAAAATATCATTAGTAGGATATTGACGCTGAACGAAACAATTATTCTAAATACCATTTATCATGAATTTGTTAATGACATTAAAACATGTGGAAGTATCTATCTAATTGAGTAAGTATTTTTGACTTTTTCACTACAAATTCTATCATAACTGTAAGTTTGGGACATTCTGACACAGACAACAGAGAATGAATTTCATTTATTCAATGTGTGAGCAGCAGGCTTACAACATGAAAATAAATTTCCATAAGCTGTGTATCTTTAGTTAGTCTAAATTGCTCAGTAAATTAAAACTTATAAAATAATTTCCTATATAGGATCATGATTATTAAACAAACTTTATAAGTTAAAATTTCACTGAAAAGGGACTGCTGACCGTCAACTAATACTATAAACCTATGAATGTAACCAAAGATGTGTAGAATTTAGCAATATAATAAATTTTATGCAAAATTTACTATGGTAGTCTTTTCATCTGTACTAAGTAATATTTAATACCAATTATAAATTGTAATATTTGATTGCAGCTTTATTGTCATCATAATACAATTTTTTTTGTATTTAAAAATTTTACAAGTTATTAATCTGTATCAGCTTACTACTGCACCATTTCCTTTTAAGCATGTTAAAAAAAGCATATAAATTTTAGAACTAAATTGTCTAGCAACTTTAATATATTTCTTGTTAATTGCATTAATATTGAATTACTAAATATGTTTCAATAGAGTATTCTAATACTTCACTTTAAATACATACATACTACTACATTACTACATTTTAAATATGTAAAATTTCTTACATTTGTTTTTGGCATTTTCATCCATGAGCATATTGAAATGGTGATGACGATTCCACGCTGCCATTTTGCCTTCGTGCGGAGCCCCGAGAAGCACCAGGGCCGCCCCGGCGGGCCCAACTCCGTCTAGGGGCTCCAGTGTCCTCAGTACACTAAACTTTGTCACACACTCATAACCCAAGAAACATAACTAACACACGCTCACTGGCAAAACGCCGTCGCCTCAAACGGCGTTGTCATCGGCGCCAAACCGCGCCACACATGCCTTCGCACTTCCGTTTAACTCACTTAACGATGCACTCGCGAGTAAATAACCACGATCAACACACCGCGCGGTGATTCACCTCTACACCGCTCCGCACTGCAGGCTTGAGGCGGACTGTACCGAATAGCGTGCGTCCGTCACGGCCGTCCGGCGCCCGCCAACCCTACCAGACTGACACCCAAACACTCCGGCGTCACGTGCGCTTCGACACCACCACAACAGCTATCCTCTATTCTTGCGCACCAAAACAATAATGCACGCGCGAATATCACTCTTCTATTTTAAATTATGAAAATATTTCAACGCAACGGAATGCGACGGGAGCGAGCAAGACGGGACGACGCGATTCGCCTTCGATCCGAATCAGACAGACTCGAATCGACCTCTCGGACCGCGAACAAAATAATAACAAATATGCATGAAATGCTTGCTGTATTATGTGCACGTGGGTTGCGTCACACAGTTATAATAAAACACTGCGTATAAAAACAATTCTAGAAGATTAACGATTTTTTCCTTGCATGGCTTTTATTTAGATGAGCCAGTGAACGATTTCAAAATTTTACGAAATTATGCGAAGTACTCCATTTAAACACACAAGTATAAAAACTGGTCGATAAATTACAAATTCACTACTGCAATTACATCGTCATCAACTACACTATTTGTAAACAAAGCACAGCCCGTGTTACATTCAGTAAATTATTGGTTTTGGAACCGAATACGCGAACGCGTTGATCAAGCGCGACAAGTAGGACAAAACATGGCAGACTTTACCATGGTATCAGAAGCAAGCATTTGAACTCATCTACGCTCTATGGTTTTCATTTTTATTTGACATTATTGCCAGTATTTTTTATTAAATAAAACTGTTTATTAAGCTAAATAAAGATTTGAAATACTAATGAAAATAATGTTAAAACGTGTTAATATTTTTCTAGAATAATACAGATCTAGTAAACAAGTAGCGTAGATAATAGAGCCATGTGTCGTTTTGTCAGTGCTTGAGTCAAAATTTAAATTTCTTGACATTAAGATTCTAATACTAACATTATCAATGTTTAAAAAAGAATCATCAAATAATTGATAAATCTTAATATCTTATTTATTTAAAACATCTACTAAAACTTAGACAAGTGATAATAAGTCCATGGTCCATTCCAATACATTTAATACCTAACATAAAGACTAACTAGGTTCTCAAATTTTTCTTTGATTAAGACCAAAAATAAAGACAGGATTTAATTGATAATATAGTTAATAAATTGATTAATAAAATAAATTCATGGTACATTAATATCTTTATCACTTTGAGTAATATAAGGAATATTTTTTCCATATAATACATTTGAGTAACATATCAAATGTCTGCATTCCTATGAAAATATTATGGCATTCTGTGGTCATTTCTCTTTTGAAATGAATTGAGACTCTATGCCTTAGTTTGTACTCAATAGTAATAACCTTGTTTTTTCTAATGCGAAGTAACGCTGTTGTGGTGTAACTAGTTGTGACGCACTTACACATTTCTTTAATAAAAAGACTGAAAGCGTGCTTTTAATAAATACCACACCATACTTTAAGTTTATCGAAGACAATTAATAAGAAAGAAGAAGGTTCATCATATATTCATTCGCATTTACTAAAGACATTTTTTGTTAAATGTCATCTTGATAGATTGCAAATAAAACAACAACCATGCCTAAACGTGGAGGAGGAAGACCAAGAAATAATTGGAAAAACGGTGCTCCTAATTGCTTCGGTGAGTTATATAATTATTATATTTGCCGATTCATTACTAATGTTAAGCCCACACAAGTAACTGCTGGGCACGCCATTGTTGTGACGTTACAGGAAACTACTCTTTTTCCTTGTTATCAGTGTTAGGTAAAGTAGGAGTTAGGATTTTACTAAAGGAAGTTAAGACCATAAACGTTTAATGAAAGGCCTACATTAGTAGTTAATATTTAAATATTTTTAGAACATGACGACCGCATTCATCATACTGGAAGGCGAGTTATGTTCAAACAAAATCAGAACAAAGGAAAAAACAACAAGTTTAAAAATTGGAATGATGCTAAAATACTTTTTGATGATGATGTTGATATGGGAGCATCTGGTATTGCACAAAATAGAAGAGGTGCTTATAGAGGTAGGGGAGGTCGACTTGGGTCCCCACCGCCACGGCCATCCCATCACAAAAAGAAATTCATAACAGGAGTTCTGCCATGGTACCAGATAACAATACCCTATGGAGCTAAGCATGAAAAGGATGTCATATTAAAAGCTCTGTTAAGTCACATATCACCCGAAGTGTTTATACCACACTACTTTAAGATTGAAGGAAACTCTGCAATATTCTATGTGGATGATGTTAAGGTTGCTGAAAAGTTATTTCATGCAGATCGAAAGATAACAATGCCTAATGGTTTCAAGTTGGTGGTTATTGTTCGCAATGCAGTACCAAGAATTAACATTACAGATGATATGAAGGAAAAAATGAAGTTGGCTATGGCTAAACGCTATAACCCTACAACAAAGGCTCTGGATTTAACAAAATTCCATGCAGATCCTGGTAAGAATAGTAATATATATATATATATATTTTTGTGTACACAGTCTCATAAAATTATTCAAGTAAAAAATTAGTTCTACATTTGTCTCAAGTTAACATGTTAATACATGATTAAGTAATGTATTACTGTGCATTCGTTTCTTGGAAACAGTCAAATGAATTCTCAGGTCATTCCAATGAGACAGGTGAATGTATTTAGTGATACTGTGGTGATGTTACATATATGTTTACTATTTTTATTTTTCCTCATGTGTGAGCAGTTTGGCATTGGAGTAAAATTAAATCAAATCAAATCAAAAAATCATTTATTTATATAGGTAACATAACGTCAAAATATACTTTACATGATTCTAATTTTAAATTTACTGTCAGTTCTCAAATCAAGGGCGTAGAACGGAAGAGAAGAACTGGCAATAAACTCTCTGCCACTCTTTTAAATCCAAGCCAAGTTTTTTTACAGTGTTTGTAAGGTGCTGCAATAATTTTTCAACATTTTTCTGGAACATGGTGTGTTCCAGAAAAATGTTCAATGTTCCATGTAAAAAAAACCTGATTGATTGATTTATTGCTTTGCACCTTTTTGTTGTACTTATGGGTTTAATTACAATTCCATGTATTTGTTACCATCATATTAGAAAACTAGTTAAGAGACAGTACATATATTTCAGATCTTGTGGATGTATTCTGTGCACTTTTTCGTCCAATCATTATGTTGGCTGCTGTGGATATAATTGCTGAAAATATACCAGATTTGGAAGCGTTAAATTTAAATGATAATAAGCTACATGGACTTGAACATTTAAAGATATTAGCCACAAAATTTAAGAATTTGAAAATTTTATATATGGGTGACAATCGGGTAAGTGGTTTGTGGAAATCTTAAGTTTAAATCTTTACTAGCAAAGTATTCATACCCCCACTACTTTGCCCAATATAATATAAACCAATTTTTGAATTGCTAAAATTCACTATACAATATTATTCTATAACTACAAAGATAAATTAATGTAAAGATTTTTTTTGTTGTTTTTTATTTTTTTTCATAACAGGAAATTCATTTAATTCCCTTTAAAAATTAACTATTGTGTCTTAATTAATATCAGCTATATACATATATTATTTTTGTATTAATGGTAAAAAGTTAAAAA